>JALAZF010000426.1:0-1225000 GCA_022829125.1 Lathyrus tuberosus | reverse complement strand
GTTCCCGAGTGAAATCCATTGTAGAAATTAACAAAGTCTTCTTTGAAAATGTGCCAACATTTTCGGAAAAACAAGATAGTATAACCGTCGGGACCCGGACTTTTCAAACCTTCACACCCCCACACCGTCTCCCTTATCTCTTCCTCCAAAAAAGGTAATTCAAGAAACGCACTATCGATGCTATTAAAGCTTTTAAAATTAATACCATCAAGAAGAGGTTTATCTACATCTTCTTCAATAAATTTGCAAGAAAAATGATCCAACACCTCCTTCTTTACCTTACTCACAGGATCTACCCTGCCACTCTCCATATTGACCGAGCCAATGTGGTTACGCTCATTCTCTCTTTCATGACCCTATGGGAGAACCTACTATTATTATCACCGTCGTTCTTCCACTTCAACCTCGCCTTTTGAATTAACATATTTTCCTTTATTTTAAGATTAAACCAAAACCGATTTGAGGCTTCCTTCCTTTTGGAGAGGACGTCATCTAACGTACTAACATCAAAGTTTGATAAGAGATCCTCCGCTTCGTTCAAATCCCTCAAACTCACCTCCACCTCCAACTCAAACCTGCCGAACACCTCCCCATTCCACCATCTAAGCCGATCTTTAAGCTTCCTCAACTTTTCCTTTAAAACAAAATCACTCCTACCTACCACCACCATTCTTCTCCACTCCTCCTCATCAAACGGAATGAAATTTTTATCCGAAAACCACTCATTGTTAACTCTAAACGGCTTCGGACCCCAATCTGCCCCATCCACCACCAACAAAATTGGGCAATGATCCGAAATATCCCTCTGACAATTAACTGACCAACCACCCCCGATCTCTCCACAATAGATTTAAAAACTAAAAAACGATCGATCCGACTCATGGACTGCCCATCTCCACTAAACCAACTATAATTCTTCCCTTTACACAGAACATCCAAAAAGTTGCTTTTTCCAATAAAAGTGCCAAATTCCTCCATCTCAGAACTCCTATAACCGACAGCCCTCCCTTTTCTTTCTCTAGAACTTTTAACCACATTAAAGTCCCCACTGATTATCCACTCGCCATCCATACTTCTGTCATTTAAATCCAGCAGACTTTCCCACATAGATCTCTTCTTGGCCAACTCACAAGAAGAGTAGACATTACAAATATAGTAACTATGATTTCTCCACACAACCTTCACTCCCAAGAATCCTTCACCTTTAAAGCTACTAATCACGTCAAATTTACCTTCTTTCCACAAAATGATTAGACCTCCGGAAAGACCTTTGGATTCCGAAAAAGAAAAACCAACCTCTTCATTTCTCCAAAAGTTCTTAATGACATTCTCGTTCATCTTTGACATTTTCGTTTCCTGAAGCAAAAAAAGGTCGGCATGCCCTTTCTTAATCACTTGACTTATTCTTCTCCTTTTCAACTTACTACCACCCCCTCTAATGTTCCAAGATCCTATGATCATTAAGAACCATTTTTGTGCTCCTTCCTTGTTAACATTCTCACCTTATCAGCTTCCTCCTTTTCAATAATACTAACCCTGTAACTTTTATTCGATTCAACATTCGTCACTCCTAGACTAGCAATAGCATTCCACAATTTGACGCCGTCATTGCTATCGAAATTCTCCCATATTCTGATGTTATTCCTAAGAATAACCGATTTTTTCGATTAATCCCCATACAAGACCGTACCCTCCCGATTGCCGGTTGTGGAGGTTGCAGGATTTCCATCTTTACAAGTCAGCTCCTTGGCACTACACCCTCCCTGCAAAACACCAGAACCAGAAGAAATTCTCATCTTGCTTGTCTTCTTCTGCATCCTCTTCATTCTTTTATTAAATAAAATTCCCCGTTCGGTACAGTAGCAAAATTTCAATTTTTTTGGTTTTTTCACAGGACTAGTCCTGGCCGGAACCTCGCTAACAGTAGTACGAATATGTGCCTCCACAGAACAAGCGACCTTAGTACCTGACGAGTAGGAGATAGGATCACTACACGACAATAATTCCACCCTATGATCCGAGCTGCCAGATGTTTCTTTCAGGAGACAAACTGCCGTGTCGAAGGAGCCATCCTCAGGAATAGGGACAAACGGCACCTGATTAGCAAGAACTGCATCCGATTTACCCGAAAGTTCATCCTCGCTACCGATTTCTTCATTGTCTCTTTCATTGAAATCTTCAAATAAGTCTTCACTGCCATTCATTCTAAAACTGTTATTACTGTCCGACCATTCACTTTCGCTTTCCTCTGACTGAACTGACTTGTAATTATTAGTTTTGGAGACAGAAATTTTCTTTAGGACACGGACCGGCCCGAAAGTATCCTCCCTCAACACCAAAGTAAAGTTGTTTCCATTAACATCCACATTCAAATTCTGAATGAGCTCACATGCAATAGACATCTTTACAAGGATCCTACTGACATCGAAATGCAATCCCTTCATAGTGCTTTCGTCAACGCTAACAAACGTTCCAATTGAATTACCTATAGTTTCAAAAAATTTGGTGTTCCATGCGTGAACTGGAACTCCGTAAACCCTCACCCACATAACTCTGACTTCACCAACGTCTTTCTCCTCCCAAGGTTTGTTAGTGGAAAACCACTCTTTACACCATCGTTCACCCTCCCTTACCAAATCCTCAAATAAGCATTCCTCTAATTCTCCAACAAGCAAAGAGAACCTCCCATCGGTGTGACTTTGATAGAGAAGATACCCTCAATTTCGAAACTAGTTTGAAAGTTGTAGGTTGCTCCTGGGATGAGGACTTTTCCTACATACGCCTTCTTCAGTCTTTCTTTGGTCTCCGACTTCGACTCATCATGAACCACCCTATACTCTTCATCGCCCTGCTGTTTTCCTACCTTGTTTGCCACGACCTCTGCAAATGTTTTATTCCCTACACCATTACCACCTCTATAAAATGGCACCTTCTGCAATGGTTTAGCTCCAAAGTTCTCCCCTCCTGAATGTTGTGATTTTGACTTCCAAGAGCTCATTCCAAATCTTGGCAAATTCGCGTGTATTTTCTTGCCGTCGATAATAATGTTATCTAATTTGACTGCCAATAAACTTGCGTCTCCACCTTCCCTAAACCTTGCGAAGCCGGAGCGCTTTCCAATTTTGTTCCTCTTTGGTGGTATGACCACCTCTACAACCTCCCCCACGCATCCAAAGAGGGCGAAAATATCTTTCGCCTTTGTTCTGTCTGGAAACTCGGAGAAGAAAATTGATGATAATTCCTTTTCAGACTCTCCACTATATCCCCTTCTGACTGGGACAGAATCCCATGAGGCTCTTCCCTTCGAAAACCCTTCCTTCGCACCTCTCTCCACCCCTTATCACCATCCATAAAACGTAGTCCCAATCCGAAAAACCACTCCAACCTGTGCTAAACCCAGAGGAATCGCACGACCCCAAACATACGCTAAAACCTAGAAAACCCAGAAAATCAGCTCGAAAACCAAGGCCCCTAACCCTAAAGTTAGGAATTTAAGCCGAAGATTTCGAAGAAGAAGTCTAGGTGTTCATGAAAGTAGCGGGAAATTTGGGAACACCCCTGAGATGCTGTCACTAATTTCTGTTACCGGAGCTCACATTCATAAGAAAAGTGACTCTACGATAACATAAACTTTGTTTAATCTAATAAGGAAAATTGTGTTTAAGTAAAGAAAATATAAGATTCCCCAAAAAACCTTGAAAATCTTTTTAAACGTAAAACTAAAAATTAGAATTTTTTTTTAAATTTCATTTTTTTACCCTCTATAAGATATAGACTATTTAAGCTTTTATTTCTAGTTGATTAAACATATATAAAAATATTACTTGTATATTGCAATAATAATTATATCATTCTTTTCGAAATTTTAAAATATTGCTCATAATATATTTTTGTTTCTAATACTCTATTCCGCTGAGTTTTTATTTAATAAAAAATAATTATTATTGGAAAAAGAATCAATTCGAATGAAATGATAATAAATACGACATGAAATTTATAATGGAGAGATGGTTTTTTCTTGATAAAAAAAATTTGAGTTGGAGTTATTTAAGTCTTTACATCACTTGTGAGCATCACCATAGTACATCACTATAATAAAGAAAGGCATTGGAAACTCCCTACAATTGCATTGAATTCATTGTACTTTTCTTATTCTTTTTTTGATTAAAATTTTTCTAGTGCAAATTTAAATAATTGCTTATTAATTAATATTTATTTTCACACTTGCACAAGTACCGGGAAACTTTTTAAAATTTGTAACTATATTTACATTATTTGGATTTAAAGTAGACAATAGTGAAAATTCAAAAACAACTTTTTTTACTATTTAGTTATAATAACTGAAAACATAGTAATTAGAGCAACTACATTATAAATACATTCCATATTTCTTAAGCTTTTATCAACAACATTATGAATATATTTCATATTTCTTAAGCTTTTATCAACAACATTATCAAAATGAAAGGAATTTTCAATCTCTTTCTAATTATTTCTCTTCTACTATCAAGTTTCCATGTTGCTCTCCTCCTCTTTGAAATAGCATTCTGCTCTGGTAAAAACCTCATCGATGCTGGATGCCGACTTTTGTGCTAGGGATTTGTTCTTCTTGCTAGAACAGCATGGAAACTTGATAGTAGAAGAGAAATAATCACAAAGAGTTTGAAAATTTCTTTCATTTTGATAATGTTGTTGATAACAGCTTAAGAAATATGGAATGTATTTATAATGTTGTCGATAAAAGCTTAAGAAATATGGAATGTATTTGTTGTTGAAGAGAAAGAATCGCAGAGTATAATAATAGTGTTGTTGATACGATCATATGAGTTGGAATCTTTGTTCTAATTATATTTCCAATTATTATAACTAAATAGTAAAAAAAAAGTAATTTTCAATTTTCTCTATTATAACTTTCTTGGTGTAGTTTGTTGTCAATTGTTGGTGTTGTCTATGCTATAATATTATGTATTAATCTTTTTATACTGTCTTTGTGTTATATTAATGTCATATTTTTAATGTTTTACATTAATGTCATAATATAAGTTTGATTCTAGAATTCAAACATGTAAATTTGTAGGGTTACTTTTTTGTGTTCCTCTCTAACATTTAATATCAATGTTTATTTATTAAAATTTAAGCATTCAAATTATAATCCAAAATAAGTTTTTAAACTTTTGATGGCCCAAGAGATATTGATTTGAAAATAACTTCACTAGTATTGAGTGAGCATGGCAACAATTTTTTAACTAAATATTATTTATTTATGATTTCGAGATGGAATTATATAATTAATTGATTTTTTTGGTTTGATTGAAACAAAGAAAATGCAAGATTCCATCCAAGATATTTATTTTTCACATAAACTACATCGACCCAACATGTAGTCTATGGAACATTGAGTATTGAATTACAAATTTTTCAAAATCCCCTTTCAAAAACAAATACTTTAGCCGTATATTTTCCACAAAATTCACAATCTCATTCACACCAGAAGCCATCTACCAACCCCTTTTAAAAAGGTCAATTTCTCTATGAACACCATCAACAACATAACCTTTGCAAGTCTTGCTACAATCACCATAAACAACAACTTATACCAGAAGTCGGGCAAAGAAATTGGTTTGAAATTCCTTCATTGTAATACCCCGTATTTTTATTTCTTCGGATAATATTTTATTGTGATCGACTGAGCCCAGTGTACATTGAGGAATTATTTGATAAAATAATTAGAGTAACTGTGGAACTGAGATTAAATCCAATTAATATTATCTGACTCGGATGTATTTTATTATTTTGGACTTAAGAGACTTTTTGGACATTTAGTAGTATTATTTCTAATACTAAGTTACTTTATATTCTTTTTCTCTCACTTTGCCAAACAAAAGAAAAAGATAGAAACATTGAAGGAAAGAAGAAAGAAAGGAAAGGAAAGGAGAGAAAAGAGGAAATAGGAGAAAAAGCTCAAGAACATCAAGATCATCATCATCCATTCATCAAACTTTCATCCAATCTTCTCAATCATCTTCATCTTGCTCATCTCAAGGTGGGTTCTAGTTTAGAAACCACATTTTTTGAGTTTTTGGAATGATTGAGTTTTAGGTCAATATGTTGAATCGATGTTTTTAACGGTTAAAAATCGATATAAATTGTGTAGTATGGTCACATTATGTATATTAACATTATTGATGCTTGTTTGTGCTGTTTGTAATTGATTTGGGCAAAGAAATGGTGATTTTGGGGTTTTGGGGGCCATGGAACCCGTAAGGAGAAATTCTGGTTCTGGTGTGATTCGCCAGGCGAATTAGGTCTCGCCACCTATTCGCCAGGCGAAGTGCTGGCGAAAGGGATTTGCCAAGCGAAAACCGGATTCGCCAGGCGAATCTGGAGAAACAGAAATGTGTTCGCTACTGGAACTTTTGATTTTTCTGAAATTGGGGATTCGCCACTAGATTCGCCAGGCGAAGTGCTAGTGAATGGGGATTTGCCAGGCGAAGTGCTGGCGAATGTGGATTCGCCAGGCGAAATCCAAATTCGCCAGGCGAATCTGCCTAGGACCAAATAATTTTATTTTCTTCAAAAATCCGTAACTTTTGACTCGTTTATCCGATCTAAGAGTTCTTTATATCGTTGTGAAGCTAAGGAAATATTATATGCAATGGAAGTGAAAAATGTTAATTTTACCGACTGACTAAATAATCGGGAAAGTTCAAAAGTGTTTTAATTATGTTGTAATTGTTATAAATTATTCTATTATGCAATTGTGAGATGCCTTGCCTATCCTATTATTGTTTAACATGATTGTAATTGAATATGCATGTTAATATGGAAAAAGAAATAGGAAGAGTGAGGAAAACGCCCTTATGAACTATAGGAGAATTTAGAAGTTTAAAACACTAGTATGGAACATGTGGTTAACCTTTGTGGGTTTGAGCCGGCATGAGAGGCCGGGAGGCATTATAGCCTTGTGATTGTCGAATACAATCGTGTTGTTGTGCATGATCACATAATCATAACCGGTTTATATTGGGTGTAGTTTCATGAATCTCGGACTCCTCTGAAATGGATGCACAACTACTTGGCAGGTTTGATTCCCCGTGCTGTACGAATGGCGCCCATGGAGCGTATGCTTGTGACGGTAAAAGGCCCGTGTGAAGTGACGGTTCATAATGGTAAAAGGCCCGTAGAACCCGAATCCATTCGTATGTCAAGTAGGTTACAAGGATCTATGACTAGGGTCGCCTTCTAGATGTAGAAGCGGACGGGAACAGAAGATACCTTGGTATGGTTATCGATTAGTGATACTTTGAGTTGATGAACTCATGGCATGTTTCCATATAGTGTGAGGATTGAAATGTGAACTCAAGAGTCCTTTCCCCTTTCCCCCGGACTTGAGTTAGGATTGTTAGAACCTTGATAATCCGAGAGAACCCATAAGATAGGGAACTCACTGAGATTTGATGTATTCACCCCACGTTGTCGATGTATTTCAGGTGTTTCAGGTTCCGAGAAGGGTAAGGATAAGGTTGTGTGATCTTTTCCTTGCTTGTTGATGGCTAGCTTCCGTAGCGGAGTTTATTTTGAGATCATTGTTGATCTAGTCCTTAGTTTTTATCTTTTGGACATCTTGTGTATAATATGCCTTAGGTTTTTGTACTCTGTACTTTAGGGCATTTATTTGTATACAATGTGTTAACTAGGAGCTTATGTGTTTCAGTACCAAACACTTGGAGCTAAATATAATATTTATACTTTGATGTATTAGTTTTATATATGGGTGTTACATTCATGCTTGATTGGGTTCAAGTTGGGCTTGTCCTTTCATTTGTTGCATCATTTACAACATAAGCTAATTTTGTTGTTGTTGCATCTGCTGCATGAACTGGGATCATTGATTCCCTCAATTACCAACCTCCCATTGGGTTTCCACATTTCGAGTTATAGGCTTCCCACGAACTCAACATCTTTCATACATAACTTGTTTGTCATCCATATAGAAATCAAGTTGATCATGTCTAATACTATATAATATGACGATGGGGTTTATGCTGGCAAGCACACATCTGAGGCAGAAAAGAGATTTTACTAATGATGTTTCATGGTTGGGTCGAGAGTTGACCTACTCTGATACGAAATGTAACACCCCATACATTACATGTCTAGAATAACATTATATGTAGCACTAGATTGGTACTAAAATTCATACATAAGCATTTAAATGATATCATAAGTCATGTACGTTACAAAATAACATCATTAGAGTACATGAATTGCAACCCATATCCATAAAATACTACAAAAAATTTGATTCAACATAAATAAAATATGAAACATCTTCATTTGTGACTGAAGGCCATCGTTCATTAGCCTTTCTCATGCATCGAGCTACCTGAAATATATAACACGAATGGAGTGAGATACTAAATTTCAGTGAGTTTTGGAGTACACCATGAGCCCACTCGACTCTACAGTTTTTTGAATTCCCTAGACAAACGGATATCTGCTGCCCACAAAGTCTTCTAGGTTTACTTGTCTTCCTTCTTTCGGGACCTTATCCCTCAAGGTAAGGTCTTACGGTTTACCTACCTTCCTTCTCTCGGGGTCTTACTCTCTTACCTTTTGAACTACACTCCCGACGAGACATGGGAATCAAACGTTCCACGTACACGATCCAGTTCATCTGAAAATCATCATATCGGTTATTATTGAGTATTAGAGTGTCATATCACTTTCTAAGTTACTTTACCGTCAGATTATCTACTAAATCCTACGGTTTCCCACTTTACCGAATTTTATCTTTTAGGTAACTGAACTGTTCATACTGTGGTATAGAGGCAAGAAGCAAAAAATTAGATTTGGAAGGATTCTCTTTGGGACTTATATCGTCTCCACAGGGATCGGTTTGAGGGAAATAATGTCATTCACAATCTCTATGTCTCTAAAGCTTGGTTTTAATTGGTTTAAAAGAGTAATATGTAAAAAGAAAAGCATATAAACAAGAAAATAAATACATTCTTTAGAGAGGAGAGAACTCGTCGGGATTGTATTACATCTACCCATCAAATACACAAATCTACCAATCAGTTGTAAGCAACCTAAAACAATCGTCAATATCATCACGTATTGTTCACAACCGAGGTTATGTCTAACGCAAAGTCAAGAGAACAACCGTATTGTCTCGGAGGTGATGTCTCACGCAACTCAACAACACAGAGGCATTAAGATTAGATACCCAATATGAATATTAGACCTATATCTATTTCTAGGGTTTAGAATCTAATATACGTTCATCTTAGATCTGGATTCGAATAGGATACGTCTACCGATCCTCAAATCCAAACATAAAAATCAAAGATAACTTCGATAAAGAGTTGTAAAAGAGATTTTATACAAAGATCCATAAATACACATACAATTAAAGTAAACTTACATAAAAAATCCCTAACAAATAGAGAATACAAAGAGAAGAAGGAAGATGAAAAGGAATCTCTCGCCGTGTCCACCAAAGTGACGCAAATCCAACTCGGGATCATCAAGATGCACCCTCTAATGTCGTTTATATGCTACTCTACTCTAAGAATGTTTGTGTTGAAGTTGGGAGTAATTAAAAAGCCCAAAAAACATAACCAAAAAAAATGCTGAAAAGTAATTTAAATAGGTCCTGGAACAACGCGAATCGCGCTTAGCGCCATCAGAAAAATCCAGCTTCTTATTTTCTTCATAACTTCCGAACAACAACTCTAATTGACGCACGGTCGGAAGCGTTGGAAAGCTTATTAAATTCTCTATATGACAATGATAAAATATCATTGCTTAGCGTGATTCAACTTAAAATACACATAAACCGCCTTAAACCGAGCTAAGCACGGTCCTGCTCACGCTAAGCGCGGTCAAAAAAACCAAAATTATTTGCTTCTCCCATCTACCTCCAGCGCGCTAAAAATCATGCTAAGCTTGAATGCCAGTTTAAAAACTCCAAAATTCTGTATTTGAAGCGTCTCTCTTGGCTTAAACGGGTCCTTACTTCAACCATGCATTATTACCAATAAAAACAGATGAAAAACTATCAAACTCAACAATATGTACACAATATCGCAATATATACAACATTATGTAAATTATACAAAATTTAATCAAAAACTGGGGATTATTAACAGAAAACAAACGAATCAAGTCGTAGAGTGCTAATTATTCACACTCAAAATAACAACAATTTTAGCACTCAACAAAATCTCCCTAACTTAAACTTGTTTTTCCTCACACAAGAATCGATCCACTCAAAGAAACAAAAGTAATTATCAAGAAATCATGGATCAACAAGATTTGGAAGAAAAAAAATCAAATTATGGTTCAAATACAAAAACGTACAAGCAAAGCAAAACTCACCACTATACTACAACGACAACATGAAAACGAAACAAATCTTAAGCACAAAAAGCAGGCAAAACCATCTAAAACAATACATGTTCAATCATGAAAAAACACACAAAAATGAGGGACTTGAAACTCATCCAACAATCTGGCAAACAAAAAACTAAATTATGCATTCATCCAAAAACTAATATTGAAAACATAAAAGCAAGAATCACAAGGACTTTTCAAGGTTGTAATGTGGCTTGGTTAACAAAGAAGGGGCAATTTCTAAAGGTAATTGAAACAAAAACTTTTCTAATCCAGAGGGAGTGATCAATCCACAAACTCTCAAGCACCACAATTTCAATCACACTTCTTCTTTTATCCCAATTTGTCACACCAATCACACAACCTATTTAGCACAATTATTTGATACCTTTTTGTTTTCTTTCCTTTTTCAAGGCTTTTCTTTTTCTTTCTTTTTTCTTTTTCTTTTCTTTTCCTTTTCACTTTCTTTTTTTCTTTTTCGTTTTCAATTTCTCAACCTCATAGCAACAAACCTTCTCTCCCGAACTTGAATACAACCAAACATGTAATGTGAATACTCCATACTTTCTAAGGCAAGGTTAAAATTCAAACAACAAAATATGGTGGAGGGTTAAAAAAAAAACAAGTAAAATCCATTAAAAAATAAGTGAACTAAATACTCATGGAAAAGCATCATAGTTCAAATACAACATGGATGTTGACAAAAAGGCTCAGTGGGGTTGAACAAATTCTCACTCACTCACAAGGTAAGATACTAATTGGCCAAGTGGTTGTGCTCAAAATGAAACAAAGTTCCTTGATCCTTTTCATGCTTTCATACAATCAACAGAATTAAAAGATTAACCATAATAAAATCCAGTTAAAACAAGAATTTTGGTCTCCTGCATATGGCGAACAATGGACTCCTCACATTTGGGGTTTTGAACTAAAGTGATTAATTTCATGAACAAGTAATGCAAAAGAAGGAATGACATGGTAATTGTACAAATTATAAGTTTCCTAATCATGTTATGTTATAGAAAGCAATAAACAAGTACCTTGACAAGTACCAACTTTGAAACAATGTCATTACCATACATCCGCAAGTTGAAACCATCAAACTTGAAAAATCATCGCATGTGTCCTCAAGCTAAGCAAAACAAAACTTGAGAGCAAACAAAAACATTATTCTAACAACCTAACAAAATTGATTTAAAATTAACTGAACACAAAGACCAAATTTGGTGAAAGTGGATGGAAAATGATATATTTTTCCACACAAAAGAATGCGTGCTAAGCGCCCTTTGCGCGCGGTAAGCGCTAACACACTTGCTTAATTTTTCAAGATTGCTCTTCTATCATGCAATCCATCCGTTCTCACACTATTCAACTATACTACTAAATGTAAAAACTTTAAAAATTCATGTGTTGGTGAATGTTGTGTATGATACTGTCCTAACTATTTATTACACCATTACCATTAAGAATGTATTTCTCACCCCTTTTGTTTGCGTGGTGGCCTTCTTTGTGGTTTATCGATTTGAGTTTATTTTAGATTCTGCGTATAGCTCTGATAGTGTAATACTGGGATGGGTTATCTTTCTATTTTGTGTTTTGAGAGTTTGAACAATTTATTTTTATTTAAATGAAGTTGTTTTAAATTATGAGATAATTGATGTTTTTGAGTTACGCTAATAAATGATAATTTTTTAGAGTAAGATGTTTTGTGTTAAGAAATGTAACACCATTTTTGAGAAAATTATTCGGCATTTTTATTAAATACTACCTCTGTTCCTTTTTAAAAGAGATAACTCATTTTTTAGGGACATTGAATAATCAATGTATCTAGTCTATAAACTGACCAAATGCATTGATTATTCAATGAACCTAAAAACTGAATTGTCTCTTATAAAATGGAACGGAGTTAGTAAGTGTTTAGGGTTTAGAGTGTTACAATATGAATAAAAATAAATGCAGTAAAGTAAATTGCACAATTATATATCATGGTTCCTCTTTCCAAACAAAAGTGGTTCAATCCCTTCACACCCCGTGAGATATTTCACTATTGTCAGATCTTTGTACAAGCTTACCATTAAGACTTCTCTTACAATATTCTAACAATAATTAAAAACCAAAAATGATAAAAAAACAAAAAATGCTGGTGCTAGGACTTGAACCCATGACCAGACGCTGCCTATAATCAGGGTTTTTTAAATAACCGTGGTGAAAGGCCTAACTTTTCACTACAGTTGGAATTTTAACCGTGGTTAAAAGTATTTTAATAAAATTAAAAAAAATAGGCGCATCCAGTTTGCGCTATTACAACGGTGGAAAGCATATCCATAATAGTTTTAGTGTTACCAAAGGCATATTTTGTAGTAGTGAACTTTAACCTTTTTCTTTGGAGTACCTTGTTTTTCATTAACCTCAAAGCAATCATCCAACTCAAGTGTTCTCTCAACTTCACAATCATCAAGTGATAAACCATCAAATCCAAAGCGCGAAACGACAAATTCGACACCAATTCTCCATCAATTCTTCAAACACAACCTACAACAACAACAAATAACAACACAACAACAATGTTGTAGCGAGAACTGAACTGAAACAGAAGCAAAAAGAAGAAAGAACCGTATGAGGCATTTTATCGGTGAGGCTCAAAGGAAGGTGAGGCTCAAATACACATAAACAATGGAAAAAAAAACTAAGACATAAAAGAAGGTGAGGATCATTGGTGGTTGATTGAACGAAAACCAAAATGACAAGAGTGGAGCTATGGTGTGCGTCTGTTTGCGGTATGGTGTGGTGGAGGATGGCCATGACAGATCTCCAGTGTGGGATGGTGAAGCGTGACCAGGCGGAGCCTTAGCAGCTGCACTACCTGGCCGGGCGCTGGCTCCGCCACTGGTAGAGATCCCACTTGATCTATGTGACTTAGGGTCGAGTATCAATTTAATTCCTCTGAATTAGGCAAAAGAATTGAAATTGGGGGATATCATACCTAACAATATAACTCTTAACTTGGCTGATTTATCTGTTACTCATCCTCATGGTATTTTACAAAATGTGTTAGTGCATGTTGCCTGTCTAGTTTTTCTAGTAGATTTTGTGTAGTAGATATGAAGGGAGACACAGGTGGTTCACTTATTCTCGGACGCCCATTCTTGGAGACCGGGAAAACATTAATAGATTTGGAAACAGGTGAAATTATCTTGAAGTACAATAATGAAAAGTGGTGTTTAATGTTTATAAATGGACACCGTATGCTGATTATCTAGAGACATGCTACCAAATTGAAGACAAAGATATCAAGAAGGATAAAGGAAGAAATAAAGAACCATTATCCAGCATGAGGGTATCCATTGCGCCTGACATGCCTTAGGCATGGACTGCCAAGCTACTGACGGTAAAGAAGCCTTGGTTGGGAGTCAACCTATTAGTAAGTGTGTGTTTATATTTATTTTTTATTTTATTTTGTTTAATTAAAACATGTCAAATTTTTGTTGTTACCGTGCAAGGAAAGCACGCAGGTTAAAAATAAAGAAGAGAACAGACATGTGAAAGGAAAATAAGAAATGAAAAAAATAAAAGAAGAGAAGAAGAAAATAAGGAAGTCCCTGGAAAAATCATGCAGCCTGTCGCACGTGTGATAGGGCTATATTGCACGCACAATGGCTTCATAACACACGTGATAGAGATGTTGGCAAAGATATGTTAGAAGAATTGTGAGCATCGCACGTGCGATGGACGCGTCATGCGCGTGATGTGAATCGGAAATTTCCTATAAATAGATATTTTGAAACTTCTTGTCCTCACAAATCTTTTCTCTAATCTTTCTTAGCCCTAAATCCCTTTGTCTTCTGCTTATTTTATTCTCTGTGCAGTGTTATTTTTGTGTCGTTACAAATAAAATGAGTTTAAAAAGAGCCAGAGTTTGAAGAGGTTCATCTTCAGGCATTCCTCCCGCAACAAATTCTCCAACTTTTCCAAATCGAAGTTTCTTTCTGAAGCAAATGATGAAAAGTATTTAAAGTTGGTTGACTACCATATCGCTAGAGAAAGAGCTTTAGCATACGACGAACTGAGAGGCTTCCAAGAAGTGGTGGAAATGTTGCAACAACGACAATTGGTAAGTTTTAATAATTTAATTCTGGTAACCAACAAAACCATTGGCCTCGAGTTTTATGCAAATGCTGCTTTTAGTGAGGTGGGCTCTTATACTTCATATGTGCGAGGTAAGTACATCAACAACTCTACCAGTGCGATTAATTCTATTTTGAATCTTCAACCTCTTCCCGTCTTTGCTCTTAAGACTTATAGAAATGAGCATCATGTTATAAATGAAGACATGGCCCAAGAAATACTTGATGCTTTCTGTACGCAAGGGGCTGAATAGTTGATTTAAAGCTGCACAACGAGCTTGTGGGCATTTTTGTGCTGTTAATAAATTATGCAGAAGTGCTGAAGTACCCACCTACCCTAATGACGATATGATAGGTCCAAAAGCACCTTTCGGTGGTTTGACAATTAGGAGGCTACAACATAATCACTCAGCAGGAGAAGCTCAACAAGATCAAGAGGATAACCAAGTAGGAAACTAAGAAGAATTATACTATCCTCCGGTGCAGTAGCAGACGATTCAAGTTTAAGGAAATCAACATGCATCAAAATTTTAGATAAGTATGAAAGCTCATTGAGTGGGAGTAACAAGGTGGATAACAGAAGTTTCACCCTATTGTATGCTTAACCCCCTAGATTCGCACCAGTATTCAGAGACTTCTGCTACCAACAAGAAAACCACATGCATGCGAAAGTTTAAGAGTGTGTTTCGATGAGGAAATTGAGAATTTTTAGGAAATTTAAAATTCTAAACATTTCAAATGATTCAATTGAAATTCATTCATTTTTAAATTCTTTTGTTTGAATGGTGTATTAAAATGATTCAGTGTAAAAATATTGGGGTCATTTTCATAATCTTTAAAACACTTGGGTCAAATTTAAAAATATGAAAAATAGGGACCAATTTGCAATTTTTGAAAATTTGAAGTGACCAATTTGTAAAATTTGAAAATTATTATGGACTAATTTGCAATTTTTTGAAAATTTTGGAGGTGAATTTGAAATTTTCTTATAATATAAGGACCATCTTGCAAAATTTGAAAAATTAATAATAAACAATTTAACATTCATTTTATATAGAGTTAAGAAGCAATTTGAAATTCTTTACTTTTTGGTGTCATTTTAAATTCCTTAAATTGAACATGAACAAAATACTCCATAAATTGAACATGAAAAATCGCATTGATGCGAATTAGGGATTTTTTGGTACAGACTGCTCATACGCGTATGGAAGAGGGCCATACGCGTATGAGGGGACTTCCCAGGGGAAATACACATATCATACGCGCCCTGTCCTCAAGGCCAGCATGCTCTTTTGCATGTACGCGTAGGGAACGCGTATGGCAGGTGGGCAATACGCGTATGGCAGGGGCCAATATGCGTATGGGGTTCCTTTGGTAGAAATGAGAGGGAAATTTCCCTCTGGTCAAACGCGTAAGGCAGAAAACAATTCGTGTATGATGCTTGGGCAACCTGGGTTCTACGCGTAACATACGCAGGGATTGGGGTGCGACAGCTAGGCCATACGCGTATGGAGCAGGGTCATACGCGAATGGGCAGGCTTGGGTGATAATTTTTCCGTTTTCGCGACTTATTTCCCTATTTCGTGTGTAATGCAATTCTCTTAGTTCGTAAGGCTAGAAGGATACTATTAGACATAGTGAATCTAGTAATAATACAAAAAATAGTAAAACATGGAATTTTGTGTGATTTGTTCAATGATGTGTGGTTGATACTTATGTGATGAGATTGTTGTTGTGTGAACACTCTTTGGACAAAGATGGTAATTCCAGTGGGAATTACGCTGAGAATATGACTCACGTGTGATTAGTGTGGATCGTGTGTTATGCATCCATGATATTGTCTTATGCATAATTGTATGTCATGCATTTCATGTTGTGTCATGTGGAGATGAGCCTAGGTAGGAATCCATGATGGGTGTCTATTCTCATATGGACTCCGTGTGGGAGTTGTGTTGGATATAAGTTGTAGTTCAGAGGAACTCATGTGAATTACTACTCCTTGGCATGTGATTTTGACCGTATAATCATTGAATGTAAGTCTCACCCCTTTACTGTTGTTGTGTCTGTGCTCCTTGGGGAGTACAGATAACCAGGTACCTGGGTAGTGTTTCGAGCGTGTGTTGCCTGATCGAGTCTTAAGAGTCGCTCTGATACGTAACACGGGAATTTATGGGAATTTGACATGTTTTGTATTTCTTTTATTTGTTACGTATATTAATTTCAAACTTATGACGAACCATGAGTTTTGTGGAGAATATTGATGTTGAGGCTTTAGTGCCATGGAAGTGAACCAATTTAATTATTCCACTGCCTAATTGATTTTTCTCAGAGTAATAAAGATATGAAGTGCTTGATACTTCATGAGTTTTTAAGGGATGTGACATCCTACTTGTGTACTCTAATTTATTCCGTGAATTTATTTTATAAATTTAAGTAATGGGGTTAGTAGGGTGTTACAAAGAGCACTTCTTGCAAGCACTGAAGAGATGGAGAATTAATGTAGAAATTAAGATCAAGAGCACTTCACCCTCAAAACGCCAAATTCACCTTTTTTTTTCTATTCTTAATGATTTTTTTACTACTTTCATAGTCTCAAAAAAATCTCAAAATTCTTATTTTACTTAATTAGATTAAATTTCGTGTTTTTTGTATTTTTTTGAATTAATTTAATCATATTAATCACATTTTTTCAAAATGCTGACAGACCTTTCACCACGGGTATTAAAAAAACCGTGGTTATAGGTAATGTTTTTTACTTATTTTTTCAAAATGCTAACAGACCTTTCACCACGGGCATTTAAAAAAAACTGTGATCATAGGTAGCGTCTGGTCTTGGGTTCAAGTCCCAGCACCAACATTTTTGGTTTTTTTACTTATTTTTTCAAGTCTCATAGGTGGCGCGCTTATTGAGTTTATTCACTGTCCTTAAACAAATCGTGGCCAACAATTTAGTGATTATCAACGGCCAAGAAACTACTATTAGTGATCCGCGTGAAACCTAAAACTTAGATGAATTCCATCTTCTACCTCCAAACATCATCTTTCGTTTACGGTACTGTATTTCTCCACTAAACCAAATTTCAGAACAAATTTCATAACTCCATCATCTCTTCTACAACTTGAATCATAGTTAGCAATGTTAGTTGTTGGTGTTCTTTTTTAATTAATGTTGTTCTTTTTGTTCTTTTTTATTATTGTTGTTCTTGTTGTTATTATTGTTATTGTTATTGTTGTTGTTGTTGTTCGTCTACTTCATCATCATCATCATCATCATCTTCTTCTTATTGTTGTTTTTGTTGTTGTTTTGTTCTTATAATTGTTGTTGTTGTTGTTGTTGTTGTTGTTGTTGTTGTTATTGTTGTTGTTCTTATTGTTGTTTTGTTGTTCTTAATGTTCTTGATGTTCTTGTTGTTCTTGCTAATGTTCTTGTTCTAATGCTACTATTTTTTTTATTTTATTAAAAGACATACAACAACGGTTATTTAAAATTACCATGATTATAGGTAGTTCTATACAACAACGGTTGTTAAGCATAACCGTTGTGATATACCGCGCGCTTTCTAGAATACAACAACGGTCTCATGACCGTAATTATAAGTAGCGCATTTACAACAACACTCTACATAACAACACCTTGATCTGCGTGATTATATATATTTTCCAGCCGTTGTTAAATGGGTTTTCCGTAGTAGTGAATTTTGCAGGATATGCTCGCGGGTTGAATGACTATCAACTTTTTTTATTTATATATATTTTCGAATAAATATTTGGTTTGCCCCACAAGACCTAACCATTATAAATTGTTATCCAACTACTAAAGTTTCTTATTTATATATATTTTCGTCTACGAGCGACTACATACAAGATATTTTCGACTACGAAACTCCCTACGAGATATAAATTGCCACAATTATTGTTATATATGAATGACTTTTAGTTACAGATAAATAAATAAATAAGTATGATTTGTATAATTGATATAAATATGATAGAAAAATGACTAAGACATTAAATTTAATGTATTTTTATTTATGTCTTTCAGTCATTCTTTTAGAAAGATTTTGAATGGAAGCTAAATTCTTTTATCACCTTTAACTATGTCTAATTTGTTAACCATTTTAAGAGAACTAGAAGTAGATTCTTATTTTTGACATACAGTTGAAAGGTTTTAGTAAAAACTAATGGTCTTTTATTTGCATGTCTTTTACGACCTTTAGATGCTATTTGAATGAATAGTACTTGAAAGTAGAAGTTTGGTATCATCACTTAATTAGAATTTCTACTATTCATACTAATGTATACTATTCATACATTAGAAGAGACATAATGAGTTTGATCATATAACATAAACTATAGTTCAAAAATATCAAATATATGAATAACTTCGAAATGGTACCATATGTCCCTTTAAATCAACGCATTGTGTAATTATGCAGCGACATTAAATGTAGGACCACAAGTTCAAATCTCCGGCATTCTATTTATTCACCATTAAAAGGTGAATTCCAATTACCATATCAATTATCCTTGCGTCTACGGGAAACATCCAAGACATATAATGTTAGAGCTCTGCAGAGTATTGTTGTACCTATGAACGACTCCATACGAAGTATTATGCTGGAATTACCTATGAGATGTAGAAGGTCACAATTTATGTTATATATAAATGACTTTTAGATGCATTTAAATAAAATAAATAAGAATGATTTATATAATTTGTGTAAAGATGATGTAAAAATGAATAAGATATTAAATTTCATGTATCTTTTATTAGTGTCTTTCTTCTATAACAAATTTTAATGTTAATTTTTTTTCAACTTTTAATATATCTATATTGTTAACAATTTTAAGAGAGAACTATAGATTCACATTTTTTTGTGTGCATATAGAATTGAATAGTTTGAGAACGTTTAATGAAAGTTGAAGTTTCATATCATCAATTAGTTACAATTTGTACTATTTCTACATTAGAAGAGACATATATTATATTAATATGAAGCTAGGTAGCCCCATTTATGTGATAGTTCACACTTCACATATGTACAATATCACTCTTTATAACCCATGACTATGTGAATTATTGGTTAGAAGCATAAGAGATCAACCACATATCAAACTTCCCGCATGAGATAATGCATGTGTTCGAAAATTGATTTCAAATTCTCAAGAAAAGGTGTGTCCAGTTTGTTTTCTGGTGGAGGAAAATGTTGTCCATTTGTTGATTCATTGTTGCAAGAGTCTAAAGGTGTGGAAATTTGTAAGTAGATGGTTTGGGGTGAGTGTGGATAATCCTGAGAACCTTCTTGGGTATTTTAGGAATTTGATTGTCGCGATTTGAGACGAGTGAACACTAACAACGCGATTGGTTTGTGGTTGATAATTTGTTGGAGTCTGTGGACTTGTCAGAACAATATCATGTTCAAGGAGGAGATTTGGGATGTTGAGTTAGTGACTCATAGGATTGTTCTTCTTTCTTGGTGGTGGATTGGAAAGAAACAAAAAAAATGCTTATACTTGTAATTACTATGAAAGGGTTAACTTTTCATGTGAATTTTTGTAGGGGCTTTATTAAAAAAAAAACACGTAGCACTATAAATACCGACTGCTATGAGAGATCAACCACATCAATCCATCTTCAAACAATGCCAAATAAAATAACATCCTCTCTTTTTATTATTCTTGTTCTTTCAATGGCATTTGTGCTTGAAGCCGAAGCTTCTGGAAGAGGTCACTATGCTCTTCTGCATACTGTCAATCTCGAATGCACCCAAAACTATCATTGCACAGTTCCCCTTTGCTTGGACAGTTTCACTGCTACCTCTCTCGCCACAACCACTTTGCCACCTCCTACTCCATATGATAGTTAATATTATCATTTAATATAATAAAAATCATGTTAATATACCTATTAGGAGTACATTTAAATAAAAATTTCTTATTTATAATGTTTGTGTTCAAATGTCTTTTTTTTTAATTTTTCTGTGATGTATCATTTTGTTCAATCATCATTTTAAGAATTATTGTTCTGTGACCATTCTCAACTAACATAAAAGTATCTTTAATAATGGTGTAACCTTAATTAGCACAACTTTAAATTAAAAAGAGAAAAAACTTCATGTAATAAAATCCCAGAAATATGAATTTCTTATACCCAATATGGATGTGGAACTACTAAAGAAAATTGTTTTGGAGTTTCAAACCGAAAGTAATAATTTTGGGTGAAAGAGAATATTAGTTGAAAACAAACTAAATTTATATATTCTTCTTGTTTAAAACACGTGTTTATTGGAAAAATTTAAACTGATACAATATTCTAACAATAATAAAAAACCAAAAATGAGTAAAAAACCAAAAATGCTGGTGCTAGGACTTGAACCCATGACAAGACGCTGCCTATAATCATGGTTTTTTAAATAACCGTGGTGAAAGGCCTAACTTTTCACTACGATTGGAATTTTAACCGTGTTTAAAAGTATTTTAATAAAATTAAAAAAAATACACGCATCCAATTTGCGCTATTACAACGGTGGAAAGCATACCCATAATAGTTTTAGTGTTACCAAAGGCGTAATTTGTAGTAGTGAACTTTGACCTTTTTCTTTGTAGTACCTTGTTTTTCATTAACCTCAAAGAAATCATCCAACCCAAGCGTCCTCTCATCTTCACCATCATCAAATGATAAACCATCAAATCAAATTCAATATCTTCACTATCATCAAATGATGAACCATCAAATCCAAAGTCACTATCTTCATTATAATCGTTTTCATCTGTATGAATATCATCTACTTCATTTGCTTCATTAGCTTTAACACCACCAACACCATCAGCATCCTTACCTTGAACATTATTGACTTCACTAGCTTCATTACCATCAACATCGCTACCTTGAACATCATTGACTTCACTAGCTTCATTACCATCAACATCGCTACCTTGAACATCATCAACATCTCTCTCTCTCTCAGCATGAGCATCATAAACCATTGTACTATAACTCATAACTTTGAATGAGTAAAACAAGAATGAAACATAAATGCTAAATACCATAGATAAGATAAATGCTAAATACCAGAACGACATCATCGTCTTATTGTGGTTGTCGTTCTCCGTCGCCGTTCTCCAATAGAAGTTCCCCTTGCCTCCCCTTAGGCATCATACAAGGACCCAGAGGCTTCCTAGAAGTTCCCTTTGCCAAGTAAGCGTTTTTTTAACAGGTCACTGACGTCAGGGATGAAAATCAACACAGACATGAGATATTAGGACTCAGACCTGAAAAAAAAAATATTTAGGGACTAATCACAAAAACGCGCTATCTTAATTGTGATGTAGCCTCCATCAACCGCAACGCCAGTTCCACTCTCTCCATCAACCACACTGCCAGTTCCACTCTCTCCATCAACCACACTGCCAGTTCCACTCCCACCGTTGCTGCCGATGTTGCCGCCGTTGCCGCCAAAAATGTTAATACTTAGTATTATCATTATTGGTTTTATAAAATAACGCATTATCTGTTTGTTGGTTTAGTCTAGTTTTATGTAATAAAGCATTTTATGTGCTTGTTGGTTGTGTTTAGGTTTTGGTAATTTGATGTTTTTATTTCCAGCAGCTTGTTAATTTAATGTTAATTTGTAGTGAGTTGTATTGAGTCGTAGTTATGAAATGAATGAATGAAGGATGATCCTTGTTTTCTTAAATTTTCTTTATAACATGCTCCATTTAGCTTTCCATTTTGTTAAATTTTCTTTCTTTCTCTTTTTCCATCTTCTTTTCTTTCTTTCCAAATAGTTACATTTTCTAAAAAATTTGAGTAAGCTATGTGATGTTTTCATAAGCTATGTAATGCAAGGAGATAATCAATCCAAGCAATAAGAAGTAAAATGGAATCTCGAGTAGTAGAGTAAAAGTACATATAATGAATGGTTCATTTCCTCAAAGAAGAATAAGTACATATGGATGCAATAAATGGAATATTTCTTTCATGGGTTTATAATTCAAAGGAAAAGGACAAGGTTTTTTGAATGCTACTGTGACAAAGAAAATTAGTGACTCAATTTGTTCTGCAAGAGTGAATTTGAAAGTTATGTTGTGTGCTCAGAATTTTATTTTGGTATATGAAAATATGTTAGAGAGTAAACAATTCTCTTTAGATAACATCTAAGATATTTATGAAAGTATGCAAAAACCTACAGTAGGAAAAGTGGATAAATTCGCTGGGCGAGGAAGCCAGCGAATGCTCGCTGATGTGTTCGCGGGGCGAAGGTGTCAGCGAAGGGTGGCAGAAACTTCCACTTTTGATTCATTTGCAACATGTCAGAGTACAAGTTTTAATTTTTTCTCTTTTTCCTCAATTCCCATTTTAGAGTAACCAAGAATCGTTTGAGTGATTTTGTAATATAATGCTCCATTTAGCTTTCCATTTTGTTAAATTTTCTTTCTTTCTCTTTTTCCTTCTTCTTTTCTTTCTTTCCAAATAGTTACATTTTCTAAAAATTTTGAGTAAGCTATGTGATGTTTTCATAAGCTATGTAATGCAAGGAGATAATCAATCCAAGCAATAAGAAGTAAAATGGAATCTCGAGTAGTAGAGTAAAAGTACATATAATGAATGGTTCATTTCCTCAAAGAAGAATAAGTACATATGGATGCAATAAATGGAATATTTCTTTCATGGGTTTATAATTCAAAGGAAAAGGACAAGGTTTTTTGAATGCTACTGTGACAAAGAAAATTAGTGACTCAATTTGTTCTGCAAGAGTGAATTTGAAAGTTATGTTGTGTGCTCAGAATTTTATTTTGGTATATGAAAATATGTTAGAGAGTAAACAATTCTCTTTAGATAACATCTAAGATATTTATGAAAGTATGCAAAAACCTACAGTAGGAAAAGTGGATAAATTCGCTGGGCGAGGAAGCCAGCGAATGCTCGCTGATGTGTTCGCGGGGCGAAGGTGCCAGCGAAGGGTGGCAGAAACTTCCACTTTTGATTCATTTGCAACATGTCAGAGTACAAGTTTTAATTTTTTCTCTTTTTCCTCAATTCCCATTTTAGAGTAACCAAGAATCGTTTGAGTGATTTTGTAATATAATGCTCCATTTAGCTTTCCATTTTGTTAAATTTTCTTTCTTTCTCTTTTTCCTTCTTCTTTTCTTTCTTTCCAAATAGTTACATTTTCTAAAAATTTTGAGTAAGCTATGTGATGTTTTCATAAGCTATGTAATGCAAGGAGAAAATCAATCCAAGCAATAAGAAGTAAAATGGAATCTCGAGTAGTAGAGTAAAAGTACATATAATGAATGGCTCATTTCCTCAAAGAAGAATAAGTACATATGGATGCAATAAATGGAATATTTCTTTCATGGGTTTATAATTCAAAGGAAAAGGACAAGGTTTTTTGAATGCTACTGTTACAAAGAAAATTAGTGACTCAATTTGTTTTGCAAGAGTGAATTTGAAAGTTATGTTGTGTGCTCAGAATTTTATTTTGGTATGTGAAAATATGTTAGAGAGTAAACAATTCTCTTAGATAACATCTAACATATTTATGAAAGAATTTGTGATGGAAATGTTAGAGAGAAATAAAACACGTCTTTGCATGTTTCAGTGTACAAAAACTATTTTGGTGTGGAGGAGATTGATGGTCTGGTTAGGTGTGTCGTTGCAGGCGGAAGGATCGTTGTTGGATCACCTGAGAATGTGGATTACGTCTTTAAATGCGGTTGGGGTGCCTGTTAAGAATGCAACTGGTTTGTGGCTGATAGTATGTTGGGTTGTGTGGAAAACCAGAAATGATATTTTATTTAATGATGTATTTTGGATAGAAGAGGATATTATGCACAAGATCTTGATTTTAGCTTGGAGGTGGATTGGTAGGAAATACAACTTTACTTATACGTATTACGATTGGTTTAATTCGCCTATAGATTTTTTGTAGTGGCAGTTGATCGGTCGGTTTTTGTGTAATTGAGCCTAGATACCCCTGTTGTATCCCATTTGAATATATTTTTGTTTATTAAAAAAATATATATATGTATCATATTTATCTCTTGTTCCTTTGTTGTATATTATTTTTAACGCGTGTAAAGGTATAGTACAAATAATGGCCCACTTTTTATCATGAAGTAAATGCAAACGATAGAAAAATGCCGTTCTTGCTTTGCATAATTTGAAATATAGCTTTAAGTGTGCAATTGAAAGTGTGTTGGAGTTAATTAAGTGATTCCTCATTTGTGTGTTAACGTAACTTTCATTTAAATGGGGCTACCTAGCTACATATTAATATAATATGTGTCTCTTCTAATGTAGAAATACTAGTACAAATTGTAACTAATTGATGATATCAAACTTCAACTTTCATTAAACGCTTTCAACTACTATTCAAAAGCAATTCATGGTTTTCTAAGTTTGGATTTTTCTCTATGACATAGTCTAATTTTTTTTCGTATTTTGATCAAAGATCATAATACAGTACACTACTTATCTGTTTCATCTTTTTGCTATTATATTTTTTAAATAAAAATTTTAAAATATCATTCTAAAGATATATTCTTTAAAGATATTCATCAAAATCATTTTAAAGATATATTCTTATATTATTTGAAAAATTATTTAATTTTTATGACATAAAATATGAACCTATACAAAACATTACGTATCATTAGTTATAAACCTGCAAGATTTCATATCGATCCTGCTACAATATGGGTGAATATCAAACATAACTCTATGTCTAGGCATTCTTTACAATCATAGTGTATAGTTCTCCAACCAATTAATGGATTACCTTCATCTTCTTTTGTTGATGTATCTCTTTCCCATCTGTCGCACCTCAAAAAATACTATCCTCACGAAAGCATTCGGGGATGGGTTAAACAGAGTCGCCACAAATTTGTCAACTATTTCGAAAAATAGTCGTTTTACCTAGTTCTATTGGAGGTTTACAGGTAATACTTTGGATAATCATAAAAACGAAACCTACAAGGTTTTAGAATCATGTTTTGAGGTAATCACCAACCTTGCCCAGGATGAGGTAGTGGAGGAGGTCTTGACTAAAGAGAACGAAGTAGGGTCTGAGAAAGAGGAGCGTGAAAACCAGAGTGACTAAGTTGAGAATGGGGTCACCATTAAGCAATTGATAAGCAAAAATTCCCCTTGGAGGAGGACTAAGAAACAAATTCTTAATGAAGAAGGGTTGTTTACCAAGTTTAAAGAGATGTTAACGCAGAGCTATCGGATTACATAAAATTGCCATATCCATTCATTAAGAAGAAACCACTACAGGGAGATGAGGAAGAGTTGTTTACCAAGTTTAAAGAGATGTTAACCAAGCTTCAGGTAAGTATTTCTTTTCATGAAGTTTTAGAGCTAATGTCAAAATTTGCTAAATTTATGAAGGCATTATTAACTGGTACAAAGTAGAAGCTGGATAAAGAGCTGGTAAATATGACTGAAAAATGCGATACGACATTGCTCCAAACAATGCCGACAAACTGAAGGATCCAGGTTGGTTTACCATCTTTTGCACTATTGGTGGGGTAAAGATCAATGGCGGAGCCAGTAAAATTATGATGTTTGGGCAACTTTTCATTGGCTTCAAAATTTTCTACCAATACAGTATTTGACATACATCATCATAACATCATGCTACAATTCATATACTCCAAAATTTGTCAAAAATGATAAAGAAACATTACCAACCTTTTTCCCATGATAAGGATCTTTTATTTGATAAGGAACTGCAAATTAAAAGCATGTAAATCATAAAATCTTACTTTTCCATTTGAGAGTGAAACAAATATTTCCTCTACTGAAGTTGGTTGTGTTAACCCTAGCTCCCATTACCCTCTTTGTTGCCTACACTAAACAACAAAAATATAATGAATTTTGGCACTAATGAATTTTTAGAAGGACCGCATCAATGGATTTTGTCATTAAACTTTGTCTTTATTTGTATGACTTATATTTAAACAATCCATGTAAAGCTACAATTTGTACGGCAGAAAAAAGACAAACTCATGCTTTGAAATATCAATCCAATTCAAATGTAACACATTATAACTAACAACAAAATGAAGTCTAACATGAATTTATAATCAAATCATTCCACCAACAACAGAGTCTGAGAAGAACCATGATATATATACACACAGTTTCAGAAGCTGGTCGTCTTCTCCCTTCATCAAGCCGCTGGAATTCCATAGCACTAGATTTCAAACTTACTCCTAAATCAACTATTTCCTATGATTCCATCCCTTCCAAATATCCAAAATCTGTTGACTGCAATCTTGTCATCACTGATAAGAAACACTTCCATATTTTTATATTTGTCACAGTAGCAATATTTTTTTCCATCATATGATTGGCTTTGTTATTACACTTCTTACCTCAGAAGCATAAGCATCAAGACTCTTCAATCAATCTCAAGTTGTCTATAAACCAAGCTCTAACCTTCAAGAATCAACAGAAGAAAAAAAAGAAACAATCATAAAGTCTGGCAATTTAAAAATTCAATACCAAAAACACCATCACAAATCAAGGTTAAATTATCAAAAATCCAGTAAAGCAAAAACAAGATAAAGGAAGAAGAATCTCGGCTCACAACTTTTACCGAACACTTGGTGGCCATAGCGCGAAACGACAAATTCGACACCAATTCTCCATCAATTCTTCAACCACAACCTGCAACAACAACAAATAATAACACAACAACAATGTTGTAGCGAGAATTGAACTAAAACAGAAGCAAAAAGAAGAAAGAACCGTAGGAGGCATTTTATCTGTGAGGCTCAAAGGAAGGCGAGCCTCAAATACACATAAAAATTTGAAAAAAACTAAGATATAAAAGAAGGTGTGGCTCATTGGTGGTTGATTGAACGAAAACCAAAATGACAAGAGTGGAGCTATGGTGTGCGTCTGTTTGCGGTATGGTGTGGTGGAGGATTGCCATGGCAGATCTTCGACGCGGGATGGTGAAGCGTTACCAGGCGGAGCCTGAGCAGCTGCCCTACCTGGCCGAGTGCTGGCTCTTCCACTGGTAGAGATCCCACATGATCTATGTGACTTTGGGTCGAGTATCAATTTAATGCCTCTTAATTAGGCAAAAGAATTGAAATTGGGGGAGATCATACCTAACAATATAACTCTCACCTTGGCTGATTTATCTGTTACTCATCTTCATGGTGTTTTACAAGATGTGTTAGTGCATATTGCCGGTCTAGTTTTTCCAGTAGATTTTGTGAAGTAGATATGAAGGGAGACACAGGTGGTTCACTTATTCTCGGATGCCCCTTCTTGGCGACTGGGAAAGCATTAATAGATTTGGAATCAGGTGAAATTATCTTGAAGTTCAATAATGAAAAGTGGTGTTTAATGTTTATAAATGGACACTGTATACAGATGATCTGGAGACATGCTACCAGATTGAAGAAAAAGGTATCAAGAAGGACAAAGGAAGAAATAAAGGACCATTATCCAGCATGAGGGTATCCATTACGCCTGACGTGCCTTAGGCATGGACTGTCACGCTAATAATGGTAAAGAAGCCTTGGTTGGGAGGCAACCCATTAGTAAGTGTGTGTTTTTATTTCTTTTTTATTTTATTTTGTTTAATTAAAACATGTCAAATTTTTGTTGTTACCGTGTGTTGCGGTGAAAATCGGATAACAAGCTATTAATTAACTTGCATCATATTTCTTTTACAACCGACTTTGATTTATCCAAAGGAAAGGTTCATGGTCGTTAAAAAAACCCAAAGGGGAGAGATCTAAGGTTCGGGGGTTGGCTATACAAAGGGAAGGTATTAGCACCCTAAGTATCTATAGTACTCTACAGGAACCTCTTGTTAAATGTTATCTAATGTTTGCTAAAGGTTGAAACCCTAAGGGTTAGTATCTAAGTATACTCGATAAAGCATCGCACTTTACGCCTACGTATCCTCGGGAATAGAATCAGAGTATGCGTAGTTCTACTTCTACTGAATGATTGACTATGGCCAATATTCAGAGGGGAAATGAGTACAAGCTCATTGTAGAGTTTAAGAACTCTCTAGATCTAGGTGAAATGGACCTAGGTTGAGGTTTAGTCAGTAGGGGAAGTGATAAATTCATTATGATGAATATCACTAAGAGTTGAAGAACCCTTTCTAAAGCTAGTTATGATTTCTATGGCTCTGATGAGGCCTAGAAATAAGGTTTCTTCCTAAGAGGTTACTTAGGTTAAGATGGGGGAAATGACTTTAAGAGTCAACACTGTTCACCTTCCTTTGGAATAGAGGGAAAACAAGTTGATAACAATAAATAAGACATGATAGAAGATAGGACATTGATATAATAGACAAAACAACATAAGCATGAGGATGGCAATATGTTTATGACAAAGATATGTATAAGATGAACATGATAAAAGAGTATATCAATATGCTTCGATCTTTAGGAAGACAAGCATAGAGAATGATGTAAAAGATGATATTTAAAGAAGGATGATAATCATATAAAAGTCAAGCAAATGGCCAATCAACATGGATGTATTATCTTAAGAATTAAACAAGTCAATTTAATGAATAGCATTTCAAGATTAACAAAGGTGCTTATGAATGATTAAACCAAACTTGATAATCAATTGACAACACAATTAGAAATACACATCGATATTAAAAAATTAAAGGTTAACAATTAATAACACAATGAAAATTAACGTCACATCAAGGATCGAATCCATCATGGAGGAAAGAGGAGTAAACAAAATGTCAAGATTAGAATAAGTGAACCTAGATAACTTAAAGGTAAACAACTAAACATTCTAATCTAATTAGATAATCCTAATAAAACGAAACTTAATTAA
Source organism: Lathyrus tuberosus (assembly GCA_022829125.1). NCBI lineage: Eukaryota > Viridiplantae > Streptophyta > Magnoliopsida > Fabales > Fabaceae > Lathyrus > Lathyrus tuberosus. Next base: position 1,195,642 of record JALAZF010000426.1, on the reverse strand, counting down.
AAACAAAATCTAATAATTAACTCTAATTAAAATAACTAAATTCTAAATGAACTAACTAATTAATCTAAATAACAAACTTAACTAAAAAACCCACTAATTAACTCTAGCTAAACTAAACAATAAATTAAGTTCAATTTTAACTAAAACTAACTAATTAATGTAATACTAAAAACTAAATTAATGAGTTAGAATTAAAACTAAATGAAGGGTGTCAATAGAAAGACTAAGCATGGGCTAAAGGAGGTAAAGCAAGATAGGCCCAACTTGAAGAATCCGGCGGGTTAGCCCTAGATTCTACCCGGGTCAGATCCAAATCCGGTTTGAGTTATGCTAAAAGGGGGAATAGGAACCCTAACGAAAGCACACACGGCCATCACCAACTTCTCCTATCTTCTTCTTTGAAATAGCACTGCTCACTCTCTCAATCCGTCTCCGTTCGCCAATTCTAATGAAAACACACACATCCTTCTTCTCTGGCGCAAACATCATCATCGCCGTTACCTTCTTCGACACACCTTCCGCCATACCTCCCCGAACCCGTTCGCTAACTCGTATCAATCGCTAAGCTCGTGTTGGTTCGTCTCAGGTTCGTCATCCCAGGTTCAATTGGTTTGATTTCAAAAATGCTTCCGTCCTCCTTTCTCTATTCTGATTCTTTCCTGGGTTTGACTTTAGGATTTGGGTTATAGGTTATGGCGTTTGATGGTTCGCTGCAAGAGTGAGTCTCAGAAAGTGGAGGTTTTGGGGTGAGTTTATGAAGAAGAGTTGTTGTTTGTGAAGAGGATAGAAGGATGGATTTTGAAGGAGAAAGAAGAAACGGGTTAAGTGGTTGTATGAGAGGTTGTCGATTTCAGAGTTGTGAAGGGAATGGTGTTGAGGTTTGTATTTGGTTTTGGTTTCTTTGCACTGTAATTAGGTGCGGTGTACATTTTCATTATCGTTGATGAGTAAGGTTCATCGTGTGTATATGGCTCTGTTGGTTCATTTGCAGGAAACGCCGCTGAGGATATTATGGAGGACACGATGCGCATTAGTTTTCAAGTTGAATGAGCTTGTATTTGGAAGTTATGAAGATGGTGGTTATGTTTCGGTTGAGTTGAGCGAAGAAGGTTTGAGTTGTTGAGATTTGTGATGCTTGGTTGATGAAGAGGGAACGTTTAAAGGATGAATGGGATCCGTCAATCCAGTTTATTGTAGGTGAGGTTGAGGAAATGCGAGGTTCACTTGAGTTTGTGAGGAATCGTACTCCTGAAGGAGATGAGTGAGGTTGATGGTGATACTAGGTGGTAGAGAGGAAAAGCTGGATGAAGTGAAGAAGTTAACAGTTCATGATGTGCTTATGAGTTATCGTTGTTCACTAAGCGAGGTTATTATATTGTGTCAAAATGTGGAATCATGGATAAACTCAGACAACAGTTAACGATTCAAATGAAGGCCTAAGGGAACATACCGAAATCAGACGCGGGGCTCAGTGGCGACAAATTGCAGGTACTCGTTTTGCCTTCTTTCCTTTGCTTCTCTTGCTTTCTCTTCTCTTTTTTGAGTTGTTGTCCGTACGCGTATCAGAGCTAGGCTAGTATTGTTGTTGTTGTATTGTGACTATGACCACAAGAAACGACGACACCAGAACAATGGCGAAATGGGACTTGAAGACTGTTGCTATGTTGAGCGGTTGCTGAAGTTGTCAAAATGTTGCCGTGTTGTGGTTGCAGAAAGAATTTGAATAAAGTTAAAGGTTGAAGAAGATGGATGTGTATGGTATTGCAAATCGGTTTAAAGGGAGTATTGTGCGCAGAAAAACAAATGGGAGGATGAAGTATGGTTTGTGATATTTTTAATGGAGGAAGATTGGAGATTTTAGTGTGAAAGAAGTGGCTCCGATTGTGTTACGGTATCTTTCTTCTTAATGAATTCCTCCCTCTGAGTTTTTTTTTCGGGTCCCCCCATATCCTCTTCTCCTTTTCTATTTATATTCCCAGAAACAGAATTTGTTTCTTAAATTTAAATTGAAATTTTTGAACGTTACCGAATTGTCGTTTTCACTGCAGGTTAACGTTGGTATGCAGAGTACTGTAGGTGTACGTACGGCTGAGCAGAAAGTGGCATGGAGTGTAGCTTGTTTTTCTGTAGAGATGGTCCTTCTTGAAGTTCATGATAAGCTTGCTTTGTAAATTAAATGTACAGAAAGAAAAAGACTGGGTCGTGGAGGGCTTTGTAAAAAAGAAAAGGGCCTAGTTTCTAGAAAACGAATTAGTTTTTATTTGTTTTAAATTCTGAAAAAAATAAACTTAGTTAAACTAAACATGATTAATTTAAAATTAAAATTAAAATTAAACTAATTATTAAAGTAAAAGTAAATTGGAATTAAAATTAAACTTAAATTAAATCTAAAATGATGAAGTTAATACAATTACATTAAATTAGAATAAAAGTGATAGCTAAAGTAAATTAAATTTAGAATTGAAAATGATAATTGAAAATTAACTATATTAAAATTAAAATCAAAAGTTAAAACTCAATCAATTCTCAAAATGAGAGAAATTCTAAAATGAAATAGCAAACTGGTTAAAACATGATTAATGCTTGAAAAACTAAGAAAATGCACGAATGGCCGCTCGCAAATGATATGAAAAAGATCAGACGAATCTGAGGGTAAAATTTGGGGTGCAACAGTTGCCCCTAATTAAATATCTTCGTCTGATGACATGAGAGATGAAGATCTCATGGAATCAAAAGCGAAAGATATTTAAATACAGATAACCGAAAATTTTGCCCTCAGATGCGCAGACGTGCAATGCAACAAACATGATGCCAAGAAGACGCAAAGATGTAAACGCAACGAGACACCAAAGGACAAACAGGAAGCAAAAGATGAGCTTCACTTGGGAAGGACGAAAGCTAAAGTATCCATGAGAAACACCTCGCTGGGGATACAAGCTAACCAACAAAAGAGACCCACCGGGGAGACTCCAAAGAAACACTGGGGAAAAACCAAAAGCAATCTCCACTGGGGAAAGATCCAGGGAGATAGACTACAGGGGACAAACCAAACCCACAGTCTTCCTGGGCATGAAACCAGAAAGAAAAACTTGATCACTAGGGATCAGCCCAAAGGAGACACACAGCCAGGCAAATACATCCTGGGGATTCTATACCGAAGAGTTCAAAATGAGATCTTCAAGAAAAGCCAGGAAGACAGAGACCAACTCTGCGCACCAGATAGGAGTCTTAAGGTTGAAGAAATTTGTTCCAAGAAACTTAGCTTAAAGTAATTTCAAATATCCAGGGTAAGGGCTCAATGTCCGACACGATTCGAACAAGAACTTGGTTCAAGTTTGACACGATTCAAACAAGAACGGTTTAGGAACAATAACACCTCCAAAGGTACGAAACCTGAACTCAGAACATCTCATCAAACCGGTTGACGAGGAACAATACTTCTCATCAAAATAGGCTGACGAGGAACGCATCCGAAGGTACGAAACCTGAACTCAGAACATCTCATCAAACCGGTTGACGAGGAATAATACTTCTCATCAAGCAGGCTGACGAGGAACACATCCGAAGGTACAAAACCTGAACTCAGAACATCTCATCAAACCGGTTGACGAGGAACACATCCGTAGGTACGAAACCTTAACTCAGAACATCTCATCAAACCGGTTGATGAGGAATAATACTTCTCATCAAACAGGCTGACGAGGAACACATCCGAAGGTACGAAACCTGAACTCAGAACATCTCATCAAACCGATTGACGAGGAACAAAAACAGTTAAAGCAAAAGGCAGTGTCCGACACGATTCAAACAAAGACTCTGTTCAGGTTTGACACGATTCAAACGAGAACACAAAAGACAATGCTTGACACGATTCAAACAAAGTCCAAGTTCAAGTTTGACACGATTCAAACAAGAACAGCTCTAAAAATCCTTTAAAGTTAAACTTTTTGGGGAACAGCAAAAGATTTTAAAGATTCAAATCTGGCGCGCAAAGGTTAAGACCGAACAAGCATGACACAAAGCAAACCAGGAATGTCTTTACTTTACTGGGGAAGTAAAGACAGACACCAAAACAGACCACAAGCAAAACAAAGCACAAGGGTGCAAAGGTGCAAGGGTATGATGCATATGCTTAGCTATATGCTAGAAGCGACGCGAACAACGCAAACAGGAAAGAAGAAAGGAACATAAGCCAACACCCCGAAACCCAAACATCAAGGATAACCGGAGCAATCTTCTTCGCTGGAGATGGCAGATCCATGCCAAAAATACAGTACTGCTTACTCTTCCTGTACCAACTTGATTCCATAAAACACCTTAATTCCAGAGTAAAACTTAGTTTGTCTTTGTGTTTCCTTAAAACTTTCAGCTTCCAAGAAAATGACGAAGTTATTGTCCTCAAAGGCCAATAACAACTCTAGTGACTAAGAATTATATCGTCTAATAGCCGACTTCTCTGGGGACTCCTGGACGAAGAGCTGAAATCTGGTACTCAAAGGTGAAAAACAAAGCGTAAGCCTAGTTTAGACAAATGCTTTGGATATACTAGGAAAGTTCTTCTTCTTTATTGGAGAAATAAATCCATTTGGAATTTTTCAAAATCAGCTAATGTAGCAACTTGATGGGGATCTAACAAAATAATTATGCATTCCACTGGCATAACTACCATCTTCAAATCTTATCTGCCCCAGGCCAGATGGTCTATACGATAACAAGAGGATTTTACAGAAGAATTGGCATACAAGGTGTTTCAAAATCTTCAAACTCTTGGCGATGTCTCGGCGTAACTGCCCCAGATTAACGGCGTTCACAAGGTTCTTGAACTTGCTTCAGACTGGTTGTTTGACGATTTGGGGAATAAACTTTGCTCCTGTCAGCTTGGTTGATCTGTGACGGAGATGTCTTTGACTGACGGTCTTTTAGAGATTTGCCGAATCTCGACCTGATTGCCCCTGATTAACTAAACATAAATGCCCCAGTTCAACTGCATTTGTGATACTCAAACTGTAATAGAAACGACTGGGGAACAAAACTTGCCCCTGCTGATAGGTCACTGGAGTCCATACTTGTCGTAAGATGACCTGGGGAAGACTTGTTCCAATATTTTGAGTCCTGCCCCTGATTCGGTGGATTGGCAGATCCTTCTGTTTGGTTGCCCCTAACTGAACTTCCTTTATCAAGTTGAATCCCCAGCTGGCTGTATTTGTTGGGATTCCTTGATATCGAATGGTATTGCAAACAAGTGTTGTTCATTAAAATTGGCCAAATTTAATGCAAAGTTTAATGCAAAGTTTGAAAACAAAGCTTTGATAAAAAACGCACAGTGAAATGAATAAATGGTAAAAAACAATGGTGGGTCTAGTCATTAAGGAAGTGACCAACACACACGAGTAACAAAGATTATTAGGAGTCAGGTTATTCAACCTTGCTGTAGTATGCTTTTCAAAACAACCTTACCTCAATTAGGTCTTTTAAAGGTTGTAATGTGGTATGATTCACGGTTTATGAAACAAAAGATAAAGGCTTAAATCCTACGCTTAGTTAACTCAAAATATACGTTCAAATCTCCCAAAAATAGGAAGTCACTTGATTTGAAAGCTGACTGGCGCCTTATGTGAAACGCTCGTGTTTGAATGCATAACCAAGTTAAACTGAGAACTACCCTGCCCCCAAGGTTGAAATTTAAGGTTTTTTGTGCAAAGAAAGGAAACTTCTAGGCTCGAAAGGGGTTAACAAGGTATGTATTGAAACAATGCCTTACATCCTCGGCAAGGTTAATTTGAAGGCATACCACAGCAATTATGAACATGAGGTTTTCATCATCGTCCCTAATCTTTGCTTAAATAAACAATTTGATAAAGGGATGAAAAATATATATATATTTTTTGAAAATAACAGTAAATGAGTGAAACGAATGGATTTAACCAAAAGGTGCACAAACATTTCATTAACCTTACCAATTTGAAAGTACAACAATGCTTATAAGCAAATATAAATTCAAAGAGCAAAGGAATACAATACAACTACTGAAACATCCAAAAGATTGACAGCTTTAGGGAATCAAATGCAGAAAAATCAAAGAGGAGTTCAATCACAGTCCATCTTTGTCTTGATACATCCTCCACAGCATTACTTATCTCGTGAGCGGGTAAGGATTGTTCTTGATGATAGGCTGGGAGCCATCGAAAGACAAAATGTCCCTCTCTCTCAAGCCTTTCACAATATGCCTCAAAGCCAAGCAACTTTCTAAATCGTGGCCTGGTGCCCCTTCATGGAATGCGCAATGAGCATCGGGATCGTGAGAAGGTGGCGGTGGATCCCGAGGTGGGCCTGGTGACCTTGTAGTTACTAATCTTTGTTGTACCAAAACAGGATATAATGCTGTATAAGTCATAGGGATGGGAGAATTCGGAGGCCTTCCACCCCCTCTCTTACCTGAAATATTCTGACGAAAAACTTGAGTCTGTTGTGAATAAGCAGGAGCGTTGGGCACTCGCTGATACAATGGTGGTTGAGGAACCGACTGATAAACAGAAGCTTGATTGTTGAATGTTGGCGCGATGGCGGCCGCATAAGGTTGCTGAACATAATAACGCTGTTGTTGCTGATGTTTCCAGGACTGAATTCTCTTCTTTTTGTGTGTCATCACCACACTGGTGTCTCCTTCCCTTTTGAAGGATTTCTTGGCATCGTTGCTCGGACTACCCGCTCTCTTGGTCATTTTCCCACTCTTCAGACCAAGCTCTACTTTAATCCCCACAGTCACGATATCAGAAAAATTATCAGACACGCTACTGATCATTCTTTTGTAGAATTCTGGTTTCACCGTGTCGACAAACCAATCGGTCAGCTCTTTTTCAGATAAAGGTGGCTCGACCTGTGAAGCCAGCTCTCTCCATCTCTGTGCATACTCTCTAAAAGACTCGGTATCACGCTGTGACATATTCAGTAGTCGTCTACGATCTGGCGCCAGGTCCATGTTATACTTGTAATGCTTTACAAAAGCATCAGATACATCTTGAAAACATCGGATCCTAGATTGGTCCAAAGTCAAATACCACTTTGCAGCAGCTCCTTTCAAACTATCTTGGAAGCAGTGGATCATCAACTTATCATTATCCATGAATGCAGCCATCCGTCGGTAATACATGACCAAATGCGACTTAGGACAGGTCGTTCCTGAGTACAGGTCGAAATTGGGTAGTTTGAACTTGGGTGGAATTACCAAGTCTGAGACTAAGCACATGTCTTTGACATTAATATTAGACACGTCGCTCATTTCCAATGCTCTCAATTTCTTCTGCATTGTCTCCATACTTTCCTTCAGCCTTCCTTCTTCGGACATATCGACATGATCATGAACCGGATGTGGATTCTGAAAACCTGGGTGCATCTGGGCTTGCACTGTTGCTGGAGTGAAGGTAGGAATAGCTTGAAAAGCCTCATTAACTAAGGGAACAGCTTGTTGAGTAGAAGTGACGACCGAAGCACGCATAAAGTTAAAAGGCATGCCTAAAGTGGGGTTCACAATAGTAACGAGAGGCTCTACAGTTGTAGCAACGACTTCTGAGACTACGGTGACCTGCGTATCCACCTTTGCTCGTATAACATTCACAACTTCCATGATCTGCCCCATTCCTCCTCGGAGCTCACTCAATTCGTTGTTGATTCTGTCCAGCTCACAGTATTGCTCAGACATCCTTGTCGAGTTTGGCTCGGGTGATGATTCAAAGACAATTCTGAAGGGAAAATGGTGACATGAGACGAAGACAGAGGGGAAATGCACATGCTACGACATGATGCAAATGAGATGCTAATGCAAGCCAAATGGTTTCAAGGAACTCAAAGGCAAGTTGTGAAAATTTTGGAAAATTTGAAAAGTTTTTGTTTAAAAATCCCTGATCTCTATTGATCTTTTTGAAAAGGAAACAAACATTTGAGTTTCTCGAAACCAAAGGGCTAGGAATGCTTGAATGCAAAGATGAATGCAACACACAACAAAGCAAACACAAATGTACACACAACAAAGCAAATAAATCCTACGTTTATAGGTCTCGTGAATGAAGTCAAGGTCTAACCATCCCAACAAGGTGTGGACTACAGGTTTATCATTCACAGAACAGGGTTATAAAAAGTTCCCAGACTCTACGTAAATCCTTCGGATATTATCGGCCCATGTAACTACTTACACGAGTTAATAATATTCTCAAGATTAACTCGTCTGAGTGTAGTATCGCGTGACAACTACTCGGGACTGGCTCCCTCATAGTCACCGCACTACATCCTAAAAGGCCAAGTGGGGTAAAGGTAACTACGGTCCTCAGAATCTACGGCTCCCATTTGAAAAAGTAATATCAATGTGACTTCTCACATCAGACATCGACAATCCCAAAGGGCCTCATCTGAGTGTGGTCATCATATGCCATAAATTGTTGGTACTACTGCCAATAACCGACTATTGATTACACCACGATCCTATAATAATGTACTCTCAAGTCCGGGTTAGGACTTATCTCACTCACAAATACCATGTCAACCTAAGGATCAAATAAGAACAAATGTACAGATAAGCAAATATGACATACATAAGAACATACAAGCAAATAAGCAAACATAAATAACATAAAAGCAAGATAGGCTCAACCCTCTTAGGAATGGACCAGCGATAGGTCTAACTTTCCCCAGTGAAGTCGCCATTTCTGTTGCGGTGAAAATCGGATAACAAGCTATTAATTAACTTGCATCATATTTCTTTTACAACCGACTTTGATTTATCCAAAGGAAAGGTTCAAGGTCGTTAAAAAAACCTAAAGGGGAGAGATCTAAGGTTCGGGGGTTGGTTATACAAAGGGAAGGTATTAGCACCCTAAGTATCTATAGTTCTCTACAGGAACCTCTTGTTAAATGTTATCTAATGTTTGCTAAAGGTTGAAACCCTAGGGGTTAGTATCTAAGTATACTCGATAAAGCATCGCACTTTACGCCTACGTATCCTTGGGAATAGAATCAGAGTATGCGTAGTTCTACTTCTACTGAATGATTGACTATGGCCAATATTCAGAGGGGAAATGAGTACAAGCTCATTGTAGAGTTTAAGAACTCTCTAGATCTAGTTGAAATGGACCTATGTTGAGGTTTAGTCAGTAGGGGAAGTGATAAATTCATTATGATGAATATCACTAAGAGTTGAAGAACCCTTCCTAAAGCTAGTTATGATTTCTATGGCTCTGATGAGGCCTAGAAATAAGGTTTCTTCCTAAGAGGTTACTTAGGTTAAGATGGGGGAAATGACTTTAAGAGTCAACACTGTTCACCTTCCTTTGGAATAGAGGGAAAACAAGTTGATAACAATAAATAAGACATGATAGAAGATAGGACATTGATATAATAGACAAAACAACATAAGCATGAGGATGGCAATATGTTTATGACAAATATATGTATAAGATGAACATGATAAAAGAGTATATCAATATGCTTCGATCTTTAGGAAGACAAGCATAGAGAATGATGTAAAAGATGATATTTAAAGAAGGATGATAATCATATAAAAGTCAAGCATATGGCCAAACAACATGGATGTATTATCTTAAGAATTAAACAAGTCAATTTAATGAAATAGCATTTCAAGATTAACAAAGGTGCTTATGAATGATTAAACCAAACTTGATAATCAATTGACAACACAATTAGAAATACACATCGATATTAAAAAATTAAAAGTTAACAATTAATAACACAATGAAAATTAACGTCACATCAAGGATCAAATCCATCATGGAGGAAAGAGGAGTAAACAAAATGTCAAGATTAGAATAAGTGAACCTAGATAACTTAAAGGTAAACAACTAAACATTCTAATCTAATTAGATAATCCTAATAAAACGAAACTTAATTAAAAACAAAATCTAATAATTAACTCTAATTAAAATAACTAAATTCTAAATGAACTAACTAATTAATCTAAATAACAAACTTAACTAAAAAACCCACTAATTAACTCTAGCTAAACTAAACAATAAATTAAGTTCAAATTTAACTAAAACTAACTAATTAATGTCATACTAAAAACTAAATTAATGAGTTAGAATTAAAACTAAATGAAGGGTGTCAATAGAAAGACTAAGCATGGGCTAAAGGAGGTAAAGCAAGATAGGCCCAACTTGAAGAATCCGGCGGGTTAGCCCTAGATTCTACCCGGGTCAGATCCAAATCCGGTTTGAGTTATGCTAAAAGGGGGAATAGGAACCCTAACGAAAGCACACACGGCCATCACCAACTTCGCCTATCTTCTTCTTTGAAATAGCACTGCTCACTCTCTCAATCCGTCTCCGTTCGCCAATTCTAATGAAAACACACACATCCTTCTTCTCCGGCGCAAACATCATCATCGTCGTTACCTTCTTCAACACACCTTCCGCCATACCTCCCTGAACCCGTTCGCTAACTCGTATCAATCGCTAAGCTCGTGTTGGTTCGTCTCAGGTTCGTCATCCCAGGTTCAATTGGTTTGATTTCAAAAACGTTTCCGTCCTCCTTTCTCTATTCTGATTCTTTCCTGGGTTTGACTTTAGGATTTGGGTTGTAGGTTATGGCGTTTGATGGTTCCCTGCAAGAGTGAGTCTCAGAAAGTGGAGGTTTTAGGGTGAGTTTATGAAGAAGAGTTGTTGTTTGTGAAGAGGATAGAAGGATGGATTTTGAAGGAGAAAGAAGAAACGGGTTAAGTGGTTGTATGGGAGGTTGTCGATTTCAGAGTTATGAAGGGAATGGTGTTGAGGTTTGTATTTGGTTTTGGTTTCTTTACGCTGTAATTAGGTGCGGTGTACATTTTCATTATCGTTGATGAGTAAGGTTCATCGTGTGTATATGGCTCTGTTGGTTCATTTGCAGGAAACGCCGCTGAGGATATTATGGAGGACACGATATGCATTAGTTTTCAAGTTGAATGAGCTTTTATTTGGAAGTTATGAAGATGGTGGTTGTGTTTCGGTTGAGTTGAGCGAAGAAGGTTTGAGTTGTTGAGTTTCGTGATGCTTGGTTGATGAAGAGGGAACGTTTGAAGGATGAATGGGATCCGTCAATCCAGTTTGTTGTAGGTGAGGTTGAGGAAATGCGAGGTTCCCTTGAGTTTGTGAGGAATCGTACTCCTGAAGGAGATGAGTGAGGTTGATGGTGATACTAGGTGGTAGAGAGGAAAAGCTGGATGAAGTGAAGAAGTTAACAGTTCATGATGTGCTTATGAGTTATCGTTGTTCACTAAGCAAGGTTATTATATTGTGTCAAAATGCGGAATCATGGATAAACTCAGACAACAGTTAAAGATTCAAATGAAGGCCTAAGGGAACATACCGAAATCAGACGCGGGGCTCAGCGGCGACAAATTGCAGGTACTCGCTTTGCCTTCTTTCCTTTGCTTCTCTTGCTTTCTCTTCTCTTTTTTTGAGTTGTTGTCCGTACGCGTATCAGAGCTAGGCTAGTATTGTTGTTGTTGTATTGTGACTATGACCACAAGAAACGACGACACCAGAACAATGGCGAAATGGGACTTGAAGACCGTTGCTATGTTGAGCGGTTGCTGAAGTTGTCAAAATGTTGCCGTGTTGTGGTTGTAGAAAGAATTTGAATAAAGTTAAAGGTTGAAGAAGATGGATGTGTATGGGATTGCAAATCGGTTTAAAGGGAGTATTGTGCGCAGAAAAACAAATGGGAGGATGAAGTATGGTTTGTGATATTTTTAATGGAGGATGATTGGAGATATTAATGTGAAAGAAGTGGCTCCGATTGTGTTACGGTATCTTTCTTCTTAATGAATTCCTCCCTCTGAGTTTTTTTTCGGGTCCCCCCATATCCTCTTCTCCTTTTCTATTTATATTCCCAGAAACAGAATTTGTTTCTTAAATTTAAATTGAAATTTTTGAACGTTACCGAATTGTCGTTTTCACTGCAGGTTAACGTTGGTCTGCACAGTACTGTAGGTGTACGTACGGCTGAGCAGAAAGTGGCATGGAGTGTAGCTTGTTTTTCTGTAGAGATGGTCCTTCTTGAAGTTCCTGATAAGCTTGCTTTGTAAATTAAATGTACAGAAAGAAAAAGACTGGGCCGTGGGGGGCTTTGTAAAAAAGAAAAGGGCCTAGTTTCTAGAAAACGAATTAGTTTTTATTTGTTTTAAATTCTGAATAAAATAAACTTAGTTAAACTAAACATGATTAATTTAAAATTAAAATTAAAATTAAACTAATTATTAAAGTAAAAGTAAATTGGAATTAAAATTAAACTTAAATTAAATCTAAAATGATGAAGTTAATCCAATTACATTAAATTAGAATAAAAGTGATAGCTAAAGTAAATTAAATTTAGAATTGAAAATGATAATTGAAAATTAACTATATTAAAATTAAAATCAAAAGTTAAAACTCAATCAATTCTCAAAATGAGAGAAATTCTAAAATAAAATGGCAAACTGGTTAAAACATGATTAATGCTTGAAAAACTAAGAAAATGCACGAATGGCCCCTCGCAAATGATATGAAAAAGATCAGACGAATCTGAGGGTAAAATTTGGGGTGCAACACTGTGCAAGGAAAGCACGCAGGTTAAAAATAAAGAAGAGAAGAGACATGTGAATGGAAAATAAGAAATGAAAAAAAATAAAAGAAGTTAAGAAGAAAAGAAGGAAGCCCCTGGAAAAATCATACAGCCTATCGCACGAGTGATAGGGCTATATTGCACGCAATGGCTTCATAATGCACGTGATAGAGACGTTGGCAAAGATATGTTAGAAGAATTACGAGCATATCGCGCGTGATGGACGCATCATGTGCGTGATGAGAATGAAAAATTTCCTATAAATAGAGATTTTCAAATCTCTTGTCCCAACAAATCTTTTCTCTAATCTTTCTTAGCCTTAAATCTCTTCTATTCATTGTCTTCTGCTTATTTTATTCTCTGTGCAGTGTTATTTTTGTGTTGTTACAGACAAAATGAGTTTAAAAAGAGCTAGAGTTTGAAGAGGTTCATCTTCAGGCGCTACTCCCGCACCAAATTCTCCAACTTTTCTAAATTGAAGTTTCTTTCTGAAGCAAATGATGAAAAGTATTTAAAGTTGGTTGACTACCATATCGTGAGAGAAAGAGCTTTTGCATACGAAGAACTGAGAGGCTTCTAAGAAGTGGTGGAAATGTTGCGGCAATGACAATTGGTAAGTTTTAATAATTTAATTATGGTAACCAACAAAACCATTGGCCTCGAGTTTTATGCAAATGCTGCTTTTAGTGAGGTTGGCTCTTATACTTCATATGTCCGAGGTAAGTACATCAACTACTCCTCCAGTGCTATTAATTCTATTTTGAATCTTCAACCTCCTCCCGTCTTTGCTTTTAAGACATATAGAAATGAGCATCATGTTATAAATGAAGCCATGGCCCAAGAAATGCTTGATGCTTTCTGTAGGCAAGGGGCTGAATAGGTAATATAACACTGCACAATGAGCTTGTGGGCATTTTTGTGCTGTTAATGAATTGTGCAGAAGTGCCGAAGTAACCACCAACCCTGATGACGATATGATAGGTCCAAAAGCACCTATCGATGCTTCGACAATTAGGAGGCTTCAACATAATCACTCAGCAGGAGAAGCTCAACAAGATCAAGAGGATAACCAAACAGGAAATGAAGAAGAATTCTACCATCCTCAGGTGTAGTAGCAGACGATGCAAGTTTAGGGAAATAACATGCATCAAAATTTTATAGAAGGATGGAAGCTCATTCAGTGGGAGTAACAAGGTGGATAACAGAAGTTTCACCCTATTGTATGCTCAACCCCCTATATTCGCACCAGTCTTCAGAGACTTCTGCAACCAACAAGAAAACCACATGCATTCGAAAGTTTAAGAGTGTGTTTGGACCAATTTGCAGTTTTTGAATATTTGAAGTTACCAATTTGTAAAATTTGAAAATTATTATGGACTAATTTGCAATTTTTTGAATATTTTGGAGGTGAATTTGAAATTTTCTTATAATATAAGGACCATCTTGCAAAATTTGAAAAATTAATAATAAATAATTTAACATTCATATTATATAGAGTTAAGAAGCAATTTGAAATTCTTTACTTTTTGGTGTCATTTTAAATTCCTTAAATTGAACATGAATAAAATACTCCATAAATTTACTTCATTTTAACAATTCTCCATATTTTTTATCCAAACAATGGAATTTGATCAACTCATTTCAAATTCCCTCAAAAAATTATTTTCCCTCATTAATATGCTTCATACAAACACACTTTAAGAGTATAACACCACATTTAAATATTTAGTCATTGTGTGTTTTGATTTTGAAGATTATATTGGCATAATTAAGGGTATGTGGTAAGGGTGAGAGTGAAAACTTTGTCTTAATTGATTAATTTAAATAAATACCTTAGAATAATATTATAATGCTAATATAATTAGTAATGGATGGAATATATATTACTATTATTATTATTATTATTATTATTATTTGTATTATTATGACTAAAATTAAGGAAAATAAAATATAGTTAGGGAGATGTTGGTAGAGGGTTTTAGAAACAGTTAACACGTGAAAAGAAAACAGAGAGAAGGAAGAAAAGCTAGGGTAAGAGAGAGACTAGCAGATTCCACCATTGTTGAAGGATCAAAGCTCAAAATTAAGGTAAGGACAGAGGATGGGTTCTTTAAAGGTGATCAGAACATGAGAGGGTAGTGAGGGTTCCTTTCCCTCTTAGGTTTTCATGTATATTCTTCTTCTTGCTTATGTTTTATTCTGTATATATATGATTATTGTGAACTTCGTGTTTGACATGATGATTGTGATATGAAATTCGTAATAATTGTGGATGATTGTTGTGTTTTACCGTGAAAACAGATCTGGGAAAATATGGGTTTTGGGAGATGACGAAATTGTGATTTAAACTGTGAAAAACCTGAATAGAATGGTGGATTAACGAGATAGAATAGAGTCTTGATATGTAAATTGAGAAAGATATTGTTTTGGGTTTTATTTTGGAGCTGGAAGGTGATCCAATGAGTGAAAAATAGCATTGATGCGAATTCTGGATTTTTGGGTGCAGATTACCCATACGCGTATGGAAGAGGGCCATATGCGTATGAGGGAACTTCCCAGGGGTAATACACATATCATACGCGCCCTGTCCTCAAGGCCAACACGCTCTTTTTCGTGTACGCGTAGGGAACGCGTATGGCAGGTGGCCAATACGCGTATGGCAGGGGCCAATATGCGTATGGGGTTCCTTTGCTAGAAATGAGAGGGAAATTGGCCTCAGGTCAAAAGCGTAAGGAAGAAAATAATTCGCGTATGATGCTTGAGCAACTTGGGTTCTACGCATAACATACGCAGGGATTGGGGTGCGGCAGCTAGGCCATACGCGTATAGAGCAGGGTCATACGCGTATGGGTAGGCTTGGGTGATAATTTTCCCATTTTCGCGACTTCTTTCCTGATTTCGTGTGTAATGCATTTCTCTTGGGTCGTAAGGCTAGAAGGATACTATTAGACATAGTGAATCTAGTAATGATAGGAAAAATAGTAAAACATTGAATTTTGTGTGAATTGTTCAATGATGTGTGGTTGATACTTATGTGATGAGATTGTTGTTGTGCGAACACTCATTGGACAAAGATGGTAATTCCAGTGGGAATTACCCTAAGTATATGACTCACGTGTGATTAGTGTGGATCATGTGTTATGCATCAATGATATTGTCTTATGCAGAATTGTATGTCATACATTTCATGTTGTGTCATGTGGAGATGAGCCTAGGTGGGAATCCATGATGGGTGCCTATTCTCATCTGGACTCCGTGTGGGAGTTGTGTTGGATATAAGTTGTAGTTCAGAGGAACGTATATGACTTATCCAGATTTTGACGAAAATCAGGTTCAATGAATGAGCCATATGGATTATGTTGGTACCGCATGCATGGTGTAGCGTCAGTTGAGTCACATTGCATATACATATTTATTGAATGTGAATTGAGTATGAAGAGTATGTGGTGATATTGTGTGTGGATTATGATTGTCTAATTGGTGTGGATTATGTGAATTACTACTCCTTAACATGTGATTTTCACCGTATAACTACTGAATGAAATTCTCACCCATTTTCTGTTGTTGTGTCTGTGCTCCTTGGGGAGTAAAGATAACTAGGTACCTGAGTAGTGTTTGGAGCGTGTGTTACCTGATCAAGTCTTAGGAGTCGCTCTAATACGTAACACGGAAATTTATGGGAATTTGACATGTTTTGTATTGTTTTTATTTGTTACGTATATTACTTTCAAACTTATGATGAACCACGAGTTTTGTGGAGAATATTGATGTTGACGCTTTAGTGCCATGGAAGTGAACCAATTTAATTATTCCACTGTTTAATTGATTTTTCTCAGAGTAATACAGATATGAAGTGCTTGATACTTCATGAGTTTTTAAGGGATGTGACATCCTACTTGTGTACTCTAATATATTCCGTAATTTTATTTTACAAATTTAAGTAATGGGATTAGTAAGGTGTTACAAAGAGCACTTCTTACAAGCATTGAAGAGATGGAGAATTAATTTAGAAATCAAGATCAACAACACTTCACCCTCAAAACCCCAAATTCACCTTTTTTTCTATTTTTAATGATTTTTTTACTGATTTCATAGTCTCAAAAAATCCAAAAAAAAATCTCAAAATTCTAATTTTACTTAATTAGATTAAATTTCGTGTTTTTATATTTTTTTGAATTTATTTTAATCATATTACTCACATTTTTTCAAAATGCTGACATACCTTTCACCACTGGTAATAAAAAAATTGTGGTTATAGGTAGTGTTTTTTACTTGTTTTTTCAAAATGCTAACAGGCCTTTCACCACGGGAATTTAAAAAAACTGTGATCATAGGTAGCGTCTGGTCCTGGGTTCAAGTCGCAGCACCAACATTTTTGGTTTTTTTACTTATTTTTTCAAGTCTCAAAGGTGGCGAGCTTATTGAGTTTATTCAGTGTCCTTAAACAAATCGTGGCCATCCATTTAGTGATTATCAACGGCCAAGACACTACTATTAGTGATCCGCGTGAAACCTAAAACTTAGACGAATCTCATCTTCTACCTCCAAACATCATCTTTCATTTACGATACTCTATTTCTCCACTAAACCAAGGAAAGAATCGATTCGAGTTAGCAATGTTAGTTGTTGGTGTTATTTTTTAATTGTTGTTTTTCTTTTTGTTCTTTTTTATTATTTTTATTCTTGTTGTTATTATTGTTTTTGTTATTGTTATTGTTGTTGTTGTTGTTCGTCTTCTTCATCATCATCATCATCATCATCATCACCTTCTTCTTCTTCTTATTGGTGGTGTTGTTGTTGTTGTTATTGTTGTTGTTGTTCTTCTTCTTCTTCTTCTTATTGTTGTTCTGTTGTTCTTAATGTTCTTGATGTTCTTGTTGTTTTTGTTCTAATGCTACGATTTTTTTTTATTTTATTAAAAGACATACAACAACGGTAATTTAAAATAACCATGATTATAGGTAGTTCTATACAACAACGGTTGTTAAGCATAAATGTTGTGATATACCGCGCGCTTTCTAGAATACAACAACAGTCCTGTGACCGTAATTATAAGTAGCGCATTTACAACAACACTCTACATAACAACGCCTTGATCTGCGTGATCATATGTATTTTTCAACCGTTGTTAAATGGGTTTTCCGTAGTAGTGAATTTTGTAGGATATGCTCCTGGTTTGAATGACTATCAACTTTTTTTATTTATATTTATTTTCGAGAATAAATATTTGGTTTGCCTCACAAGACCTTACCATCGTAAATCGTTATACAACTATTGAGGTTTCTTATTTATATATATTTTCCTCTACGAGCGACTACATACAAGATATTTTCGACTACGAAACTCCCTACCAGATATAAATGGCCACAATTATTATTATATATGAATGCCTTTTAGTTACAGATAAGTAAATAAAAAAGTATGATTTGTATAATTGATATAAATATGATAGAAAAAGGAATAAGACATTAAATTTAATGTATTTTTATTTATGTCTTTCAGTCATTCTTTTAGAAAGATTTTGAATGGAAGCTAATTTCTTTTATCACCTCTAAATATGTCTAATTTGTTAACCATTTTAAGAGAACTAGAAGTAGATTTTTATTTTTGACATACAGTTGAAAAGTTTTAGTAAAAACTAATGGTCTTTTATTTGCATGTCTTTTAAGACCGTTAGATGCTATTTGAATGAATAGTAGTTGAAAGTTGAAGTTTGGTATCATCAATTAATTAGAATTTCTACTATTCATACTAGTTTATACTATTCATACATTAGAAGAGATATAATGAGTTTGATCATATAACATAAACTATAGTTCAAAAAATTCAAATATATGAATAACTTCGAAATGGTACCATATGTCCCTTTAAGTCAACGCAGTGTGTAATTATGCATGGACATTAAGTGTAGGACCACAAGTTCAAATCCCCGACATTCTATTTATTCGCCATTAAAAGATGAATTCCAATTACCATATCAATTATCCTTGCGTCTTCGGGAAACATCCAAGACATATAATGTTGGAGCTCTGCAGAGTATCGTTGTACCTATGAACGACTCCATACGAAGTATTATGCTGGAATTACCTATGAGATGTAGACGGTCACAATTTATGTTATATATAAATGCCTTTTAGTTGCATTTAAATGAAATAAATAAGAATGATTTATATAACTTGTGTAAAGATGATGTAAAAATGAATAAGATATTAAATTTCATGTATCTTTTATTAGTGTCTTTCTTCTATAACGATTTTTAATGTTAATTTTTTTCTCAACTTTTAATATGTCTATATTGTTAACAATTTCAAGAGAGAACTATAGAATAACATTTTTTTTTTGTGCATATAGAATTGAATAGTTTGAGAACGTTTAATGAAAGTTGAAGTTTGATATCATCAATTAGTTACAATTTGTATTATTTCTACATTAGAAGAGACATATATTATATTAATTGTTGCGGTGAAAATCGGATAACAAATTATTGATTAATTTGCATCATATTTCTTTTACAACCGACTTTGATTTATCCAAAGGAAAGGTTCAAGATCGTTAGAAAAACCTAAAGGGGAAAGATCTAAGGTTCGGGGGTTGGTTACGCCTAGGGAAGGTACTAGCACCCTAAACGTCTGTAGTATCCTACAGGAACCTCTTATTAATGTTATCTTATGTTTGCTAAGGGTTGTATGCTAAAGGTTGAAAACCCTAGGGGTTAGTATCTAAGTATACTCGATAAAGCATCACACTTTACGCCTACGTATCCTCGGGAATAGAATCAGAGTATGCGTAGTTCTACTTCTACTGAACTATTGACTATGGTCAATATTCAGAGGGGAAATGAGTACAAGCTCATTGTAGAGTTTAGGAACTCTCTAGATCTAGTTGAAATGGACCTATGTTGAAGTTTAGTCAGGAGGGGAAAGTGATAAATTCATTATGATGAATATCACTAAGAGTTGAGGAACTCTCTCCTAAAGCTAGTTGTAATTTCTATGGCTCTGATGAGACCTAGAAATAAGGTTTCTTCCTAAGAGGTTACTTAGGTTAAGATGGGGGAAAATGACTTTAAGAGTCAACCATAATTAACTTCCTTTGGAATAGGGGAAAACAAGTTGATAACAATAAATAAGACATGATAAAAGATAGGACATTGATATAATAGACAAAACAACATAAGCATGAGGATGGCAATATGTTTATGACAAAAATATGGATAAGATGGATATGATAAAAGAGTACATCAAATATGCTTCAATCTTTAGGAAGACAAACATATAGAAATGACATACAAGAATAATTCAAAATGTTTCAATCTTTATGAAGACAAACATAGAGAAGTGATATGAAAGATGATATTTAGAGCATGATGATATTCATATAGAGCCAAACATATGGCCAATCAACATAGATATATTGTCTTAAAAAGAACAAACAAGTCAATCTAATAAAATTTCAAGATTAACAAAAAAAATGCTCAAAGATGATATTAGTAATTAACCAACAATTAACTTAATTGGAAATAAAACTTAATTACACAATTAGAATTAAGGGTTAATTTTAAAGTAAACAAAATGATTTGAAATCTAAATAAGTTAGAGACAAATAAAAGGAAGCTTAATTATCATGATTAACTAAAAACAAATAAAGGAAACAAATAACTAAAAAAGAAATGGCACACATAGGGCTTGAACCCTTGCCCTTAACCTCAACAAACCAAAACATAGGCCAATTGTGCTGCACGCGGATAGTGAATAAAAGATACAAACACCAATATATATGTAAAAACTGGCGAAAACAGACGAAAGAAAAAAAAAGGTGGGCGAGGGGAATCGAACCCCCGTCCTCAGCATGAACAAATACTTACAAACCTCCTCCTGAACCAGCGGTGCTACGCCCTCATCCAGTTATAATATGATTCAAAATATATATAAAACAAAACGCTTCTTAAATTCTCAAATAACCAAAACAAATGCGCACGCCCTAACCCTCACCCACAACAGATACAACAGCCATAACACATCACCGATTTGCCCATACGAATTGTTATACCAATCAGAGAGATTTAAACATTCAAGGAACTAAATCCAACATGCTAAAGAAATCAAAGCAAGAGAAAGGCCAACAATCAAAGCATGACAAACTTAAGCAAATGATGATAGATCAAATGACAAACCAATCACTAACACTAGACAGTCATATATCAGAAAGATTCAAGCATAGGCAGGCATGGCAAACACCAAATCAAACTGGCAGCAGCAACATAGAGAGACAAAACTCAAAGCAAATAGCAGGCAGCAACAAAATTCCTTCAAGTATAACATGTAAGGCACAACAACAACTCATATGACTTAGACACACATCAATGCTGGTTTTTAGAGTAATCAAACAGTCATGGCTAAATGATAATTCATGTGTCAAGATAGAGCAGGGCAGACTAGACTAAACATAGTGGCAATGCAAATTCACTTAGCCTCATGGTAATGTAAAGCAACAAACTTTTATATATACCAATCAAATGACAGTTTAAGTAAGAAACATCATACAAACAGTTGTACCTCATGTTAACACAAAGAAAGTTAAGCTACAAAAAATAAGACACATGCATCTCACGATGATCAAAAGTTTTCAAGACTCACCCATACATGCTCCAAAACAGAATGTGATATAAGAAAGCATAATAAACAAGCTCATCATATGATAACATTGAAACAAACATATGACATAGGAATAAACAAATAGAGCAGTAATTATGGGAATGCACAGATATTTTCATGTCAACATACATCAGAACTTGGATCAACATGCTGACAGAAAGGACATTTACATTTAGATGTAGGGCAAAAGTTGAGAACAGACATTGCAGAAACATATTAATATCAGTGGTTACCTAAACAACAAATCTAACATGCAGGCCTTAAGCATTTGTAAACAGATGCAGACAACAAAGTGAAATATCAATAGGAGCAAGTAATCAATGTACAGGCGAGCAAAATGTCATCTTAGAGCAGTTAGGGCAATAAGTTCAAAAGGTTAAAAGCAACTATGAATGTTAACATATCAGTCAAATAACAAGATTCATGTGTCATGATATATTGAGATTATTAATCAAGGCAGCAACCATAGCATGTAAGGCGTGGTAAGAGTTCACAAATTAAACACAAAGTCAAGGCAAGGTTTGCATTTAATGACATGATGGTGGAAGACATAACTTCATAGCATTTTGGATACACAAAATTAACATGAAGCATAAGTTCAAACAAAATTTGTACATACATAGTGACATCCAAATCAAATAATAGTTTAAGCATAATATCACATATACAAACAAAATCCAGATGGTCAAGGGCCATATAAACTAACACATGTTCTCAAGGCAAAACAGGTCACAAGGCATGACAGTATGGCAAATAAGTTCAATCAAGTAATGGCATTTAGATGACAGATAGGGCATGTATGCAACAGCTGTGGAACAGACAAAACAACCATCCATAAGCATACTTCAACATTAATGTATATCAGGCCAAGAATCAAATACTAACCTCATTCATCAACACAAAAGTAAGTAAGCAAAGATTAAGTGTTTAATCATGCAATGGTTCATATATGAAAATTAAAAAACTCAGCAGGCGCATAGATAGACATGCTCAAATAAAACCAAGCTCACATGAAAAGCAGACCTATAAACTAGACATCATTCAAAAATGACAAAATGAAGTAGGTATGACATGGTAAGTTGTAAAACATTTAGATACCTGATAGCACAAATTCAAGGCAATGCAGAGCAAACATTAAGAAAGAAAGTGCATATAGTTCTGTGATAGCTGGACATGAGATACCAAGACAAATATTTCAAAAGGTTTATCAACCAAAATCAGACATGGTTACATGGCAGAAAAGCACATATCATGTTCAAACATTTAAAACTTGCACATAAATTAGAAATACCAAACTGAACATCATGTGATATCATTGAAACAGAACCAGTTTTAAGCATGGCAAGGCACATCTAACATAGATTCTAAGTTTACACATTGGTCACAAATCACAATGACAACAAGATAAACATGGCACATTGTGTGTCACAGCAGCAAGTAAACACAACAAGTAACTTTCAGAGTGCATTTATGTATTTAATTCTAACAAGGCAACAGTTTGGATGTATCAGTTTTAAGTATGCAAACAGATAAACAATTCATGATATAATGCACAAATCCAATCAAATGATGAAGTGCTTACAAACACATGGTTGGAACAAAACTTAACTCAAAGGATAGCAGCAAGTTCTCAAGTTAAACAACAAGTCAAATACCAAGCATAAACAGTTATGCATTTTAGCAATCCAAAAACACTTAAGCACATAGGTCAAGAACACAAAGATCATGCCATGGACAAAAAGTGCATATCAAGATGTAGTTAAATATATGAATACCACAAGTAACCTCTGTGATAGAGTAGGTCAAAAATAGTTCCATGCTTACAAACACAACCCAAACAAGCATCCACAAAAACAAAGTTTTGAATATAAAACAAAGCCAATGATTTTGAGTACACAAACTGGTCATACATTAGTGATGACAGAAAAAGAACAAGAATGACTTTTAATGAAAGCAAACTCCAATCTAGTATTACACACGAGCTAACAATGATAAATAGGTTCATCAACCATAAAACACATGAGCATCTCAGAAGCAATTAGTGAACTAAAAATTCAAGAATCTCTCATCTCAAAATAAGCATCCAAGCATCACGACATATATAAGTAAGTTAACCATTTCATCCATCTAAGTTTGACAGTACAACACAAAATGAAACCTTATATACTTGCCAGTTAATGAACACAAACAAAGCATTATCATCATGGTGATATCTCAAGCATAATGACTTAACAAACAGCAACATACACGTCTAACTCAATATATCAGCAAAGCAAATAAAATTATCCTATTTCATGATATTAGGCCATGGACAGAAGGTATAGATTCAAATACACAATAGCACATTATAGATGAGTGGAAAGCAATATAAAGCACATTATAACAGTTATGATTGAGATATCATATGATGCCATGAATATTAAAAGGGAGAGTGTAGTTACCAAATGGAGTAATGTCCACTGCACCATCAAGTGTGCTGAATGCTCTTCTTTCTGAACTAGCAGGAGACACTCCAAAACAGCTCTTCTCCTCTCTTGCTCGTGGAACTCAAAAACTCAAAGACTTTAGAATATTTTGTGAGAATTGTTGGTGATTTGCATTGAAGATGAACTCCTTTATATAGGATGAGATATGGGCCGGGTCAATAAAATTCCACCCTGCAGAATGCTAGGGTTTTGAAATTGGCTTCAAACATACGCTCCTCTCCTCTGAGTCTTGACAGACGGCTACAGAGTTGAAATAGCTCAAAACAGCATTGCTTCTTTGGCTCCCTTCTGTGGCGAATAAGGTAGGCATGAGGAAGGAAAGTAGACAACGACATCACTCTGGCCGGTTCGCAGGGTGTGCAGAGGAGAGCTGAGAATGGAATGCTCAGAATTACTTTAGACGAAGCTAAACCCTGGGAAGCTTGAACGGGCAATTTTTGAGAGAAATCAAACAAGACGTTATCGCGCCAAGAATTGGAGTGAAAATGGTTGGAAATTGGTTCAATTGTGTTTGAAATCCTTGCCCATTCGGAGCTTCCGTAAACCAAAATGAAGAAGGAGATCAAACAGTTGTTCTTGGCCTCTTGCGCGCCACGTGCCGGTTTCTCATTGGCCATGAAGGTGGGTTGAAAAGTCAAAGGAACAAAGTGCATTCTGATTGGCCAGTGGTACTATTCATTCTTCAATTCAAAGACCAAGTAGGAAAAAACAAACGTATGGTTCTCTTAATTTAGACTTAAAGGACAATTAACCCATCACATAAATTTAAACTTAATGTTATATATTTTTAAAACTAATTATAATTAAATTAATTGTTAATAAAAATCTAGCCCAATTTAATTGATAAATTATCTTGAAGTTAGAAATTAAGGTAATTAATCCAAAAATCAAACAAATTAGACTAAAATTAAATCAACAACTAAATTAATTAATTAAGCTACTAATCAATAAAATAAGAACAAGAATATGTTAAAGTTAAATCAAGACAGGATAAATAAAGAAAAAAAATTGCTAAATAAATCAAAGCAAAAATAGATAAATAGAGATTTAAGATAAACAGGGAAAAATAAAAACACAAAGCATTAAGCAAAAAGATAAGGGTAAAATTTGGGGTACAACATTAATATGAAGCTAGGTAGCCCCATTCCTATGAAAGTTCACACTTCACATATGTACAATATCTCTCTTTATAGCCCGTAACTATATGAATTATTGGTTAGAAGTATAAGCGATCAACCACATATCAAACTTCCTGCACGAGATAATCTTTGTGTTCGAGAAGTGATTTCAAATTTTCAAGAAAAGTTGTGTCCGTTATGTTTCTGGTGGAGGAAAATGTTGTCCATTTGTTGATTCATTGTTGCAAGAGTCTAAATGTGTGGAAATTTGTAAGTAGATGGTTTGGGGTGAGTGTGGATTATCCTGAGAACCTTCTTGGGTATTTTAGGAATTGGATTGTCGCGATGCATTTGAGACGAGTGAACACTAACAACGCGATTGGTTTGTGGTTGATAATTTGTTGGAGTTTGTGGACTTGTCGGAACAATATCATGTTCAAGGAGGAGATTTGGGATGTTAAGTTAGTGACTCACTGGATTGTTCTTCTTTCTTGGTGGTGGATTGGAAAGAAACAAAAAAAATGCTTATACTTGTAATTACTATGAAAAGGTTAACTTCCCATGTGGATTTTTGTAGGGGCTTTATTTGAGGGTGGTTGGTTGATTTGGTATCTAGGTTAGGATACCCTTTTTATCCTTGGAATATATTTTTGCTTATTAAAAAAAACAAAAAAAAAACACATAGCACTATAAATACCGACTGCTATGAGAGATCAACCACATCAATCCATCTTCAAACAATGGCAAATAAAATAACATTCTCTCTTTTTATTATTCTTGTTCTTTCAATGGCATTTGTGCTTGAAGCTGAAGCTTCTGGAAGAGGTCACTATGCTCTTCTGCATGGACAGTTTCACTGATGCCTCTCCCGCCACGACTACTCTGCCACCTCCTACTTCATATGATAGTTAAAATTATCATTTAATGTAATAAAAATCATGTTAATATATCTATTACGAGTACATTTGCATAAAAATTTCTTATTTATAATGTTTGTGTTCAAATGTTTTTTTTTTAATTTTCTGTGCTTTATCATTTTGTTCAATCATCATTTTAAGAATTATTGTTCTGTGACCATTCTCAACTAACATAAAAGTATCTTTAATAATGGTGTAACCTTAATTAGCACAACTTTAAATTAAAATGAGAAAAAACTTCATGTAATAAAATCCCAGAAATATGAATTTCTTATACCTAATATGCATGTGGAACTACAAAAGAAAATCGTTTTGGAGTTTCAAACCGAAAGTAGTACTTTTGGGTGACAAAGAATATTAGTTGAAAGCAAACTAAATTTAAATATTCTTCTTTTTTAAAACACTTGTTTATTGGAAAAATTAAAAGTGATACTTATTTTCATATTAGCATTTTGATTAATAAACCTTAAGTCTTTTTGCTTCGAAAATAATTATATTAATGAGAAAGATTAAAATAAATAAAATAAGAGACATTAGAATATTTTACACAATGGTGACATTAGTTGTGAGGAGTGTATGAGAAACAAACTTTATGTAGAGATTGACTTCAAATTTGTTCGAAAAATATTTATTTCTATTTTTTTATTAGTTTCAATGGTCCACCCCTATTTCTCTGAAGTTGTAGGCGATAATATCTAATTTAAAATATTTGTCAATGTCACTATCATTTTATAAAGTAAACTACAAATCAAGTTAAAGGTGATCCTTCAGTAAAAGAAATTGAGAATATACGTTAGATAAATGTAATAATAATAATAATAATAATAATAATAATAATAATAATAATATTTCAAAGGAAAAATTTTATTCAATGATACAAGGTCCTTCCAAATTCAGTTAGTCTTCTCAACAAATGAGAAGTTAAATATTTGTTTCATTATGGTTTTTTAAGAAGAGATAAAGTAATTAATACAGATATTACACATTAAAGATTATTTGGATATTACACATCAAAGATTATTTAAAATAATAACATGATATAACAAGAATTAAATTTGAAAAATTATAAAAATAATATATATAAAATAGCGTGTAAATTTTGAAAAAAAAAGTTTTCCCCTTGATAATAACCTTTATATTTATATTTATTTAATTGTTATTTTATTAATAAAATTTCAATTTAAATTTCAATTTATAATAATATAAATTCTATAATTATAAAATATATGTAAATATTAAAATATTAATACTAGTCATCCTAAATAAGTCTAACTCTCAACCCACACACTAAATCCACTGAAACGATAAAACTCAAACAAAACCATTTCACCTCCAAACTGTACAGAAAACCATAATCCATTCAGAGAAAGATCCTCTCTCCAGAACCGCACAGAAACCAAACACCTAAAATCCCTTAGCTCATCTCTTTGCAAGAAGTTTGCAATGGCTTGACGACACCGACAAACAACACACTCATCTTTTTAGAAGGTGATGGTAGACCTTGTTAGTCTGACTGTTTAAATTTTTCGATTTTCTATGTTTGTTATTTCTTTTTAAACGTTGTGGACATTTTGATGTTGAAAATTTGAGTCTTTGTTTGTCCAAAGTTGGAAAAAGTCAGGTGAGTAAATCTCAAGCTTGTTGCACTTCAATTAAGCTTGTTGCACTTCAATTTTATCCATCATTGTTATTTCTATTGAATACTACAAATATTAATATATTTTATCATTAATATTTTATTTTTTTCTTATTTTTGTTCAATATATATATATATTTATATATATATATATATATATATATATATACATATACATATATATATATATATATATATATATATATATATATATATATATATATATATATATATATATAAAATTAAATTACAATTATTTATATTTTTTGAAGGTTTATGGAAACATTTAAAAAAAATGTAAAATAGCAGTGATAATTATATTAGAACTATTAATCATGGATGACAGATAATTTATGAATGCAGAAAAATAGTAGAAACAAAAGAAATTCATTAGCTTTTCAAATGTCTAATTGTGAAAATTTTAGGTTAATCTTCTCTATTTCTAGAATGCTTTGTGGTCCATTAAATATTGTGAACAGTAATGTGACATAACCCTTGTAGCACTGTATTTAAGACTATATGTAGGATAGTGAAGTCTTACCCTAAAAAAAACCAGATAGTAATTGAACTAAATACGGGAGAAAGATTTTGATTGGTTCTTATTTTGAGGGTGAAAATTATTGAAGGCAAAGTTTCTATTCATAAGAAAAGTTTTTTTTGTAAGCAAGTTATCCAATAAAGCAAGAACTAAGGGTTCTCGAACAAAAAGAAATTCCTAACCAATTGCTTTTATGATAGAAAAAACAACGGATTTTTACAAAAAGCATAAAAATTACAATTGGGTTTAGCAATTTCGCCTAATAAGGACCATTTCCAAGTCGTAATCTTTATATTCCAAACGATGTCGAAAACATTCCAACTATGGTTCTCAAAGATGATACCATTCCTAGCAATCCAAATATTCCAATTTATAGCCAACCAAAAAAGTCCAGCTTTCCCATTTTTCACTCCCTGAGATTTACAAAAAAGAAACCATCTCGCAAAGCTTTCTTTACAACACTCCGAGTTGTCGTCAATATTATCTACAAAACCAATCCACTCCCTTATGTCCCTCCAAATTAACCTCACCACAAGACAACTCAAGAACAAATGCGCCACCTTTTCTACAGTTGTAGATTAAAACACACAAAGGGAATTAGCCTCATTTAAATTGATACCTCTAGAAATTAAGTTATCCTTGGTTGAAAGCCTCTTCCAAAATAGACGCCAACCAAACGCTTTCATACGCGAGGGAAATTCTGTCTTCCAAAGCCTCCTCCACTCGTCGGTTGTCCCACACCCCCTGCCCACTGTACTGCTGGCCGGGCCACCACCAACCGACCTGCTACCAGCCAGAGATCTCTCCAAGCTGCTTCCCGCGATGGGGCTGCTGCCAGCGGAAGAAGGAACAGCCACTGTGTTGTCATACACAGTAGTACCAGCGATACTGTACAATAAAACACCTGCAGCAGCAGTTCTGTTAGCTGCCAAAACCGCCGCACAGGATTTGACGGTAAAACCGATTACAGGTTCGGGAAGCCAAATGAACTTATCCCAACCGTTAATTGCAGGCCCTGCATTAATAATATGATTCTTTAAAACCAGTCTGCTCACATGTAAACCAGAATTCACAGTAACATCAATTCCAAAATCACCCCAACTCCAACCCCCTTCCACCCAACCTCCCATTCCGGCTACAGACGCATTTTGAAGCCTATATTCGGAAAACAGAACTAGGAATTTATCCTTCAATCTAAAATTTCCGAACCACTTGGAATACCAAAAAGAGGTAATGTAACCATTCCCCATTTCCACCCTACAATTCTTCGCAAAAATGTCTTCTTCTAATTTTTTATTGATAGACCTAATATCTTTCCACCACATTGATTTAGAGACGCTAGGCCGAATATCAGAATTCCCGTTAAACATACTCAAACTAACATCACCATATCGGGCTCTCAAGATGCTATACCATAAAGAGTCCGAACCTTACAGAATCCTCCACCTCCATTTAAGAAGAAGCGCAACATTAAAATCCTCGATACAACGCAATCTTAAACCACCTTGCTCCAACGGCAAACCAACAGCCTTCCGTCCTACCCAATGAATCCGTCTCCGCTCCTCCGTGCCCCCCCATAAAAATTTACTTTGCAACAAAGTTATTTCATTGGAAATTTTGACGGGAATCCTATAAAAAGATAACATAAAGATTGACATTGAACATAAAATCGATTTTTGAAGGGTAATTCTACCCCCTAAACTAAGCAACCGACACTTCTAACTAGAAAGTCGTTTCTTAATCTTATTGACCAAGCATCTCCACATGGATAACCTTCTCGGATTGGACCCAATTGGAATGCCAAGAAAGTTAAAACTATTATCCCCTCTTATACAAGAAAGAAAAGAAGCCACCGCCTCCAAAAAATGAGGATTCGAATTAATTCTAATTAATTTACTCTTATGGTAGTTAATTCCCAATCCCGAAACAAGCTCGAAACTCCTATGAACCGCCTTTATGGGCCACATTTGTTTCCAACTACTACCTCCGATTAGCAAGGTGTCATCCGTAAATTAAAGGATATGGACCGAGCAATCCCTATTTACAAAAACTTCTTCATATTACCCTATTTCCACTGCCTTATTGACCAAGCACGAGAGAGCCTCCGCAACAATCACAAAAAGGAACGGAGATAAAGGATCTCCTTGCCTTAAGCCTCTCTCCACCTTAAACTCCTTAGTCGGACTTCCATTCACTAACACCAACATATTGCTATTGAAAACCAACAACTTCATCCATCTCATCCAAATAACCCCAAATCCCGTCCTCCTCATCATATATCTAAGACAACTCCAACTCACTTTGCATAAGCTTTTTCGAAATCCACCTTGAAGAGAGTGCACCTCTTCCCTTCCTTCTTACAAAAGTCCACCAAGTCGTTCGCTACAAAAACACCGTTCAAAAGTTGGCGCCCGGGAACGAAAACACTTTGACAAGATGAGACAATGGTATGCAAAATGGTCTTCAACCTTCCCGCTAAGAGTTTGGACAACCCTTTGTATAAACTTCCCACAAGGCAAATGGGTCTATAGTCGTCAAGCTCCAACGGATTAAGAACCTTCGGTACAAGCGTCAAGAACGAAGAAGTCATAGCCTTCGGTAACACTGTTCCCGAGTGAAATCCATTGTAGAAATTAACAAAGTCTTCTTTGAAAATGAGCCAACATTTTCGGAAAAACAAGATAGTATAACCGTCGGGACCCGGACTTTTCAAACCTTCACACCCCCACACTGCCTCCCTTATCTCTTCCTCCAAAAAAGGTAATTCAAGAAACGCACTATCGATGCTATTAAAGCTTTTAAAATTAATACCATCAAGAAGAGGTCTATCTACATCTTCTTCAATAAATTTGCAAGAAAAATGATCCAACACCTCCTTCTTTACCTCACTCACCGGATCCACCCTGCCATTCTCCATATTGGCCGAGCCAATGTGGTTACGCTCCTTCTCTCTTTCATGACTCTATGGGAGAACCTACTATTATTATCACCGTCGTTCTTCCACTTCAACCTCGCCTTTTGAATTAACATATTTTCCTTTATTTTAAGATTAAACCAAAACCGATTTGAGCCTTCCTTCCTTTTGGAGAGGACGTCATCTAACGTACTAACATCAAAGTTTGATAAGAGATCCTCCGCTTCGTTCAAATCCCTCAAACTCACCTCCACCTCCAACTCAAACCTGCCGAACACCTCCGCATTCCACCATCTAAGCCGATCTTTAAGCTTTCTCAACTTCTCCTTTAAAACAAAATCACTCCTACCTATCACCACCATTCTTCTCCACTCCTCCTCATCAAACGGAATGAAATTTTTATCCGAAAACCACTCATTGTTAACTCTAAACGGCTTCGGACCCCAATCTTCCCCATCCACCACCAACCAAATTAGGCAATGATCCGAAATATCCCTCTGACCAATTAACTGACCAACCACCCCCCATCTCTCCACAATAGATTTAAAAACTAAAAAACGATCGATCCGACTCATGGACTGCCCATCTCCACTAAACCAACTATAATTCTTCCCTTTACATAGAACATCTAACAAGTTGCTTTTTCCAATAAAAGTGCCAAATTCCTCCATCTCAGAACTCCTATAACCGACAGCCCTCCCTTTTCTTTCTCTAGAACTTTTAACCACATTAAAGTCCCCACTGATTATCCACTCGCCATCCATACTTCTGTCATTTAAATCCAGCAGACTTTCCCACATAGATCTCTTCTTGGCCAACTCACAAGAAGAGTAGACATTACAAATATAGTAACTATGATTTCTCCACACAACCTTCACTCCCAAGAATCCTTCACCTTTAAAGCTACTAATCACGTCAAATTTACCTTCTTTCCACAAAATGATTAGACCTCCGAAAAGACCTTTGGATTCCGAAAAAGAAAAACCAACCTCTTCATTTCTCCAAAAGTTCTTAATGACATTCTCGTTCATCTTTGACATTTTCGTTTCCTGAAGCAAAAAAAGGTCGGCATGCCCTTTCTTAATCACTTGACTTATTCTTCTCCTTTTCAACTTACTACCACCCCCTCTAATGTTCCAAGATCCTATGATCATTATGAACCATTTTTGTGCTCCTTCCTTGTTAACATTCTCACCTTATCAGCTTCCTCCTTTTCAATAATACTAACCCTGTAACTTTTATTCGATTCAACATTCGTCACTCCCAGACTAGCAATAGCATTCCACAATTTGACGCCGTCATTGCTATCGAAATTCTCCCATATTCTGATGTTATTCCTAAGAATAACCGATTTTTTCGATTAATCCCCATACAAGACCGTACCCTCCCGATTGCCGGTTGTGGAGGTTGCAGGATTTCCATCTTTACAAGTCAGCTCCTTGGCACTACACCCTCCCTGCAAAACACCAGAACCAGAAGAAATTCTCATCTTGCCTGTCTTCTTCTGCATCCTCTTCATTCTTTTATTAAATAAAATTCCCCGTTCGGTACAGTAGAAAAATTTCAATTTTTTTGGTTTTTTCACAGGACTAGTCCTGGCCGGAACCTCGCTAACAGTAGTACGAATATGTGCCTCCACAGAACAAGCGACCTTAGTACCTGACGAGCAGGAGATAGGATCACTACACGACAATAATTCCACCCTATGATCCGAGCTGCCAGATGTTTCTTTCAGGAGACAAACTGCCGTGTCGAAGGAGCCATCCTCAGGAATAGGGACAAACGGCACCTGATTAGCAAGAACTGCAACCGATTTACACGAAAGTTCAGCCTCGCTACCGATTTCTTCATTGTCTCTTTCATTGAAATCTTCAAATAAGTCTTCACTGCCATTCATTCTAAAACTGTTATTACTGTCCGACCATTCACTTTCGCTTTCCTCTGACTGAACTGACTTGTAATTATCAGTTTTGGAGACAGAAATTTCGTTTAGGACACGGACCGGCCCGAAAGTATCCTCCCTCAACACCAAAGTAAAGTTGTTTCCATTAACATCCACATTCAAATTCTGAATGAGCTCACATGCAATAGACATCTTTACAAGGATCCTACTGACATCGAAATTCAATCCCTTCATAGTGCTTTCGTCAACGCTAACAAACGTTCCAATTGAATTACCTATAGTTTCAAAAAATTCGCTGTTCCATGCGTGAACTGGCACTCCGTAAACCCTCACCTACATAACTATGACTTCACCAACGTCTTTCTCCTCCCAAGGTTTGTTAGTGGAAAACCACTCTTTACACCATCGTTCACCCTCCCTTACCAAATCCTGAAATAAGCATTCCTCTAATTCTCCAACAAGCAAAGAGAACCTCCCATCGGTGTGACTTTGATAGAGAAGATACCCTCAATTTCGAAACTAGTTTGCAAGTTGTAGGTTGCTCCTGGGATGAGGACTTTTCCTACATACGCCTTCTTCAGTCTTTCTTTGGTCTCCGACTTCGACTCATAATGAACCACCCTATACTCTTCATTGCCCTACTGTTTTCCTCCCTTGTTTGCCATGACCTCTGCAAATGTTTTATTCCCTACACCATTACCACCTCTATAAAATGGCACCTTCTGCAATGGTTTAGCTCCAAAGTTCTCCCCTCCTGAATGTTGTGATTTTGACTTCCTAGAGCTCATTCCAAATCTTGGCAAAATTCGCGTGTATTTTCTTGCCGTCGATAATAATGTTATCTAATTTGACCGCCAATAAACTTGCGTCTCCACCTTCCCTAAACCTTACGAAGCCGGAGCGCTTTCCAATTTTGTTCCTCTTTGGTGGTATGACCACCTCTATAACCTCCCCCACGCATCCAAAGAGGGCGAAAATATCTTTCGCCTTTGTTCTGTCTGGAAACTCGGAGAAGAAAATTGATGATAATTCCTTTTCAGACTCTTCACTATATCCCCTTCTGACTGGGAAAGAATCCCATGAGGCTCTTCCCTTCGAAAACCCTTCCTTCGCACCTCTGTCCACCCCTTATCACCATCCATAAAACGTAGTCCCAATCCGAAAAACCACTCCAACCTGTGCTAAACCTAGAGGAATCGCACGACCCCAAACATACGCTAAAACCTAGAAAACCCAGAAAATCAGCTCGAAAACCAAAGCCCCTAACCCTAAAGTTAGGAATTTAAGCCGAAGATTTCGAAGAAGAAGTCTAGGTCTTCATGAAAGTAGCCGGAAATTTGGGAACACCCCTGAGATGCTGTCACTAATTTCTGTTACCGGAGCTCACATTCATAAGAAAAGTGAGTCTACGATAACATAAACTTTGTTTAATCTAATAAGGAAAATTGTGTTTAAGTAAAGAAAATATAAGATTCCCCAAGAAACCTTGAAAATCTTTTTAAACGTAAAAATAAAAATTAGATTTTTTTTTTAAATTTCATTTTTTTACCCTCTATAAGACATAGACTATTTAAGCTTTTATTTCTAGTTGATTAAACATATATAAAAATATTACTTGTATATTGCAATAATAATTATATCATTCTTTTCAAAATTTTAAAATATTGCTCATAATATATTTTTGTTTCTAATACTCTATTCCGCTGAGTTTTTATTTAATAAAAAATAATTATTATTGGAAAAAGAATCAATTCGAATGAAATGATAATAAATACGACATGAAATTTATAATGGAGAGATGGTTTTTTCTTGATAAAAAAAATTTGAGTTGGAGTTATTTAAGTCTTTACATCACTTGTGAGCATCACCATAGTACATCACTATAATAAAGAAAGGCATTGGAAACTCCCTACAATTGCATTGAATTCATTGTACTTTTCTTATTCTTTTTTTGATTAAAATTTTTCTAGTGCAAATTTAAATAATTGCTTATTAATTAATATTTATTTTCACACTTGCACAAGTACCGGGAAACTTTTTAAAATTTGTAACTATATATACATTATTTGGATTTAAAGTAGACAATAGTGACAATTCAAAAACTACTTTTTTTACTATTTAGTTATAATAACTGAAAACATAGTAATTAGAGCAACTACATTATAAATACATTCCATATTTCTTAAGCTTTTATCAACAACATTATGAATATATTTCATATTCTTAAGCTTTTATCAACAACATTATCAAAATGAAAGGAATTTTCAATCTATTTCTGATTATTTCTCTTCTACTATCAAGTTTCCATGTTGCTCTTCTCCTCTTTGAAATAGCATTCTGCTCTGGTAAACACCTCATCGATGCTGGATGCCGACTTTTGTGCTAGGGATTTGTTCTTCTTGCTAGAACAACATGGAAACTTGATAGTAGAAGAGAAATAATCACAAAGAGATTGAAAATTTCTTTCATTTTGATAATGTTGTTGATAACAGCTTAAGAAATATGGAATGTATTTATAATGTTGTTGATAAAAGCTTAAGAAATATGGAATGTATTTGTTGTTGAAGAGAAAGAATCGCAGAGTATAATAATAGTGTTGTTGATACGATCATATGAGTTGGAATCTTTGTTCTAATTATATTTCCAATTATTATAACTAAATAGTAAAAAAAAAGTAATTTTCAATTTTCTCTATTATAACTTTCTTGGTGTTGTTTGTTGTTATTATAACTTACTTGGTGTTGTTTGTTGTCAATTGTCGGTGTTGTCTATGCTATAATATTATGTATTAATTTTTTTATACTGTCTTTGTGTTATATTAATGTCATATTTTCAATGTTTTACATTAATGTCATAATATAAGTTTGATTCTAGAATTCAAACATGTAAATTTGTAGGGTTACTTTTTTGTGTTCCTCTCTAACATTTAATATCAATGTTTATTTATTAAAATTTAAGCATTCAAATTATAATCCAAAATAAGTTTTTAAACTTTTGATGGCCCAAGAGATATTGATTTGAAAATAACTTCACTAGTATTGAGTGAGCATGGCAACAATTTTTTAACTAAATATTATTTATTTATGATTTCGAGATGGAATTATATAATTAATTGATTTTTTTGGTTTGATTGAAACAAAGAAAATGCAAGATTCCATCCAAGATATTTATTTTTCACATAAACTACATCGACCCAACATGTAGTCTATGGAACATTGAGTATTGAATTACAAATTTTTCAAAATCCCGTTTCAAAAACAAATACTTTATCCGTATATTTTCCACAAAATTCACAATCTCATTCACACCAGAAGCCATCTACCAACCCCTTTTAAAAAGGTCAATTTCTCTATGAACACCATCAACAACATAACCTTTGCAAGTCTTGCTACAATCACCATAAACAACAACTTATACCAGAAGTCGGGCAAAGAAATTGGTTTGAAATTCCTTCATTGTAATACCCCGTATTTTTATTTCTTCGGATAATATTTTATTGTGATCGACTGAGCCCAGTGTACTCTGAGGAATTATTTGATAAAATAATTAGAGTAACTGTGGAACTGAGATTAAATCCAATTAATATTATCTGACTCGGAGGTATTTTATTATTTTGGACTTAAGAGACTTTTTGGACATTTAGTAGTATTATTTCTAATACTAAGTTACTTTATATTCTTTTTCTCTCACTTTGCCAAACAAAAGAAAAAGATAGAAACATTGAAGGAAAGAAGAAAGAAAGGAAAGGAAAGGAGAGAAAAGAGGAAATAGGAGAAAAAGCTCAAGATCATCATCATCCATTCATCAAACTTTCATCCAATCTTCTCAATCATCTTCATCTTGCTCATCTCAAGGTGGGTTCTAGTTTAGAAACCACATTTTTTGAGTTTTTGGAATGATTGAGTTTTAGGTCAATATGTTGAATCGATGTTTTTAACGGTTAAAAATAGATATAAATTGTGTAGTACGATCTCTTTATGTATATTAACATTGTTGATGCTTGTCTGTGCTGTTTGTAATTGATTTGGGTAAAGAAATGGTGATTTTGGGGTTTTGGGGGCCATGGAACCCGTAAGGAGAAATTCTGGTTCTGGTGTGATTCGCCAGGCGAATTAGGTCTCGCCACCTATTCGCCAGGCGAAGTGCTGGTGAAAGGGATTTGCCAAGCGAAAACCGGATTCGCCAGGCGAATCTGGAGAAACAGAAATGTGTTAGCTACTGGAACTTTTGATTTTTCTGAAATTGGGGATTCGCCACTAGATTTGCCAGGCGAAGTGTTGGCGAATGGGGATTTGCCAGGCGAAGTGCTGGCGAATGTGGATTCGCCAGGCGAAATCCAAATTCGCCAGGCGAATCTGCCTAGGACCAAATAATTTTATTTTCTTCAAAAATCCGTAACTTTTGACTCGTTTATCCGATCTAAGAGTTCTTTATATCGTTGTGAAGCTAAGGAAATATTCTATGCAATGGAAGTGAAAAATGTTAATTTTACCAACTGACTAAATAATCGGGAAAGTTCAAAAGTGTTTTAATTATGTTGTAATTGTTATAAATTATTCTATTATGCAATTGTGAGATGCCTTGCCTATCCTATTATTGTTTAACATGATTGTAATTGAATATGCATGTTAATATGGAAAAAGAAATAGGAAGAGTGAGGAAAACCCCCTTATGAACTATAAGAGAATTTAGAAGTTTAAAACACTAGTATGGAACATATGGTTAACCTTTGTGGGTTTGAGCCGGCATGAGAGGCCGGGAGGCATTATAGCCTTGTGATTGTCGAATACAATCGTGTTGTTGTGCATGATCACATAATCATAACCGGTTTATATTGAGTGTAGTTTCATGAATCTCGGACTCCTCTGAAATGGATGCACAACTACTTGGCAGGTTTGATTCCCCGTGTGTACGAATGGAGCCCATAGAGCGTATGCTTGTGACGGTAAAAGGCCCGTGTGAAGTGACGGTTCATAACGGTAAAAGGCCCGTAGAACCCGAATCCATTCGTATGTCAAGTAGGTTACAAGGATCTATGACTCGGGTCGCCTTCTAGATGTAGAAGCGGACGGGAACAGAAGATACCTTGGTATGGTTATCGAATAGTGATACTTTGAGTTAATGAACTCATGGCATGTTTCCATATACTGTGAGGATTGAAATGTGAACTCAAGAGTCCTTTCCCCTTTCCCCCGGACTTGAGTAAGGATTGTTAGAACCTTGATAATCCGAGAGAACCCATAAGATAGGGAACTCACTGAGATTTGATGTATTCACCCCACGTTGTTGATGTATTTCAGGTGTTTCAGGTTCCGAGAAGGGTAAGGATAAGGTTGTGTGATCTTTTCCTTGCTTGTTGATGGCTAGCTTCCGTAGCGGAGTTTATTTTGAGATCATTGTTAATCTAGTCCTTAGTTTTTATCTTTTGGACATCTTGTGTATAATATGCCTTAGGTTTTTGTACTTTGTACTTTAGGGCATTTATTTGTATACAATGTGTTAACTAGGAGCTTATGTGTTTCAGTACCAAACACTTGGAGCTAAATATAATATTTATGCTTTGATGTATGAGTTTTATATATGGGTGTTAGATTCATGCTTGATTGGGTTCAGGTTGGGCTTGTCCTTGCATTTGTTGCATCATTTACAGTATAAGCTAATTTTGTTGTTGTTGCATCTGCTGCATGAACTGGGATCATTGATTCCCTCAATTACCAACCTCCCACTGGGTTTCCACATTTCGAGTTATAGGCTTCCCACGAACTCAACATCTTTCATACATAACTTGTTTGTCATACATATAGAAATCAAGTTGATCATGTCTAATACTATATAATATGACAATGGGGTTTATGCTGGCAAGCACACATCTGAGGCAGAAAAGAGATTTTACTAATGATGTTTCATGGTTGGGTCGAGAGTTGACCTGCTCTGATACGAAATGTAACACCCCATACATTACATGTCTAGAATAATATTATATGTAGCACTAGATTGGTACTAAAATTCATACATAAGCATTTAAATGATATCATAAGTCATGTACGTTACAAAATAACATCATTAGAGTACATGAATTGCAACCCATATCCATAAAATACTACAAAAAATTTGATTCAACATAAAAAAAATATGAAACATCTTCATTTGTGACTTAAGGCCATCGTTCATTAGCCATTCTCATGCATCGAGCTACCTGAAATATATAACACGAATGGAGTGAGATACTAAATTTCAGTGAGTTTTGGATTACACCATGAGCCCACTCGACTCTACAGTTTTTTGAATTCCCAAGACAAACGGATATCTGCTGCCCACTAAGTCTTCTAGGTTTACCTGTCTTCCATCTTTCGGGACCTTATCCCTCAAGGTAAGGTCTTACGGTTTACCTACCTTCCTTCTCTCGGGGTCTTACTCTCTTACCTTTTGAACTACACTCCCGACGAGACATGGGAATCAAACGTTCCATGTACACGATCCAGTTTATCTGAAAATTATCATATCGGTTATTATTGAGTATTAGAGTGTCATATCACTTTCTAAGTTACTTTACCGTCAGATTATCTACTAAATCCTACGATTTCCCACTTTACCGAATTTTATCTTTTAGGTAAGTGAACTGTTCATACTGTGGTATAGAGGCAAGAAGCCAAAAATTAGATTTGGAAGGATTCTCTTTGGGATTTATATCGTCTCCACAGGGATCGGTTCGAGGGAAAGAATGTAATTCACAATCTCTATGTCTCTAAAGCTTGGTTTTAATTGGTTTAAAAGAGTAACATGTAAAAAGAAAAGCATATAAACAAGAAAATAAATACATTCTTTAGAGAGGAGAGAACTCGTCGGGATTGTATTACATCTACCCATCAAATACACAAATCTACCAATCAGTTGTAAGCAACCTAAAACAGTCGTCAATATCATCACGTATTGTTCACAACCGAGTTTATGTCTAACGCAAAGTCA
The DNA here is from genome assembly GCA_022829125.1 of Lathyrus tuberosus. Classification (NCBI taxonomy): domain Eukaryota; kingdom Viridiplantae; phylum Streptophyta; class Magnoliopsida; order Fabales; family Fabaceae; genus Lathyrus; species Lathyrus tuberosus. The sequence continues at coordinate 1,155,925 of JALAZF010000426.1, read as the reverse complement.
AGAGAACAACCGTATTGTCTCGGAGGTGATGTCTCACGCAACTCAACAACACAGAGGCATTAAGATTAGATACCCAATATGAATATTAGACATATATCTATTTCTAGGGTTTAGAATCTAATATATGTTCATCTTAGATCTGGATTCGAATAGGATACGTCTACCGATCCTCAAATCCAACATAAAAATCAAAGATAACTTCGATAAAGAGTTGTAAAAGAGATTTTATACAAAGATCCATAAATACACATACAATTAAAGTAAACTTACATAAAAAATCCCTAACAAATAGAGAATACAAAGAGAAGAAGGAAGATGAAAAGGAATCTCTCGCCGTGTCCACCAAAGTGACACAAATCCAACTCGGGATCATCAAGATGCACCCACTAATGTCGTTTATACGCTACTCTACTCTAAGAATGTTTGTGTTGAAGTTGGGAGTAATTAAAAAGCCCAAAAAACATAACCAAAAAAAATGCTGAAAAGTAATTTAAATAGGGCCTGGAACAACGCGAATCGCGCTTAGCGCCATCAGAAAAATCCAGCTTCTTATTTTCTTCATAACTTTCGAACAACAACTCTGATTGACGCACGGTCGGAAGCGTTGGAAAGCTTATTAAATTCTCTATATGACAATGATAAAATATCATTGCTTAGCGTGATTCAACTTAAAATACACATAAACCGCCTTAAACTGAGCTAAGCACGGTCCTGCTCACGCTAAGCGCGGTCAGAAAAACCAAAATTATTTGCTTCTGCCATCCACCTCCAGCGCGCTAAAAATCATGCTAAGCTTGAATGCCAGTTTAAAAACTCCAAAATTCTGTATTTGAAGCATCTCTCTTGGCTTAAACGGGTCCTTACTTCAACCATGCATTATTACCAATAAAAACAGATGAAAAACTATCAAACTCAACAATATGTACACAATATCGCAATATATACAACATTATGTAAATTATACAAAATTTATACAAAAACTGGGGATTATTAACAGAAAACAAATGAATCAAGTCGTTGAGTGCTAATTATTCACACTCAAAATAACAACAATTTTAGCACTCAACAAAATCTCCCTAACTTAAACTTGTTTTTCCTCACACAAGAATCGATCCACTTAAAGAAACAAAAGTAATTATCAAGAAATCATGGATCAACAAGATTTGGAAGAAAAAAAAAACAAATTATGGTTCAAATACAAAAATGTACAAGCAAAGCAAAACTCACCACTATACTACAACGACAACATGAAAACGAAACAAATCTTAAGCACAAAAAGCATGCAAAACCATCTAAAACAATACATGTTCAATCATGAAAAACACACAAAAATGAGGGACTTGAAACTCATCCAACAATCTGGCAAACAAAAGACTAAATTATGCATTCATCCAAAAACTCATATTGAAAACATAAAAGCAAGAATCACAAGGACTTTTCAAGGTTGTAATGTGGCTTGGTTAACAAAGAAGGGGCAATTTCTAAAGGTAATTGAAACAAAAACTTTTCTAATCCAGAGGGAGTGATCAATCCACAAACTCTCAAGCACCACAATTTCAATCACACTTCTTCTTTTATCCCAATTTGTCACACCAATCACACAACCTATTTAGCACAATTATTTGATACCTTTTTGTTTTCTTTCCTTTTTCAAGGCTTTTCTTTTTCTTTCTTTTTTCTTTTTCTTTTCTTTTCCTTTTCACTTTCTTTTTTTCTTTTTCGTTTTCAATTTCTCAACCTCACAGCAACAAACCTTCTCTCCCGAACTTGTATACAACCAAACATGTAATGTGAATACTCCATACTTTCTAAGGCAAGGTTAAAATTCAAACAACAAAATATGGTGGAGGGTTAAAAAAAAAACAAGCAAAATCCATTAAAAAATAAGTGAACTAAATACTCATGGAAAAGCATCATAGTTCAAATACAACATGGATGTTGACAAAAAGGCTCAGTGGGGTTGAACAAATTCTCACACACTCACAAGGTAAGATACTAATTGGCCAAGTGGTTGTGCTCAAAATGAAACAAAGTTCCTTGATCCTTTTCATGCTTTCATACAATCAACAGAATTAAAAGATTAACCATAATAAAATCCAGTTAAAACAAGAATTTTGGTCTCCTGCATATGGCGAACAATGGAAAGCCTCCCCACATTTGGGGTTCTGAACTAAAGTGATTAATTTCATGAACAAGTAATGCAAAAGAAGGAATGACATGGTAATTGTACAAATTATAAGTTTCCTAATCATGTTATGTTATAGAAAGCAATAAACAAGTACCTTGACAAGTACCAACTTTGAAACAATGTCATTACCATACATCCGCAAGTTGAAACCATCAAACTTGAAAAATCACCGCATGCGTCCTCAAGCTAAGCAAAACAAAACTTGAGAGCAAACAAAAACATTATTCTAACAACCTAACAAAATTGATTTAAAACTAACTGAACACAAAGACCAAAATTGGTGAAAGTGGATGGAAAATGATATATTTTTCCACACAAAAGAATGCGTGTTAAGCGCCCTTTGCGCGCGGTAAGCGCTAACACACTTGCTTAATTTTTCAAGATTGCTCTTCTATCATGCAATCCATCTGTTCTCACACTATTCAACTATACTACTAAATGTAAAAACTTTAAAAATTCATGTGTTGGTGAATGTTGTGTATGATACTGTCCTAACTATTTATTACACCATTACCATTAAGAATGTATTTCTCACCCCTTTTGTTTGCGTGGTGGCCTTCTTTGTGGTTTATCGATTTGAGTTTATTTTAGATTCTGCGTATAGCTCTGATAGTGTAATACTGGGATGGGTTATCTTTCTATTTTGGGTTTTGAGAGTTTGAACAATTTATTTTTATTTAAATGAAGTTGTTTTAAATTATGAGATAATTGATGTTTTTGAGTTACGCTAATAAATGATATTTTTTTAGAGTAAGATGTTTTGTGTTAAGAAATGTAACACCATTTTTGAGAAAATTATTCGGCATTTTTATTAAATACTACCTCTGTTCCTTTTTAAAAGAAACAACTCATTTTTTAGGTACATTGAATAATCAATGTATCTAGTCTATAAACTGACCAAATACATTGATTATTCAATGAACCTAAAAACTGAATTGTCTCTTATAAAATGGAACGGAGTTAGTAAGTGTTTAGGGTTTAGAGTGTTACAATATGAATAAAAATAAATGCAGTAAAGTAAATTGCACAATTATATATCATGGTTCCTCTTTCCAAACAAAAGTGGTTCAATCCCCTCACACCCCGTGAGATATTTCACTATTGTCAGATCTTTGTACAAGCTTACCACTAAGACTTCTCTTACAATATTCTAACAATAATAAAAAACCAAAAATGATAAAAAACAAAAAATGCTGGTGCTAGAACTTGAACCCATGACCAGACGCTTCCTATAATCAGGGTTTTTTAAATAACCGTGATGAAAGGCCTAACTTTTCACTACAGTTGGAATTTCAACCGTGGTTAAAAGTATTTTAATAAAATTAAAAAAAATAGGCGCATCCAGTTTGCGCTATTACAACGGTGGAAAGCATATCCATAATAGTTTTAGTGTTACCAAAGGCGTATTTTGTAGTAGTGAACTTTAACCTTTTTCTTTGCAGTACCTTGTTTTTCATTAACCTCAAAGCAATCATCCAACCCAAGCGTTCTCTCAACTTCACAATCATCAAATGATAAACCATCAAATCCAAAGCGCGAAACGACAAATTCGACACCAATTCTCCATGAATTCTTCAAACACAACCTGCAACAACAACAAATAACAACACAACAACAATGTTGTAGCGAGAACTGAACTGAAACAGAAGCAAAAAGAAGAAAGAACCGTATGAGGCATTTTATCGGTGAGGCTCAAAGGAAGGTGAGGCTCAAATACACATAAACAATGGAAAAAAAACTAAGACATAAAAGAAGGTGAGGATCATTGGTGGTTGATTGAACGAAAACCGAAATGACAAGAGTGGAGCTATGGTGTGCGTCTGTTTGCGGTATGGTGTGGTGGAGGATGGCCATGACAGATCTCCGGTGTGGGATGGTGAAGCGTTACCAGGCGGAGCCTTAGCAGCTGCACTACCTGGCCGGGCCCTGGCTCCGCCACTGGTAGAGATCCCACATGATCTATGTGACTTAGGGTCGAGTATCAATTTAATGCCTCTGAATTAGGCAAAAGAATTGAAATTGGGGGAGATCATACCTAACAATATAACTCTCAACTTGGCTGATTTATCTGTTACTCATCCTCATGGTATTTTACAAAATGTGTTAGTGCATCTTGCCTGTCTAGTTTTTCTAGTAGATTTTGTGTAGTAGATATGAAGGGAGACACAGGTGGTTCACTTATTCTCTGACGCCCATTCTTGGCGACCGGGAAAGCATTAATAGATTTGGAAACAGGTGAAATTATCTTGAAGTACAATAATGAAAAGTGGTGTTTAATGTTTATAAATGGACACCGTATGCAGATTATCTAGAGACATGCTACCAAATTGAAGACAAAGATATCAAGAAGGATAAAGGAAGAAATAAAGAACCTTTATCCAGCATGAGGGAATCCGTTGCGCCTGACGTGCCTTAGGCATGGACTGCCAAGCTACTGACGGTAAAGAAGCCTTGGTTGGGAGTCAACCTATTAGTAAGTGTGTGTTTATATTTATTTTTTATTTTATTTTGTTTAATTAAAACATGTCAAATTTTTGTTGTTACCGTGCAAGGAAAGCATGCAGGTTAAAAATAAAGAAGAGAACAGACATGTGAAAGGAAAATAAGAAATGAAAAAAATAAAAGAAGAGAAGAAGAAAATAAGGAAGCCCCTGGAAAAATCATACAGCCTGTCGCACGTGTGATAGGGCTATATTGCACGCACAATGGCTTCATAACACACGTGATAGAGATGTTGGCAAAGATATGTTAGAAGAATTGTGAGCATCGCACGTGCGATGGACGCGTCATGCGCGTGATGTGAATCGGAAATTTCCTATAAATAGATATTTTGAAACTTCTTGTCCTCACAAATCTTTTCTCTAATCTTTCTTAGCCCTAAATCCCTTTGTCTTCTGCTTATTTTATTCTCTGTGCAGTGTTATTTTTGTGTCGTTACAAATAAAATGATTTTAAAAAGAGCCAGAGTTTGAAGAGGTTCATCTTCAGGCGTTCCTCCCGCAACAAATTCTCCAACTTTTCCAAATCGAAGTTTCTTTCTGAAGCAAATGATGAAAAGTATTTAAAGTTGGTTGACTACCATATCGTGAGAGAAAGAGCTTTTGCATACGACGAACTGAGAGGCTTCCAAGAAGTGGTGGAAATGTTGCAACAACGACAATTGGTAAGTTTTAATAATTTAATTCTGGTAACCAACAAAACCATTGGCCTCGAGTTTTATGCAAATGCTGCTTTTAGTGAGGTGGGCTCTTATACTTCATATGTGCGAGCTAAGTACATCAACAACTCTACCAGTGCGATTAATTCTATTTTGAATCTTCAACCTCCTCCCGTCTTTGCTCTTAAGACTTATAGAAATGAGCATCATGTTATAAATGAAGACATGGCCCAAGAAATGCTTGATGCTTTCTGTACGCAAGGGGCTGAATAGTTGATTTAAAGCTGCACAACGAGCTTGTGGGCATTTTTGTGCTGTTAATAAATTGTGCAGAAGTGCTGAAGTACCCACCTACCCTAATGACGATATGATAGGTCCAAAAGCACCTTTCGGTGCTTTGACAATTAGGAGGCTACAACATAATCACTCAGCAGGAGAAGCTCAACAAGATCAAGAGGATAACCAAGTAGGAAACTAAGAAGAATTATACTATCCTCAGGTGCAGTAGCAGACGATTAAAGTTTAAGGAAATCAACATGCATCAAAATTTTAGATAAGTATGAAAGCTCATTGAGTGGGAGTAACAAGGTGGATAACAGAAGTTTCACCCTATTGTATGCTACCCCCTAGATTCGCACCAGTATTCAGAGACTTCTGCTACCAACAAGAAAACCACGTGCATGCGAAAGTTTAAGAGTGTGTTTCGATGAGGAAATTGAGAATTTTTAGGGAATTTAAAATTCTAAACAATTCAAATGATTCAATTGAAATTCATTCATTTTTAAATTCTTTTGTTTGGATGGTGTATTAAAATGATTCAGTGTAAAAATATTGGGGTCATTTTCATAATCTTTAAAACACTTGGGTCAAATTTAAAAATATGAAAAATAGGGACCAATTTGCAATTTTTGAAAATTTGAAGTGACCAATTTGTAAAATTTGAAAATTATTATGGACTCATTTGCAATTTTTTGAAAATTTTGGAGGTGAATTTGAAATTTTCTTATAATATAAGGACCATCTTGCAAAATTTAAAAAATTAATAATAAACAATTTAACATTCATTTTATATAGAGTTAAGAAGCAATTTGAAATTCTTTACTTTTTGGTGTCATTTTAAATTCCTTAAATTGAACATGAACAAAATACTCCATAAATTGAACATGAAAAATCGCATTGATGCGAATTAGGGATTTTTTGGTACAGACTGCTCATACGCGTATGGAAGAGGGCCATACGCGTATGAGGGGACTTCCCAGGGGAAATACACATATCATACGCGCCCTGTCCTCAAGGCCAGCATGCTCTTTTGCATGTACGCATAGGGAACGCGTATGGCAGGTGGGCAATACGCGTATGGCAGGGGCCAATATGCGTATGGGGTTCCTTTGGTAGAAATGAGAGGGAAATTTCCCTCTGGTCAAACGCGTAAGGCAGAAAACAATTCATGTATGATGCTTGGGCAACCTGGGTTCTACGCGTAACATACGCAGGGATTGGGGTGCGGCTGCTAGGCCATACGCGTATGGTGCAGGGTTATACGCGAATGGGCAGGCTTGGGTGATAATTTTTCCGTTTTCGCGACTTATTTCCCTATTCCGTGTGTAATGCAATTCTCTTAGTTCGTAAGGCTAGAAGGATACTATTAGACATAGTGAATCTAGTAATAATACAAAAAATAGTAAAACATGGAATTTTGTGTGATTTGTTCAATGATGTGTGGTTGATACTTATGTGATGAGATTGTTGTTGTGTGAACACTCTTTGGACAAAGATGGTAATTCCAGTGGGAATTACGCTGAGAATATGACTCACGTGTGATTAGTGTGGATCGTGTGTTATGCATCCATGATATTGTCTTATGCATAATTGTATGTCATGCATTTCATGTTGTGTCATGTGGAGATGAGCCCAGGTGGGAATCCATGATGGGTGTCTATTCTCATATGGACTCCGTGTGGGAGTTGTGTTGGATATAAGTTGTAGTTCAGAGGAACGTATACGACTTATCCGGATTTCGACGAAAATCAGATTCAATGATTGAACCATATGGATTATTTGGTACCGCATGCATGGTGTAGCGTCAGTTGAGTCACATTGCATATACATATTTATTGAATGTGAATTGAGTATGAAGAGTATGTGGTGATATTGTGTGTTGCTTATGATTGTCTGATTGGTGTGAATTATGTGAATTACTACTCCTTGGCATGTGATTTTGACCGCATAATCATTGAATGTAAGTCTCACCCCTTTACTGTTGTTGTGTTTGTGCTCCTTGGGGAGTACAGATAACCAGGTACCTGGGTAGTGTTTCGAGCGTGTGTTGCCTGATCGAGTCTTAAGAGTCGCTCTGATACGTAACACGGGAATTTATGGGAATTTGACATGTTTTGTATTTCTTTTATTTGTTACGTATATTAATTTCAAACTTATGACGAACCATGAGTTTTGTGGAGAATATTGATGTTGAGGCTTTAGTGCCATGGAAGTGAACCAATTTAATTATTCCACTGCCTAATTGATTTTTCTCAGAGTAATAAAGATATGAAGTGCTTGATACTTCATGAGTTTTTAAGGGATGTGACATTCTCCTTGTGTACTCTAATTTATTCCGTAAATTTATTTTATAAATTTAAGTAATGGGGTTAGTAGGGTGTTACAAAGAGCACTTCTTGCAAGCACTGAAGAGATGGAGAATTAATTTAGAAATTAAGATCAAGAGCACTTCACCCTCAAAACGCCAAATTCACCTTTTTTTTCTATTTTTAATGATTTTTTTACTGCTTTCATAGTCTCTAAAAATTCTCAAAATTCTTATTTTACTTAATTAGATTAAATTTCGTGCTTTTTGTATTTTTTTGAATTAATTTAATCATATTAATCACATTTTTTCAAAATGCTGACAGACCTTTCACCACGGGTATTAAAAAAACCGTGGTTATAGGTAATGTTTTTTACTTATTTTTTCAAAATGCTAACAGACATTTCACCACGGACATTTAAAAAAACTGTGATCATAGGAGCGTCTGGTCTTGGGTTCAAGTCCCAGCACCAACATTTTTGGTTTTTTTACTTATTTTTTCAAGTCTCATATGTGGCGCGCTTATTGAGTTTATTCACTGTCCTTAAACAAATCGTGGCCAACAATTTAGTGATTATCAACGGCCAAGAAACTACTATTAGTGATCCGCGTGAAACCTAAAACTTAGATGAATTCCATCTTCTACCTCCAAACATCATCTTTCGTTTACGGTACTGTATTTCTCCACTAAACCAAATTTCAGAACAAATTTCATAACTCCATCATCTCTTCTACAACTTGAATCATAGTTAGCAATGTTAGTTGTTGGTGTTCTTTTTTAATTATTGTTGTTCTTTTTGTTCTTTTTTATTATTGTTGTTCTTGTTGTTATTATTGTTATTGTTATTGTTGTTGTTGTTGTTTGTCTACTTCATCATCATCATCATCTTCTTCTTCTTATTGTTGTTTTTGTTGTTGTTTTGTTCTTATAATTGTTGTTGTTATTGTTGTTGTTGTTGTTGTTATTGTTGTTGTTCTTATTGTTGTTTTGTTGTTCTTAATGTTCTTGATGTTCTTGTTGTTCTTGCTAATGTTCTTGTTCTAATGCTACGATTTATTTTTTTTATTAAAAGACATACAACAACGGTTATTTAAAATAACCATGATTATAGGTAGTTCTATACAACAACGGTTGTTAAGCATAACCGTTGTGATATAACGCGCGCTTTCTAGAATACAACAACGGTCTCGTGACCGTAATTATAAGTAACGCATTTACAACAACACTCTACATAACAACACCTTGATCTGCGTGATTATATGTATTTTCCAGCCGTTGTTAAATGGGTTTTCCGTAGTAGTGAATTTTGTAGGATATGCTCGCGGGTTGAATGCCTATCAACTTTTTTTATTTATATATATTTTCGAATAAACATTTGGTTTGCCCCACAAGACCTAACCATTATAAATCGTTATCCAATTACTAAAGTTTCTTATTTATATATATTTTCGTCTACGAGCGACTACATACAAGATATTTTCGACTACAAAACTCCCTACGAGATATAAATTGCCACAATTATTGTTATATATGAATGAATTTTAGTTACAGATAAATAAATAAAAAAGTACGATTTGTATAATTGATATAAATATGATAGAAAAATGAATAAGACATTAAATTTAATGTATTTTTATTTATGTCTTTCAGTCATTCTTTTAGAAAGATTTTGAATGGAAGCTAAATTCTTTTATCACCTTTAACTATGTCTAATTTGTTAACCATTTTAAGAGAACTAGAAGTAGATTCTTATTTTTGACATACAGTTGAAAGGTTTTAGTAAAAACTAATGGTCTTTTATTTGCATGTCTTTTACGACCTTTAGATGCTATTTGAATAAATAGTAGTTGAAAGTAGAAGTTTGGTATCATCACTTAATTAGAATTTCTACTATTCATACTAATGTATACTATTCATACATTAGAAGAAACATAATGAGTTTGATCATATAACATAAACTATAGTTCAAAAATATCAAATATATGAATAACTTCGAAATGGTACCATATGTCCCTTTAAGTCAACGCATTGTGTAATTATGCAGCGAAATTAAATGTAGGACCACAAGTTCAAATCTCCGGCATTCTATTTATTCGCCATTAAAAGGTGAATTCCAATTACCATATCAATTATCCTTGCGTCTACGGGAAACATCCAAGACATATAATGTTAGAGCTCTGCAGAGTATTGTTGTACCTATGAACGACTCCATACGAAGTATTATGCTGGAATTACCTATGAGATGTAGAAGGTCACAATTTATGTTATATATAAATGACTTTTAGATGCATTTAAATAAAATAAATAAGAATGATTTATATAATTTGTGTAAAGATGATGTAAAAATGAATAAGATATTAAATTTCATGTATCTTTTATTAGTGTCTTTCTTCTATAACGATTTTTAATGTTAATTTTTTTTTCAACTTTTAATATATCTATATTGTTAACAATTTTAAGAGAGAACTATAGATTCACTTTTTTTTGTGTGCATATAGAATTGAATAGTTTGAGAACGTTTAATGAAAGTTGAAGTTTCATATCATCAATTAGTTACAATTTGTACTATTTCTACATTAGAAGAGACATATATTATATTAATATGAAGCTAGGTAGCCCCATTTATGTGATAGTTCACACTTCACATATGTACAATATCACTCTTTATAACCCATAACTATGTGAATTATTGGTTAGAAGCATAAGAGATCAACCACATATCAAACTTCCCGCATGAGATAATGCTTGTGTTCGAAAATTGATTTCAAATTCTCAAGAAAAGGTGTGTCCAGTTTGTTTTCTGGTGGAGGAAAATGTTGTCCATTTGTTGATTCATTGTTGCAAGAGTCTAAAGGTGTGGAAATTTGTAAGTAGATGGTTTGGGGTGAGTGTGGATAATCCTGAGAACCTTCTTGGGTATTTTAGGAATTTGATTGTCGCGATTTGAGACGAGTGAACACTTACAACGCGATTGGTTTGTGGTTGATAATTTGTTGGAGTTTGTGAACTTGTCGGAACAATATCATGTTCAAGGAGGAGATTTGGGATGTTGAGTTAGTGACTCATAGGATTGTTCTTCTTTCTTGGTGGTGGATTGGAAAGAAACAAAAAAAATGCTTATACTTGTAATTACTATGAAAGGGTTAACTTTTCATGTGAATTTTTGTAGGGGCTTTATTTAAAAAAAAACACGTAGCACTATAAATACCGACTGCTATGAGAGATCAACCACAACAATCCATCTCCAAACAATGCCAAATAAAATAACATCCTCTCTTTTTATTATTCTTGTTCTTTCAATGGCATTTGTGCTTGAAGCCGAAGCTTCTGGAAGAGGTCACTATGCTCTTCTGCATGCTGTCAATCTCGAATGCACCCAAAACTATCATTGCACAGTTCCCCTTTGCTTGGACAGTTTCACTGCTACCTCTCCCGCCACCACCACTTTGCCACCTCCTACTCCATATGATAGTTAATATTATCATTTAGTGTAATAAAAATCATGTTAATATACCTATTAGGAGTACATTTAAATAAAAATTTCTTATTTATAATGTTTGTGTTCAAATGTCTTTTTTTTTAATTTTTCTGTGATGTATCATTTTGTTCAATCATCATTTTAAGAATTATTGTTCTGTGACCAATCTCAACTAATATAAAAGTATCTTTAATAATGGTGTAACCTTAATTAGCACAACTTTAAATTAAAAAGAGAAAAAACTTCATGTAATAAAATCCCAGAAATATGAATTTGTTATACCCAATATGGATGTGGTGCTACAAAAGAAAGTGCCTATTCTCATCTGGACTCCGTGTGGGAGTTGTGTTGGATATAAGTTGTAGTTCAGAGGAACGTATACGACTTATCCAGATTTTGACGAAAATCAGGTTCAATGAATGAACCATATGGATTGTGTTGGTACCGCATACATGGTGTAGCGTCAGTTGAGTCACATTGCATATACATATTTATTGAATGTGAATTGAGTATGAAGAGTATGTGGTGATATTGTGTGTGGATTATGATTGTCTGATTGGTGTGGATTATGTGAATTACTACTCCTTAGCATGTGATTTTCACCATATAACTACTGAATGTAATTCTCACCCCTTTTCTGTTGTTGTGTCTGTGCTCCTTGGGGAGTAAAGATAACTAGGTACCTGAGTAGTGTTTGGAGCATGTGTTGCGTGATCAAGTCTTAGGAGTCGCTCTAATACGTAACACGGAAATTTATGGGAATTTGACATGTTTTGTATTGTTTTTATTTGTTACGTATATTACTTTCAAACTTATGATGAACCACGAGTTTTGTGGAGAATATTGATGTTGACGCTTTAGAGCCATGGAAGTGAACCAATTTAATTATTCCACTGTTTAATTGATTTTTCTCAGAGTAATACAGATATGAAGTGCTTGATACTTCATGAGTTTTTAAGGGATGTGACATCCTACTTGCGTACTCTATTATATTCCGTAATTTTATTTTATAAATTTAAGTAATGGGATTAGTAGGGTGTTACAAAGAGCACTTCTTACAAGCACTGAAGAGATGGAGAATTAATTTAGAAATCAAGATCAACGACACTTCACCCTCAAAACCCCAAATTCACCTTTTTTTTTCTATTTTTAATGATTTTTTTACTGATTTCATAGTCTCAAAAAATCCAAAAAAAATCTCAAAATTCTAATTTTACTTAATTAGATTAAATTTCGTGTTTTTATATTTTTTTTGAATTTATTTTAATCATATTACTCACATTTTTTCAAAATGCTGACATACCTTTCACCACGGGTAATAAAAAAATCGTGGTTATAGGTAGTGTTTTTTACTTGTTTTTTCAAAATGCTAACAGGCCTTTCACCACGGGAATTTAAAAAAACTGTGATCATAGGTAGCGTCTGGTCCTGGGTTCAAGTCGCAGCACCAACATTTTTGGTTTTTTTACTTATTTTTTCAAGTCTCAAAGGTGGCGAGCTTATTGAGTTTATTCAGTGTCCTTAAACAAATCGTGGCCATCCATTTAGTGATTATCAACGGCCAAGACACTACTATTAGTGATCCGCGTGAAACCTAAAACTTAGAAGAATCTCATCTTCTACCTCCAAACATCATCTTTCATTTACGATACTCTATTTCTCCACTAAACCAAATTTCAGAACAAATTTCAGAACTCCATCATCTCTTCTACAACTTGAATCATTCAAGGAAAGTATGGATTCGAGTTAGCAATGTTAGTTGTTGGTGTTATTTTTTAATTATTGTTGTTCTTTTTGTTCTTTTTTATTATTGTTATTCTTGTTATTATTATTGTTTTTGTTATTGTTATTGTTGTTGTTGTTGTTCGTCTTCTTCATCATCATCATCATCATCATCACCTGCTTCTTCTTCTTATTGGTGTTGTTGTTGTTGTTGTTGTTATTGTTGTTGTTGTTGTTCTTCTTCTTCTTCTTATTGTTGTTCTGTTGTTCTTAATGTTCTTGATGTTCTTGTTGTTCTTGTTCTAATGCTACGATTTTTTTTTTATTTTATTAAAAGACATACAACAACGGTATTTAAAATAGCCATGATTATAGGTAGTTCTATACAACAACGGTTGTTAAGCATAAACGTTGTGATATACCGAGCGCTTTCTAGAATACAACAACAGTCCTGTGACCGTAATTATAAGTAGCGCATTTACAACAACACTCTACATAACAACGCCTTGATCTGCGTGATCATATGTATTTTTCAACCGTTGTTAAATGGGTTTTTCGTAGTAGTGAATTTTGTAGGATATGCTCGTGGGTTGAATGACTATCAACTTTTTTTATTTATATTTATTTTCGAGAATAAATATTTGGTTTGCCTCACAAGACCTTACCATCATAAATCGTTATACAACTATTGAGGTTTCTTATTTATATATATTTTCGTCTACGAGCGGCTACATACAAGATATTTTCGACTACGAAACTCCCTACCAGATATAAATGGCCACAATTATTATTATATATGAATGCCTTTTAGTTACAAATAAGTAAATAAAAAAGTATGACTTGTATAATTGATATAAATATGATAGAAAAAGGAATAAGACATTAAATTTAATGTATTTTTATTTATGTCTTTCAGTCATTCTTTTAGAAAGATTTTGAATGGAAGCTAATTTCTTTTATCACCTCTAAATATGTCTAATTTGTTAACCATTTTAAGAGAACTAGAAGTAGATTTTTATTTTTGACATACAATTGAAAAGTTTTAGTAAAAACTAATGGTCTTTTATTTGCATGTCTTTTAAGACCTTTAGATGCTATTTGAATGAATAGTAGTTGAAAGTTGAAGTTTGGTATCATCAATTAATTAGAATTTCTACTATTCACACTAATTTATACTATTCATACATTAGAAGAGATATAATGAGTTTGATCATATAACATAAACTATAGTTCAAAAAGTTCAAATATATGAATAACTTCGAAATTGTACCATATGTCCCTTTTAGTCAACGCAGTGTGTAATTATGCATGGACATTAAGTGTAGGACCACAACTTCAAATCTCTGGCATTCTATTTATTCACCATTAAAAGATGAATTCCAATTACCATATCAATTATCCTTGCGTCTACGGGAAACATCCAAGACATATAATGTTGGAGCTCTGCAGAGTATCGTTGTACCTATGAACGACTCCATACGAAGTATTATGCTGGAATTACCTATGAGATGTAGACGGTCACAATTTATGTTATATATAAATGCATTTTAGTTGCATTTAAATGAAATAAATAAGAATGATTTAAATTTCATGTATCTTTTATTAGTGTCTTTCTTCTATAACGATTTTTAATGTTAATTTTTTTCTCAACTTTTAATATGTCTATATTGTTAACAATTTTAAGAAAGAACTATAGAATAACATTTTTTTTTGTGCATATAGAATTGAATAGTTTGAGAACGTTTAACGAAAGTTGAAGTTTGATATCATCAATTAGTTACAATTTTTATTATTTCTACATTAGAAGAGACATATATTATATTAATATGAAGCTAGGTAGCCCCATTCCTATGAAAGTTCACACTTCACATATGTACAATATCAATCTTTATAGGCCGTAACTATATGAATTATTGGTTAGAAGCATAAGAGATCAACCACATATCAAACTTCCTGCACGAGATAATCTTTGTGTTCGAGAAGTGATTTCAAATTTTCAAGAAAAGGTGTGTCCGTTATGTTTTCTGGTGGAGGAAAATGTTGTCCATTTGTTGATTCATTGTTGCAAGAGTCTAAATGTGTGGAAATTTGTAAGTAGATGGTTTGGGGTGAGTGTGGATAATCCTGAGAACCTTCTTGGGTATTTTAGGAATTGGATTGTCGCGATGCATTTAAGACGAGTGAACACTAACAACACGATTGGTTTGTGGTTGATAATTTGTTGGAGTTTGTGGACTTGTCGGAACAATATCATGTTCAAGGAGGAGATTTGGGATGTTGAGTTAGTGACTCATAGGATTGTTCTTCTTTCTTGGTGGTGGATTGGAAAGAAACAAAAAAAATGCTTTTACTTGTAATTACTATGAAAAAGTTAACTTCCCATGTGAATTTTTGTAGGGGCTTTATTTGAGGGTGGTTGGTTGATTTGGTATCTGGGTTAGGATACCCTTTTTATCCTTGGCATATATTTTTGCTTATTAAAAAGAACAAAAAAAAAAAAACAGATAACACTATAAATACCGACTGCTATGAGAGATCAACCACATCAATCCATCTTCAAACAATGGCAAATAAAATAACATTCTCTCTTTTTATTATTCTTGTTCTTTCAATGGCATTTGTGCTTGAAGCTGAAGCTTCTGGAAGAGGTCACTATGCTCTTCTCCATGGACAGTTTCACTGCTGCCCTCTCCCGCCACCACTACTCTGCCACCTCCTACTCCATATGATAGTTAAAATAATCATTTAATGTAATAAAAATCATGTTATTATATCTATTACGAGTACATTTGAATAAAAATTTCTTATTTATAATGTTTGTGTTCAAATGTTTTTTTTTTTTTAATTTTCTGTGCTGTATCATTTTGTTCAATCATCATTTTAAGAATTATTGTTCTGTGACCATTCTCAACTAACATAAAAGTATCTTTAATAATGGTGTAACCTTAATTAGCACAACTTTAAATTAAAATGAGAAAAAATTTCATGTAATAAAATCCCAGAAATATGAATTTCTTATACCTAATATGCATGTGGAACTACAAAAGAAAATCGTTTTGGAGTTTCAAACCGAAAGTAGTACTTTTGGGTGACAGAGAATATTAGTTGAAAACAAACTAAATTTATATATTCTTCTTTTTTAAAACACTTGTTTATTCGAAAAATTAAAAGTGATACTTATTTTCATATTAGCATTTTGATTAATAAACCTTAAGTCTTTTTCCTTCGAAAATAATTATATTAATGAGAAAGATTAAAATAAATAAAATAAGAGACATTAGAATATTTTACACAATGGTGACATTAGTTGTGAGGGGTGTATGAGAAACAAACTTTATGTAGAGATTGACTTCAAATTTGTTCGAAAAATATTTATTTCTATTTTCTTATTAGTTTCAATGGTCCACCCCTATTTCTCTGAGGTTGTAGGCGATAATATCTAATTTAAAATATTTGTCAATGTCACTATCATTTTATAAAGTAAACTACAAATCAAGTTAAAGGTGATCCTTCAGTAAAACAAATTGAGAATAGACGTTAGATAAATGTAATAATAATAATAATAATAATAATAATAATAATTATAATATTTCAAAGGAAAAATTTTATTCAATGATACAAGGTACTTCCAAATTCAGTTAGTCTTCTCAACAAATGAGAAGTTAAATATTAGTTTCATTATGGTTTTTTAAGAAGAGATAAAGTAATTAATACAGATATTACACATTAAAGATTATTTGGATATTACACATCAAAGATTATTTAAAATAATAACATGATATAATAAGAATTAAATTTGAAAAATTATAAAAATAATATATATAAAATAGCGTGTAAATTTTGAAAAAATAAGTTTTCCCCTTGATAATAACCTTTATATTTATATTTATTTAATTGTTCTTTTATTAATAAAATTTCAATTTAAATTTCAATTTATAATAATATAAATTCTATAATTATAAAATAAATGTAAATATTAAAATATTAATACTAGTCATCCTAAATAAGTTTAACTCTCAACCCACACACTAAATCCACTGAAACGATAAAACTCAAACAAAACCATTTCACCTCCAAACTGTACAGAAAACCATAATCCATTCAGAGAAAGATCATCTCTCCAGAACTGCACAGAAACCAAACACCTAAAATCCCTTAGCTCATCTCTTTGCAAGAAGTTTGCAATGGCTTGACGACACCGACAAACAACACACTCATCTTTTTAGAAGGTGATGGTAGACCTTGTTAGTCTGACTGTTTAAAATTTTCGATTTTCTATGTTTGTTATTTCTTTTTAAACGTTGTGGACATTTTGATGTTGAAAATTTGAGTCTTTGTTTGTCCAAAGTTTGAAAAAGTCAGGTGAGAATGATGTTTTCTAGCGCGACCCTTGTGAATTATGATTTGGGAAGGTGATAGTGGACTTCCAAGAGTCTGATTGTTTAAAAATTTTAATTTCTATGTTTATTACTCTAATTTTTCACGTTGTAGACGATTCGATTGTATAAAATATTAAATTTCTATGTTTGTTGGTATAATATTATAAACATTGGTGATCTGATGTTAAAATTTTTGAACCAGTGTTCATTCAAGGCTGCAAATATTCAATTAAAAATTACACCTTTTAGTGTGAAACTTATGAATTGTGATTTGGAATGGTAACGCTTGACCTCCATGAATTTGATTAAATAAGTCTTAAAATTATATATAATTTTTTATTGCAAAGCATATAATATAAATTAACTTTATCATATTCATTTCAATAATAAAATATGTTGTACAATTAGTTATTTTGAACGAAGGTTTAGAAAAGCTAAAAAAAAATCATAAATTAAAAAATCATGTAATTTAATCTTATCCTATAGCATTTTTTAGTGTTAGAATTATAAAAAAAAATAGAAATATCAACAAAATAGAAAATCTCAAGCTTGTTGCACTTCAATTAAGCTTGTTGCACTTCAATTTTATCCATCATTGTTATTTCTATTGAATACTACAAATATTAATATATTTTATCATTAATATTTTATTTTTTTCTTATTTTTGTTCAATATATATATATATATATATATATATATATATATATATATAATTAAATTACAATTATTTATATTTTTGGAAGGTTTATGGAAACATTTAAAAAAAAAAGTAAAATAACAGTGATAATTATATTAGAACTATTAATCATGGATTAGAGATAATTTATGAATGCAGAAAAATAGTAGAAACAAAAGAAATTCATTATCTTTTCAAATGTCTAATTGTGAAAATTTTAGGCTAATCTTCTCTATTTCTAGAATGCTTTGTGGTCCATTAAATATTGTGAACAGTAATGTGACATAACCCTTGTAGCACTGTATTTAAGACTATATGTAGGATAGTGAAGTCTTACCCTAAAAAAACCAGATAGTAATTGAACTAAATACGGGAGAAAGATTTTGATTGGTTCTTATTTTGAGGGTGAAAATTATTGAAGGCAAAGTTTCTATTCATAAGAAAAGTTTTTTTTGTAAGCAAGTTATCCAATAAAGCAAGAACTAAGGGTTCTCAAACCTGGTTACAAATGAAATGAGCTAAACCAGCTCGAACAAAAAGAAATTGCTAACCAATTGCTTTTATGATAGAAAAAACAACGGATTTTTACAAATAGCATAAAAATTACAATTGGGTTTAGCAATTTCGCCTAATAAGGACCATTTCCAAGTCGTAATCTTTATATTCCAAACGATGTCGAAAACATTCCAACTATGCTTCTCAAAGATGATACCATTCCTAGCAATCCAAATATTCCAATTTATAGCCAACCAAAAAACTCCAGCTTTCCCATTTTTCACTCCCTGAGATTTACAAAAAAGAAACCATCTCGCAAAGCTTTCTTTACAACACTCCGAGTTGTCGTCAATATTATCTACAAAACCAATCCACTCCCTTATGTCCCTCCAAATTAACCTCACCACAAGACAACTCAAGAACAAATGTGCCACCTTTTCTACAGTGGTAGAACAAAACACACAAAGGGAATTAGCCTCATTTAAATTGATACCTCTAGAAATTAAGTTATCCTTGGTTGAAAGCCTCTTCCAAAATAGACGCCAACCAAACGCTTTCATACGCGAGGGAAATTCCGTCTTCCAAAGCCTCCTCTACTCGTCGGTTGTGCCACACCCCCTGCCCATTGTACTGCTGGTCGGGCCACCACCAACCGACCTGCTACCAGCCAGAGATCTCTCCAAGCTGCTTCCCGCGATGGGGCTGCTGCCCAGCGGAAGAAGGAACAGCCACTGTGTTGTCATACACAGTAGTACCAGCGATACTGTACAATAAAACACCCGCAGCAGCAGTTCTGTTAGCTGCCAAAACCGCCGCACAGGATTTGACGGTAAAACCGATTACAGGTTCGGGAAGCCAAATGAACTTATTCCCACTGTTAATTGCAGGCCCTGCATTAATAATACGATTCTTTAAAATCAGTCTACTCACATGTAAATCAGAATTCACAGTAACATCAATTCCAAAATCACCCCAACTCCAACCCCCTTTCACCCAACCTCACATTCCGGCTACAGGCGCATTTTGAAGCCTAGATTCGGAAAACAGAACCAGGAATTTATCCTTCAATCTAAAATTGCCGAACCAATTGGAATACCAAAAAGAGGTAATGTAACCATTCCCCATTTCCACCCTACAATTCTTCGCAAAAATGTCTTCTTCTAATATTTTATCGATAGACCTAATATCTTTCCACCACATTGATTTAGAGACGCTAGGCCGAATATCAGAATTCCCGTTAAACATACTCAAACTAATATCACCATATCGGGCTCTCAGGATGCTATACCATAAAGAGTCCGAACCTTGCAGAATCCTCCACCTCCATTTAAGAAGAAGCGCAACATTAAAATCCTCGATACAACGCAATCCTAAACCACCTTGCTCCATCAGCAAACCAACATCCTTCCGTCCTACCCAATGAATCCGTCTCCGCTCCTCCCTGTCCCCCCATAAAAATTTACTTTGCAACGAAGTTATTTCATTGGCAATTTTGACGGGAATCCTATAAAAAGATAACATAAAGATTGACATTGAACATAAAATCGATTTTTGAAGGGTAATTCTACCCCCTAAACTAAGCAACCGACACTTCTAACTAGAAAGCCGTTTCTTAATCTTATTGACCAAGCATCTCCATATGGATAACCTTCTCGGATTGGACCCAATTGGATTGCCAAGAAAGTTAAAACTATTATCCTCTCTTATACAAGAAAGAAAAGAAGCCACCCCCTCCAAAAAATGAGGATTCGAATTAATTCCAATTAATTTACTCTTATGGTAGTTAATTCCCAATCCCGAAACAAGCTCGAAACTCCTATGAACCGCCTTTATGGGCCACATTTGTTTGCAACTACTACCTCCGATTAGCAAGGTGTCATCCGTAAATTAAAGGATATGGACAGAGCAATCCCTATTTACAAAAACTTCTTCATATTCCCCTATTTCCACTGCCTTATTGACCAAGCACGAGAGAGCCTCCGCAACAATCACAAAAAGGAACGGAGATAAAGGATCTCTTTGCCTTAAGCCTCTCTCCACCTTAAACTCCTTAGTCGGACTTCCATTCACTAACACCAACATATTGCTATTGAAAACCAACAACTTCATCCATCTCATCCAAATAACCCCAAATCCCATCCTCCTCATCATATATCTAAGAAAACTCCAACTCACTTTGCATAAGCTTTTTTGAAATCCACCTTGAAGAGAGTGCACCTCTTCCCTTCCTTCTTACAAAAGTCCACCAAGTCGTTCGCTACAAGAACACCATCCAAAAGTTGGCGCCCGGGAACGAAAGCACTTTGACAAGATGAGACAATGGTATGCAAAATGGTCTTCAACCTTCCCGCTAAGAGTTTGGACAACACTTTGTATAAACTTCCCACAAGGCAAATGGGTCTATAGTCGTCAAGCTCCAACGGATTAAGAACCTTCGGTACAAGCGTCAAGAACGAAAAAGTCATAGCCTTCGGTAACACTGTTCCCGAGTGAAATCCATTGTAGAAATTAACAAAGTCTTCTTTGAAAAACAAGATAGTATAACCGTCGGGACCCGGACTTTTCAAACCTTCACACCCCACACCGCCTCCCTTATCTCTTCCTCCAAAAAAGGTAATTCAAGAAATGCACTATCGATGCTATTAAAGCTTTTAAAATTAATACCATCAAGAAGAGGTCTATCTACATCTTCTTCAATAAATTTGCAAGAAAAATGATCCAACACCTCATTCTTTACCTTACTCACCGGATCCACCCTGCCACTCTCCATATTGACCGAGCCAATGTGGTTACGCTCCTTCTCTCTTTCATGACTCTATGGGAGAACCTACTATTATTATCACCGTCGTTCTTCCACTTCAACCTCGCCTTTTGAATTAACATATTTTCCTTTATTTTAAGATTAAACCAAAACCGGTTTGAGGCTTCCTTCCTTTTGGAGAGGACGTCATCTAACGTACTAACATCAAAGTTTGATAAGAGATCCTCCGCTTCGTTCAAATCCCTCAAACTCACCTCCACCTCCAACTCAAACCTGTCGAGCACCTCCGCATTCCACCATCTAAGCCGATCTTTAAGCTTCCTCAACTTCTCCTTTAAAACAAAATCACTCCTACCTACCACCACCATTCTTCTCAACTCCTCATCATCAAATGGAATGAAATTTTTATCCGAAAACCACTCATTGTTAACTCTAAACGGCTTCGGACCCCAATCTGCCCCATCCACCACCAACCAAATTGGGCAATGATCCGAAATATCCCTCTGACCAATTAACTGACCAACCATCCCCTATCTCTCCACAATAGATTTAAAAACTAAAAAACGATCGATCCGACTCATGGACTGCCCATCTCCACTAAACCAACTATAATTCTTCCCTTTACACAGAACATCCAACAAGTTGCTTTTTCCAATAAAAGTGCCAAATTCCTCCATCTCAGAACTCCTATAACCGACAGCCCTCCCTTTTCTTTCTCTAGAACTTTTAACCGCATTAGAGTCCCCACTGATTATCCACTCGTCATCCATACTTCTGCCATTTAAATCCAGCAGACTTTCCCACATAGATCTCTTCTTGGCCAACTCACAAGAAGAGTAGACATTACAAATATAGTAACTGTGATTTCTCCACACAACCTTCACTCCCAAGAATCCTTCACCTTTAAAGCTACTAATCACGTCAAATTTACCTTCTTTCCACAAAATGATTAGACCTCCGGAAAGACCTTTGGATTCCGAAAAAGAAAAACCAACCTCTTCATTTCTCCAAAAGTTCTTAATGACATTCTCGTTCATCTTTGACATTTTCGTTTCCTGAAGCAAAAAAAGGTCGGCATGCCCTTTCTTAATCACTTGACTTATTCTCCTCCTTTTCAACTGACTACCACCCCCCCTAATGTTCCAAGATCCTATGATCATTAAGAACCATTTTTGTGCTCCTTCCTTGTTAACATTCTCACCTTATCAGCTTCCTCCTTTTCAATAATACTAACCCTGTAACTTTTATTCGATTCAACATTCGTCACTCCCAGACTAGCAATAGCATTCCACAATTTGACGCCGTCATTGCTATCGAAATTCTCCCATATTCTGATGTTATTCCTAAGAATAACCGATTTTTTCGATTAATCCCCATACAAGACCGTACCCTCCCCATTGCCGGTTGTGGAGGTTGCAGGATTTCCATCCTTACAAGTCAGCTCCTTGGCACTACACCATCCCTGCAAAACACCAGAACCAGAAGAAATTCTCATCTTGCTTGTCTTCTTCTGCATCCTCTTCATTCTTTTATTAAATAAAATTCCCCGTTCGATACAGTAGCAGTATTTCAATTTTTTTGGTTTTTTCACAGGACTAGTCCTGGCCGGAACCTCACTAACAGTAGTACGAATATGTGCCTCCACAGAACAAGCGACCTTAGTACCTGACGAGCAGGAGATAAGATCACTACACGACAATAATTCCACCCTATGATCCGAGCTGCCAGATGTTTCTTTCAGGAGACAAACTGCCGTGTCGAAGGAGCCATCCTCAGGAATAGGGACAGACGACACCTGATTAGCAAGAACTGCAACTGATTTACCCGAAAGTTCAGCCTCGCTACCGATTTCTTCATTGTCCCTTTCATTGAAATCTTCAAATAAGTTTTCACTGCCATTCATTCTAAAACTGTTATTACTGTCCGACCATTCACTTTCGCTTTCCTCTGACTGAACTGACTTGTAATTATCAGCTTTGGAGACAGAAATTTCCTTTAGGACACGGACCGGCTCGAAAGTATCCTCCCTTAACACCAAAGTAAAGTTGTTTCCATTAACATCCACATTCAAATTTTGAATGAGCTCACATGCAATAGACATCTTTACAAGGATCCTACTGACATCGAAATTTAATCCCTTTATAGTGCTTTCGTCAACGCTAACAAACGTTCCAATTGAATTAACTATAGTTTCAAAAAATTCGGTGTTCCATGCGTGAACTGGCACTCCGTAAACCCTCACCCACATAACTCTGACTTCACCAACGTCTTTCTCCTCCCAAGGTTTGTTAGTGGAAAACCACTCTTTACACCATCGTTCACCCTCCCTTACCAAATCCTGAAATAAGCATTCCTCTAATTCTCCAACAAGCAAAGAGAACCTCCCATCGGTGTGACTTTGATAGAGAAGATACCCTCAATTTCGAAACTAGTTTGCAAGTTGTAGGTTGCTCCTGGGATGAGGACTTTTCCTACATACGCCTTCTTCAGTCTTTCTTTGGTCTCCGACTTCGACTCATAATGAACCACCCTATACTCTTCATCGCCCTGCTGTTTTCCTACCTTGTTTGCCACGACCTCTGCAAATGTTTTATTCCCTACACCGTTACCACCTCTATAAAACGGCACCTTCTGCAATGGTTTAGCTCCAAAGTTCTCCCCTCCTGAATGTTGTGATTTTGACTTCCTAGAGCTCATTCCAAATCGTGGCAAATTCGCGTGTATTTTCTTGCCGTCGATAATAATGTTATCTAATTTGACCGCCAATAAACTTGCGTCTCCACCTTCCCTAAACCTTGCGAAGCCGGAGCGCTTTCCAATTTTGTTCCTCTTTGGTGGTATGACCACCTCTACAACCTTCCCCACGCATCCAAAGAGGGCGAAAATATCTTTCGTCTTTGTTCTGTCTGGAAATTCGGAGAAGAAAATTGATGATAATTCCTTTTCAGACTCTCCACTATATCCCCTTCCGACTGGGAAAGAATCCCATGAGGCTCTTCCCTTCGAAAACCCTTCCTTCGCACCTCTGTCCACCCCTTATCACCGTCAATAAAACGTAGTCCCAATCCGAAAAACCACTCCAACCTGTGCTAAACCCAGAGGAATCGCACGACCCCAAACATACGCTAAAACCTAGAAAACCCAGAAAATCAGCTCGAAAACCAAGGCCCCTAACCCTAAAGTTAGGAATTTAAGCCGAAGATTTCGAAGAAGAAGTCTGGGTCTTCATGAAAGTAGCCGGAAATTTGGGAACACCCCTGAGATGCTGTCACTAATTTCTGTTACCGGAGCTCACATTCATAAGAAAAGTGACTCTACGATAACATAAACTTTGTTTTATCTAATAAGGAAAATTGTGTTTAAGTAAAGAAAATATAAGATTCCCCAAGAAACCTTGAAAATCTTTTAAAACGTAAAAATAAAAATTAGAATTTTTTTTTAAATTTCATTTTTTTACCCTCTATAAGACATAGACTATTTAAGCTTTTATTTTTAGTTGATTAAACATATATAAAAATATTACTTGTATATTGCAATAATAATTATATCATTCTTTTCAAAATTTTAAAATATTGATCATAATATATTTTTGTTTCTAATACTCTATTCCGCTGAGTTTTTATTTAATAAAAAATAATTATTATTGGAAAAAGAATCAATTCGAATGAAATGATAATAAATACGACATGAAATTTATAATGGAGAGATGGTTTTTTCTTGATAAAAAAAATTTGAATTGGAGTTATTTAAGTCTTTACATCACTTGTGAGCATCACCATAGTACATCACTATAATAAAGAAAGGCATTGGAAACTCCCTACAATGGCATTGAATTCATTGTACTTTTCTTATTCTTTTTTTGATTAAAATTTTTCTAGTGCAAATTTAAATAATTGCTTATTAATTAATATTTATTTTCACACTTGCACAAGTACCGGGAAACTTTTTAAAATTTGTAACTATATTTACATTATTTGGATTTAAAGTAGACAATAGTGAAAATTCAAAAACTACTTTTTTTACTATTTAGTTATAATAACTGAAAACATAGTAATTAGAGCAACTACATTATAAATACATTCCATATTTCTTAAGCTTTTATCAACAACATTATGAATATATTTCATATTTCTTAAGCTTTTATCAACAACTTTATCAAAATGAAAGGAATTTTCAATCTCTTTCTGATTATTTCTCTTCTACTATCAAGTTTCCATGTTGCTCTCCTCCTCTTTGAAATAGCATTCTGCTCTGGTAAAAACCTCATCGATGCTGGATGCCGACTTTTGTGCTAGGGATTTGTTCTTCTTGCTAGAACAACATGGAAACTTGATAGTAGAAGAGAAATAATCACAAAGAGATTGAAAATTTCTTTCATTTTGATAATGTTGTTGATAACAGCTTAAGAAATATGGAATGTATTTATAATGTTGTCGATAAAAGCTTAAGAAATATGGAATGTATTTGTTGTTGAAGAGAAAGAATCGCAGAGTATAATAATAGTGTTGTTGATACGATCATATGAGTTGGAATCTTTGTTCTAATTATATTTCCAATTATTATAACTAAATAGTAAAAAAAAAGTAATTTTCAATTTTCTCTATTATAACTTTCTTGGTGTTGTTTGTTGTCAATTGTCGGTGTTGTCTATGCTATAATATTATGTATTAATCTTTTTATATTGTCTTTGTGTTATATTAATGTCATATTTTCAATGTTTTACATTAATGTCATAATATAAGTTTGATTCTAGAATTCAAACATGTAAATTTGTAGGGTTACTTTTTTGTGTTCCTCTCTAACATTTAATATCAATGTTTATTTATT
This sequence comes from Lathyrus tuberosus, assembly GCA_022829125.1. NCBI lineage: Eukaryota > Viridiplantae > Streptophyta > Magnoliopsida > Fabales > Fabaceae > Lathyrus > Lathyrus tuberosus. Next base: position 1,129,657 of record JALAZF010000426.1, on the reverse strand, counting down.
AAAATTTATGCATTCAAATTATAATCCAAAAGAAGTTTTTAAACTTTTGATGGCCCAAGAGATATTGATTTGAAAATAACTTCACTAGTATTGAGTGAGCATGGCAACAATTTTTTAACTAAATATTATTTATTTATGATTTCGAGATGGAATTATATAATTAATTGATTTTTTTGGTTTGATTGAAACAAAGAAAATGCAAGATTCCATCCAAGATATTTATTTTTCACATAAACTACATCGACCCAACATGTAGTCTATGGAACATTGAGTATTGAATTACAAATTTTTCAAAATCCCCTTTCAAAAACAAATACTTTATCCGTATATTTTCCACAAAATTCACAATCTCATTTACACCAGAAGCCATCTACCAACCCCTTTTAAAAAGGTTAATTTCTCTATGAACACCATCAACAACATAACCTTTGCAAGTCTTGCTACAATCACCATAAACAACAACTTATACCAGAAGTCGGGCAAAGAAATTGGTTTGAAATTCCTTCATTGTAATACCCCGTATTTTTATTTCTTCGGATAATATTTTATTGTGATCGACTGAGCCCAGTGTACTCTAAGGAATTATTTGATAAAATAATTAGAGTAACTGTGGAACTGAGATTAAATCCAATTAATATTATCTCACTCGGAGGTATTTTATTATTTAGGACTTAAGAGACTTTTTGGACATTTAGTAGTATTATTTCTAATACTAAGTTACTTTATATTCTTTTTCTCTCATTTTGCCAAACAAAAGAAAAAGATAGAAACATTGAAGGAAAGAAGAAAGAAAGGAAAGGAAAGGAGAGAAAAGCGGAAATAGGAGAAAAAGCTCAAGAACATCAAGATCATCATCATCTATTCATCAAACTTTCATCCAATCTTCTCAATCATCTTCATCTTGCTCATCTCAAGGTGGGTTCTAGTTTAGAAACCACATTTTTTGAGTTTTTGGAATGATTGTGTTTTAGGTCAATATGTTGAATCGATGTTTTTAACAGTTAAAAATCGATATAAATTGTGTAGTATGATCACATTATGTATATTAACATTGTTGATGCTTGTTTGTGCTGTTTGTAATTGATTTGGGTAAAGAAATGGTGATTTTGGGGTTTTGGGGGCCATGGAACCCGTAAGGAGAAATTCTGGTTCTGGTGTGATTCGCCAGGCGAATTAAGTCTCACCACCTATTCGCCAGGCGAAGTGCTGGCGAAAGGGATTTGCCAGGCGAAAACCGGATTCGCCAGGCGAATCTGGAGAAACAGAAATGTGTTAGCTACTGGAACTTTTGATTTTTCTGAAATTGGGGATTCGCCACTAGATTCGCCAGGCGAAGTGCTGGCGAATGGGGATTTGCCAGGCGAAGTGCTGGCGAATGTGGATTCGCCAGGCGAATCTGCCTGGGACCAAATAATTTTCTTTTCTTCAAAAATCCGTAACTTTTGACTCGTTTATCCGATCTAAGAGTTCTTTATATCGTTGTGAAGCTAAGGAAATATTTTATGCAATGGAAGTGAAAAATGTTAATTTTACCGACTGACTAAATAATCGGGAAAGTTCAAAAGTGTTTTAATTATGTTGTAATTGTTATAAATTATTTTATTATGCAATTGTGAGATGCCTTGCATATCCTATTATTGTTTAACATGATTGTAATTGAATATGCATGTTAATATGGAAAAAGAAATAGGAAGAGTGAGGAAAACCCCCTTATGAACTATAGGAGAATTTAGAAGTTTAAAACACTAGTATGGAACATGTGGTTAACCTTTGTGGGTTTGAGCCGGCATGAGAGGCCGGGAGGCATTATAGCCTTGTGATTGTCGAATACAATCGTGTTGTTGTGCATGATCACATAATCATAACCGGTTTATATTGAGTGTAGTTTCATGAATCTCGGACTCCTCTGAAATGGATGCACAACTACTAGGCAGGTTTGATTCCCCGTGCTATACGAATGGCGCCCATGGAGCGTATGCTTGTGACGGTAAAAGGCCCGTGTGAAGTGACGGGTCATAACGGTAAAAGGCCCGTAGAACTCGAATCCATTCGTATGTCAAGTAGGTTACAAGGATCTATTACTCGGGTCGCCTTCTAGACGTAGAAGCGGACGAGGATAGAATATACCTTGGTATGGTTATCGATTAGTGATACTTTGTGTTGATGAACTCATGGCATGTTTCCATGTAGTGTGAAGATTGAAATGTGAACTCAAGAGTCCTTTCCCCTTCCCCCGGACTTGAGTTAGGATTGTTAGAACCTTGATAATCCGAGAGAACCCATAAGATAGGGAACTCACTGAGATTTGATGTATCTCACCCCACGTTGTTGATGTATTTCAGGTGTTTCAGGTTCCGAGAAGGGTAAGGATAAGGTTGTGTGATCTTTTCCTTGCTTGTTGATAGCTAGCTTCCGTAGCAGAGTTTATTTTGAGATCATTGTTGATCTAGTCCTTAGTTTTTATCTTTTGGACATCTTGTGTATAATATGCCTTAGGTTTTTGTACTTTGTACTTTAGGGCATTTATTTGTATACAATGTGTTAACTATGAGCTTATGTGTTTCAGTACCAAACACTTGGAGCTAAATATAATATTTATGCTTTGATGTATGAGTTTTATATATGGGTGTTACATTCATGCTTGATTGGGTTCAGGTTGGGCTTGTCCTTGCATTTGTTGCATCATTTACAACGTAAGCTAATTTTGCTGTTGTTGCATCTGCTGCATGAACTGGGATCATTGATTCCCTCAATTACCAACCTCCCATTGGGTTTCCACATTTCTAGTTATAGGCTTCCCACGAACTCAACATCTTTCATACATAACTTGTTTGTCATACATATAGAAATCAAGTTGATCATGTCTAATACTATATAATATGACAATGGGGTTTATGCTGGCAAGCACACATCTGAGGCAGAAAAAAGATTTTACTAATGATGTTTCATGGTTGGGTGGAGAATTGACCTGCTCTGATACGAAATATAACACCCCATACATTACATGTCTAGAATAACATTATATGTAGCACTAGATTGGTACTTAAATTCATACATAAGCATTTAAATGATATCATAAGTCATGTACATTACAAAATAACATCATTAGACTACATGAATTGCAACCCATATCCATAAAATACTACAAAAAATTTGATTCAACATAAATAAAATATGCAACATCTTCATTTGTGACTTAAGGCCATCGTTCATTAGCCTTTCTCATGCATCGAGCTACCTGAAATATATAACACGAATGGAGTGAGATACTAAATTTCAGTGAGTTTTAGATTACACCATGAGCCCACTCGACTCTACAGTTTTTTGAATTCCCTAGACAAACGGATATCTGCTGCCCACTAAGTCTTCTAGGTTTACTTGTCTTCCTTCTTTCGGGATCTTATCCCTCAAGGTAAGGTCTTACGGTTTACCTACATTCCTTCTCTAGGGGTCTTACTCTCTTACCTTTTGAACTACACTCCCGACGAGACATGGAAATCAAACGTTCCACGTACACGATCCAGTTCATCTGAAAATCATGATATCGGTTATTATTGAGTATTAGAGTGTCATATCACTTTCTAAGTTACTTTACCGTCAGATTATCTACTAAATCCTACGGTTTCCTCACTTTACCGAATTTTATCTTTGAGGTAAGTGAATTGTTCATATTGTGGTATAGAGGCAAGAAGCAAAAAATTAGATTTGGAAGGATTCTCTTTGGGATTTATATCGTCTCCACAGGGATCGGTTCGAGGGAAAGAATGTCATTCACAATCTCTATGTCTCTAAAGCTTGGTTTTAATTGGTTTAAAAGAGTAACATGTAAAAAGAAAAGCATATAAACAAGAAAATAAATACATTCTTTAGAGAGGAGAGAACTAGTCGGGATTGTATTACATCTACCCATCAAATACACAAATATACCAATCAGATGTAAGCAACCTAAAACAGTCGTCAATATCATCACGTATTGTTCACAACCGAGGTTATGTCTAACGCAAAGTCAAGAGAACAACCGTATTGTCTCGGAGGTGATGTCTCACGCAACTCAACAACACAGAGGCATTAAGATTAGATACCCAATATGAATATTAGACCTATATCTATTTCTAGGGTTTAGAATCTAATATATGTTCATCTTAGATCTGGATTCGAATAGGATACGTCTACCGATCCTCAAATCCAAACATAAAAATCAAAGATAACTTCGATAAAGAGTTGTAAAATAGATTTTATACAAAGATCCATAAATACACATACAATTAATGTAAACTTACATAAAAAATCCCTAACAAATAGAGAATACAAAGAGAAGAAGTAAGATGAAAAGGAATCTCTCGCCGTGTCCACCAAAGTGACGCAAATCCAACTCGGGATCATCAAGATGCACCCTCTAATGTCGTTTATACGCTACTCTACTCTAAGAATGTTTGTGTTGAAGTTGGGAGTAATTAAAAAGCCCCAAAAACATAACCAAAAAAAATGCTGAAAAGTAATTTAAATAGGGCCTGGAACAACGCGAATCGCGCTTAGCGCCATCAGAAAAATCCAGCTTCTTATTTTCTTCATAACTTTCGAACAACAACTCTGATTGACGCACGGTCGGAAGCGTTGGAAAGCTTATTAAATTCTCTATATGACAATGATAAAATATCATTGCTTAGCGTGATTCAACTTAAAATACACATAAACCGCCTTAAACTGAGCTAAGCACGGTCCTGCTCACGCTAAGCGCGGTCAGAAAAACCAAAATTATTTGCTTCTGCCATCCACCTCCAACGCGCTAAAAATCATGCTAAGCTTGAATGCCAGTTTAAAAACTCCAAAATTCTGTATTTGAAGCATCTCTCTTGGCTTAAACGGGACCTTACTTCAACTATGCATTATTACCAATAAAAACAAATGAAAAACTATCAAACTCAACAATATGTACACAATATCGCAATATATACAACATTATGTAAATTATACAAAATTTATACAAAAATTGGGGATTATTAACAGAAAACAAATGAATCAAGTCGTTGAGTGCTAATTATTCACACTCAAAATAACAACAATTTTAGCACTCAACAAAATCTCCCTAACTTAAACTTGTTTTTCCTCACACAAGAATCGATCCACTCAAAGAAACAAAAGTAATTATCAAGAAATCATGGATCAACAAGATTTGGAAGAAAAAAAAACAAATTATGGTTCAAATACAAAAACGTACAAGCAAAGCAAAACTCACCACTATACTACAACGACAACATGAAAACGAAACAAATCTTAAGCACAAAAAGCATGCAAAACCATCTAAAACAATACATGTTCAATTATGAAAAACACACAAAAATGAGGGACTTGAAACTCATCCAACAATCTGGCAAACAAAAGACTAAATTATGCATTCATCCAAAAACTCATATTGAAAACATAAAAGCAAGAATCACAAGGACTTTTCAAGGTTGTAATGTGGCTTTGTTAACAAAGAAGGGGCAATTTCTAAAGGTAATTGAAACAAAAACTTTTCTAATCCAGAGTGAGTGATCAATCCACAAACTCTCAAGCACCACAATTTCAATCACACTTCTTCTTTTATCCCAATTTGTCACACCAATCACACAACCTATTTAGCACAATTATTTGATACCTTTTTGTTTTCTTTCCTTTTTCAAGGCTTTTCTTTTTCTTTCTTTTTTCTTTTTCTTTTCTTTTCCTTTTCACTTTCTTTTTTTCTTTTTCTTTTTCAATTTCTCAACCTCATAGCAACAAACCTTCAATCCCGAACTTGAATACAACCAAACATGTAATGTGAATACTCCATACTTTCTAAGGCAAGGTTAAAATTCAAACAACAAAATATGGTGGAGGGTTAAAAAAAAAACAAGCAAAATCCATTAAAAAATAAGTGAACTAAATACTCATGGAAAAGCATCATAGTTCAAATACAACATGGATGTTGACAAAAAGGCTTAGTGGGGTTGAACAAATTCTCACTCACTCGCAAGGTAAGATACTAATTGGCCAAGTGGTTGTGCTCAAAATGAAACAAAGTTTCATGCTTTCATACAATCAACATAATTAAAAGATTAACCATAATAAAATCCAGTTAAAACAAGAATTTTGGTCTCCTGCATATGGCGAACAATGGAAAGCCTCCTCACATTTGGGGTTTTGAACTAAAGTGATTAATTTCATGAACAAGTAATGCAAAAGAAGGAATGACATGGTAATTGTACAAATTATAAGTTTCCTAATCATGTTATGTTATAGAAAGCAATAAACGAGTACCTTGACAAGTACCAACTTTGAAACAATGTCATTACCATACATCCGCAAGTTAAAACCATCAAACTTGAAAAATCACCGCATGCGTCCTCAAGCTAAGCAAAACAAAACTTGAGAGCAAACAAAAACATTATTCTAACAACCTAACAAAATTGATTTAAAACTAACTGAACACAAAGACCAAAATTGGTGAAAGTGGATGGAAAATGATAGATTTTTCCACACAAAAGAATGCGTGCTAAGCGCCCTTTGCGCGCGGTAAGCGCTAACACACTTGCTTAATTTTTCAAGATTGCTCTTCTATCATGCAATCCATCCGTTCTCACACTATTCAACTATACTACTAGATGTAAAAACTTTAAAAATTCATGTGTTGGTGAATGTTGTGTATGATACTGTCCTAACTATTTATTACACCATTACCATTAAGAATGTATTTCTCACCCCTTTTGTTTGCGTGGTGGCCTTCTTTGTGGTTTATCGATTTGAGTTTATTTTAGATTCTGCGTATAGCTCTGATAGTGTAATACTGGGATGGGTTATCTTTCTATTTTGTGTTTTGAGAGTTTGAACTATTTATTTTTATTTAAATGAAGTTGTTTTAAATTATGAGATAATTGATGTTTTTGAGTTACGCTAATAAATGATAATTTTTTAGAGTAAGATGTTTTGTGTTAAGAAATGTAACACCATTTTTGAGAAAATTATTCAGCATTTTTATTAAATACTACCTCTGTTCCTTTTTAAAAGAGACAACTCATTTTTTAGGTACATTGAATAATCAATGTATCTAGTCTATAAACTGACCAAATGCATTGATTATTCAATGAACCTAAAAACTGAATTGTCTCTTATAAAATGGAACGGAGTTAGTAAGTGTTTAGGGTTTAGAGTGTTACAATATGAATAAAAATAAATGCAGTAAAGAAAATTGCACAATTATATATCATGGTTCCTCTTTCCAAAATAAAGTGGTTCAGTCCCCTCACACCCCGTGAGATATTTCACTATTGTCAGATCTTTGTACAAGCTTACCACTAAGACTTCTCTTACAATATTCTAACAATAATAAAAAACCAAAAATGATAAAAAACAAAAAATGCTGGTGCTAGGACTTGAACCCATGACCAGACGCTGCCTATAATCAGGGTTTTTTAAATAACCGTGGTGAAAGGCCTAACTTTTCACTACAGTTGGAATTTTAACCGTGGTTAAAAGTATTTTAATAAAATTAAAAAAAATAGGCGCATCCAGTTTGCACTATTACAACGGTGGAAAGCATATCCATAATAGTTTTAGTGTTACCAAAGGCGTATTTTGTAGTAGTGAACTTTAACCTTTTTCTTTGGAGTACCTTGTTTTTCATTAACCTCAAAGCAATCATCCAACCCAAGCGTTCTCTCAACTTCACAATCATCAAATGATAAACCATCAAATCCAAAGCGCGAAATGACAAATTCGACACCAATTCTCCATCAATTCTTCAAACACAACCTGCAACAACAACAAATAACAACACAACAACAATGTTGTAGCGAGAACTGAACTGAAACAGAAGCAAAAAGAAGAAAGAACCGTATGAGGGATTTTATCGGTGAGGCTCAAAGGAAGGTGAGGCTCAAATACACATAAACAATGGAAAAAAAACTAAGACATAAAAGAAGGTGAGGATCATTGGTGGTTGATTGAAAGAAAACCGAAATGACAAGAGTGGAGTTATGGTGTGCGTCTGTTTCCAGTATGGTGTGGTGGAGGATGGCCATGGCAGATCTCCGGTGTGGGATGGTGAAGCGTGACCAGGCAGAGCCTTAGCAGCTACACTACCTGGCCGTGCGCTGGCTCCGCCACTGGTAGAGATCCCACATGATCTATGTGACTTAGGGTCGAGTGTCAATTTAATGCCTCTGAATTAGGCAAAATGATTGAAATTGGGGGAGATCATACCTAACAATATAACTCTCAACTTGGGTGATTTATCTGTTACTCATCCTCATGGTATTTTACAAAATGTGTTAGTGCATGGTGCCTGTCTAGTTTTTCTAGTAGATTTTGTGTAGTAGATATGAAGGGAGACACAGGTGGTTCACTTATTCTCGGACGCCCATTCTTGGCGATCGGGAAAGCATTAATAGATTTGGAAGAACCAAATTGAAGACAAAGATATCAAGAAGGATAAAGGAAGAAATAAAGGACCATTATCCAGCATGAGGGTATACATTGCGCCTGACGTGCCTTAGGCATGGACTACCAAGCTACTGACGGTAAAGAAGCCTTGGTTGGGAGTCAACCCATTAGTAAGTGTGTGTTTATATTTATTTTTTATTTTATTTTCTTTAATTAAAACATGTCAAATTTTTGTTGTTACCGTGCAAGGAAAGCACGCAGGTTAAAAATAAAGAAGAGAACAGACATGTGAAAGGAAAATAAGAAATGAAAAAAATAAAAGAAGAGAAGAAGAAAATAAGGAAGCCCCTGGAAAAATCATGCAGCCTGCCGCAAGTGTGATAGGGCTATATTGCACGCACAATGGCTTCATAACACACGTGATAGAGATGTTGGCAAAGATATGTTAGAAGAATTGTGAGCATCGCACGTGCGATGGACGCGTCATGCGCGTGATGTGAATCAGAAATTTCCTATAAATAAATATTTGGAAACTTCTTGTCCTCACAAATCTTTTCTCTAATCTTTCTTAGCCCTAAATCCCTTCTATTCTTTGTCTTCTGCTTATTTTATTCTCTGTGCAGTGTTATTTTTGTGTCGTTACAAATAAAATGAGTTTAAAAAGAGCCAGAGTTTGAAGAGGTTCATCTTCAGGCGTTCCTCCCGCAACAAATTCTCCAACTTTTCCAAATCGAAGTTTCTTTCTGAAGCAAATGATGAAAAGTATTTAAAGTTGGTTGACTACCATATCGTGAGAGAAAGAGCTTTTGCATACGACGAACTGAGAGGCTTCCAAGAAGTGGTGGAAATGTTGCAACAACGACAATTGGTAAGTTTTAATAATTTAATTCTGGTAACCAACAAAACCATTGGCCTCGAGTTTTATGCAAATGCTTCTTTTAGTGAGGTGGGCTCTTATACTTCATATGTGCGAGGTAAGTACATCAACAACTCTACCAGTGCGATTAATTCTATTTTGAATCTTCAACCTCCTCCCGTCTTTGCTCTTAAGACTTATAGAAATGAGCATCATGTTATAAATGAAGACATGGACCAAGAAATGCTTGATGCTTTCTGTACGCAAGGGGCTGAATAGTTGATTTAAAGCTGCACAACGAGCTTGTGGGCATTTTTGTGCTGTTAATAAATTGTGCAGAAGTGCTGAAGTACCCACCTTCCCTAATGACGATATGATAGGTCCAAAAGCACCTTTCGGTGCTTTGACAATTAGGAGGCTACAACATAATCACTCAGCAGGAGAAGCTCAACAAGATCAAGAGGATAACCAAGTAGGAAACTAAGAAGAATTATACTATCCTCAGGTGCAGTAGCAGACGATTCAAGTTTAAGGAAATCAACATGCATCAAAATTTTAGATAAGTATGAAAGCTCATTGAGTGGGAGTAACAAGGTGGATAACAGAAGTTTCACCCTATTGTATGCTTAACCCCCTAGATTCGCACCAGTATTCAGAGACTTCTGCTACCAACAAGAAAACCACATGCATGCGAAAGTTTAAGAGTGTGTTTCGATGAGGAAATTGAGAATTTTTAGGGAATTTAAAATTCTAAGCAATTCGAATGATTCAATTGAAATTCATTCATTTTTAAATTCTTTTGTTTGGATGGTGTACTTAAATGATTCGGTGTAAAAATATTGGGGTCATTTTCATAATCTTTAAAACACTTGGGTCAAATTTAAAAATATGAAAAATAGGGACCAATTTGCAATTTTTGAAAATTTGAAGTGACCAATTTGTAAAATTTGAAAATTATTATGGACTAATTTGCAATTTTTTGAAAATTTTGGAGGTGAATTTGAAATTTTCTTATAATATAAGGACCATCTTGCAAAATTTGAAAAATTAATAATAAACAATTTAACATTCATTTTATATATAGTTAAGAAGCAATTTGAAATTCTTTACTTTTTGGTGTCATTTTAAATTCCTTAAATTGAACATGAGCAAAATACTCCATAAATTGAACATGAAAAATCGCATTGATGCGAATTAGGGATTTTTGGTACAGACTGCTCATACGCGTATGGAAGAGGGCCATACGCGTATGAGGGGACTTCCCAGGGGAAATACACATATCATATGCGCCCTGTCCTCAAGGCCAGCACGCTCTTTTGCTTGTACGCGTAGGGAACGCGTATGGCAGGTGGGCGATACGCGTATGGCAGGGGCCAATATGCGTATGGGGTTCCTTTGGTAGAAATGAGAGGGCCAATTCGTGTATGATGCTTGGGCAACCTGGGTTCTACGCGTAACATACGCAGGGATTGGGGTGCGGCAGCTAGGCCATACGCGTATGGAGCAGGGTCATACGCGAATGGGCTGGCTTGGGTGATAATTTTTCCGTTTTCGCGACTTATTTCCCTATTTCGTGTGTAATGCAATTCTCTTAGTTCGTCAGGCTAGAAGGATACTATTAGACATAGTGAATTTAGTAATAATACAAAAAATAGTAAAACATGGAATTTTGTGTGATTTGTTCAATGATGTGTGGTTGATACTTATGTGATGAGATTGTTGTTGTGTGAACACTCTTTGGACAAAGATGGTAATTCCAGTGGGAATTACGCTGAGAATATGACTCACGTGTGATTAGTGTGGATCGTTTGTTATGCATCCATGATATTGCCTTATGCATAATTGTATGACATGCATTTCATGTTGTGTCATGTCGAGATGAGCCTATGTGGGAATCCATGATGGGTGTCTATTCTCATATGGACTCCGTGTGGGAGTTGTGTTGGATATAAGTTGTAGTTCAGAGGAACGTATACGACTTATCCGGATTTCGACGAAAATCAGATTCAATGATTGAACCATATGGATTATTTGGTACCGCATGCATGGTGTAGCGTCAGTTGAGTCACATTGCATATACATATTTATTGAATGTGAATTGAGTATTAAGAGTATGTGGTGATATTGTGTGTTGATTATGGCTGTCTGATTGGTGTGAATTATGTGAATTACTACTCCTTGGCATGTGATTTTGACCGTATAATCATTGAATGTAAGTCTCACCCCTTTACTGTTGTTGTGTCTGTGCTCCTTGGGGAGTACAGATAACCAGGTACCTGGGTAGTGATTCGAGCGTGTGTTGCCTGATCGAGTCTTAAGAGTCGCTCTGATACGTAACACGGGAATTTATGGGAATTTGACATGTTTTGTATTTCTTTTATTTGTTACGTTTATTAATTTCAAACTTATGACGAACCATGAGTTTTGTGGAAAATATTGATGTTGAGGCTTTAGTGCCATGGAAGTGAACCAATTTAATTATTCCACTGCCTAATTGATTTTTCTCAGAGTAATAAAGATATGAAGTGCTTGATACTTCATGAGTTTTTAGGGGATGTGACATCCTACTTGTGTACTCTAATTTATTCCGTAAATTTATTTTATAAATTTAAGTAATGGGGTTAGTAGGGTGTTACAAAGAGCACTTCTTGCAAGCACTGAAGAGATGGAGAATTAATTTAGAAATTAAGATCAAGAGCACTTCACCCTCAAAACGCCAAATTCACCTTTTTTTTTTCTATTTTTAATGATTTTTTTACTGCTTCCATAGTCTCAAAAAAATCTCAAAATTCTTATTTTACTTAATTAGATTAAATTTCGTGTTTTTTGTATTTTTTTGAATTAATTTAATCATATTAATCACATTTTTTCAAAATGCTGACAGACCTTTCACCACGGGTATTAAAAAAATCGTGGTTATAGGTAGTGTTTTTTACTTATTTTTTCAAAATGCTAACAGACCTTTCACCATGGGCATTTAAAAAAACTGTGATCATAGGTAGCGTCTGGTCTTGGGTTCAAGTCCCAGCACCAACATTTTTGGTTTTTTTACTTATTTTTTCAAGTCTCATAGGTGGCGCGCTTATTGAGTTTATTCACTGTCCTTAAACAAATCGTGGCCAACAATTTAGTGATTATCAACGGCCAAGAAACTACTATTAGTGATCCGCGTGAAACCTAAAACTTAGATGAATTTCATCTTCTACCTCCAAACATCATCTTTCGTTTACGGTACTGTATTTCTCCACTAAACCAAATTTCAGAACAAATTTCATAACTCCATCATCTCTTCTACAACTTGAATCATAGTTAGCAATGTTAGTTATTAGTGTTCTTTTTTAATTATTGTTGTTCTTTTTGTTCTTTTTTATTATTGTTGTTCTTGTTGTTATTATTGTTATTGTTATTGTTGTTGTTGTTGTTCGTCTACTTCATCATCATCATCATCATCATCATCTTCTTCTTATTGTTGTTTTTGTTGTTGTTTTGTTCTTATAATTGTTGTTGTTGTTGTTGTTGTTGTTATTGTTGTTGTTCTTATTGTTGTTTTGTTGTTCTTAATGTTCTTGATGTTCTTGTTGTTCTTGCTAATGTTCTTGTTCTAATGCTATGATTTTTTTTATTTTATTAAATGACATACAACAACGGTTATTTAAAATAACCATGATTATAGGTAGTTCTATACAACAATGGTTGTTAAGCATAACCGTTGTGATATACCGCGCGCTTTCTAGAATACAACAACGGTCTCATGACCGTAATTATAAGTAGCGCATTTACAACAACACTCTACATAACAACACCTTGATATGCGTGATTATATGTATTTTCCAGCCGTTGTTAAATGGGTTTTCCGTAGTTGTGAATTTTGCAGGATATGCTCGCGGGTTGAATGACTATCAACTTTTTTTATTTATATATATTTTCGAATAAATATTTGGTTTGCCCCACAAGACCTAACCATTATAAATCGTTATCCAACTACTAAAGTTTCTTATTTATATATATTTTCGTCTGCGAGCGACTACATACAAGATATTTTCGACTAAACTCCCTACAAGATATAAATTGCCACAATTATTGTTATATATGAATGACTTTTAGCTACAGATAAATAAATAAAAAAGTATGATTTGTATAATTGATATAAATATGATAGAAAAATGAATAAGACATTAAATTTAATGTATTTTTATTTATGTCTTTCAGTCATTCTTTTAGAAAGATTTTGAATGGAAGCTAAATTCTTTTATCACCTTTAACTATGTCTAATTTGTTAACCATTTTAAGAGAACTAGAAGTAGATTCATATTTTTGACATACAGTTGAAAGGTTTTAGTAAAAACTAATGGTCTTTTATTTGCATGTCATTTACGACCTTTAGATGCTATTTGAATGAATAGTAGTTGAAAGTTGAAGTTTCGTATCATCACTTAATTAGAATTTCTACTATTCATACTAATGTATACTATTCATACATTAGAAGAGACATAATGAGTTTGATCATATAACATAAACTATAGTTCAAAAATATCAAATATATGAATAACTTCGAAATGGTACCATATGTCCCTTTAAGTCAACGCATTGTGTAATTATGCAGCGACATTAAATGTAGGACCACAAGTTCAAATCTCCGGCATTCTATTTATTCGACATTAAAAGGTGAATTTCAATTACCATATCAATTATCCTTGCGTCTACGGGAAACATCCAAGACATATAATGTTAGAGCTCTGCAGAGTATTGTTGTACCTATGAACGACTCCATACGAAGTATTATGCTGGAATTACCTATGAGATGTAGAAGGTCACAATTTATGTTATATATAAATGACTTTTAGATGCATTTAAATAAAATAAATAAGAATGATTTATATAATTTGTGTAAAGATGATGTAAAAATGAATAAGATATTAAATTTAATGTATCTTTTATTAGTGTCTTTCTTCTATAACGATTTTTAATGTTAATTTTTTTTTCAACTTTTAATATATCTATATTGTTAACAATTTTAAGAGAGAACTATAGATTCACATTTTTTTGTGTGCATATAGAATTGAATAGTTTGAGAACGTTTAATGAAAGTTGATGTTTCATATCATCAATTAGTTACAATTTGTACTATTTCTACATTAGAAGAGACATATATTATATTAATATGAAGCTAGGTAGCCCCATTTATGTGATAGTTCACACTTCACATATGTACAATATCACTCTTTATAACCCATGACTATGTGAATTATTGGTTAGAAGCATAAGAGATCAACCACATATCAAACTTCCCGCACGAGATAATGCTTGTGTTCGAAAATTGATTTCAAATTCTCAAGAAAAGGTGTGTCCAGTTTGTTTTCTGGTGGAGGAAAATGTTGTCCATTTGTTGATTCATTGTTGCAAGAGTCTAAAGGTGTGGAAATTTGTAAGTAGATGGTTTGGGGTGAGTGTGGATAATCCTGAGAACCTTCTTGGGTATTTTAGGAATTTGATTGTCGCGATTTGAGACGAGTGAACACTAACAACGCGATTGGTTTGTGGTTGATAATTTGTTGGAGTTTGTGGACTTGTCGGAACAATATCATGTTCAAGGAGGAGATTTGGGACGTTGAGTTAGTGACTCATAGAATTGTTCTTCTTTCTTGGTGGTGGATTGGAAAGAAACAAAAAAATGCTTATACTTGTAATTACTATGAAAGGGTTAACTTTTCATGTGAATTTTTATAGGGGCTTTATTAAAAAAAAAACACGTAGCACTATAAATACCGACTGCTATGAGAGATCAACCACATCAATCCATCTTCAAACAATGCCAAATAAAATAACATCCTCTCTTTTTATTATTCTTGTTCTTTCAATGGCATTTGTGCTTGAAGCCGAAGCTTCTGGAAGAGGTCACTATGCTCTTCTGCATGCTGTCACTCTCGAATGCACCCAAAACTATCATTGCACAGTTCCCCTTTGCTTGGACAGTTTCACTACTGCCTCTCCCGCCACCACCACTCTGCCACCTCCTACTCCATATGATAGTTAATATTATCATTTAATGTAATAAAAATCATGTTAATATACCTATTAGGAGTACATTTAAATAAAAATTTCTTATTTATAATGTT
Source organism: Lathyrus tuberosus (assembly GCA_022829125.1). Taxonomy (NCBI): domain Eukaryota; kingdom Viridiplantae; phylum Streptophyta; class Magnoliopsida; order Fabales; family Fabaceae; genus Lathyrus; species Lathyrus tuberosus. The sequence continues at coordinate 1,114,285 of JALAZF010000426.1, read as the reverse complement.
TGTGTTCAAATGTCTTTTTTATTTTATTTTTCTGTGATGTATCATTTTGTTCAATCATCATTTTAAGAAGTATTGTTCTATGACCATTCTCAACTAACATAAAAGTATCTTTAATAATGGTGTAACCTTAATTAGCACAACTTTAAATTAAAAAGAGAAAAAACTTCATGTAATAAAATCCCAGAAATATGAATTTCTTATACCCAATATGGATGTGGAACTACAAAAGAAAATTGTTTTGGAGTTTCAAACCGAAAGAAATAATTTTGGGTGAAAGAGAATATTAGTTTAAAACAAACTAAATTTATATATTCTTCTTGTTTAAAACAAATGTTTATTGGAAAAATTAAAACTGATACAATATTCTAACAATAATAAAAAACCAAAAATGAGTAAAAAATCCAAAAATGCTGGTGCTAGGACTTGAACCCATGACCAGACGCTGCCTATAATCATGGTTTTTTAAATAACCGTGGTGAAAGGCCTAACTTTTCACTACGGTTGGAATTTTAACCGTGGTTAAAAGTATTTTAATAAAATTAAAAAAAATACACGCATCCAATTTGCGCTATTACAACGGTGGAAAGCATACCCATAATAGTTTTAGTGTTACCAAAGGCGTAATTTGTAGTAGTGAACTTTGACCTTTTTCTTTGGAGTACCTTGTTTTTCATTAACCTCAAAGAAATCATCCAACCCAAGCGTCCTCTCATCTTCACCATCATCAAATGATAAACCATCAAATCAAATTCAATATCTTCACTATCATCAAATGATGAACCATCAAATCCAAAGTCACTATCTTCATTATAATCGTTTTCATCTGTATGAAAATCATCTACTTCATTTGCTTCATTAGCTTTAACACCACCAACACCATCAGCATCGTTACCTTGAACATTATTGACTTCACTAGCTTCATTACCATCAACATCGCTACCTTGAACATTATTGACTTCACTAGCTTCATTACCATCAACAACGCTACCTTGAACATCATCAACATCTACCTCTCTCTCTCTCTCTCTCTCTCTCTCTCTCTCTCTCTCTCTCACTTAGCATGAGCATCATAAACCATTGTACTATAACTCATAACTTGGAATGAGTAAAACAAGAATGAAACATAAATGCTAAATACCATAGATAAGATAAATGCTAAATACCAGAACGACATCATCGTCTTATTGTGGTTGTCGTTCTCAGTGGCCGTTCTCCAATAGAAGTTCCCCTTGCCTCCTCTTAGGCATCATACAAGGACCCAGAGGCTTCCTAGAAGTTCCCTTTGCCAAGTAAGCGTTTCTTTAGTAGGTCACTGACGTCAGGGATGAAAATCAACACAGACATGAGATATTAGGACTCAGACCTGAAAAAAAAATATTTAGGGACTAATCACAAAAACGCGCTAACTTACAGGGACCAGACAGAATTATTTGACCAACAGACTTATAAAATATGTAAAGTCAGTGGATAATAAAATATGAATATAGGTTTATATTTCATCCCTGATCGTCGCACTTCTCTCTGACCCACTCCTTCCTAATTGTTTCTTGCATCTTAATCTAAGTCCTCTCACTCTCTCGACTTTATGAATGTTTCGTCTCACTCTTGTATATTCAATAAATCACATTTCGAATTGATTCATCTGCAACATGTCAGAGTACAAGTTTTAATTTTTTCTCTTTTTCCTCAATTCCCATTTTAGAGTAACCAAGAATCGTTTGAGTGATTTTGTAATATAATGCTCCATTTAGCTTTCCATTTTGTTAAATTTTCTTTCTTTCTCTTTTTCCGTCTTCTTTTCTTTCTTTCCAAATAGTTACATTTTCTAAAAAATTTGAGTAAGCTATGTGATGTTTTCATAAGCTATGTAATGCAAGGAGATAATCAATCCAAGCAATAAGAAGTAAAATGGAATCTCGAGTAGTAGAGTAAAAGTACATATAATGAATGGCTCATTTCCTCAAAGAAGAATAAGTACATATGGATGCAATAAATGGAATATTTCTTTCATGGGTTTATAATTCAAAGGAAAAGGACAAGGTTTTTTGAATGCTACTGTTACAAAGAAAATTAGTGACTCAATTTGTTCTGCAAGAGTGAATTTGAAAGTTATGTTGTGTGCTCAGAATTTTATTTTGGTATATGAAAATATGTCAGAGAGTAAACAATTCTCTTAGATAACATCTAACATATTTATGAAAGAATTTGTGATGGAAATGTTAGAGAGAAATAAAACACGTCTTTACATGTTTCAGTGTACAAAAACTATTTTGGTGTGGAGGAGATTGATGGTCTGGTTAGGTGTGTCGTTGCAGGCGGAAGGATCGTTGTTGGATCACCTGAGAATGTGGATTACGTCTTTAAATGCGGTTGGGGTGCCTGTTAAGAATGCAACTGGTTTGTGGCTGATAGTATGCTGGGTTGTGTGGAAAACCAGAAATGATATTTTATTTAAAGATGTATTTTGGATAGAAGAGGATATTGTGCATAAGATCTAGATTTTAGCGTGGAGGTGGATTGGAAGGAAATACAACTTTACTTGTACGTATTACGATTGGTTTAATTCGCCTATAGATTTTTTGTAGTGGCAGTTGATCGGTCGGTTTTTGTGTAATTGGGCCTGGATACCCCTTTTGTATCACATTTGAATATATTTTTGTTTATTAAAAAATATATATATATGTATCATATTTATCTCTTGTTCCTTTGTTGTATATTATTTTTAACGCGTGTAAAGGTATAGTACAAATAATGGCCCACTTTTTATCATGAAGTAAATGCAAACGATAGAAAAATGCCGTTCTTGCTTTGCATAATTTGAAATATAGCTTTAAGTGTGCAATTGAAAGTGTGTTGGAGTTAATTAAGTGATTCCTCATTTGTGTGTTAACGTAACTTTCATTTAAATGGGGCTACCTAGCTACATATTAATATAATATATGTCTCTTCTAATGTAGAAATACTAGTACAAATTGTAACTAATTGATGATATCAAACTTCAACTTTCATTAAACGCTTTCAACTACTATTCAAAAGCAATTCATGGTTTTCTAAGTTTGGATTTTTCTCTATGACATAGTCTTTAATTTTTTTTCTTATTTTGATCAAAGATCATAATACAGTACACTACTTATCTGTTTCATCTTTTTGCTATTATATTTTTTAAATAAAAATTTTAAAATATCATTCTAAAGATATATTCTTTAAAGATATTCATCAAAATCATTTTAAAGATATATTCTTATATTATTTGAAAAATTATTTAATTTTTATGACATAAAATATGAACCTATACAAAACATTACGTACGATTAGTTATAAACCTGCAAGATTTCATATCGATCCTGCTACAATATGGGTGAATATCAAACATTACTCTATGTCTAGGCATTCTTTACAATCATAGTGTATAGTTCTCCAACCAATTAATGGATTACCTTCATCTTCTTTTGTTGATGTATCTCTTTCCCATCTGCCGCACCTCAAAAAATACTATCCTCACGAAAGCATTCGCGGATGGGCTAAACAGAGTCGCCACAAATTTGTCAACTATTTCGAAAAATAGTCGTTTTACCTAGTTCTATTGGAAGTTTACAGGTAATACTTTGGATAATCATAAAAACGAAACCTACAAGGTTTTAGAATCATGTTTTGAGGTAATCACCAACCTTGGCCAGGATGAAGTAGTGGAGGAGGTCTTGACTAAAGAGAACGATGTAGGGTCTGAGAAAGAGGAGCGTGAAAACCAGAGTGACTAAGTTGAGAATGGGGTCACCATTAAGCAATTGATAGGCAAAAATTCCCCTTGGAGAAGGACTAAGAAACAAATTCTTAATGAAGAAGGGTTGTTTACCAAGTTTAAAGAGATGTTAACCCAGAGCTATCTGATTACATAAAATTGTCATATCCATTCATTAAGAAGAAACCACTACAGGGAGATGAGGAAGAGTTGTTTACCAAGTTTAAAGAGATGTTAACCAAGCTTCAGGTAAGTATTTCTTTTCATGAAGTTTTAGAGCTAATGTCAAAATTTGCAAAATTTATGAAGGCATTATTAACTGGTACAAAGTAGAAACTGGATAAAGAGCTGGTAAATATGACTGAAAAATGTGATACGACATTGCTCCAAACAATGCCGACAAACTGAAGGATCCAGGTTGGTTTACCATCTTTTGCACTATTGGTGGGGTAAAGATCAATGGCGGAGCCAGTAAAATTATGATGTTTGGGCAACTTTTCATTGGCTTCAAAATTTTCTACCAATACAGTATTTGACATACATTATCATAACATCATGCTACAATTCATATACTCCAAAATTTGTAAAAAATGATAAAGAAACATTACCAACCTTTTTCCCATGATAAGGATCTTTTATTTGATAAGGAACTGCAAATTAAAAGCATGTAAATCATAAAATATTACTTTTCCATTTGAGAGTGAAACAAATATTTCATCTCCTGAAGTTGGTTGTGTTAACCCTAGCTCCCATTACCCTCTTTGTTGCCTACACCAAACAACAAAAATATAATGAATTTTGGCACTAATGAATTTTTAGACGGACCGCATCAATGGATTTTGTCATTAAACTTTGTCTTTATTTGTGTATGACTTACATTTAAACAATCCATGTAAAGCTACAATTTGTACGGCAGAAAAAAGACAAACTCATGCTTTGAAATATCAATCCAATTCAAATGTAACACATTATAACTAACAACAAAATGAAGTCTAACATGAATTTATAATCAAATCATTCCACCAACAACAGAGTCTGAGAAGAACCATGATATATATGCACACAGTTTCAGAAGCTGGTCGTCTTCTCCCTTCATCAAGCCGCTGGAATTCCATAGCACTTGATTTCAAACTTACTCCTAAATCAACTATTTCCTATGATTCCATCCCTTCCAAATATCCAAAATCTGTTGACTGCAATCTTGTCATCACTGATAAGAAACACTTCCATATTTTTATATTTGTCACAGTAGCAATTTTTTTTCCATCATATGATTGGCTTTGTTATTACACTTCTTACCTCAGAAGCATAAGCATCAAGACTCTTCAATTAATCTCAAGTTGGCTATAAACCAAGCTCTAACCTTCAAGAATCAACAGAAGAAAAAAAGAAACAATCATAAAGTCTGGCAATTTAAAAATTCAATACCAAAAACACCATCACAAATCAAGGTTAAATTATCAAAAATCCAGTAAAGCAAAAACAAGATAAAGGAAGAAGAATCTCGGTTCACAACTTTTACCGAACACTTGGTGGCCATAGCGCGAAATGACAAATTCGACACCAATTCTCCATCAATTCTTCAACCACAACCTGCAACAACAACAAATAATAACACAACAACATTGTTGTAGCGAGAATTGAACTGAAACAGAAGCAAAAAGAAGAAAGAACCGGAGGAGGCATTTTATCGGTGAGGCTCAAAGGAAGGTGAGGCTCAAATACACATAAAAAATTGAAAAAAAACTAAGATATAAAAGAAGGTGTGGCTCATTGGGGGTTGATTGAACGAAATCCAAAATGACAAGAGTGGAGCTATGGTGTGCGTCTGTTTGCGGTATGGTGTGGTGGAGGATGGCCATGGCAGATCTTCGGCGCGGGATGGTGAAGCGTTACTAGGCGGAGCCTGAGCAGCTGCCCTACCTGGCCGAGTGCTGGCTCTTCCACTGGTAGAGATCCCACATGATCTATGTGACTTAGGGTCGAGTATCCATTTAATGCATCTTAATTAGGCAAAAGAATTGAAATTGGGGGAGATCATACCTAACAATATAACTCTCACCTTGGCTGATTTATCTGTTACTCATCTTCATGGTGTTTTACAAGATGTGTTAGTGCATGTTGCCGGTCTAGTTTTTCCAGTAGATTTTGTGTAGTAGATATGAAGGGAGACACAGGTGGTTCACTTATTCTCGGATGCCCCTTCTTGACGACTGGGAAAACATTAATAGATTTGGAAACAGGTGAAATTATCTTGAAGTTCAATAATGAAAAGTGGTGTTTAATGTTTATAAATGGACACTGTATGCAGATGATCTGGAGATATGCTACCAGATTGAAGAAAAAGGTATCAAGAAGGACAAAGGAAGAAATAAAGGACCATTATCCAGCATGAGGGTATCCATTGCGCCTGACGTGCCTTTGGCATGGACTGTCAAGCTAATAATGGTAAAGAAGCCTTGGTTGGGAGGCAACCCATTAGTAAGTGTGTGTTTTTATTTTTTATTTATTTTATTTTTTTTAATTAAAACATGTCAAATTTTTGTTGTTACCGTGCCAGGAAAGCACGCAGGTTAAAAATAAAGAAGAGAAGAGACATGTGAATGGAAAATAAGAAATGAAAAAAAATAAAAGAAGTTAAGAAGAAAAGAAGGAAGCCCCTGGAAAAATCATGCAGCCTGTCGCACGTGTGATAGGGTTATATCGCACGCAATGGCTTCATAATGCACGTGATAGAGACGTTGGCAAAGATATGTTAGAAGAATTACGAGCATATCGCGCGCGATGGACGCATCATGTGCGTGATGAGAATGAAAAATTTCCTATAAATAGAGATTTTCAAATCTCTTGTCCTAACAAATCTTTTGTCTAATCTTTCTTAGCCTTAAATCTCTTCTATTCATTGTCTTCTGCTTATTTTATTCTCTGTGCAGTGTTATTTTTGTGTTGTTACAGACAAAATGAGTTTAAAAAGAGCTAGAGTTTGAAGAGGTTCATCTTCAGGCGCTACTCCCGCACCAAATTCTCCAACTTTTCTAAATCGAAGTTTCTTTCTGAAGCAAATGATGAAAAGTATTTAAAGTTGGTTGACTACCATATCGTGGGAGAAAGAGCTTTTGCATACGACGAACTGAGAGGCTTCCAAGAAGTGGTGGAAATGTTGCAGCAACGGCAATTAGTAAGTTTTAATAATTTAATTATGGTAACCAACAAAACCATTGGCCTCGAGTTTTATGCAAATGCTGCTTTTAGTGAGGTGGGCTCTTATACTTCATATGTCCGAGGTAAGTACATCAACTACTCCTCCAGTGCTATTAATTCTATTTTGAATCTTCAACCTCCTCCCGTCTTTGCTTTTAAGACATATAGAAATGAGCATCATGTTATAAATGAAGCCATGACCCAAGAAATGCTTGATGCTTTCTGTAGGCAAGGGGCTGAATAGGTGATATAACACTGCACAATGAGCTTGTGGGCATTTTTGTACTGTTAATGAATTGTGCAGAAGTGCCGAAGTAACCACCAACCCTGATGACGATATGATAGGTCCAAAAGCACCTATCGATGCTTCGACAATTAGGAGGCTTCAACATAATCACTCAGCAGGAGAAGCTCAACAAGATCAAGAGGATAACCAAACAGGAAATGAAGAAGAATTCTACCATCCTCAGGTGTAGTAGCAGACGATGCAAGTTTAGGGAAATAACATGCATCAAAATTTTATAGAAGGATGGAAGCTCATTCAGTGGGAGTAACAAGGTGGATAACAGAAGTTTCACCCTATTGTATGCTCAACCCCCTATATTCGCACCAGTCTTCAGAGACTTCTGCAACCAACAAGAAAACCACATGCATTCGAAAGTTTAAGAGTGTGTTTGGATGAGAAAATTGAGAAGCAATTCAAATGATTCAATTGAAATTCATTCATTTTTAAATTCTTTTGTTTGGATGGAGTATTAAAATGATTCAATGTAAAAATTTTAGGGTCATTTTCATAATCTTTAAAACTCTTGGGTCAAATTTAAAATATGAAAAATACGGACCAATTTGCAGTTTTTGAAAATTTGAAGTTACCAATTTGTAAAATTTGAAAATTATTATGGACTAATTTGCAATTTTTTGAATATTTTGGAGGTGAATTTGAAATTTTCTTATAATATAAGGACCATCTTGCAAAATTTGAAAAATTAATAATAAATAATTTAACATTCATATTATATAGAGTTAAGAAGCAATTTGAAATTCTTTACTTTTTGGTGTCATTTTAAATTTCTTAAATTGAACATGAATAAAATACTCCATAAATTTACATCATTTTAACAATTCTCCATATTTTTTATCCAAACAATGGAATTTGATCAAGTTATTTCAAATTCCCTCAAAAAATTATTTTCCCTCATTAATATGCTTCATACAAACACACTTTAAGAGTATAACACCACATTTAAATATTTAGTCATTGTGTGTTTTGATTTTGAAGATTATATTGGCATAATTAAGGGTATGTGGTAAGGGTGAGAGTGAAAACTTTGTCTTAATTGATTAATTTAAATAAATACCTTAGAATAATATTATAATGCTAATACAATTAGTAATGGATGGAATATATATTACTATTATTATTATTATTATTATTATTATTATTTGTATTATTATGACTAAAATTAAGGAAAATAAAATATAGTTAGGGAGATGTTGGTAGAGGGTTTTAGAAACAGTTAACACGTGAAAAGAAAATAGAGAGAAGGAAGAAAAGCTAGGGTAAGAGAGAGACTAGCAGATTCCACCATTGTTGAAGGATCAAAGCTCAAAATTAAGGTAAGGACGGAGGATGGGTTCTTTAAAGGTGATCAGAACATGAGAGGGTAGTGAGGGTTCCTTTCCCTCTTAGGTTTTCATGTATATTCTTCTTCTTGCTTGTGTTTTATTCTATATATATATATGATTATTGTGAACTTCGTGTTTGACATGATGATTGTGGTATGAAATTCGTAATAATTGTGGATGATTGTTGTGTTTTACCATGAAAACAGATCTGGGAAAATATGGGTTTTGGGAGATGACGAAATTGTGGTTTAAACTGTGAAAAACCTGAATAGAATGGTGGATTAACGAGATAGAATAGACTCTTGAAATGTAAATTGAGAAAAATATTGTTTTGGGTTTTATTTTGGAGCTTGAAGGTGATCCAATGAGTGAAAAATAACATTGATGCGAATTCTGGATTTTTGGGTGCAGATTACCCATACGCGTATGGAAGAGGGCCATATGCGTATGAGGGAACTTCCCAGGGGTAACACACATATCATACGCGCCCTGTCCTCAAGGCCAGCACGCTATTTTTCGTGTACGCGTAGGGAACGCGTATGGCAGGTGGCCAATACGCGTATGGCAGGGGCCAATATGCGTATGGGGTTCCTTTGCTAGAAATGAGAGGGAAATTGCCCTCAGGTCAAAAGTGTAAGGAAGAAAATAATTCGCGTATGATGCTTGAGCGACCTGGGTTCTACGCATAACATACGCAGGGATTGGGGTGCGGCAGCTAGGCCATACGCGTATAGAGCAGGGTCATACGCGTATGGGTAGGCTTGGGTGATAATTTTCCCGTTTTCGCGACTTCTTTCCTAATTTCGTGTGTAATGCATTTCTCTTGGGTCGTAAGGCTAGAAGGATACTATTAGACATAGTGAATCTAGTAATGATAGGAAAAATAGTAAAACATTGAATTTTGTGTGAATTGTTCAATGATGTGTGGTTGATACTTATGTGATGAGATTGTTGTTGTGTGAACACTCATTGGACAAAGATGGTAATTCCAGTGGGAATTACGCTGAGTATATGACTCACGTGTGATTAGTGTGGATCGTGTGTTATGCATCAATGATATTATCTTATGCAGAATTGTATGTCATGCATTTCATGTTGTGTCATGTGGAGATGAGCCTAGGTGGGAATCCATGATGGGTGCCTATTCTCATCTGGACTCCGTGTGGGAGTTGTGTTGGATATAAGTTGTAGTTCAGAGGAACGTATACGACTTATCCAGATTTTGACGAAAATCAGGTTCAATGAATGAACCATATGGATTGTGTTGGTACCGCATACATGGTGTAGCCTCAGTTGAGTCACATTGCATATACATATTTATTGAATGTGAATTGAGTATGAAGAGTATGTGGTGATATTGTGTGTGGATTATGATTGTCTGATTGGTGTGGATTATGTGAATTACTACTCCTTAGCATGTGATTTTCACCATATAACTACTGAATGTAATTCTCACCCCTTTTCTGTTGTTGTGTCTGTGCTCCTTGGGGAGTAAAGATAATTAGGTACCTGAGTAGTGTTTGGAGCATGTGTTGCGTGATCAAGTCTTAGGAGTCGCTCTAATACGTAACACGGAAATTTATGGGAATTTGACATGTTTTGTATTGTTTTTATTTGTTACGTATATTACTTTCAAACTTATGATGAACCACGAGTTTTGTGGAGAATATTGATGTTGACGCTTTAGTGCCATGGAAGTGAACCAATTTAATTATTCCACTGTTTAATTGATTTTTCTCAAAGTAATACAGATATGAAGTGCTTGATACTTCATGAGTTTTTAAGGGATGTGCCATCCTACTTGTGTACTCTATTATATTCCGTAATTTTATTTTATAAATTTAAGTAATGGGATTAGTAGGGTGTTACAAAGAGCACTTCTTACAAGCACTGAAGAGATGGAGAATTAATTTAGAAATCAAGATCAACAACACTTCACCCTCAAAACCCCAAATTCACCTTTTTTTCTATTTTTAATGATTTTTTTACTGATTTCATAGTCTCAAAAAATCCAAAAAAAATCTCAAAATTCTAATTTTAATTAATTAGATTAAATTTCGTGTTTTTATATTTTTTTTGAATTTATTTTAATCATATTACTCACATTTTTTCAAAATGCTGACATACCTTTCACCACGGGTAATAAAAAAATCGTGGTTATAGGTAGTGTTTTTTACTTGTTTTTTCAAAATGCTAACAGGCCTTTCACCACGGGAATTTAAAAAAACTGTGATCATAGGTAGCGTCTGGTCCTGGGTTCAAGTCGCAGCACCAACATTTTTGGTTTTTCTACTTATTTTTTCAAGCCTCAAAGGTGGCGAGCTTATTGAGTTTATTCAGTGTCCTTAAACAAATCGTGGCCATCCATTTAGTGATTATCAACGGCCAAGACACTACTATTAGTGATCCGCGTGAAACCTAAAACTTAGACGAATCTCATCTTCTACCTCCAAACATCATCTTTCATTTACGATACTCTATTTCACCACTAAACCAAATTTCAGAACAAATTTCAGAACTCCATCATCTCTTCTACAACTTGAATCATTCAAGGAAAGTATGGATTCGAGTTAGCAATGTTAGTTGTTGGTGTTATTTTTTAATTATTGTTGTTCTTTTTGTTCTTTTTTATTATTGTTATTCTTGTTGTTATTCTTGTTTTTGTTATTGTTATTGTTGTTGTTGTTGTTGTTGTTCGTCTTCTTCATCATCATCATCATCATCATCACCTTCTTCTTCTTCTTATTGGTGTTGTTGTTGTTGTTATTGTTGTTGTTGTTGTTGTTGTTCTTCTTCTTCTTATTGTTGTTCTGTTGTTCTTAATGTTCTTGATGTTCTTGTTGTTCTTGTTCTAATGCTACGATTTTTTTTTATTTAATTAAAAGACATACAACAACGGTATTTAAAATAACCTTGATTATAGGTAGTTCTATACAACAATGGTTGTTAAGCATAAACGTTGTGATATACCGCGCGCTTTCTAGAATACAACAACAGTCCTGTGACCGTAATTATAAGTAGCGCATTTACAACAACACTCTACATAACAACGCCTTGATCTGCGTGATCATATGTATTTTTCAACCGTTGTTAAATGGGTTTTCCGTAGTAGTGAATTTTGTAGGATATGCTCGTGGGTTGAATGACTATCAACTTTTTTTATTTATATTTATTTTTGAGAATAAATATTTGGTTTGCCTCACAAGCCCTTACCATCATAAATCGTTATACAACTATTGAGGTTTCTTATTTATATATATTTTCGTCTACTAGCGGCTACATACAAGATATTTTCGACTACGAAACTCCCTACCAGATATAAATGGCCACAATTATTATTATATATGAATGCCTTTTAGTTACAGATAAGTAAATAAAAAAGTATGATTTGTATAATTGATATAAATATGATAGAAAAAGGAATAAGACATTAAATTTAATGTATTTTTATTTATGTCTTTCAGTCATTCTTTTAGAAAGATTTTGAATGGAAGCTAATTTCTTTTATTACCTCTAAATATGTCTAATTTGTTAACCATTTTAAGAGAACTAGAAGTAGATTTTTATTTTTGACATACAGTTGAAAAGTTTTAGTAAAAACTAATGGTCTTTTATTTGCATGTCTTTTAAGACCTTTAGATGCTATTTGAATGAATAGTAGTTGAAAGTTGAAGTTTGGTATCATCAATTAATTAGAATTTCTACTATTCATACTAATTTATACTATTCATACATTAGAAGAGATATAATGAGTTTGATCATATAACATAAACTATAGTTCAAAAAGTTCAAATATATGAATAACTTCGAAATGGTACCATATGTCCCTTTAAGTCAACGCAGTGTGTAATTATGCATAGACATTAAGTGTAGGACCACAGCTTCAAATCTCCGGCATTCTATTTATTCTCCATTAAAAGATGAATTCCAATTACCATATCAATTATCCTTGCGTCTACGGGAAATATCCAAGACATATAATGTTGGAGCTCTGACATATAATGTTGGAGCTCTGCAGAGTATCGTTGTACCTATGAACGACTTCATACGAAGTATTATGCTGGAATTACCTATGAGATGTAGACGGTCACAATTTATGTTATATATAAATGCATTTTAGTTGCATTTAAATGAAATAAATAAGAATGATTTATATAATTTGTGTAAAGATGATGTAAAAATGAATAAGATATTAAATTTCATGTATCTTTTATTAGTGTCTTTCTTCTAAAACGATTTTTAATGTTAATTTTTTTCTCAACTTTTAATATGTCTATATTGTTAACAATTTTAAGAAAGAACTATAGAATAACATTTTTTTTTGTGCATATAGAATTGAATAGTTTGAGAACGTTTAATGAAAGTTGAAGTTTGATATCATCAATTAGTTACAATTTTTATTATTTCTACATTAGAAGAGACATATATTATATTAATATGAAGCTAGGTAGCCCCATTCCTATGAAAGTTCACACTTCACATATGTACAATATCAATCTTTATAGCCCGTAACTATATGAATTATTGGTTAGAAGCATAAGAGATCAACCACATATCAAACTTCCTGCACGAGATAATCTTTGTGTTCGAGAAGTGGTTTCAAATTTTCAAGAAAAGGTGTGTCCGTTATATTTTCTGGTGGAGGAAAATGTTGTCCATTTGTTGATTCATTGTTGCAAGAGTCTAAATGTGTGGAAATTTGTAAGTAGATGGTTTGGGGTGAGTGTGGATAATCCTGAGAACCTTCTTGGGTATTTTAGGAATTGGATTGTCGCGATGCATTTAAGACGAGTGAACACTAACAACGCGATTGGTTTGTGGTTGATAATTTGTTGGAGTTTGTGGACTTGTCGGAACAATATCATGTTCAAGGAGGAGATTTGGGATGTTGAGTTAGTGACTCATAGGATTGTTCTTCTTTCTTGGTGGTGGATTGGAAAGAAACAAAAAAAAAAATGCTTTTACTTGTAATTACTATGAAAAAGTTAACTTCCCATGTGAATTTTTGTAGGGGCTTTATTTGAGGGTGGTTGGTTGATTTGGTATCTGGGTTAGGATACCCTTTTTATCCTTGGAATATATTTTTGCTTATTAAAAAGAACAAAAAAAAAAACAGATAGCACTATAAATACCGACTGCTATGAGAGATCAACCACATCAATCCATCTTCAAACAATGGCAAATAAAATAACATTCTCTCTTTTTATTATTCTTGTTCTTTCAATGGAATTTGTGCTTGAAGCTGAAGCTTCTGGAAGAGGTCACTATGCTCTTCTGCATGGTGTCAATCTCGAATGCACCAAAAACTATCATTGCACAGTTCCCCTTTGCTTGGACAATTTCACTGCTGCCTCTCCCGCCACCACTACTCTGCCACCTCCTACTCTATATGATAGTTAAAATTATCATTTAATGTGATAAAAATCATGTTAATATATCTATTAGGAGTACATTTGAATAAAAATTTCTTATTTATAATGTTTGTGTTCAAATGTTTTTTTTTAAATTTTTCTGTGCTGTATCATTTTGTTCAATCATCATTTTAAGAATAATTGTTCTGTGACCATTCTCAACTAACATAAAAGTATCTTTAATAATGGTGTAACCTTAATTAGCACAACTTTAAATTAAAATGAGAAAAAACTTCATGTAATAAAATCCCAGAAATATGAATTTCTTATACCCAATATGAATGTGGAACTACAAAAGAAAATCGTTTTGGAGTTTCAAACCGAAAGTAGTACTTTTGGGTGACAGAGAATATTAGTTGAAAACAAACTAAATTTATACATTCTTCTTTTTTAAAACACTTGTTTATTGGAAAAATTACAAGTGATACTTATTTTCGTATTAGCATTTTGATTAATAAACCTTAAGTCTTTTTGCTTCGAAAATAATTATGTTAATGAGAAAGATTAAAATAAATAAAATAAGAGACATTAGAATATTTTAAATAATGGTGACATTAGTTGTAAGGGGTGTATGAGAAACAAACTTTATGTAGAGATTGACTTCAAATTTGTTCAAAAAATATTTATTTCTACCAATCAAGTTAAAGGTGATCCTTCAGTAAAAGAAATTGAGAATATACGTTAGATAAATGAAATAATAATAATAATAATAATAATAATTATTATTATTATAATATTTCAAAGGAAAAATTTTATTCAATGATACAAGGTACTTCCAAATTCAGTTAGACTTCTCAACAAATGAGAAGTTAAATATTAGTTTCATTATGGTTTTTTAAGAAGAGATAAAGTAATTAATACAGATATTACACATTAAAGATTATTTGGATATTACACATCAAAGATTATTTAAAATAATAACATGATATAATAAGAATTAAATTTGAAAAATTATAAAAATAATATATATAAAATAGCGTGTAAATTTTGAAAAAAAAAGTTTTCCCCTTGATAATAACCTTTATATTTATATTTATTTAATTGTTATTTTATTAATAAAATTTCAATTTAAATTTCAATTTATAATAATATAAATTCTATAATTATAAAATAAATGTAAATATTAAAATATTAATACTAGTCATCCTAAATAAGTCTAACTCTCAACCCACACACTAAATCCACTAAAACGATAAAACTCAAACAAAACCATTTCACCTCCAAACTGTACAGAAAACCATAATCCATTCAGAGAAAGATCATCTCTCCAGAACCGCACAGAAACCAAACACCTAAAATCCCTTAGCTCATCTCTTTGCACGAAGGTTGCAATGGCTTGACGACACCGACAAACAACACACTCATCTTTTTAGAAACTGACAATAGGGAGTGTGATCTAAGAATGTGATGGTAGACCTTGTTAGTCTGACAATAGGGAGTGTGATCTAAGAAGGTGATGATAGACCTTGTTAGTCTGACTGTTTAAATTTTTCGATTTTCTATGTTTGTTATTTCTTTTTAAACGTTGTGGACATTTTGATGTTGAAAATTTGAGTCTTTATTTGTCCAAAGTTGGAAAAAGTCAGGTGAGAATGACGTTTTCTAGCGCGACCCTTGTGAATTATGATTTGGGAAGGTGATAGTGGACTTCCAAGAGTCTGATTGTTTAAAAATTTTAATTTCTATGTTTATTACTCTAATTTTTCACGTTGTAGACGATTCGATTGTATAAAATTTTAAATTTCTATGTTTGTTGGTATAATATTATAAACATTGTGGGTGATCTGATGTTAAAATTTTTGAACCAGTGTTCATTCAAGGCTGCAAATAGTCAAGTAAAAATTACACCTTTTAGTGTGAAACTTATGAATTGTGATTTGGAATGGTAACGCTTGACCTCCATGAATTCGATTAAATAAGTCTTAAAATTATATATAATTTTTTATTGCAAAGCATATAATATAAATTAACTTTATCATATTCATTTTTTTTTTAATAAGCTCAAGATTCGTATAAACTGGAGTACAAAGGGGTACTCCAACCCGTATACAACTATAGTCAGCTCAAATATCACCGGCTACAAAAATCACTCGGAGAATTAACCCAAGTGAAGTAATTACAAAAATAAGAACTTTTGTGACTCCTACCTATCCACCACCAAGTATAAATAAAAATACGATTTGAAATCGTATCAAAATCCCACACTTCCTCCCTAAAAATAATATTGTTACGACATAACCACAGGATCCAAGAAATTGATAACCATAACCCTACTGCTATTCTAACCGACACCCCTCTATCGACACAACCCTGTATCCAACATGTTAAGTGCGAGACCATATTTCCTACTAATATACACGGTATCCCCAACCATTTACAAACAAAATTCCACACCATAATAGATTTTCCACATAGAAATAGAACATGTTCAGCCGACTCCATATCGAGGAAGCAAAAAGGGCATGACGTCTCATAACTATTAGAAACAATTCCTCTACGATACAAATTATCTCTCGTTGGAATTCGCCTATGAAGCATTCTCCACCCAAACACTTTCAGTTTAAACGGTACCTGCGCTAGCCAAACTAACTTCAATGCCGCTTTCATTTCATCTCCTAACTGTATTGCATTATCTTCCATAATTTCCTGCAAAAAGACATACATAGATGAAACAGAATAAGTATAATTATCCTCCAACAACCATTTAATGGTATCCTTGACATTCTGGATTATGGAAGTGGCAGCCAAGATCGAGTATAGTTCCACCAGCTGAACCCGCTCCATATCCTGACTTTCTGCTACAGCAACCTTGATGTCCCAATTCCAAACCTCTCCCTCCCAATAACCATTACTATTAACTGAGCTAAATTCTGTGTCTGTTAATGCATATAGAGCAGGAAATCTTCTGCACAGTGGTTCATCCACAACCCACTTCGACCTCCAAAAATCCACTCTCAACCCTTCTCCAAGATCGTATACAATTAAATCAACCAACCTATCTTCTCCCACTACATTCAAGGACTGCAAAATATCTACAAACCATAACGATGGAGCCACCTGCAAACTGGACATCTCCCTGTTAAAAAAATCAAAATAGCACATAGGATATCTATAATTAATCAAATCCCTCCAAATTGTGAGTTTATTGTCTAAAATCCTCCAAGCCCACTTAAGAAACAAAGCCAAATTGAATAACTTTAAATCTTTCACTCCTAAACCACCCAAGTCTCTACTCTTACAAACCATTTGCCAACTTATCCAAGAGATCCCTTTTTTATTGTCTACCCCATTCCACAAAAAAGATCTTTGAATAGACTTGAGAATGCTAACCACCTTAAGTGGCATTCTATAAAAAGACATGTAATGGATTGGCAGATTACTTAAGACTGAATTAATTAGGGTGACTCGACCTCCCATTGATAAGTACCTACTCCTCCACGTATTCAATCTAGCACGCATAATATCAATCACCGGTTTCCAAAACGAGATTAATCTATGATTACCTCCTACTAATATCCCAAGAAACGAAAATTGAGGAGAAGAAACTTTACAAGATAGAAATATCTCTGCAGATCTGATCTTGAAATCATCCAACCCAACACAAATCAACGCACTCTTACTAAAATTGATGTCCAATCCTGAAGTGAGCTGAAAAGCTTTCCAAATAGCTTTGAAGGCTAAGATATTCTTCCACGAACCATCACCAATTAAAACCGAATCGTCAGCAAATTGTAACATGTGAAAACCAATCTCAGGATTGAGCTTAAATTCTGAAAAAAAACCATTCGCAACAGCTCGCCTCATAATGATTTCCAACCCCTCTGCTGCCAGACAGAAAAGAAAAGGAGCTAAAGGGTCTCCTTGCTTGAGACCCCTCGTCACTCTATAATCTTGAGATGGGCTCCCATTGACTAAAACCGAAGAAAAACTATTAAAAACTCCAAAGTCCATCCATCTCATCCACCTAATTCCAAATCCCATATGCTTCATCACTTCTCGAAGATAATCCCAATGAACACAGTCATACGCTTTAGCAAAATCCACTTTGAAAATCATTAGCTCCTTTTTAGATCTCTTAGCAAAATCCAGGATCTCATTTAAAACCAGTACCCCATCTAAAATGTTTCTTCCTTCCAAGAACGCCGTTTGTGTATTTGAAACAATGCCACCAATTTTCTTCTTAAGTCTATTTGCAAGAATTTTAGAAATAATCTTATAGACTGAGGTAACCAAAGAAATTGGCCTATAACCATCCAGATCTTCAGGATTTTCAGACTTTGGGATTAAAACCACAAAGGACGACACAAAGGATTTATGAAGTTGTTCACCTTCAAAAAACTCCAACACACAATTAGAGAACTCTGACCCTACAATATCCCAGCATCTTTTCAGAAATTCAAAGCTGAACCCATCCGGTCCAGGGCTACGATCCCCAGAAAATCCAAAAACAACATCCTTGATTTCCTAAACTGTAACATCAACTTCTAATTCTTGGCTATCTGACAGTGACAAAGATTTAAAACCTGAAGCTCCAATTGAAGGAAATGCTCTTTCTGCCTTAGTAAACCTGTTAGCAAAATGAGACTTGGCATGTTTCTTCACCTTCTGTACATCTTCCTCCAACCTACCATTAATCATAACACCATTAATGGTAATCAAATTAATCCTTTGCCTCAAGACATTATGAAAAAAATTTGTATTAAGATCTCCATCAGTTATCCACTTGGTTCTCGATTTCTGCTTCAAGATACTCTCTTTAATTCTGATAGATTTCCAAAGATTATATTCTGCAACATTCCTTCTCGTAAGATCCTCTCTAGAGATATTACCAAGATTATGATCCAACAACTCTTCCATTTCATTGACAACCCCCACTTCTTTTTGGATACTTAGATCAATCCAACCAAACACATTTAAATTCCACCAACGAATACGGGACCTCAAATTATTCAACTTTTCTGCCAAAATATACGAAGCATTTCCTGTTATCTTATACTCATCCCACTCCCTTTTAACAAAGACTAAGAAATCTGCGTGGTCAAACCAACACGACAAAACCTTAAACGGCTTGGGACCCCAATTCAAATTCTTAGCTACAATCCAAACCGGCCTATGATCTGATATATCTCTCCCTCCAATTCGTTGAGTAACCATGTTCCACTCATTAAAAATAGTATGCGTCACAAGGAACCGATCAAGACGACTACAAACCGAATCTTTGGAATTAAACCAAGAAAATCTGAGGTCACCACTTAAAGGTAAATCCACCAGACCCATCACGTTAATAAATTCAGAAAACTCAATCATGTATCTTCTGATAGGACGAATATAACCAATCTGCTCCTCTCTACTCTTGATAGAATTAAAGTCCCCCCCAACTATCCAATTTCCAGGACTCAAACAACTTTTCAACTTTACTAATTCCTTCCATAAAACTCTCCTCTCACCAATATTAGAAGGGGAGTAAATGTTAAACAAATAGCAAATTCTACTTTTCCATAAAACCTGAATCCCAATATAACCATGACCCCTATAACTGCATATAGGAATAAAAAGAACTGACTTCCATATGATGATTGAGCCTCCGGATAACCCAATAGCGTTAGAAGCAGACCACAAACAGGACCGATCTCTCCAAATACTATAGACTAATTCATCTGTAACACACTTACACTTCGTTTCCTGTAAAAAGCAAATCTCTGCTCCACCTTTAATCAAAGTTTCTCTAATCTTCTTTCTCTTCAACACCCCTCCACGCCCTCGAATATTATATGTGACAATATTCATGAAAACTTATTAGCTTCCACCTTCTTTCCAGCAACTGCATTTCTATCCACATCTTCTAAATTCTTCAATATACTCTCAAACACCTCGTCGTCTTCCTCAGCTTCAATGCCCAACTGTTGTATATAATCCCACACCCTAACAGGCATATTCTCCAATTTCTCCTTGATTCTAAAATTACATTGTGCAAGACCAGAATCAGTAATTGAATTACCATTTGAAACAGAGGGAAGATTTTCCTGTACTAAAAGGGAATCCTTCTTAATAACTTTACCAGACACCCTCTCTTGGGTTCCTTGCTTCTTGTGATACCTCAAAAACATAGTTTCAGCTTGAAGCAGAGTAGAGTAATATGAAGGATCAAAAGGGATTTTGAGTCTCTGATAAATGTCACCTATAATTTGCTTCTTAGTCTTCTTCTTAGTCTCCATAGGAAGCCTTTCTTTACTGATATGATTCAATTGAATATCCCCTTCTATGGCCTCCGCAACTCTATTAGATTTAACCAACGAACAAGTAACATGATCTGGTATTAATCCCTCCTCAGTTGACTTACTTGAATTAGCCTCCAACTCACAAAGATCATCTTTACCAGCAACACTAGCACTGCTCAAACCATCCAGACTTGGACTGTCATCAAGATCCTGACCAAATTTACAACAGTTAACATCTACCGAATCTGAATTATGAGACAATTCCTCAGTACCATTTCTCATGTCTTCAGCCTTATCACCATCTTCCTCCATCCCATACATACTCGCCCCTCCCGACTTCTTGTTAAGACCCACCTCACTACCCTCAGAGTTATAGGTTTGAGAATCCACAAAATCTGAGGTATCTTCTTCAAAATAGTTTCTACCCCTACTAACACTATCTTTATCAAATGGCCCAAATGAATCCTCAACTATCTTAAAACGATAAACATTGCCATTGACTTCCAAATTGAACACCTCGTTGAGATTCAAAGCACACTTAGTCCTAATCAGAATTCTTGCCATATCAAACCTAGCATATTTCTTCGTGTCATCATCCATGCTAACTAACTCACCCATGGTACCAGCTAATAACTTGAAAAAATTTTCTCTCCACGCATGACATGGAAGACCAAAGATCTTGACCCAAGTAAGTCTTTCTTGGTCCACATCATTTGGAGACCACTGACGGACTTCCGAGAACCATCTGGCAAACTAACTAGAATCCTCTGCTAATTTTCTTTCAATATCACCTGAATTGTCTTCCTCAATAAGACAAAGATTAGCACCCATTGGTGTAACCCTAATATTAAAGAATCCTTCCAATTGAAATGCTTCTACAACCTCCTTCGCAGACCCAGGTACCTCCAGAACCCTGTAAATGCCTGCTCAAACCTTTCCAAATCTTCTTTGTTGACATCAAAACTCAAATGAGCAAAGTTTAGTTTATCTCCCATAAGAACCTTCTCAGCTGTCTTAGAAGTCCTACCTGTCACCTGAGCGAAAGTCATTTTTGAACCAACACCATTCCTCTTCTCAACATGAGTTAAAAGACCATCAACCCTCTTCTGTTCCATAACCTTACGAACAATAGAACCATTTCCTACCCCAACCCTATACTCTCTCTTGAATCTAGGAAGATTTACAAAAATCTTAATGCCATTAATAACAACTTTGTCTAAACTAATGGCAAGAAGATGTTCGTCCTCCACGCCTTTAAACCTAACAAATCCAAATCTATTGCCCCTGATATCAAGCCTACCCGGAATAAACACCTCCAAAATTGAACCAAACTCCTTAAAAACTTCGAACATTTGCTTGGCCTCATACGAATCTGGGAATCGAGTAAAGAAGAAAGAAGAAGCTTCTTGTAAATCCACATCATTAACCTTACCTTTATTACTCTTCCATATCGACATTCTTCCAACTGGCTCTTTCCGATTTAGAGGATTCTTCTTTCTCCCCACCACCGTCTAAACTCCTCTGGCATCTCCGAAGTTATTCTGATAAGCCATAATCGAAACGCAATCAATCAACAGAAATAACCCACCAAAGATATAGCTACCAGAACCCACTACCCAGTAGAACCCAAATGACGACACCTCCCTACCGAGGCCCCTAAGCCCTAAAGCCAGGAATTTAAGCCAAAGATAGGGAAGAGCTCACCCAGTATCCACTCGAATAGCAAGTCCAAACAGTTACGGATGGGTTATCAGTAACACTGAAATCAACAAATGCGTCTAATGCACCAAATACATGGCTATCGTTCGATTAGGGTTATCGAGGATTTGGGGAAGAAGACGAAGAGTTCTAGAGATGGAAGAGAGTTTCTCTCTCTAGAATGTGATTTCTTAACTTGATGAACATGAATAGGGTTTGGATTCTAATTTCTAAGAGTTTCTTTTATCATATTCATTATTTTTCATATTCATTTGAATAATAAAATATGTTGTACAATTAGTTATTTTGAACGAAGGTTTAGAAAAGCTAAAAAAAATCATAAATTATAAAATCATGTAATTTAATCTTATCCTATAGCATTTTTTAGTGTTAGAATGATAAAAAAAAAATAGAAATATCAACAAAATAGAAAATCTCAAGCTTGTTGCACTTCAATTAAGCTTGTTGCACTTCAATTTTATCCATCATTGTTATTTCTATTGAATACTACAAATATTAATATAGTTTATCATTAATATTTTATTTTTTTCTTATTTTTGTTCAATATATATTTATATATATATATATATATATATATATGTATATATACATATATATATATATATATATGTGTGTGTATATATATATATATATATATATGTATTTATATATATATATATATATATATATATATATATATATATGTATATAATTAAATTACAATTATTTATATTTTTTGAAGGTTTATGGAAATATTTAAAAAAAAAGTAAAATAACAGTGATAATTATATTAGAACTATTAATCATGGATGAGAGATAATTTATGAATGCAGAAAAATAGTAGAAACAAAAGAAATTCATTAGCTTTTCAAATGTCTAATTGTGAAAATTTTAGGCTAATCTTCTCTATTTCTAGAATGCTTTGTGGTCCATTAAATATTGTGAACAGTAATGTGACATAACCCTTGTAGCACTGTATTTAAGACTATATGTAGTATAGTGAAGTCTTACCCTAAAAAAAACCATATAGTAATTGAACTAAATACGGGAGAAAGATTTTGATTGGTTCTTATTTTGAGGGTGAAAATTATTGAAGGCAAAGTTTCTATTCATAAGAAAAGTTTTTTTTGTAAGCATGTTATCCAATAAAGCAAGAACTAAGGGTTCTCGAACCTGGTTACAAATGAAATGAGTTAAACCAGCTCGAACAAAAAGAAATTGCTAACCAATTATTTTTATGATAGAAAAAACAGCGGCTTTTTACAAAAAGCATAAAAATTACAATTGGGTTTAGCAATTTCGCCTAATAAGGACCATTTCCAAGTCGTAATCTTTATATTCCAAACGATGTCGAAAACATTCCAACTATGGTTCTCAAAGATGATGTCATTCCTAGCAATCCAAATATTCCAATTTATAGCCAACCAAAAAACTCCAGCTTTCCCATTTTTCACTCCCTGAGATTTACAAAAAAGAAACCATCTCGCAAAGCTTCCTTTACAACACTCCGAGTTGTCGTCAATATTATCTACAAAACCAATCCATTCCCTTATGTCCCTCCAAATTAACCTCACCACAAGACAACTCAAGAACAAATGCGCCACCTTTTCTACAGTAGTAGAACAAAACACAGAAAGGGAATTAGCCTCATTTAAATTGATACCTCTAGAAATTAAGTTATCCTTGGTTGGAAGCCTTTTCCAAAATTGACGCCAACCAAACGCTTTCATACGCGAGGGAACTTCCGTCTTCCAAAGCCTCCTCCACTCGTCGGTTGTCCCACACCCCCTGCCCACGGTACTGCTGGTCGGGCCACCACCAACCGACCTGCTACCATCCAGAGATCTCTCCAAGCTGCTTCACGCGATGGGGCTGGTGCCAGCGGAAGAAGTAACAGCCATTGTGTTGTCATACACAGCAGTACCAGCGGTACTGTACAATAAAACACCCGCAGCAGCAGTTCTGCTAGCTGCCAAATGAACTTATCTCGACCGTTAATTGCAGGCCCTGCATTAATAATAAGATTCTTTAAAACCAGTCTGCTCACATGTAAATCAGAATTCACAGTAACATCAATTCCAAAATCACCCCAACTCCAACCCCCTTCCACCCAACCTTCCATTCCGGCTACAGACGCATTTTGAAGCCTAGATTCGAAAAACAAAACCAGGAATTTATCCTTCAATCTAAAATTGCCGAACCACTTGGAATACCAAAAAGAGGTAATGTAACCATTCCAAATTTCCACCCTACAATTCTTCGCAAAAATGTCTTCTTCTAATTTTTTATCGATAGACCTAATATCTTTCCACCACATTGATTTAGAGACGCTAGGCCGAATATTAGAATTCCCGTTAAACATACTCAAACTAATATCACCATATCGGGCTCTCAAGATGCTATACCATAAAGAGTCTGAACCTTGCAGAATCCTCCACCTCCATTTAAGAAGAAGCGCAAAATTAAAATCCTGATTACAACGCAATCCTAAACCACCTTGCTCCAACGACAAATCAACATCCTTCCGTCCTACCCAATGAATCCGTCTCCGCTCCTCCGTGCCATCCCATAAAAATTTACTTTGCAACGAAGTTATTTCATTGGCAATTTTGACGGGAATCCTATAAAAAGATAAAGATTGACATTGAACATAAAACCGATTTTAGAAGGGTAATTCTACCCCCTAAACTAAGCAACCGACACTTCTAACTAGAAAGCAGTTTCTTAATCTTATTGACCAAGCATCTCCACATGGATAACCTTCTCGGATTGGACCCAATTGGAATACCAAGAAAGCTAAAACTATTATCCTCTCTTATACAAGAATGAAAAGAAGCCACCGCCTCCAAAAAATTAGGATTCGAATTAATTCCAATTAATTTACTCTTATGGTAGTTAATTCCCAATCCCGAAACAAGCTCGAATCTCCTATGAACCGCCTTTATGGGCCACATTTGTTTCCAACTACTACCTCCGATTAGCAAGGTGTCATCCGCAAATTATAGGATATGGACCGAGCAATCCCTATTTACAAAAACTTCTTCATATTCCCCTATTTCCACTACCTTATTGACCAAGCACGAGAGAGCCTCCGCAACAATCACAAAAAGGAATGGAGATAAAGGATCTCCTTGCCTTAAGCCTCTCTCCACCTTAAACTCCTTAGTCGGACTTCCATTCACTAACACCAACATATTGCTATTGAAAACTAACAACTTCATCCATCTCATCCAAATAACCCCAAATCCCTTCCTCCTAATCATATATCTAAGAAAACTCCAACTCACTTTGCATAAGCTTTTTCGAAATCCACCTTGAAGAGAGTGCACCTCTTCCCTTCCTTCTTACAAAAGTCCACTAACTCGTTCGCTACAAGAACACCGTCCAAAAGTTGGCGCCCAGGAACGAAAGCACTTTGACAAGATGAGACAATGATATGCAAAATGGTCTTCAACCTTCCCGCTAAGAGTTTGGACAACACTTTGTATAAACTTCCCACAAGGCAAATGGGTCTATAGTCGTCAAGCTCCAACGGATTAGGAACCATCGGTACAAGCGTCAAGAACGAAGAAGTGATAGCTTTCGGTAACACCGTTCCCGAGTGAAATCCATTGTAGAAATTAACAAAGTCTTCTTTGAAAATGTGCCATCATATTCGGAAAAAGAAGATAGTAGAACCGTCGGGACCCGGACTTTTCGAACCTTCACACCCCCACACCGCCTCCCTTATCTCTTCCTCCAAAAAAGGTAATTCAAGAAACGCACTATCGATGCTATTAAAGCTTTTAAAATTAATACCATCAAGAAGAGGTCTATCTACATCTTCTTCAATAAATTTGAAAGAAAAATGATCCAACACCTCCTTCTTTACCTTACTCACCAGATCCACCATGCCACTCTCCATATTGACCGAGCCAATGTGGTTACGCTCCTTATCTCTTTCATGACTCTATGGGAGAAACTACTATTATTATCACCGTCGTTATTCCACTTCAACCTCGCCTTTTGAATTAACATATTTTCCTTTATTTTAAGATTAAGCCAAAACCGGTTTGAGGCTTCCTTCCTTTTGGAGAGGACGTCATCTAACGCACTAACATCAAAGTTTGATAAGAGATCCTCTGCTTCGTTCAAATCCCTCAAACTCACCTCCACCTCTAACACAAACCTTCCGAACACCTCTGCATTCCACCATCTAGGCCGATCTTTAAGCTTCCTCAACTTCTCCTTTAAAACAAAATCACTCCTACCTACCACCACCATTCTTCTCCACTCCTCCTCAACAAACGGAATGAAATTTTTACCCGAAAATCACTCATTGTTAACTCTAAACGGCTTCGGACTCCAATCCGCCCCATCCACGACCAACCAAATTGGGCAATGATCTGAAATATCCCTCTGACCAATTAACTGACCAACCACCCCCCATCTCTCCACAATAGATTCAAAAACTAAAACACGATCGATCCGGCTCATGGACTGCACATCTCCACTAAACCAACTATAATTCTTCCCTTTACACGGAACATCCAACAAGTTGCTTTTTCCAATAAAAGTGCCAAATTCCTCCATCTCAGACCTCCTATAACCGACATCCCTCCCTTTTCTTTCTCTAGAACTTTTAACCGCATTAAAGTCCCCACTGATTATCCACTCGCCATCCGTACTTCTGTCTTTTAAATCCAGCAGACTTTCCCACATAGATCTCTTCTTGGCTAACTCACAAGAAGAGTAGACATTACAAATATAGTAACTGTGATTTCTCCACACAACCTTCACTCCCAAGAATCCTTCACCTTTAAAGCTATAAATCACGTCAAATTTACCTTCTTTCCACAAAAAGATTAGACCTCCGGAAAGACCGCTGGATTCCAAAAAGAAAAACTAACCTCTTCATTTTTCCAAAAGTTCTTAATGACATTCTCCTTCAACTTTGACATTTTCGTTTCCTGAAGCAACAAAAGGTCCGCATGCCCTTTCCTAATCACTTGACTTATTCTCCTCCTTTTCAACTTACTACCACCCCCTCTAATGTTCCAAGATCCTATGATCATTAAGAACCATTTTTGTGCTCTTTCCTTGTAAACATTCTCACCTTATCAGCTTCCTCCTTTTCAATAATACTAACCCTGTAACTTTTATTTGGATCAACATTCGTCACTCCCAGACTAGCAATAGCATTCGACAATTTGACGTCGTCATTGCTATCGAAATTCTCCCATATTCTGATGTTATTCCTAAGAATAACCAATTTTTCCGATTGATCCCCATACAAGACCGTACCCTCCCCATTACCAGTTGTGGAGGTTGCAGGATTTCTATCTTTACAAGTCAGCTCCTTGGCACTCTCATCTTGCTTGTCTTCTTCTGCCTCCTCTTCATTCTTTTATTAAATAAAATTCCCGGTTCGGAACAGTAGCAGTATTTCAATTTTTTTAGTTTTTTCACAGGACTAGTCCTGGCCGGAACCTCACTAACAGTAGTACGAATATGTGCCTCCACAGAATAAGTGATTTCAAATTCTCAAGAAAAGGTGTGTCCAGTCTGTTTTCTGGTGGAGGAAAATGTTGTCCATTTGTTGATTCATTGTTGCAAGAGTCTAAAGGTGAGGAAATTTGTAAGTAGATGGTTTGGGGTGAGTGTGGATAATCTGGAGAACCTTCTTGGGTATTTTAGGAATTGGATTGTCGCGATTTGAGACGACTGAACACTAACAACGCGATTGGTTTGTGGTTGATAATTTGTTGGAGTTTGTGGACTTGTCGGAACAATATCATATTCAAGGAGGAGATTTGGGATGTTGAGTTAGTGACTCATAGGATTGTTCTTCTTTCTTGGTGGTGGATTGGAAAGAAACAAAAAAAATGCTTATACTTGTAATTACTATGAAAGGGTTAACTTTTCATGTGAATTTTTGTAGGGGCTTTATTAAAAAAAAACACGTTTGTGCTTGAAGCCGAAGCTTCTGGAAGAGGTCATTATGCTCTTCTGCATGCTGTCAATCTCGAATGAACCCAAAACTATCATTGCACAGTTCCCCTTTGCTTGGACAGTTTCACTGCTGCCTCTCCCGCCACCACCACTCTGCTACCTCATACTCCATATGATAGTTAATATTATCATTTAATGTAATAAAAATCATGTTAATATACCTATTAGGAGTACATTTAAATAAAAATTTCTTATTTATAATGTTTGTGTTCAAATGTCTTTTTTTTTAATTTTTCTGTGATGTATCATTTTGTTCAATCATCATTTTAAGAATTATTGTTCTGTGACCATTCTCAACTAACATAAAAGTATCTTTAATAATCGTGTAACCTTAATTAGCACAACTTTAAATTAAAAAGAGAAAAAACTTCATGTAATAAAATCCCAGAAATATGAATTTCTTATACCCAATATGGATGTGGAACTACAAAAGAAAATCGTTTTGGAGTTTCAAACCGAAAGTAATGATTTTGGGTGAAAGAGAATATTAGTTGAAAACAAACTAAACTTATATATTCTTGTTTAAAACACGTGTTTATTGGAAAAATTAAAACTGATACAATATTCTAACAATAATAAAAAACCAAAAATGAGTAAAAAACCAAAAATGCTGGTTCTAGGACTTGAACCCATGACCAGACGTTGCCTATAATCACGGTTTTTTAAATATTCGTGGTGAAAGGCCTAACTTTTCACTACGGTTGGAATTTTAACCGTGGTTAAAAGTATTTTAATAAAATAAAATAAAAAATACACGCATCCAATTTGCGCTATTACAACGTTGGAAAGCATACCCATAATAGTTTTAGTGTTACCAAAGGCGTAATTTGTAGTAGTGAACTTTGACCTTTTTCTTTGGAGTACCTTGTTTTTCATTAACCTCAAAGAAATCATCCAACCCAAGCGTCCTCTCGTCTTCACCATCATCAAATGATAAACCATCAAATCAAATTCAATATCTTCACTATCATCAACTGATAAACCATCAAATCCAAAGTCACTATCTTGATTATAATCGTTTTCATTTGTATGAATATCATCTACTTCATTTGCTTCATTAGCTTTAACACCACCAACACCATCAGTATCGCTACCTTGAGCATCACTGACTTCACTAGCTTCATTACCATCAACATCGCTACCTTGAACATCATTGACTTCACTAGCTTCATTACCATCAACATCGATACCTTGAACATCATCAACATCTCTCTCTCTCTCTCTTTCTCTCTCTCTTTCTCTCTCTCTCTCTACATGAGCATCTTAAACCATTGTACTATAACTCATAACTTTGAATGAGTAAAACAAGATTGAAACATAAATGCTAAATACCATAGATAAGATAAATGCTAAATACCAGAACGACATCATCGTCTTATTGTGGTTGTCGTTCTCCGTCGCCGTTCTCCAATAGAAGTTCCCCTTGCCTCCTCTTAGGCATCATACAAGGACCCAGAAGCTTCCTAGAAGTTCCCTTTGCCAAGTAAGCGTTTTTTTAACAGGTCACTGAAGTCAGGGATGAAAATCAACACAGATATGAGATATTAGGACTCAGACCTGAAAAAAAAATATTTAGGGACTAATCACAAAAACGCGCTAACTTACAGGGACCAGAATACTATTTAAGCCTAAATTAATCTTAAAAAGTTTTATTTGACCAACAGACTTATAAAATATGTAAAGTCAGTGGATAATAAAATAAGAATATAGGTTTATATTTCATCCCTGATCGTCGCCCTTCTCTCTGACCCACTCCTTCCTACTTGTTTCTTGCTTCTTTATCTGAGTCCTCTCACTCTCTCGACTTTATGAATTTTTCGTCTCACTCTTGTATATTCAACAAATCACATTTCCAATTGATTCATCTGCAACATGTCAAAGTACAAGTTTTAATTTTTTCTCTTTTTCCTCAATTCCCATTTTAGAGTAACCAAGAATCGTTTGAGTGATTTTGTAATATAATGATCTTTAGAGATATAGATTTCTAAAATAATTATTTGTAATTTGTTAGGGATATTTTATTTTGAGTGATTTTGTTAACGGTTATACTTGTAGTGGTAGACCAGTGAAATGGATGAATTCACCCTCGTGGAGCCAAAAGCCAATTTCACATTTACACTTTGTAAAATTCTTATATCTGATATTTAAAAATTACTCTTTTTTTTTTTTTTTAACATTGAAAGTAAATGGGCCGTCCGATCCCATGATATATTATTTTAGGCCTATAAATACCCCCCACTTTTTCTTAATATACTTCATCATTCTCTTCTCCCAATTATCAAGTCCAAAATGAAGGCAATATCTCTCCTCTTCTTTGCTTTGGTGGCTTCGGTTGTTGTTTCTCAGACGGCTGCAAGAACATGCATTCGCAACTGTGGGTGCTTAAACCCTCCTCATTGTGATGTAGCCTCCATCAACCGCAACGCCAGTTCCACTCTCTCCATCAACCACACTGCCAGTTCCACTCCCACCGTTGCCGCTGATGTTGCCGCCGTTGCCGCCAAAAATGTTAATACTTAGTATTATCATTATTGGTTTTATATAATAACGCATTATCTGTTTGTTGGTTTAGTCTAGTTTTATGTAATAAAGCATTTTATGTGCTTGTTGGTTGTGTTTAGGTTTTGGTAATTTGATGTTTTTATTTCCAGCAGCTTGTTAATTTAATGTTAATTTGTAGTGAGTTGTATTGAGTCGTAGTTATGAAATGAATGAATGAAGGATGATCCTTGTTTTCTTAAATTTTCTTTATAACATGCTCCATTTAGCTTTCCATTTTGTTAAATTTTCTTTCTTTCTCTTTTTCCATCTTCTTTTCTTTCTTTCCAAATAGTTACATTTTCTAAAAATTTTGAGTAAGCTATGTGATGTTTTCATAAGCTATGTAATGCAAGGAGATAATCAATCCAAGCAATAAGAAGTAAAATGGAATCTCGAGTAGTAGAGTAAAAGTACATATAATGAATGGCTCATTTCCTCAAAGAAGAATAAGTACATATGGATGCAATAAATGGAATATTTCTTTCATGGGTTTATAATTCAAAGGAAAAGGACAAGGTTTTTTGAATGCTACTGTTACAAAGAAAATTAGTGACTCAATCTGTTCTGCAAGAGTGAATTTGAAAGTTATGTTGTGTGCTCAGAATTTTATTTTGGTATATGAAAATATGTTAGAGAGTAAACAATTCTCTTAGATAACATCTAACATATTTATGAAAGAATTTGTGATGGAAATGTTAGAGAGAAATAAAACACGTCTTTATATGTATCATATTTATCTCTTGTTCCTTTGTTGTATATTATTTTTAACGCGTGTAAAGGTATAGTACAAATAATGGCCCACTTTTTATCATGAAGTAAATGCAAACGATAGAAAAATGCCGTTCTTGCTTTGCATAATTTGAAATATAGCTTTAAGTGTGCAATTGAAAGTGTGTTGGAGTTAATTAAGTGATTCCTCATTTGTGTGTTAACGTAACTTTCATTTAAATGGGGCTACCTAGCTACATATTAATATAATATATGTCTCTTCTAATGTGGAAATACTAGTACAAATTGTAACTAATTGATGATATCAAACTTCAACTTTCATTAAACGCTTTCAACTACTATTCAAAAGCAATTCATGGTTTTCTAAGTTTGGATTTTTCTCTATGACATAGTCTTTAATTTTTTTTCTTATTTTGATTAAAGATCATAATACAGTACACTACCTATCTGTTTCATCTTTTTGCTATTATATTTTTTAAATAAAAATTTTAAAATATCATTCTAAAGATATATTCTTTAAAGATATTGATCAAAATCATTTTAAAGATATATTCTTATATTATATGAAAAATTATTTAATTTTTATGACATAAAATATGAACCTATACAAAACATTACGTACCATTAGTTATAAACCTGCAAGATTTCATATCGATCCTGCTACAATATGGGTGAATATCAAACATAACTCTATGTCTAGGCATTCTTTACAATCATAGTGTATAGTTCTCCAACCAATTAATGGATTACCTTCATCTTCTTTTGTTGATGTATCTCTTTCCCATCTGTCGCACCTCAAAAAATACTATCCTCACGAAAGCATTCGCGGATGGGCTAAATAGAGTCGCCACAAATTTGTCAACTATTTCGGAAAATAGTTGTTTTACCTAGTTCTATTGGAGGTTTACAGGTAATACTTTGGATAATCATAAAAACGAAACCTACAAGATTTTAGAATCATGTTTTGAGGTAATCACCAACCTTGGCCAGGATGAAGTAGTGGAGGAGGTCTTGACTAAAGAGAACGAAGTAGGGTCTGAGAAAGAGGAGCGTGAAAACCAGAGTGACTAAGTTGAGAATGGGGTCACCATTAAGCAATTGATAGGCAAAAATTCCCCTTGGAGAAGGACTAAGAAACAAATTCTGAATGAAGAAGGGTTGTTTACCAAGTTTAAAGAGATGTTAACCCAGAGCTATCTGATTACATAAAATTGCCATATCCATTCATTAAGAAGAAACCACTACCGGGAGATGAGGAAGAGTTGTTTACCAAGTTTAAAGAGATGTTAACCAAGCTTCAGGTAAGTATTTATTTTCATGAAGTTTTAGGGCTAATATCAAAATTTGCTAAATTTATGAAGGCATTATTAACTGGGACAAACTAGAAGCTGGATAAAGAGCTGGTAAATATGACTGAAAAATGTGATACGACATTGCTCCAAACAATGCCGACAAACTGAAGGATCCAGGTTGGTTTACCATCTTTTGCACTATTGGTGGGGTAAAGATCAATGGCGGAGCCAGTAAAATTATGATGTTTGGGCAACTTTTCATTGGCTTCAAAATTTTCTACCAATACAGTATTTGACATACATCATCATAACATCATGCTACAATTCATATACTCCAAAATTTGTCAAAAATGATAAAGAAACGTTACCAACCTTTTTCCCATGATAAGGATCTTTTATTTGATAAGGAACTGCAAATTAAAAGCGTGTAAATCATAAAATCTTACTTTTCCATTTGAGAGTGAAACAAATATTTCCTCTCCTGAAGTTGGTTGTGTTAACCCTAGCTCCCATTACCCTCTTTGTTGCCTACACCAAACAACAAAAATATAATGAATTTTGGCACTAATGAATTTTTAGACGGACCGCATCAATGGATTTTGGCATTAAACTTTGTCTTTATTTGTATGACTTACATTTAAACATTCCATGTAAAGCTACAATTTGTACGGCAGAAAAAAGACAAACTCATGCTTTGAAATATCAATCCAATTCAAATGTAACACATTAAAACTAACAACAAAATGAAGTCTAACATGAATTTATAATCAAATCATTCCACCAACAACAGAGTCTGAGAAGAACCATGATATATATGCACAGAGTTTCAGAAGCTGGTCGTCTTCTCCCTTCATCAAGCCGCTGGAATTCCATAGCACTTGATTTCAAACTTACTCCTAAATCAACTATTTCCTATGATTCCATCCCTTCCAAATATCCAAAATCTGTTGACTGCAATCTTGTCATCACTGATAAGAAACACTTCCATATTTTTATTTTTGTCACAGTAGCAATATTTTTTTTCCATCATATGATTGGCTTTGTTATTACACTTCTTACCTCAGAAGCATAAGCATCAAGACTCTTCAATCAATCTCAAGTTGGCTATAAACCAAGTTCTAACCTTTAAGAATCAACAGAAGAAAAAAAAGAAACAATCATAAAGTCTGGCAATTTAAAAATTCAATACCAAAAACACCATCACAAATCAAGGTTAAATTATCAAAAATCCAGTAAAGCAAGAACAAGATAAAGGAAGAAGAATCTCGGCTCACAACTTTTACCGAACACTTGGTGGCCATAGCGCGAAACGACAAATTCGACACCAATTCTCCATCAATTCTTCAACCACAACCTGCAACAACAACAAATAACAACACAACAACAATGTTGTAGCGAGAATTGGACTGAAACAGAAGCAAAAAGAAGAAAGAACCGTAGGAGGCATTTTATCGGTGAGGCTCAAAGGAAGGTGAGGCTCAAATACACATAAAAATTTGAAAAAAACTAAGACATAAAAGAAGGTGTGGCTCATTGGTGGTTGATTGAACGAAAACCAAAATGAGAAGAGTGGAGCTATGGTGTGTGTCAGTTTGCGGTATGGTGTGGTGGAGGATGGCCATGGCAGATCTTCGGCGCGGGATGGTGAAGCGTTACCAGGCGGAGCCTGAGCAGCTGCCCTACCTGGCCGAGTGCTGGCTCTTCCACTGGTAGAGATCCCACATGATCTATGTGACTTAGGGTCGAGTATCAAATTAATGCCTCTTAATTAGGCAAAAGAATTGAAATTGGGGGAGATCATACCTAACAATATAACTCTCACCTTGGCTGATTTATCTGTTACTCATCTTCATGGTGTTTTACAGGATGTGTTAATGCATGTTGCCGGTCTAGTTTTTCCAGTAGATTTTGTGCAGTAGATATGAAGGGAGACACAGGTGGTTCACTTATTCTCGGACGCCCATTCTTGGCGACTGGGAAAACATTAATAGATTTGGAGACAGGTTAAATTATCTTGAAGTTCAATAATAAAAAGTGGTGTTTAATGTTTATAAATGGACACTGTATGCAGATGATCTGGAGACATGCTACCAGATTGAAGAAAAAGGTATCAAGAAGGACAAAGGAAGAAATAAAGGACCATTATCCAGCATGAGGGTATCCATTGCGCCTAACGTGCCTTAGGCATAGACTGTCAAGCTAATAATGGTAAAGAAGCCTTGGTTGGGAGGTAACCCATTAGTAAGTGTGTGTTTTTATTTATTTTTTATTTTATTTTGTTTAATTAAAACATGTCAAATTTTTGTTGTTACTGTGCAAGGAAAGCACGCAGATTAAAAATAAAGAAGAGAAGAGACATGTGAAAGGAAAATAAGAAATGGAAAAAAATAAAATAAGTTAAGAAGAAAATAAGGAAGCCCCTGGAAAAATCATGCAGCTTGTCGCACGTGTGATAGGGCTATATCGCACGCAATGGCTTCATAATGCACGTGATAGAGACGTTGACAAAGATTTCTTAGAAGAATTATGAGCATATCGCGCGCGATGGACGCATCATGTGCGTGATGAGAATGTAAAATTTCCTATAAATAGAGATTTTCAAATCTCTTGTCCTAACAAATCTTTTCTCTAATCTTTCTTAGCCTTAAATCTCTTATATTCATTCTCTTCTGCTTATTTTATTCTCTGTGCAGTGTTATTTTTGTGTTGTTACAGACAAAATGAGTTTAAAAAGAGCTAGAGTTTGAAGAGGTTAATCTTCAGGCGCTACTCCCGCACCAAATTCTCCAACTTTTCTGAATCAAAGTTTCTTTCTGAAGCAAATGATGAAAAGTATTTAAAGTTGGTTGACTACCTGTTGCGGTGAAAATTGGATAACAAGCTATTAATTAACTTGCATCACCTAAAATCCCTTAGCTCATCTCTTTGCAAGAAGTTTGCAATGGCTTGACGACACCGACAAACAACACACTCATCTTTTTAGAAGGTGATGGTAGACCTTGTTAGTCTGACTGTTTAAATTTTTCGATTTTCTATGTTTGTTATTTCTTTTTAAACGTTGTGGACATTTTGATGTTGAAAATTTGAGTCTTTGTTTGTCCAAAGTTTGAAAAAGTCAGGTGAGAATGACGTTTTCTAGCGCGACCCTTGTGAATTATGATTTGGGAAGGTGATAGTGGACTTCCAAGAGTCTGATTGTTTAAAAATTTTAATTTCTATGTTTATTACTCTAATTTATCACGTTGTAGACGATTCGATTGTATAAAATTTTAAATTTCTATTTTTGTTGGTATAATATTATAAACATTGGTGATCTGATGTTAAAATTTTTGAACCAGTGTTCATTCAAGGCTGCAAATATTCAATTAAAAATTACACCTTTTAGTGTGAAACGTATGAATTGTGATTTGGAATGGTAACGCTTGACCTCCATGAATTCGATTAAATAAGTCTTAAAATTATATATAATTTTTTATTGCAAAGCATATAATATAAATTAACTTTATCATATTCATTTCAATAATAAAATATGTTGTACAATTAGTTATTTTGAACGAAGGTTTAGAAAAGCTAAAAAAAAATCATAAATTAAAAAATCATGTAATTCAATCTTATCCTATAGCATTTTTTATTGTTAGAATGATAAAAAAAAAATAGAAATATCAACAAAATAGAAAATCTCAAGCTTGTTGCACTTCAATTAAGCTTGTTGCACTTAAATTTTATCCATCATTGTTATTTCTATTGAATACTACAAATATTAATATATTTAATCATTAATATTTTATTTTTTTCTTATTTTTGTTCAATATATATATATATATATATATATATATATATATATATATATATATATATATATATATATATATATATATATATATATATATATATATATAATTAAATTACAATTATTTATATTTTTGAAGCTTTATGGAAACATTTAAAAAAAAAAGTAAAATAACAGTGATAATTATATTAGAACTATTAATCATGGATGAGAGATAATTTATGAATGCAGAAAAATAGTAGAAACAAAAGAAATTCATTAGCTTTTCAAATGTCTAATTGTGAAAATTTTAGGCTAATCTTCTCTATTTCTAGAATGCTTTGTGGTCCATTAAATATTGTGAACAGTAATGTGACATAACCCTTGTAGCACTGTATTTAAGACTATATGTAGGATAGTGAAGTCTTACCCTAAAAAAAACCAGATAGTAATTGAACTATATACGGGAGAAAGATTTTGATTGGTTCTTATTTTGAGGGTGAAAATTATTGAAGGCAAAGTTTCTATTCATAAGAAAAGTTTTTTTTGTAAGCAAGTTATCCAATAAAGCAAGAACTAAGGGTTCTCGAACCTGGTTACAAATGAAATGAGCTAAACCAGCTCGAACAAAAAGAAATTGCTAACCAATTGCTTTTATGATAGAAAAAACAACGGATTTTTACAAAAAGCATAAAAATTACAATTGGGTTTAGCAATTTCGCCTAATAAGGACTATTTCCAAGTCGTAATCTTTATATTCCAAACGATGTCGAAAACATTCCAACTATGCTTCTCAAAGATGATACCATTCCAAGCAATCCAAATATTCCAATTTATAGCCAACCAAAAAACTCCAGCTTTCCCATTTTTCACTCCTTGAGATTTACAAAAAAGAAACCATCTCGCAAAGCTTTCTTTACAACACTCCGAGTTGTCGTCAATATTATCTACAAAACCAATCCACTCCCTTATGTCCCTCCAAATTAACCTCACCACAAGACAAAACCGCCGCACAGGATTTGACGGTAAAACCGATTACAGGTTCGGGAAGCCAAATGAACTTATTCCAACCATTAATTGCAGGCCCTGCATTAATAATACGATTCTTTAAAACCAGTCTGCTCACATGTAAATCAGAATTCACAATAACATCAATTCCAAAATCACCCCAACTCCAACCCCCTTCCACCGAACCTCCCATTCCGGCTACAGACGCATTTTGAAGCCTAGATTCGGAAAACAGAACCAGGAATTTATCCTTCAATCTAAAATTGCCGAACCAATTGGAATACCAAAAAGAGGTAATGTAACCATTCCCCATTTCCACCCTACAATTCTTCGCACAAATGTTTTCTTCTAATTTTTTATCGATAGACCTAATATCTTTCCACCACATTGATTTAGAGACGCTAGGCCGAATATCAGAATTCCCATTAAACATAGTCAAACTAATATCACCATATCGGGCTCTCAAGATGCTATACCATAAAGAGTCCGAACCTTGCAGAATCCTCCACCTCCATTTAAGAAGAAGCGCAACATTAAATTCCTCGATACACCGCAATCCTAAACCACCTTACTCCATCGGCAAACCAACATCCTTCCGTCCTACCCAATGAATCCGTCTCCGCTCCTCCGTGCCCCCCCATAAAAATTTACTTTGCAACGAAGTTATTTCATTGGCAATTTTGACGGGAATCCTATAAAAAGATAACATAAAGATTGACATTGAACATAAAATCGATTTTTGAAGGGTAATTCTACCCCCTAAACTAAGCAACCGACACTTCTAACTAGAAAGCCGTTTCTTAATCTTATTGACCAAGCATCTCCACATGGATAACCTTCTCGGATTGGACCCAATTGGATTGCCAAGAAAGTTAAAACTATTATCCTCTCTTATACTAGAAAGAAAAGAAGCCACCGCCTCCAAAAAATGAGGATTCGAATTAATTCCAATTAATTTACTCTTATGGTAGTTAATTCCCAATCCCGAAACAAGCTCGAAACTCCTATGAACCGCCTTTATGGGCCACATTTGTTTCCAACTACTACCTCTGATTAGCAAGGTGTCATCCGCAAATTAAAGGATATGGACCGAGCAATCCCTATTTACAAAAACTTCTTCATATTCCCCTATTTCCACTGCCTTATTGACCAAGCACGAGAGAGCCTCTGCAACAATCACAAAAAGGAACGGAGATAAAGGATCTCCTTGCCTTAAGCCTCTCTCCACCTTAAACTACTTAGTCAGACTTCCATTCACTAACACCAATATATTGCTATTGAAAACCAACAACTTCATCCATCTCATCCAAATAACCCCAAATCCCATCCTCCTCATCATATATCTAAGAAAACTCCAACTCACTTTGCATAAGCTTTTTCGAAATCCACCTTGAAGAGAGTGCACCTCTTCCCTTCCTTCTTACAAAAGTCCACCAAGTCGTTCGCTACAAGAACACCTTCCAAAAGTTGGCGCCCGGGAACGAAAGCACTTTGACAAGATGAGACAATGGTATGCAAAATGGTCTTCAACCTTCCCGCTAAGAGTTTGGACAACACTTTGTATAAACTTCCCACAAGGCAAATGGGTCTATAGTCGTCAAGCTCCAACGGATTAAGAACCTTCGGTACAAGCGTCAAGAACGAAGAAGTCATAGCCTTCGGTAACACTGTTCCCGAGTGAAATCCATTGTAGAAATTAACAAAGTCTTCTTTGAAAAACAAGATAGTATAACCGTCGGGACCCGGACTTTTCAAACCTTCACACCCCCACACCGCCTCCCTTATCTCTTCCTCCAAAAAAGGTAATTCAAGAAACGCACTATCGATGCTATTAAAGCTTTTAAAATTAATACCATCAAGAAGAGGTCTATCTACATCTTCTTCAATAAATTTGCAAGAAAAATGATCCAACACCTCCTTCTTTACCTTACTCACCGGATCCACCCTGCCACTCTCCATATTGACCGAGCCAATGTGGTTACGCTCCTTCTCTCTTTCATGACTCTATGGGAGAACCTACTATTATTATCACCGTCGTTCTTCCACTTCAACCTCGCCTTTTGAATTAACATATTTTCCTTTATTTTAAGATTAAACCAAAACCGGTTTGGGGCTTCCTTCCTTTTGGAGAGGACGTCATCTAACGTACTAACATCAAAGTTTGATAAGAGATCCTCCGCTTCGTTCAAATCCCTCAAACTCACCTCCACCTCCAACTCAAACCTGCCGAGCACCTCCGCATTCCACCATCTAAGCCGATCTTTAAGCTTCCTCAACTTCTCCTTTAAAACAAAATCACTCCTTCCTACCACCACCATTCTTCTCCACTCCTCCTCATCAAACGGGATGAAATTTTTATCCGAAAACCACTCATTATTAACTCTAAACGGCTTCGGACCCCAATCTGCCCCATCCACCACCAACCAAATTGGGCAATGATCCGAAATATCCCTCTGACCAATTAACTGACCAACCACCCCCCATCTCTCCACAATAGATTTAAAAACTAAAAAACGATCGATCTGACTCATGGACTGCCCATCTCCACTAAACCAACTATAATTCTTCCCTTTACACAGAACATCCAACAAGTTGCTTTTTCCAATAAAAGTGCCAAATTCCTCCATCTCAGAACTCCTATAACCGACAACCCTCCCTTTTCTTTCTCTAGAAATTTTAACCGCATTAAAGTCCCCACAGATTATCCACTCGCCATCCATACTTCTGTCATTTAAATCCAGCAGACTTTCCCACATAGATCTCTTCTTGGCCAACTAACAAGAAGAGTAGACATTACAAATATAGTAACTGTGATTTCTCCACACAACCTTCACTCCCAAGAATCCTTCACCTTTAAAGCTACTAATCACGTCAAATTTACCTTCTTTCCACAAAATGATTAGACCTCCGGAAAGACCTTTGGATTCCGAAAAAGAAAAACCAACCTCTTCATTTTTCCAAAAGTTCTTAATGACATTCTCGTTCATCTTTGACATTTTCGTTTCCTGAAGCAAAAAAAGGTCGGCATGCCCTTTCTTAATCACTTGACTTATTCTTCTCCTTTTTAACTTACTACCACCCCCTCTAATGTTCCAAGATCCTATGATCATTAAGAACCATTTTTGTGCTCCTTCCTTGTTAACATTCTCACCTTATCAGCTTCCTCCTTTTCAATAATACTAACCCTGTAACTTTTATTCGATTCAACATTCGTCATTCCCAGACTAGCAATAGCATTCCACAATTTGACGCCGTCATTGCTATCGAAATTCTCCCATATTCTGATGTTATTCCTAAGAATAACCGATTTTTTCGATTAATCCCCATACAAGACCGTACCCTCCCCATTGCCGGTTGTGGAGGTTGCAGGATTTCCATCCTTACAAGTCAGCTCCTTGGCGCTACACCCTTCCTGCAAAACACCAGAACCAGAAGAAATTCTCATCTTGCTTGTCTTCTTCTGCATCCTCTTCATTCTTTTATTAAATAAAATTCCCCGTTCGGTACAGTAGCAGTATTTCAATTTTTTTGGTTTTTTCACAGGACTAGTCCTGGCCGGAACCTCACTAACAGTAATACGAATATGTGCCTCCACAGAACAATCGACCTTAGTACCTGACGAGCAGGAGATAGGATCACTACACGACAATAATTCCAGCCTATGATCCGAGCTGCCAGATGTTTCTTTCAGGAGACAAACTGCCGTGTCGAAGGAGCCATCCTCAGGAATAGGGACAGACGACACCTGATTAGCAAGAACTGCAACCGATTTACCCGAAAGTTCAGCCTCGCTACCGATTTCTTCATTGTCCCTTTCATTGAAATCTTCAAATAAGTCTTCACTGCCATTCATTCTAAAACTGTTATTACTGTCCGACCATTCACTTTCGCTTTCCTCTGACTGAACTGACTTGTAATTATCAGTTTTGGAGACAGAAATTTCCTTTAGGACACGGACCGGCTTGAAAGTATCCTCCCTCAACACCAAAGTAAAGTTGTTTCCATTAACATCCACATTCAAATTCTGAATGAGCTCACATGCAATAGACATCTTTACAAGGATCCTACTGACATCGAAATTCAATCCCTTCATAGTGCTTTCGTCAACGCTAACAAACGTTCCAATTGAATTACCTATAGTTTCAAAAAATTCGGTGTTCCATGCGTGAACTGGCACTCCGTAAACCCTCACCCACATAACTCTGACTTCACCAACGTCTTTCTCCTCCCAAGGTTTGTTAGTGGAAAACCACTCTTTACACCATCGTTCACCCTCCCTTACCAAATCCTGAAATAAGCATTCCTCTAATTCTCCAACAAGCAAAGAGAACCTCCCATCGGTGTGACTTTGATAGAGAAGATACCCTCAATTTCGAAACTAGTTTGCAAGTTGTAGGTTGCTCCTGGGATGAGGACTTTTCCTACATATGCCTTCTTCAGTCTTTCTTTGGTCTCCGACTTCGACTCATAATGAACCACCCTATACTCTTCATCGCCCTGTTGTTTTCCTACCTTGTTTGCCACAACCTCTGCAAATGTTTTATTCCCTACACCATTACCACCT
The DNA here is from genome assembly GCA_022829125.1 of Lathyrus tuberosus. Taxonomy (NCBI): domain Eukaryota; kingdom Viridiplantae; phylum Streptophyta; class Magnoliopsida; order Fabales; family Fabaceae; genus Lathyrus; species Lathyrus tuberosus. The sequence continues at coordinate 1,072,498 of JALAZF010000426.1, read as the reverse complement.
CTATAAAATGGCACCTTCTGCAATGGTTTAGCTCCAAAGTTCTCCCCTCCTGAATGTTGTGATTTTGACTTCCTAGAGCTCATTCCAAATCGTGGCAAATTCGCGTGTATTTTCTTGCCGTCGATAATAATGTTATCTAATTTGACCGCCAATAAACTTGCGTCTCCACCTTCCCTAAACCTTGCGAAGTCGGAGTGCTTTCTAATTTTGTTCCTCTTTGGTGGTATGACCACCTCTACAACCTTCCCCACGCATCCAAAGAGGGCGAAAATATCTTTCGCCTTTGTTCTGTCTGGAAACTCGGAGAAGAAAATTGATGATAATTCGTTTTCAGACTCTCCACTATATCCCCTTCCGACTGGGAAAGAATCCCATGAGGCTCTTCCCTTCGAAAACCCTTCCTTCGCACCTCTGTCCACCCCTTATCATCGTCCATAAAACGTAGTCCCAATCCGAAAAAGCACTCCAACCTGTGCTAAACCCAGAGGAATCGCACGACCCCAAACATACGCTAAAACCTAGAAAACCCAGAAAATCAGCTCGAAAACCAAGGCCCCTAACCCTAAAGTTAGGAATTTAAGCCGAAGATTTCGAAGAAGAAGTCTAGGTCTTCATGAAAGTAGCCGGAAATTTGGGAACACCCGTGAGATGCTGTCACTAATTTCTGTTACTGGAGCTCACATTCATAAGAAAAGTGACTCTACGATAACATAAACTTTGTTTAATCTAATAAGGAAAATTGTGTTTAAGTAAAGAAAATATAAGATTCCCCAAGAAACCTTGAAAATCTTTTTAAACGTAAAAATAAAAATTAGAATTTTTTTTTAAATTTCATTTTTTTACCCTCTATAAGACATAGACTATTTAAGCTTTTATTTCTAGTTGATTAAACATATATAAAAATATTACTTGTATATTGCAATAATAATTATATCATTCTTTTCAAAATTTTAAAATATTGCTCATAATATATTTTTGTTTCTAATACTCTATTCCGCTGAGTTTTTATTTAATAAAAAATAATTATTATTGGAAAAAGAATCAATTCGAATGAAATGATAATAAATACGACATGAAATTTATAATGGAGAGATGGTTTTTTCTTGATAAAAAAAATTTGAGTTGGAGTTATTTAAGTCTTTACATCACTTGTGAGCATCACCATAGTACATCACTATATCACTATAATAAAGAAAGGCATTGGAAACTCCCTACAATGGCATTGAATTCATTGTACTTTTCTTATTCTTTTTTTGATTAAAATTTTTCTAGGGCAAATTTAAATAATTGCTTATTAATTAATATTTATTTTCACACTTGCACAAGTACCGGGAAACTTTTTAAAATTTGTAACTATATTTACATTATTTGGATTTAAAGTAGACAATAGTGAAAATTCAAAAACTACTTTTTTTACTATTTAGTTATAATAACTGAAAACATAGTAATTAGAGCAACTACATTATAAATACATTCCATATTTCTTAAGCTTTTATCAACAACATTATGAATATATTTCATATTTCTTAAGCTTTTAGCAACAACATTATCAAAATGAAAGGAATTTTCAATCTCTTTCTGATTATTTCTCTTCTACTATCAAGTTTCCATGTTGCTCTCCTCCTCTTTGAAATAGCATTCTGCTCTGGTAAAAACCTCATCGATGCTGGATGCCGACTTTTGTGCTAGGGATTTGTTCTTCTTGCTAGAACAACATGGAAACTTGATAGTAGAAGAGAAATAATCACAAAGAGATTGAAAATTTCTTTCATTTTGATAATGTTGTTGATAACAGCTTAAGAAATATGGAATGTATTTATAATGTTGTCGATAAAAGCTTAAGTATAATAATAGTGTTGTTGATACGATCATATGAGTTGGAATCTTTGTTCTAATTATATTTCCAATTATTATAACTAAATAGTAAAAAAAAGTAATTTTCAATTTTCTCTATTATAACTTTCTTGGTGTTGTTTGTTGTCAATTGTCGGTGTTGTCTATGCTATAATATTATGTATTAATCTTTTTATACTGTCTTTGTGTTATATTAATGTCATATTTTCAATGTTTTACATTAATGTCATAATATAAGTTTGATTCTAGAATTCAAACATGTAAATTTGTAGGGTTACTTTTTTGTGTTCCTGTCTAACATTTAATATCAATGTTTATTTATTAAAATTTAAGCATTCATATTATAATCCAAAAGAAGTTTTTAAACTTTTGATGGCCCAAGAGATATTGATTTGAAAATAACTTCACTAGTATTGAGTGAGCATGGCAACAATTTTTTAACTAAATATTATTTATTTATGATTTCGAGATGGAATTATATAATTAATTGATTTTTTTGGTTTGATTGAAACAAAGAAAATGCAAGATTCTATCCAAGATATTTATTTTTCACATAAACTACATCGACCCAACATGTAGTCTATGGAACATTGAGTATTGAATTACAAATTTTTCAAAATCCCCTTTCAAAAACAAATACTTTATCCGTATATTTTCCACAAAATTCAAAATCCCATTCACACCAGAAGCCATCTACCAACCCCTTTTAAAAAGGTCAATTTCTCTATGAACACCATTAACAACATAACCTTTGCAAGTCTTGCTACAATCACCATAAACAACAACTTATACCAGAAGTCGGGCAAAGAAATTGGTTTGAAATTCCTTCATTGTAATACCCCGTATTTTTATTTCTTCGGATAATATTTTATTGGGATCGACTGAGCCCAGTGTACTCTGAGGAATTATTTGATAAAATAATTAGAGTAACTGTGGAACTGAGATTAAATCCAATTAATATTATCTGACTCGGAGGTATTTTATTATTTAGGACTTAAGAGACTTTTTGGACATTTAGTAGTATTATTTCTAATACTAAGTTAGTTTATATTCTTTTTCTCTCACTTTGCCAAACAAAAGAAAAAGATAGAAACATTGAAGGAAAGAAGAAAGAAAGGAAAGGAAAGGAGAGAAAAGAGGAAATAGGAGAAAAAGCTCAAGAACATCAAGATCATCATCATCCATTCATCAAACTTTCATCCAATCTTCTCAATCATCTTCATCTTGCTCATCTCAAGGTGGGTTCTAGTTTAGAAACCACATTTTTTGAGTTTTTGGAATGATTGAGTTTTTGGTCAATATGTTGAATCGATGTTTTTAACAGTTAAAAATCGATATAAATTGTGTAGTATGATCACATTATGTATATTAACATTGTTGATGGTTGTTTGTGCTGTTTGTAATTGATTTGGGTAAAGAAATAGTGATTTTGGGGTTTTGGGGGCCATGGAACCCGTAAGGAGAAATTCTGGTTCTGGTGTGATTCGCCAGGAGAATTAGGTCTCGCCACCTATTCGCCAGGCGAAGTGCTGGCGAAAGGGATTTGCCAGGCGAAAACCGGATTCGCCAGGCGAATCTGGAGAAACAGAAATGTGTTAGCTACTAGAACTTTTGATTTTTCTGAAATTGGGGATTCGCCACTAGATTCGCCAGGCGAAGTGCTGGCGAATGGGGATTTGCCAGGCGAAGTGCTGGCGAATGTGGATTCGCCAGGCGAGATCCAAATTCGCCAGGCGAATCTGCCTGGGACCAAATAATTTTCTTTTCTTCAAAAATCCGTAACTTTTGACTCGTTTATCCGATCTAAGAGTTCTTTATATCGTTGTGAAGCTAAGGAAATATTCTATGCAATGGGAGTGAAAAATGTTAATTTTACCGACTGACTAAATAATCGGGAAAGTTCAAAAGTGTTTTAATTATGTTGTAATTGTTATAAATTATTCTATTATGCAATTGTGAGATGCCTTGCCTATCCTATTATTGTTTAACATGATTGTAATTGAATATGCATGTTAATATGGAAAAAGAAATAGGAAGAGTGAGGAAAATCCCCTTATGTACTATAGGAGAATTTAGAAGTTTAAAACACTAGTATGGAACATGTGGTTAACCTTTGTGGGTTTGAGCTGGCATGAGAGGCCGGGAGGCATTATAGCCTTGTGATTGTCGAATACAATTGTGTTGTTGTGCACGATCACGTAATCATAACCGATTTATATTGAGTGTAGTTTCATGAATCTCGGACTCCTCTGAAATGGATGCACAACTACTTGGTAGGTTTGATTCCCCGTGCTGTACGAATGGCGCCCATGGAGCGTATGCTTGTGATGGTAAAAGGCCCGTGTGAAGTGACGGGTCATAACGGTAAAAGGCCTGTAGAACCCGAATCCATTCGTATGTCAAGTAGGTTACAAGGATCTATTACTCGGGTCGCCTTCTAGACGTAGAAGCGGACGGGAATAGAAGATACCTTGGTATGGTTATGGATTAGTGATACTTTGAGTTGATGAACTCATGGCATGTTTCCATATAGTGTGAGGATTGAAATGTGAACTCAAGAGTCCTTTCCCCTATCCCCCGGACTTGAGTTAGGATTGTTAGACCTTGATAATCCGAGAGAACCCATAAGATAGGGAACTCACTGAGATTTGATGTATCTCACCCCACGTTGTTGATGTATTTCAGGTGTTTCAGGTTCCGAGAAGGGTAAGGATAAGGTTGTGTGATCTTTTCCTTGCTTGTTGATAGCTAGTTTCCGTAGCGGAGTTTATTTTGAGATCATTGTTGATCTAGTCCTTAGTTTTTATCTTTTGGACATCTTGTGTATAATATGCCTTAGTTTTTGTACTTTGTACTTTAGGGCATTTATTTGTATACAATGTGTTAACTAGGAGCTTATGTGTTTCAGTACCAAACACTTGGAGCTAAATATAATATTTATGCTTTGATGTATGAGTTTTATATATGGGTGTTACATTCATGCTTGATTGGGTTCAGGTTGGGCTTGTCCTTGCATTTACAGCATAAGCTAATTTTGCTGTTGTTGCATCTGCTGCATGAACTGGGATCATTGATTCCCTCAATTACCAACCTCCCATTGGGTTTCCACATTTCTAGTTATAGGCTTCCCACGAACTCAACATCTTTCATACATAACTTGTTTGTCATACATATAGAAATCAAGTTGATCATGTCTAATACTATATAATATGACAATGGGGTTTATGCTGGCAAGCACACATCTGAGGCAGAAAAGATATTTTACTAATGATGTTTCATGGTTGGGTCGAGAGTTGACCTGCTCTGATACGAAATATAACACCCCATACATTACATATCTAGAATAACATTATATGTAGCACTAGATTGGTACTTAAATTCATACATAAGCATTTAAATGATATCATAAGTCATGTACATTACAAAATAACATCATTAGAGTACATGAATTGCAACCCATATCCATAAAATACTACAAAAAATTTGATTCAACATAAATAAAATATGAAACATCTTCATTTGTGACTTAAGGCCATCGTTCATTAGCCTTTCTCATGCATCGAGCTACCTGAAATATATAACACGAATGGAGTGAGATACTAAATTTCAGTGAGTTTTAGATTACACCATGAGCCCACTCGACTCTACAGTTTTTTGAATTCCCTAGACAAACGGATATCTGCTGCCCACTAAGTCTTCTAGGTTTACTTGTCTTCCTTCTTTCGGGACCTTATCCCTCAAGGTAAGGTCTTACGGTTTACCTACCTTCCTTCTCTCGGGGTCTTACTCTCTTACCTTTTGAACTACACTCCCGACGAGACATGGAAATCAAACGTTCCACGTACACGATCCAGTTCATCTGAAAATCATCATATCGGTTATTATTGAGTATTAGAGTGTCATATCACTTTCTAAGTTACTTTACCGTCAGATTATCTACTAAATCCTACGGTTTCCTCACTTTACCGAATTTTATCTTTTAGGTAAGTGAACTGTTCATACTGTGGTATAGAGGCAAGAAGCAAAAAATTAGATTTGGAAGGATTCTCTTTGGGATTTATATCGTCTCCACAGGGATCGGTTCGAGGGAAAGAATGTCATTCACAATCTCTATGTCTCTAAAGGTTGGTTTTAATTGGTTTAAAAGAGTAACATGTAAAAAGAAAAGCATATAAACAAGAAAATAAATACATTCTTTAGAGAGGAGAGAACTCGTCGGGATTGTATTACATCTACCCATCAAATACACAAATCTACCAATCAGTTGTAAGCAACCTAAAACAGTCGTCAATATCATCACGTATTGTTCACAACCGAGGTTATGTCTAACGCAAAGTCAAGAGAACAACCGTATTGTCTCGGAGGTGATGTCTCACGCAACTCAACAACACATAGGCATTAAGATTAGATACCCAATATGAATATTAGACCTATATCTATTTCTAGGGTTTAGAATCTAATATATGTTCATCTTAGATCTGGATTCAAATAGGATACGTCTACCGATCCTCAAATCCAAACATGAAAATCAAAGATAACTTCGATAAAGAGTTGTAAAAGAGATTTTATACAAAGATCCATAAATACACATACAATTAAAGTAAACTTACATAAACAATCCCTAACAAATAGAGAATACAAAGACAAGAAGGAAGATGAAAAGGAATCTCTCGCCGTGTCCACCAAAGTGACGCAAATCCAACTCGGGATCATCAAGATGCACCCTCTAATGTCGTTTATACGCTACTCTACTCTAAGAATGTTTGTGTTGAAGTTGGGAGTAATTAAAAATCCCAAATAACATAACCAAAAAAAATGCTGAAAAGTAATTTAAATAGGGCCTAGAACAACGCGAATCGCGTTTAGCGCCATCAGAAAAATCCAGCTTCTTATTTTCTTCACAACTTTCGAACAACAACTCTGATTGACGCACGGTCGGAAGCGTTGGAAAACTTATTAAATTCTCTATATGACAATGATAAAATATCATTGCTTAGCGTGATTCAACTTAAAATACACATAAACCGCCTTAAACCGAGCTAAGCACGGTCCTGCTCACGCTAAGCGTGGTCAGAAAAACCAAAATTATTTGCTTCTGCCATCCACCTCCAGCGCGCTAAAAATCATGCTAAGCTTGAATGCCAGTTTAAAAACTCCAAAATTCTGTATTTGAAGCATCTCTCTTGGCTTAAACGGGTCCTTACTTCAACCATGCATTATTACCAATAAAAACAGATGAAAAACTATCAAACTCAACAATATGTACACAATATCGCAATATATACAACATTATGTAAATTATACAAAATTTATACAAAAACTGGGGATTATTAACAGAAAACAAATGAATCAAGTCGTTGAGTGCTAATTATTCACACTCAAAATAACAACAATTTTAGCACTCAACAAAATCTCCCTAACTTAAACTTGTTTTTCCTCACACAAGAATCGATCCACTCAAAGAAACAAAAGTAATTATCAAGAAATCATGGATCAACAAGATTTGGAAGAAAAAAAAACAAATTATGGTTCAAATACAAAAACGTACAAGCAAAGCAAAACTCACCACTATACTACAACGACAACATGAAAACGAAACAAATCTTAAGCACAAAAAGCATGCAAAACCATCTAAAACAATACATGTTCAATCATGAAAAACACACAAAAATGAGGGACTTGAAACTCATCCAACAATCTGGCAAACAAAAGACTAAATTATGCATTCATCCAAAAACTCATATTGAAAACATAAAAGCAAGAATCACAAGGACTTTTCAAGGTTGTAATGTGGCTTGGTTAACAAAGAAGGGGCAATTTCTAAAGGTAATTGAAACAAAAACTCTCAAGCACCACAATTTCAATCACACTTCTTCTTTTATCCCAATTTGTCACACCAATCACAGAACCTATTTAGCACAATTATTTGATACCTTTTTGTTTTCTTTCCTTTTTCAAGGCTTTTCTTTTTCTTTCTTTTTTCTTTTTCTTTTCTTTTCCTTTTCACTTTCTTTTTTTCTTTTTCTTTTTCAATTTCTCAACCTCATAGCAACAAACCTTCTATCCCGAACTTGAATACAACCAAACATGTAATGTGAATACTCCATACTTTCTAAGGCAAGGTTAAATTTCAAACAACAAAATATGGTGGAGGGTTAAAAAAAAAAAACAAGCAAAATCCATTAAAAAATAAGTGAACTAAATACTCATGGAAAAGCATCATAGTTCAAATACAACATGGATGTTGACAAAAACGCTCAGTGGGGTTGAACAAATTCTCACTCACTCGCAAGGTAAGATACTAATTGGCCAAGTGGTTGTGCTCAAAATGAAACAAAGTTCCTTGATCCTTTTCATGCTTTCATACAATCAACATAATTAAAAGATTAACCATAATAAAATCTAGTTAAAACAAGAATTTTGGTCTCCTGCATATGGCGAACAATGGAAAGCCTCCTCACATTTGGGGTTTTGAACTAAAGTGATTAATTTCATGAACAAGTAATGCAAAAGAAGGAATGACATGGTAATTGTACAAATTATAAGTTTCCTAATCATGTTATGTTATAGAAAGCAATAAACGAGTACCTTGACAAGTACCAACTTTGAAACAATGTCATTACCATATATCCGCAAGTTGAAACCATCAAACTTGAAAAATCACCGTATGCGTCCTCGAGCTAAGCAAAACAAAACTTGAGAGCAAACAAAAACATTATTCTAACAACCTAACAAAATTGATTTAAAACTAACTAAACACAAAGACCAAAATTGGTGAAAGTGGATGGAAAATGATAGATTTTTCCACACAAAAGAATGCGTACTAAGCGCCCTTTGCGCGCGGTAAGCGCTAACACACTTGCTTAATTTTTCAAGATTGCTCTTCTATCATGCAATCCATCCGTTCTCACACTATTCAACTATACTACTAGATGTAAAAACTTTAAAAATTCATGTGTTGGTGAATGTTGTGTATGATACTGTCCTAACTATTTATTACACCATTACCATTAAGAATGTATTTCTCACCCCTTTTGTTTGCGTGGTGGCCTTCTTTGTGGTTTATCGATTTGAGTTTATTTTAGATTCTGCGTATATCTCTGATAGTGTAATACTGGGATGGGTTATCTTTCTATTTTGTGTTTTGAGAGTTTGAACTATTTATTTTTATTTAAATGAAGTTGTTTTAAATTATGAGATAATTGATGTTTTTGAGTTACGCTAATAAATTATAATTTTTTAGAGTAAGATGTTTTGTGTTAAGAAATGTAACACCATTTTTGAGAAAATTATTCAGCATTTTTATTAAATACTACCTCTGTTCCTTTTTAAAAGAGACAACTCATTTTTTAGGTACATTGAATAATCAATGTATCTAGTCTATAAACTGACCAAATGCATTGATTATTCAATGAACCTAAAAACTGAATTGTCTCTTATAAAATGGAACGGAGTTAGTAAGTGTTTAGGGTTTAGAGTGTTACAATATGAATAAAAATAAATGCAGTAAAGTAAATTGCACAATTATATATCATGGTTCCTCTTTCCAAACAAAAGTGGTTCAGTCCCCTCACACCCCGTGAGATATTTCACTATTGTCAGATCTTTGTACAAGCTTACCACTAAGACTTCTCTTACAATATTCTAACAATAATAGAAAACCAAAAATGATAAAAAACAAAAAATGCTGGTGCTAGGACTTGAACCCATGACCAGACGCTGCCTATAATCAGGGTTTTTTAAATAACCGTGGCGAAAGGCCTAACTTTTCACTACAGTTGGAATTTTAACCGTGGTTAAAAGTATTTTAATAAAATTAAAAAAAATAGGCGTATCCATTTTGCGCTATTACAACGGTGGAAAGCATATCCATAATAGTTTTAGTGTTACCAAAGGCGTATTTTGTAGTAGTGAACTTTAACCTTTTTCTTTGGAGTACCTTGTTTTTCATTAACCTCAAAGCAATCATCCAACCCAAGCGTTCTCTCAGCTTCACAATCATCAAATGATAAACCATCAAATCCAAAGCGCGAAACGACAAATTCGACACCAATTCTCCATCAATTCTTCAAACACAACCTGCAACAACAACAAATAACAACACAACAACAATGTTGTAGCGAGAACTGAACTGAAACAGAAGCAAAGAGAAGAAAGAACCGTATGAGGCATTTTATCGGTGAGGCTCAAAGGAAGGTGAGGCTCAAATACACATAAACAATGGAAAAAAAAACTAAGACATAAAAGAAGGTGAGGATCATTGGTGGTTGATTGAACGAAAACCGAAATGACAAGAGTGGAGCTATGGTGTGCGTCTGTTTGCGGTATGGTGTGGTGGAGGATGGCCATGGCAGATCTCCGGTGTGGGATGGTGAAGCGTGACCAGGCGGAGCCTTAGCAGCTGCACTACCTGGCCGTGCAATGGCTCCGCCACCGGTAGAGATCCCACATGATCTATGTGACTTAGAGTCGAGTATCAATTTAATGCCTCTGAATTAGGCAAAAGAATTGAAATTGGGGGAGATCATACCTAACAATATAACTCTCAACTTGGCTGATTTATCTGTTACTCATCCTCATGGTATTTTACAAAATGTGTTAGTGCATGTTGCCTGTCTAGTTTTTCTAGTAGATTTTGTGTAGTAGATATGAAAGGAGACACAGGTGGTTCACTTATTCTCGGACGCCCATTCTTGGCGATCGGGAAAGCATTAATAGATTTGGAAACAGGTGAAATTATCTTGAAGTACAATAATGAAAAGTGGTGTTTAATGTTTATAAATGGACACCGTATGCAGATTATCTAGAGACATGCTACCAAATTAAAGACAAACATATCAAGAAGGATAAAGGAAGAAATAAAGGACCATTATCCAGCATGAGGGTATACATTACGCCTGACGTGCCTTAGGCATGGACTGCCAAGCTACTGACGGTAAAGAAGCCTTGGTTGGGAGTCAACCCATTAGTAAGTGTGTGTTTATATTTATTTTTTATTTTATTTTGTTTAATTAAAACATGTCAAATTTTTTTTGTTACCGTGCAAGGAAAGCACGCAGGTTAAAAATAAAGAAGAGAACAGACATGTGAAAGGAAAATAAGAAATGAAAAAAATAAAAGAAGAGAAGAAGAAAATAAGGAAGCCCCTGGAAAAATCATGCAGCCTGTCGCACGTGTGATAGGGCTATATTGCACGCACAATGGCTTCATAACACACGTGATAGAGATGTTGGCAAAGATATGTTAGAAGAATTGTGAGCATCGCACGTGCGATGGACGCGTCATGCGCGTGATGTTAATCGGAAATTTCCTATAAATAGATATTTGGAAACTTCTTGTCCTCACAAATCTTTTCTCTAATCTTTCTTAGCCCTAAATCCCTTCTATTCTTTGTCTTCTGCTTATTTTATTCTCTGTGCAGTGTTATTTTTGGGTCGTTACAAATAAAATGAGTTTAAAAAGAGCCAGAGTTTGAAGAGGTTCATCTTCAGGCGTTCCTCCCGCAACAAATTCTCCAACTTTTCCAAATCGAAGTTTCTTTCTGAAGCAAATGATGAAAACTATTTAAAGTTGGTTGACTACCATATCGTGAGAGAAAGATCTTTTGCATACGACGAACTGAGAGGCTTCCAAGAAGTGGTGGAAATGTTGCAACAACGACAATTGGTAAGTTTTAATAATTTAATTCTGGTAACCAACAAAACCATTGGCCTCGAGTTTTATGCAAATGCTGCTTTTAGTGAGGTGGGCTCTTATACTTCATATGTGCGAGGTTAGTACATCAACAAATCTACCAGTGCGATTAATTCTATTTTGAATCTTCAACCTCCTCCCGTCTTTGCTCTTAAGGCTTATAGAAATGAGCATCATGTTATAAATGAAGACATGGCCCAAGAAATGCTTGATGCTTTCTGTACGCAAGGGGCTGAATAGTTGATTTAAAGCTGCACAACGAGCTTGTGGGCATTTTTGTGCTGTTAATAAATTGTGCAGAAGTGCTGAAGTACCCACCTACCCTAATGACGATATGATAGGTCCAAAAGCACCTTTCGGTGCTTTGACAATTAGGAGGCTACAACATAATCACTCAGCAGGTGAAGCTCAACAAGATCAAGAGGATAACCAAGTAGGAAACTAAGAAGAATTATACTATCCTCAGGTGCAGTTGCAGACGATTCAAGTTTAAGGAAATCAACATGCATCAAAATTTTAGATAAGTTTGAAAGCTCATTGAGTGGGAGTAACAAGGTGGCTAACAGAAGTTTCACCCTATTGTATGCTTAACCCCCTAGATTCGCACAAGTATTCAGAGACTTCTGCTACCAACAAGAAAACCACATGCATGCGAAAGTTTAAGAGTGTGTTTCGATGAGGAAATTGAGAATTTTTAGGGAATTTAAAATTCTAAGCAATTCAAATGATTCAATTGAAATTCATTCATTTTTAAATTCTTTTGTTTGGATGGTGTATTAAAATGATTCGGTGTAAAAATATTGGGGTCATTTTCATAATCTTTAACACACTTGGGTCAAATTTAAAAATATGAAAAATAGGGACCAATTTGCAATTTTTGAAAATTTGAAGTGACCAATTTGTAAAATTTGAAAATTATTATGGACTAATTTGCAATTTTTTGAAAATTTTGGAGGTGAATTTGAAATTTTCTTATAATATAAGGACCATCTTGCAAAATTTGAAAAATTAATAATAAACAATTTAACATTCACTTTATATAGAGTTAAGAAGCAATTTGAAATTCTTTACTTTTTGGTGTCATTTTAAATTCCTTAAATTGAACATGAGCAAAATACTCCATAAATTGAACATGAAAAATCGCATTGATGCGAATTAGGGATTTTTTGGTACAGACTGCTCATACACGTATGGAAGAGGGCCATACGCGTATGAGGGGACTTCCCAGGGGAAATACACATATCATATGCGCCCTGTCCTCAAGGCCAGCACGCTCTTTTGCGTGTACGCGTAGGGAACGCGTATGGCAGGTGGGCAATACGCGTATGGCAGGGGCCAATAGGCGTATGGGGTTCCTTTGGTAGAAATGAGAGGGAAATTTCCCTCTGGTCAAACGCGTAAGGCAGAAAACAATTCGTGTATGATGCTTGGGCAACCTGGGTTCTACGCGTAACATACGCAGGGATTGGGGTGCGGCAGCTAGGCCATACGCGTATGGAGCAGGGTCATACGCGAATAGGCAGACTTGGGTGATAATTTTTCCGTTTTCGCGACTTATTTCCCTATTTCGTGTGTAATGCAATTCTCTTAGTTCGTAAGGCTAGAAGGATACTATTAGACATAGTGAATCTACTAATAATACAAAAAATAGTAAAACATGGAATTTTGTGTGATTTGTTCAATGATGTGTGGTTGATACTTATGTGATGAGATTGTTGTTGTGTGAACACTCTTTGGACAAAGATGGTAATTCCAGTGGGAATTACGCTGAGAATATGACTCACGTGTGATTAGTGTGGATCGTTTGTTATGCATCCATGATATTGTCTTATGCATAATTGTATGTCATGCATTTCATGTTGTGTCATGTGGAGATGAGCCTAGGTGGGAATCCATAATGGGTGTCTATTCTCATATGGACTCCGTGTGGGAGTTGTGTTGGATATAAGTTGTAGTTCAGAGGAACGTATACGACTTATCCGGATTTCGACGAAAATCAGATTCAATGATTGAACCATATGGATTATTTGGTACCGCATGCATGGTGTAGCGTCAGTTGAGTCACATTGCATATACATATTTATTGAATGTGAATTGAGTATGAAGAGTATGTGGTGATATTGTGTGTTGATTATGATTGTCTGATTGGTGTGAATTATGTGAATTACTACTCCTTGGCATGTGATTTTGACCGTATAATCATTGAATGTAAGTCTCACCCCTTTACTGTTGTTGTGTCTGTGCTCCTTGGGGAGTACAGATAACCAGGTACCTGGGTAGTGTTTCGAGCGTGTGTTGCCTGATCGAGTCTTAAGAGTCGCTCTGATACGTAACACGGGAATTTATGGGAATTTGACATGTTTTGTATTTCTTTTATTTGTTACGTTTATTAATTTCAAACTTATGACGAACCATGAGTTTTGTGGAAAATATTGATGTTGAGGCTTTAGTGCCATGGAAGTGAACCAATTTAATTATTCCACTGCCTAATTGATTTTTCTGAGAGCAATAAAGATATGAAGTGCTTGATACTTCATGAGTTTTTGGGGGATGTGACATCCTACTTGTGTACTCTAATTTATTCCGTAAATTTATTTTATAAATTTAAGTAATGGGGTTAGTAGGGTGTTACAAAGAGCACTTCTTGCAAGCACTGAAGAGATGGAGAATTAATTTAGAAATTAAGATCAAGAGCACTTCACCCTCAAAACGCCAAATTCACCTTTTTTTCTATTTTTAATGATTTTTTTTACTGCTTCCATAGTCTCAAAAAAATCTCAAAATTCTTATTTTACTTAATTAGATTAAATTTCGTGTTTTTTGTATTTTTTTGAATTAATTCAATCATATTAATCACATTTTTTCAAAATGCTGACAGACCTTTCGCCACGGGTATTAAAAAAACTGTGGTTATAGGTAGTGTTTTTTACTTATTTTTTCAAATTGCTAACAGACCTTTCACCACGGGCATTTAAAAAAACTGTGATCATAGGTAGCGTCTGGTCTTGGGTTCAAGTCCCAGCACCAACATTTTTGGTTTTTTTACTTATTTTTTCAAGTCTCATAGGTGGCGCGCTTATTGAGTTTATTCACTGTCCTTAAACAAATCGTGGCCAACAATTTAGAAATTATCAACGGCCAAGAAACTACTATTAGTGATCCGCGTGAAACCTAAAACTTAGATGAATTCCATCTTCTACCTCCAAACATCATCTTTCGTTTACGGTACTGTATTTCTCTACTAAACCAAATTTCAGAACAAATTTCATAACTCCATCATCTCTTCTACAACTTGAATCATAGTTAGCAATGTTAGTTGTTGGTGTTCTTTTTTAATTATTGTTGTTCTTTTTGTTCTTTTTTATTATTGTTGTTCTTGTTGTTATTATTGTTATTGTTATTGTTGTTGTTGTTGTTCGTCTACTTCATCATCATCATCATCATCATCTTCTTCTTCTTATTGTTGTTTTTGTTGTTGTTTTGTTCTTATAATTGTTGTTGTTGTTGTTGTTGTTGTTATTGTTGTTGTTCTTATTGTTGTTTTGTTGTTCCTAATGTTCTTGATGTTCTTGTTGTTCTTGCTAATGTTCTTGTTCTAATGCTACGATTTTTTTTATTTTATTAAAAGACATACAACAACGGTTATTTAAAATAACCATGATTATAGGTAGTTCTATACAACAACGGTTGTTAAGCATAACCGTTGTGATATACCGCGCGCTTTTTAGAATACAACAACGGTCTCATGACCGTAATTATAAGTAGCGCATTTACAACAACACTCTACATAACAACACCTTGATCTGCGTGATTATATGTATTTTCCAGCCGTTGTTAAATGGGTTTTCCGTAGTAGTGAATTTTGCAGGATATGCTCGCGGGTTGAATGACTATCAACTTTTTTTATTTATATATATTTTCGAATAAATATTTGGTTTGCCCCACAGGACCTAACCATTATAAATCGTTATCCAACTACTAAAGTTTCTTATTTATATATATTTTCGTCTACGAGCGACTACATACAAGATATTTTCGACTACGAAACTCCCTACGAGATATAAATTGCCACAATTATTGTTATATATGAATGACTTTTAGTTACAGATAAATAAATAAAAAAGTATGATTTGTATAATTGATATAAATATGATAGAAAAATGAATAAGACATTAAATTTAATGTATTTTTATTTATGTCTTTCAGTCATTCTTTTAGAAAGATTTTGAATGGAAGCTAAATTCTTTTATCACCTTTAACTATGTCTAATTTGTTAACCATTTTAAGAGAACTAGAAGTAGATTCTTATTTTTGACATACAGTTGAAAGGTTTTAGTAAAAACTAATGGTCTTTTATTTGCATGTCTTTTACAACCTTTAGATGCTATTTGAATGAATAGTAGTTGAAAGTTGAAGTTTGGTATCATCACTTAATTAGAATTTCTACTATTCATACTAATGTATACTATTCATACATTAGAAGAGACATAATGAGTTTGATCATATAACATAAACTATAGTTCAAAAATATCAAATATATGAATAACTTCGAAATGGTACCATATGTCCCTTTAAGTCAACGCATTGTGTAATTATGCAGCGACATTAAATGTAGGACCACAAGTTTAAATCTCCAGCATTCTATTTATTCGCCATTAAAAGGTGAATTTCAATTACCATATCAATTATCCTTGCGTCTACGGGAAACATCCAAGACATATAATGTTAGAGCTCTGCAGAGTATTGTTGTACCTATGAACGACTCCATACGAAGTATTATGCTGGAATTACCTATGAGATGTAGAAGGTCACAATTTATGTTATATATAAATGACTTTTAGTTGCATTTAAATAAAATAAATAAGAATGATTTATATAATTTGTGTAAAGATGATGTAAAAATGAATAAGATATTAAATTTCATGTATCTTTTATTAGTGTCTTTCTTCTATAACGATTTTTAATGTTAATTTTTTTTTCAACTTTTAATATATCTATATTGTTAACAATTTTAAGAGAGAACTATATATTCACATTTTTTTGTGTGCATATAGAATTGAATAGTTTGAGAACGTTTAATGAAAGTTGAAGTTTCATATCATCAATTAGTTACAATTTGTACTATTTCTACATTAGAAGAGACATATATTATATTAATATGAAGCTAGGTAGCCCCATTTATGTGATAGTTCACACTTCACATATGTACAATATCACTCTTTATAACCCATGACTATGTGAATTATTGGTTAGAAGCATAAGAGATCAACCACATATCAAACTTCCCGCACGAGATAATGCTTGTGTTCGAAAATTGATTTCAAATTCTCAAGAAAAGGTGTGTCCAGTTTGTTTTCTGGTGGAGGAAAATGTTGTCCATTTGTTGATTCATTGTTGCAACAATCTAAAGGTGTGGAAATTTGTAAGTAGCTGGTTTGGGGTGAGTGTGGATAATCCTGAGAACCTTCTTGGGTATTTTAGGAATTTGATTGTCGCGATTTGAGACGAGTGAACACTAACAACGCGATTGGTTTGTGGTTGATAATTTGTTGGAGTTTGTGGACTTGTCGGAACAATATCATGTTCAAGGAGGAGATTTGGGATGTTGAGTTAGTGACTCATAGGATTGTTCTTCTTTCTTGGTGGTGGATTGGAAAGAAACAAAAAAATGCTTATACTTGTAATTACTATGAAAGGGTTAACTTTTCATGTGAATTTTTGTAGGGGTTTTATTAAAAAAAAAACACGTAGCACTATAAATACCGACTGCTATGAGAGATCAACCACATCAATCCATCTTTAAACAATGCCAAATAAAATAACATCCTCTCTTTTTATTATTCTTGTTCTTTCAATGGCATTTGTGCTTGAAGCCGAAGCTTCTGGAAGAGGTCACTATGCTCTTCTGCATGCTGTCAATCTCGAATGCACCCAAAACTATCATTGCACAGTTCCCCTTTGCTTGGACAGTTTCACTGCTGCCTCTCCCGCCACCACCACTCTGCCACCTCCTACTCCATATGATAGTTAATATTATCATTTAATGTAATAAAAATCATGTTAATACACCTATTAGGAGTACATTTAAATAAAAATTTCTTATTTATAATGTTTATGTTCAAATGTCTTTTTTTTAAATTTTTCTGTGATGTTTCATTTTGTTCAATCATCATTTTAAGAATTATTGTTCTGTGACCATTCTCGACTAACATAAAAGTATCTTTAATAATGGTGTAACCTTAATTAGCACAACTTTAAATTAAAAAGAGAAAAAACTTCATGTAATAAAATCCCAGAAATATGAATTTCTTATACCCAATATGGATGTGGAACTACAAAAGAAAATTGTTTTGGAGTTTCAAACCGAAAGTAATAATTTTGGGTGAAAGAGAATATTAGTTTAAAACAAACTAAATTTATATATTCTTCTTGTTTAAAACACGTGTTTATTGGAAAAATTAAAACTGATACAATATTCTAACAATAATAAAAAACCAAAAATGAGTAAAAAACCAAAAATGCTGGTGCTAGGACTTGAACCCATGACCAGACGCTGCCTATAATCATGGTTTTTTAAATAACCTTGGTGAAAGGCCTAACTTTTCACTACGGTTGGAATTTTAACCGTGGTTAAAAGTATTTTAATAAAATTAAAAAAAATACACGCATCCAATTTGCGCTATTACAACGGTTGAAAGCATACCCATAATAGTTTTAGTGTTACCAAAGGCGTAATTTGTAGTAGTGAACTTTGACCTTTTTCTTTGGAGTACCTTGTTTTTCATTAACCTCAAAGAAATCATCCAACCCAAGCGTCCTCTCATCTTCACCATCATCAAATGATAAACCATCAAATCAAATTCAATATCTTCACTATCATCAAATGATGAACCATCAAATCCAAAGTCACTATCTTCATTATAATCGTTTTCATCTGTATGAATATCATCTACTTCATTTGCTTCATTAGCTTTAACACCATCAGCATCGTTACCTTGAACATTATTGACTTCACTAGCTTCATTACCACCAACATCGCTACCTTGAACATCATTGACTTCACTAGCTTCATTACCATCAACATCGCTACCTTGAACATCATCAACATCTCTCTCTCTCTCTCTCTCTCTCTCTCTCTCTCTCTCTCTCTCTCTCTCTCTCTCTCTCTCTCTCTCTCTCTCTTTCAGCATGAGCATCATAAACCATTGTACTATAACTCATAACTTTGAATGAGTAAAACAAGAATGAAACATAAATGCTAAATACCATAGATAAGATAAATGCTAAATACCAGAACGACATCATCGTCTTATTGTGGTTGTCGTTCTCCGTCGCCGTTCTCCAATAGAAGTTCCCCTTGCCTCCTCTTAGGCATCATACAAGGACCCAGAGACTTCCTAGAAGTTCCCTTTGCCAAGTAAGCATTTTTTTAACAGGTCACTGACGTCAGGGATGAAAATTAACACAGACATGAGATATTAGGACTCAGACCTGAAAAAAAAATATTTAGGGACTAATCACAAAAACGCGCTAACTTACAGGGACCAGAATACTATTTAAGCCTAAATTAATCTTAAAAAGTTTTATTTGACCAACAGACTTATAAAATATGTAAAGTCAGTGGATAATAAAATAAGAATATAGGTTTATATTTCATCCCTGATCGCCGCACTTCTCTCTGACCCACTCCTTCCTAATTGTTTCTTGCATCTTAATCTAAGTCCTCTCACTCTCTCGACTTTACGAATGTTTCGTCTCACTCTTGTATATTCAACAAATCACATTTCCAATTGATTCATCTGCAACATGTCAAAGTACAAGTTTTAATTTTTTCTCTTTTTCCTCAATTCCCATTTTAGAGTAACCAAGAATCGTTTGAGTGATTTTGTAATATAATGCTCCATTTAGCTTTCCATTTTGTTAAATTTTCTTTCTTTCTCTTTTTCCGTCTTCTTTTCTTTCTTTCCAAATAGTTACATTTTCTAAAAATTTTGAGTAAGCTATGTGATGTTTTCATAAGCTATGTAATGCAAGGAGATAATCAATCCAAGCAATAAGAAGTAAAATGGAATCTCGAGTAGTAGAGTAAAAGTACATATAATGAATGGCTCATTTCCTCAAAGAAGAATAAGTACATATGGATGCAATAAATGGAATATTTCTTTCATGGGTTTATAATTCAAAGGAAAAGGACAAGGTTTTTTGAATGCTACTGTTACAAAGAAAATTAGTGACTCAATTTGTTCTGCAAGAGTGAATTTGAAAGTTATGTTGTGTGCTCATAATTTTATTTTGGTATATGAAAATATGTTAGAGAGTAAACAATTCTCTTAGATAACATCTAACATATTTATGAAAGAATTTGTGATGGAAATGTTAGAGAGAAATAAAACACGTCTTTACATGTTTCAGTGTACAAAAACTATTTTGGTGTGGAGGAGATTGATGGTCTGGTTAGGTGTGTCGTTGCAGGTGGAAGGATCGTTGTTGGATCACTTGAGAATGTGGATTACGTCTTTAAATGCGGTTGGGGTGCCTGTTAAGAATGCAACTGGTTTGTGGCTGATAGTATGCTGGGTTGTGTGGAAAACCAGAAATGATATTTTATTTAAAGATGTATTTTGGATAGAAGAGGATATTGTGCATAAGATCTTGATTTTAGCTTGGAGGTGGATTGGTAGGAAATACAACTTTACTTGTACGTATTACGATTGGTTTAATTCGCCTATAGATTTTTTGTAGTGGCAGTTGATCGGTCGGTTTTTGTGTAATTGGGCCTGGATACCCCTTTTGTATCCCATTTGAATATATTTTTGTTTATTAAAAAAAAATATATATGTATCATATTTATCTCTTGTTCCTTTGTTGTATATTATTTTTAACGCGTGTAAAGGTATAGTACAAATAATGGCCCACTTTTTATCATGAAGTAAATGCAAACGATAGAAAAATGCCGTTCTTGCTTTGCATAATTTGAAATATAGCTTTAAGTGTGCAATTGAAAGTGTGTTGGAGTTAATTAAGTGATTCCTCATTTGTGTGTTAACGTAACTTTCATTTAAATGGGGCTACCTAGCTACATATTAATATAATATATGTCTCTTCTAATGTAGAAATACTAGTACAAATTGTAACTAATTGATGATATCAAACTTCAACTTTCATTAAACGCTTTCAACTACTATTCAAAAGCAATTCATGGTTTTCTAAGTTTGGATTTTTCTCTATGACATAGTCTTTAATTTTTTTTCTTATTTTGATCAAAGATCATAATACAGTACACTACTTATCTGTTTCATCTTTTTGCTATTATATTTTTTAAATAAAAATTTTAAAATATCATTCTAAAGATATATTCTTTTAAGATATTCATCAAAATCATTTTAAAGATATATTCTTATATTATTTGAAAAATTATTTAATTTTTATGACATAAAATATGAACCTATACAAAACATTACGTACCATTAGTTATAAACCTGCAAGATTTCATATCGATCCTGCTACAATATGGGTGAATATCAAACATAACTCTATGTCTAGGCATTCTTTACAATCATAGTGTATAGTTCTCCAACCAATTAATGGATTACCTTCATCTTCTTTTGTTGATGTATCTCTTTCCCATCTGTCGCACCTCAAAAAATATTATCCTCACGAAAGCATTCGCGGATGGGCTAAACAGAGTCGCCACAAATTTGTCAACTATTTCGAAAAATAGTCGTTTTACCTAGTTCTATTGGAGGTTTACAGGTAATACTTTGGATAATCATAAAAACGAAACCTCCAAGGTTTTAGAATCATGTTTTGAGGTAATCACCAACCTTGGCCAGGATGAAGTAGTGGAGGAGGTCTTGACTAAAGAGAACGAAGTAGGGTCTGAGAAAGAGGAGCGTGAAAACCAGAGTGACTAAGTTGAGAATGGGGTCACCATTAAGCAATTGATAGGCAAAAATTCCCCTTGGAGAAGGACTAAGAAACAAATTCTTAATGAAGAAGGGTTGTTTACCAAGTTTAAAGAGATGTTAACCCAGAGCTATCTGATTACATAAAATTGCCATATCCATTCATTAAGAAGAAACCACTACAGGGAGATGAGGAAGAGTTGTTTACCAAGTTTAAAGAGATGTTAACCAAGCTTCAGGTAAGTATTTCTTTTCATGAAGTTTTAGAGCTAATGTCAAAATTTTCAAAATTTATGAAGGCATTATTAACTGGTACAAAGTAGAAGCTGGATAAAGAGCTGGTAAATATGACTGAAAAATGCGATACGACATTGCTCCAAACAATGCCGACAAACTGAAGGATCCAAGTTGGTTTACCATCTTTTGCACTATTGGTGGGGTAAAGATCAATGGCGGAGCCAGTAAAATTATGATGTTTGGGCAACTTTTCATTGGCTTCAATCCAATTCAATTCAATTCAAATGTAACACATTATAACTAACAACAAAATGAAGTCTAACATGAATTTATAATCAAATCATTCCACCAACAACAGAGTCTGAGAAGAACCATGATATATATGCACACAGTTTCAGAAGTTGGTCGTCTTCTCCCTTCATCAAGCCGCTGGAATTCCATAGCACTTGATTTCATACTTACTCCTAAATCAACTATTTCCTATGATTCCATCCCTTCCAAATACCCAAAATCTGTTGACTGCAATCT
This sequence comes from Lathyrus tuberosus, assembly GCA_022829125.1. NCBI lineage: Eukaryota > Viridiplantae > Streptophyta > Magnoliopsida > Fabales > Fabaceae > Lathyrus > Lathyrus tuberosus. The sequence continues at coordinate 1,050,281 of JALAZF010000426.1, read as the reverse complement.
TGTCATCACTGATAAGAAACACTTCCATATTTTTATATTTGTCACAGTAGCAATATTTTTTTCCATCATATGATTGGCTTTGTTATTACACTTCTTACCTCAGAAGCATAAGCATCAAGACTCTTCAATCAATCTCAAGTTGGCTATAAACCAAGCTCTAACCTTCAAGAATCAATAGAAGAAAAAAAAGAAACTATCATAAAGTCTGGCAATTTAAAAATTCAATACCAAAAACACCATCACAAATCAAGGTTAAATTATCAAAAATCCAGTAAAGCAAAAACAAGACAAAGGAAGAAGAATCTCGGTTCACAACTTTTACCGAACACTTGGTGGCCATAGCGCGAAACGACAAATTCGACACCAATTCTCCATCAATTCTTCAACCACAACCTGTAACAACAACAAATAATAACACAACAACAATGATGTAGCGAGAATTGAACTGAAACAGAAGCAAAAAGAAGAAAGAACCGTAGGAGGCATTTTATCGGTGAAGCTCAAAGGAAGGTGAGGCTCAAATACACATAAAAAATTGAAAAAAACTAAGAGATAAAAGAAGGTGTGGCTCATTGGGGGTTGATTGAACGAAATCCAAAATGACAAGAGTGGAGCTATGGTGTGTGTCTGTTTGCGGTATGGTGTGGTGGAGGATGGCCATGGCAGATCTTCGGCGCGGGATGGTGAAGCGTTACCAGGCGGAGCCTGAGCAGCTGCCCTACCTGGCCGAGTGCTGGCTCTTCCACTGGTAGAGATCCCACATGATCTATGTGACTTAGGGTCGAGTATCAATTTAATGCCTCTTAATTAGGCAAAAGAATTGAAATTGGGGGAGATCATACCTAACAATATAACTCTCACCTTGGCTGATTTATCTGTTACTCATCTTCATGGTCTTTTACAAGATGTGTTAGTGCATGTTGCCGGTCTAGTTTTTCCAGTAGATTTTGTGTAGTAGATATGAAGGGAGACACAGGTGGTTCACTTATTCTCGGATGCCCCTTCTTGGCGACTGGGAAAGCATTAATAGATTTGGAAACAGGTGAAATTATCTTGAAGTTCAATAATGAAAAGTGGTGTTTAATGTTTATAAATGGACACTGTATGCAGATGATCTGGAGACATGCTACCAGATTGAAGAAAAAGGTATCAAGAAGGACAAAGGAAGAAATAAAGGACCATTATCCAGCATGAGGGTATCCATTGCGCCTGACGTGCCTTAGGCATGGACTGTCAAGCTAATAATGGTAAAGAAGCCTTGGTTGGGAGGCAACCCATTAGTAAGTGTGTGTTTTTTATTTCATTTTTTTTTATTTTGTTTAATTAAAACATGTCAAGTTTTTGTTGTTACCGTGCAAGGAAAGCACGCAGGTTAAAAATAAAGAAAAGAAGAGACATGTGAATGGAAAATAAGAAATGAAAAAAAATAAAAGAAGTTAAGAAGAAAAGAAGGAAGCCCCTGGAAAAATCATGCAGCCTGTCGCACGTGTGATAGGGCTATATCGCACGCAATGGCTTCATAATGCACGTGATAGAGACGTTGGCAAAGATATGTTAGAAGAATTACGAGCATATCGCGCGGGATGGACGCATCATGTGCGTGATGAGAATGAAAAATTTCCTATAAATAGAGATTTTCAAATCTCTTGTCCTAACAAATCTTTTCTCTAATCTTTCTTAGCCTTAAATCTCTTCTATTCATTGTCTTCTGCTTATTTTATTCTCTGTGCAGTGTTATTTTTGTGTTGTTACAACAAAATGAGTTTAAAAAGAGCTAGAGTTGAAGAGGTTCATCTTCAGGCGCTACTCCCGCACCAAATTCTCCAACTTTTCTAAATCGAAGTTTCTTTCTGAAGCAAATGATGAAAAGTATTTAAAGTTGGTTGACTACCATATCGTGAGAGAAAGAGCTTTTGCATACGACGAACTGAGAGGCTTCCAAGAAGTGGTGGAAATGTTGCAGCAACGGCAATTGGTAAGTTTTAATAATTTAATTATGGTAACCAACAAAACCATTGGCCTCGAGTTTTATGCAAATGCTGCTTTTAGTGAGGTGGGCTCTTATACTTCATATGTCCGAGGTAAGTACATCAACTACTCCTCCAGTGCTATTAATTCTATTTTGAATCTTCAAACTCCTCCCGTCTTTGCTTTTAAGACATATAGAAATGAGCATCATGTTATAAATGAAGCCATGACCCAAGAAATGCTTGATGCTTTCTGTAGGCAAGGGGCTGAATAGGTGATATAACACCTGCACAATGAGCTTGTGGGCATTTTTGTGCTGTTAATGAATTGTGCAGAAGTGCCGAAGTAACCACCAACCCTGATGACGATATGATAGGTCCAAAAGCACCTATCGATGCTTCGACAATTAGGAGGCTTCAACATAATCACTCAGCAGGAGAAGCTCAACAAGATCAAGAGGGATAACCAAACAGGAAATGAAGAAGAATTCTACCATCCTCAGGTGTAGTAGCAGACGATGCAAGTTTAGGGAAATAACATGCATCAAAATTTTATAGAAGGATGGAAGCTCATTTAGTGGGAGTAACAAGGTGGATAACATAAGTTTCACCCTATTGTATGCTCAACCCCCTATATTCGCACCAGTCTTCAGAGACTTCTGCAACCAACAAGAAAACCACATGCATTCGAAAGTTTAAGAGTGTGTTTGGATGAGGAAATTGAGAAGCAATTCAAATGATTCAATTGAAATTCATTCATTTTAAATTCTTTTGTTTGGATGGAGTATTAAAATGATTCAATGTAAAAATTTTAGGGTCATTTTCATAATCTTTAAAAACTCTTGGGTCAAATTTAAAATATGAAAAAGACGGACCAATTTGCAGTTTTTGAAAATTTGAAGTTACCAATTTGTAAAATTTGAAAATTATTATGGACTAATTTGCAATTTTTTGAATATTTTGGAGGTGAATTTGAAATTTTCTTATAATATAAGGACCATCTTACAAAATTTGAAAAATTAATAATAAATAATTTAACATTCATATTATATAGAGTTAAGAAGCAATTTGAAATTCTTTACTTTTTGGTGTCATTTTAAATTTCTTAAATTGAACATGAATAAAATACTCCATAAATTTACATTATTTTAACAATTCTCCATATTTTTTATCCAAACAATGGAATTTGATCAAGTCATTTCAAATTCCCTCAAAAAAATTATTTTCCCTCATTAATATGCTTCATACAAACACACTTTAAGAGTATAACACCACATTTAAATATTTAGTCATTGTGTGTTTTGGTTTTGAAGATTATATTGGCATAATTAAGGGTATGTGGTAAGGGTGAGAGTGAAAACTTTGTCTTAATTGATTAATTTAAATAAATACCTTAGAATAATATTATAATGCTAATACAATTAGTAATGGATGGAATATATATTACTATTATTATTATTATTATTATTATTATTATTATTATTTGTATTATTATGACTAAAATTAAGGAAAATAAAATATAGTTAGGGAGATGTTGGTAGAGGGTTTTAGAAACAGTTAACACGTGAAAAGAAAACAGAGAGAAGGAAGAAAAGCTAGGGTAAGAGAGAGACTAGCAGATTCCACCATTGTTGAAGGATCAAAGCTCAAAATTAAGGTAAGGACGGAGGATGGGTTCTTTAAAGGTGATCAGAACATGAGAGGGTAGTGAGGGTTCCTTTCCCTCTTAGGTTTTCATGTATATTCTTCTTCTTGCTTGTGTTTTATTCTGTATATATATGATTATTGTGAACTTCGTGTTTGACATGATGATTGTGGTATGAAATTCGTAATAATTGTGGATGATTGTTGTGTTTTACCATGAAAACAGATCTGGGAAAATATGGGTTTTGGGAGATGACGAAAATTGTGGTTTAAACTGTGAAAAACCTGAATAGAATGGTGGATTAACGAGATAGGATAGACTCTTGAAATGTAAATTGAGAAAGATATTGTTTTGGGTTTTATTTTGGAGCTTGAAGGTAATCCAATGAGTGAAAAATAGCATTGATGCGAATTCTGGATTTTTGGGTGCAGATTACCCATACGCGTATGGAAGAGGGCCATATGCGTATGAGGGAACTTCCCAGGGGTAATACACATATCATACGCGCCCTGTCCTCAAGGCCAGCACGCTATTTTCGTGTACGCGTAGGGAACGCGTATGGCAGGTGGCCAGTACGCGTATGGCAGGGGCCAATATGCGTATGGGGTTCCTTTGCTAGAAATGAGAGGGAAATTTCCCCCAGGTCAAAAGCGTAAGGAAGAAAATAATTCGCGTATGATGCTTGAGCAACCTGGGTTCTACGCATAACATACGCAGGGATTGGGGTGCGGCAGCTAGGCCATACGCGTATAGAGCAGGGTCATACGCGTATGGGTAGGCTTGGGTGATAATTTTCCCGTTTTCGCGACTTCTTTCCTGATTTCGTGTGTAATGCATTTCTCTTGGGTCGTAAGGCTAGAAGGATACAATTAGACATAGTGAATCTAGTAATGATAGGAAAAATAGTAAAACATTGAATTTTGTGTGAATTGTTCAATGATGTGTGGTTGATACTTATGTGATGATATTGTTGTTGTGTGAACACTCATTGGACAAAGATGGTAATTCCAGTGGGAATTACGCTGAGTATATGACTCACGTGTGATTAGTGTGGATCGTGTGTTATGCATCAATGATATTGTCTTATGCAGAATTGTATGTCATGCATTTTCATGTTGTGTCATGTGGAGATGAGCCTGGGTGGGAATCCATGATGGGTGCCTATTCTCATCTGGACTTCGTGTGGGAGTTGTGTTGGATATAAGTTGTAGTTCAGAGGAACGTATACGACTTATCCAGATTTGACGAAAATCAGGTTCAATGAATGAACCATATGGATTGTGTTGGTACCGCATACATGGTGTAGCGTCAGTTGAGTCACATTGCATATACATATTTATTGAATGCGAATTGAGTATGAAGAGTATGTGGTGATATTGTGTGTGGATTATGATTGTCTGATTGGTGTGGATTATGTGAATTACTACTCCTTAGCATGTGATTTTCACCATATAACTACTGAATGTAATTCTCACCCCTTTTCTGTTGTTGTGTCTGTGCTCCTTGGGGAGTAAAGATAACTAGGTACCTGAGTAGTGTTTGGAGCATGTGTTGCGTGATCAAGTCTTAGGAGTCCGCTCTAATACGTAACACGGAAATTTATGGGAATTTGACATGTTTTGTATTGTTTTTATTTGTTACGTATATTACTTTCAAACTTATGATGAACCACGAGTTTTGTGGAGAATATTGATGTTGACGCTTTAGTGCCATGGAAGTGAACCAATTTAATTATTCCACTGTTTAATTGATTTTTCTCAGAGTAATACAGATATGAAGTGCTTGATACTTCATGAGTTTTTTAAGGGATGTGTCATCCTACTTGTGTACTCTATTATATTCCGTAATTTTATCTTATAAATTTAAGTAATGGGATTAGTAGGGTGTTACAAAGAGCACTTCTTACAAGCACTGAAGAGATGGAGAATTAATTTAGAAATCAAGATCAACAACACTTCACCCTCAAAACCCCAAATTCACCTTTTTTTTCTATTTTTAATGATTTTTTTACTGATTTCATAGTCTCAAAAAATCCAAAAAAAATCTCAAAATTCTAATTTTACTTAATTAGATTAAATTTCGTGTTTTTATATATTTTTTTTTGAATTTATTTTAATCATATTACTCACATTTTTTCAAAATGCTGACATACCTTTCACCACGGGTAATAAAAAAATCGTGGTTATAGGTAGTGTTTTTTACTTGTTTTTTCAAAATGCTAACAGGCCTTTCACCACAGGAATTTGAAAAAACTGTGATCATAGGTAGCGTCTGGTCCTGGGTTCAAGTCGCAGCACCAACATTTTTGGTTTTTTTACTTATTTTTTCAAGTCTCAAAGGTGGCGAGCTTATTGAGTTTTATTCAGTGTCCTTAAACAAATTGTGGTCATCCATTTAGTGATTATCAACGGCCAAGACACTACTATTAGTGATCCGCGTGAAACCTAAAACTTAGAAGAATCTCATCTTCTACCTCCAAAACATCATCTTTCATTTACGATACTCTATTTCTCTCCACTAAACCAAATTTCAGAACAAATTTCAGAACTCCATCATCTCTTCTACAACTTGAATCATTCAAGGAAAGTATGGATTCGAGTTAGCAATGTTAGTTGTTGGTGTTATTTTTTAATTATTGTTGTTCTTTTTGTTCTTTTTCATTATTGTTATTCTTGTTGTTATTATTGTTTTTGTTATTGTTATTGTGTTGTTGTTATTGTTGTTCGTCTTCTTCATCATCATCATCATCATCATCATCATCATCACCTTCTTCTTCTTCTTATTGGTGTTGTTGTTGTTGTTGTTATTGTTGTTGTTGTTGTTCTTCTTCTTCTTCTTATTGTTGTTCTGTTGTTCTTAATGTTCTTGATGTTCTTGTTGTTCTTGTTCTAATGCTACGATTTTTTTTATTTTATTAAAGACATACAACAACGGTATTTAAAATAACCATGATTATAGGTAGTTCTATACAACAACGGTTTGTTAAGCATAAACGTTGTGATATACCGCGCGCTTTCTAGAATACAACAACAGTCCTTGTGACCGTAATTATAAGTAGCGCATTTACAACAACACTCTACATAACAACGCCTTGATCTGCGTGATCATATGTATTTTTCAACCATTGTTAAATGGGTTTTCCGTAGTAGTGAATTTTGTAGGATATGCTCGTGGGTTGAATGACTATCAACTTTTTTTATTTATATTTATTTTCGAGAATAAATATTTGGTTTGCCTCACAAGACCTTACCATCATAAATCGTTATACAAACTATTGAGGTTTCTTATTTATATATATTTTCGTCTACGAGCGGCTACATACAAGATATTTTCGACTACGAAACTCCCTACCAGATATAAATGGTCACAATTATTATTATATATGAATGCCTTTTAGTTACAGATAAGTAAATAAAAAAGTATGATTTGTATAATTGATATAAATATGATAGAAAAAGGAATAAGACATTAAATTTACTGTATTTTTATTTATGTCTTTCAGTCATTCTTTAGAAAGATTTTGAATGGAAGCTAATTTCTTTTATCACCTCTAAATATGTCTAATTTGTTAACCATTTTAAGAGAACTAGAAGTAGATTTTTATTTTTGACATACAGTTGAAAAGTTTTAGTAAAAACTAATGGTCTTTTATTTGCATGTCTTTTAAGACCTTTAGATGCTATTTGAATGAATAGTAGTTGAAAGTTGAAGTTTGGTATCATCAATTAATTAGAATTTCTACTATTCATAGTAATTTATTCTATTCATACATTAGAAGAGATATAATGGGTTTGATCATATAACATAAACTATAGTTCAAAAAGTTCAAATATATGAATAACTTCGAAATGGTACCATATGTCCCTTTAAGTCAACGCAATGTGTAATTATGCATGGACATTAAGTGTAGGACCACAACTTCAAATCTCCGGCATTCTATTTAGTCACCATTAAAAGATGAATTCCAATTACCATATCAATTATCCTTGCGTCTACGGGAAACATCCAAGACATATAATGTTGGAGCTCTGCAGAGTATCGTTGTACCTATTAACGACTCCATACGGAGTATTATGCTGGAATTACCTATGAGATGTAGACGGTCACAATTTATGTTATATATAAATGCATTTTAGTTGCATTTAAATGAAATAAATAAGAATGATTTATATAATTTGTGTAAAGATGATGTAAAAATGAATAAGATATTAAATTTTCATGTATCTTTTATTAGTGTCTTTCTTCTATAACGATTTTTAATGTTAATTTTTTCTCAACTTTTAATATGTCTATATTGTTAACAATTTTAAAAAAGGAACTATAGAATAACAATTTTTTTTGTGCATATAGAATTGAATAGTTTGAGAACGTTTAATGAAAGTTGAAGTTTGATATCATCAATTAGTTACAATTTTTATTATTTCTACATTAGAAGAGACATATATTATATTAATATGAAGCTAGGTAGCCCCCTTCCTATGAAAGTTCACACTTCACATATGTACAATATCAATTTTTATAGCCCGTAACTATATGAATTATTGGTTAGAAGCATAAGAGATCAACCACATATCAAACTTCCTGCACGAGATAATCTTTGTGTTCGAGAAGTGATTTCAAATTTTCAAGAAAAGGTGGTGTCCGTTATGTTTTCCTGGTGGAGGAAAAATGTTGTCCATTTGTTGATTCATTGTTGCAAGAGTCTAAATGTGTGGAAATTTGTAAGTAGATGGTCTGGGGTGAGTGTGGATAATCCTGAGAACCTTCTTGGGTATTTTAGGAATTGGATTGTCGCGATGCATTTAAGACGAGTGAACACTAACAACGCGATTGGTTTGTGGTTGATAATTTGTTGGAGTTTGTGGACTTGTCGGAACAATATCATGTTCAAGGAGGAGATTTGGGATGTTGAGTTAGTGACTCATAGGATTGTTCTTCTTTCTTGGTGGTGGATTGGAAAGAAACAAAAAAAAAATGCTTTTACTTGTAATTACTATAAAAAAGTTAACTTCCCATGTGAATTTTTGTTGGGGCTTTATTTGAGGGTGGTTGGTTGATTTGGTATCTGGGTTAGGATACCCTTTTTATCCTTGGAATATATTTTTGCTTATTAAAAAGAACAAAAAAAAAAACATATAGCCCTATAAATACCGACTGCTATGAGAGATCAACCACATCAATCCATCTTCAAACAATGGCAAATAAAATAACATTCTCTCTTTTTATTATTCTTGTTCTTTCAATGGCATTTGTGCTTGAAGCTGAAGCTTCTGGAAGAGGTCACTATGCTCTTCTGCATGGTGTCAATCTCGAATGCACCAAAAACTATCATTGCACAGTTCCCCTTTGCTTGGACAATTTCACTACTGCCTCTCCCGCCACCACTACTCTGCCACCTCCTACTCCATATGATAGTTAAAATTATCATTTAATGTAATAAAAATCATGTTAATATATCTATTAGGAGTACATTTGAATAAAAATTTCTTATTTATAATGTTTGTGTTCAAATGTTTTTTTTTTAATTTTTCTGTGCTGTATCATTTTGTTCAATCATCATTTTAAGAATAATTGTTCTGTGACCATTCTCAACTAACATAAAAGTATCTTTAATAATGGTGTAACCTTAATTAGCACAACTTTAAATTAAAATGAGAAAAAACTTCATGTAATAAAATCTCAGAAATATGAATTTCTTATACCCAATATGAATGTGGAACTACAAAAGAAAATCGTTTTGGAGTTTCAAACCGAAAGTAGTACTTTTGGGTGACAGAGAATATTAGTTGAAAACAAACTAAATTTATATATTCTTCTTTTTTAAAACACTTGTTTATTGGAAAAATTACAAGTGATACTTATTTTCATATTAGCATTTTGATTAATAAACCTTAAGTCTTTTTGCTTCGAAAATAATTATATTAATGAGAAAGATTAAAATAAATAAAATAAGAGACATTAGAATATTTTAAATAATGGTGACATTAGTTGTGAGGGGTGTATGAGAAACAAACTTTATGTAGAGATTGACTTCAAATTTGTTCAAAAAATATTTATTTCTACCAATCAAGTTAAAGGTGATCCTTCAGTAAAAGAAATTGAGAATATACGTTAGATAAATGAAATAATAATAATAATAATAATAATAATAATAATTATAATATTTCAAAGGAAAAATTTTATTCAATGATACAAGGTACTTCCAAATTCAGTTAGACTTCTCAACAAATGAGAAGTTAAATATTAGTTTCATTATGGTTTTTTAAGAAGAGATAAAGTAATTAATACAGATATTACACATTAAAGATTATTTGGATATTACACATCAAAGATTATTTAAAATAATAACATGATATAATAAGAATTAATTTGAAAAATTATAAAAATAATATATATAAAATAGCGTGTAAATTTTGAAAAAAAAAAGTTTTCCCCTTGATAATAACCTTTATATTTATATTTATTTAATTGTTATTTTATTAATAAAATTTCAATTTAAATTTCAATTTATACTTATATAAATTCTATAATTATAAAATAAATATAAATATTAAAATATTAATACTAGTCATCCTAAATAAGTCTAACTCTCAACCCACACACTAAATCCACTAAAACGATAAAACTCAAACAAAACCATTTCACCTCCAAACTGTACAGAAAACCATAATCCATTCAGAGAAAGATCATCTCTCCTGAACCGCACAGAAACCAAACACCTAAAATCCCTTAGCTCATCTCTTTGCACGAAGGTTGCAATGGCTTGACGACACCGACAAACAACACACTCATCTTTTTAGAAACTGACAATAGGGAGTGTGATCTAAGAAGGTGATGGTAGACCTTGTTAGTCTGACAATAGGGAGTGTGATCTAAGAAGGTGATGGTAGACCTTGTTAGTCTGACTGTTTAAATTTTTTGATTTTCTATGTTTGTTATTTCTTTTTAAACGTTGTGGACATTTTGATGTTGAAAATTTGAGTCTTTGTTTGGCCAAAGTTGGAAAAAGTCAGGTGAGAATGACGTTTTCTAGCACGACCCTTGTGAATTATGATTTGGGAAGGTGATAGTGGACTTCCAAGTGTCTAATTGTTTAAAAATTTTAATTTCTATGTTTATTACTCTAATTTTTCACGTTGTAGACGATTCGATTGTATAAAACTTTAAATTTCTATGTTTGTTGGTCTAATATTATAAACATTGTGGGTGATCTGATGTTAAAATTTTTGAACCAGTGTTCATTCAAGGCTGCAAATAGTCAAGTAAAAATGACACTTTTTAGCGTGAAACTTATGAATTGTGATTTGGAATGGTAACGCTTGACCTCCATGAATTCGATTAAATAAGTCTTAAAATTATATATAATTTTTATTGCAAAGCATATAATATAAATTAACTTTATCATATTCATTTGAATAATAAAATATGTTGTACAATTAGTTATTTTGAACGAAGGTTTAGAAAAGCTAAAAAAAAATCATAAATTAAAAAAATCATGTAATTTAATCTTATCCTATAGCATTTTTTAGTGTTAGAATGATAAAAAAAAATAGAAATATCAACAAAATAGAAAATCTCAAGCTTGTTGCACTTCAATTAAGCTTGTTGCACTTCAATTTTATCCATCATTGTTATTTATATTGAATACTACAAATATTAATATAGTTTATCATTAATATTTTATTTTTTTCTTATTTTTGTTCAATATATATATATATATATATATATATATATATATATATATATATATATATATATATATATATATATATATATATATTACAATTATTTATATTTTTTGAAGGTTTATGGAAATATTTAAAAAAAAAAAGTAAAATAACAGTGATAATTATATTAGAACTATTAATCATGGATGAGAGATAATTTATGAATGCAGAAAAATAGTAGAAACAAAATAAATTCATTAGCTTTTCAAATGTCTAATTGTGAAAATTTTAGGCTAATCTTCTCTATTTCTAGAATGCTTTGTGGTCCATTAAATATTGTGAACAGTAATGTGACATAACCCTTGTAGCACTGTATTTAAGACTATATGTAGGATAGTGAAGTCTTACCCTAAAAAAAAACCATATAGTAATTGAACTAAATACGGGAGAAAGATTTTGATTGGTTCTTATTTTGAGGGTGAAAATTATTGAAGGCAAAGTTTCTATTCATAAGAAAAGTTTTTTTTGTAAGCAAGTTATCCAATAAAGCAAGAACTAAGGGTTCTCGAACCTGGTTACAAATGAAATGAGTTAAACCAGCTCGAACAAAAAGAAATTGCTAACCAAATATTTTTATGATAGAAAAAACAGCGGCTTTTTACAAAAAGCATAAAAATTACAATTGGGTTTAGCAATTTCGCCTAATAAGGACCATTTCCAAGTCGTAATCTTTATATTCCAAACGATGTCGAAAACATTCCAACTATGGTTCTCAAAGATGATGCCATTCCTAGCAATCCAAATATTCCAATTTATAGCCAACCAAAAAACTCCAGCTTTCCCATTTTTCACTCCTGAGATTTACAAAAAAGAAACCATCTCGCAAAGCTTTCTTTACAACACTCCGAGTTGTCGTCAATATTATCTACAAAACCAATCCACTCCCTTATGTCCCTCCAAATTAACCTCACCACAAGACAACTCAAGAACAAATGCGCCACCTTTTCTACAGTAGTAAAACAAAACACACAAAGGGAATTAGCCTCATTTAAATTGATACCTCTAGAAATTAATTTATCCTTGGTTGGAAGCCTTTTCCAAAATTGACGCCAACCAAACGCTTTCATACGCGAGGGAACTTCTGTCTTCCAAAGCCTCCTCCACTCGTCGGTTGTCCCACACCCCCTGCCCACTGTACTGCTGGCCGGGCCACCACCAACCGACCTGCTACCATCCAGAGATCTCTCCAAGCTGCTTCCCGCGATGGGGCTGGTGCCAGCGGAAGAAGGAACATCCACTGTGTTCTCATACACAGCAGTACCAGCGGTACTGTACAATAAAACACCTGCAGCAGCAGTTCTGCTAGCTGCCAAATGAACTTATCTCGACCGTTAATTGCAGGCCCTGCATTAATAATAAGATTCTTTAAAACCAGTCTGCTACATGTAAATCAGAATTCACAGTAACATCAATTCCAAAATCACCCCAACTCCAACCCCCTTCCACCCAACCTCCCATTCCGACTACAGACGCATTTTGAAGCCTAGATTCGAAAAACAAAACCAGGAATTTATCCTTCAATCTAAAATTTACCCTTCCACCCAACATTAAAATCCTCATTACAACGCAATCCTAAACCACCTTGCTCCAACGACAAACCAACATCCTTCCGTCCTACCCAATGAATCCGTCTCCGCTCCTCCGTGCCGCCCCATAAAAATTTACTTTGCAACGAAGTTATTTCATTGGCAATTTTGACGGGAATCCTATAAAAAGATCAAGATTGAAATTGAACATAAAACCGATTTTAGAAGGGTAATTCTACCCCCTAAACTAAGCAACCGACACTTCTAACTAGAAAGCAGTTTCTTAATCTTATTGGCCAAGCATCTCCACATGGAAAACCTTCTCAGATTGGACCCAATTGGAATACCAAGAAAGTTAAAACTATTATCCTCTCTTATACAAGAATGAAAAGAAGCCACCGCCTCCAAAAAATTAGGATTCGAATTAATTCCAATTAATTTACTCTTATGGTAGTTAATTCCCAATCCCGAAACAAGCTCGAAACTCCTATGAACCACCTTTATGGGCCACATTTGTTTCCAACTACTACCTCCGATTAGCAAGGTGTCATCCGCAAATTAAAGGATATGGACCGAGCAATCCCTATTTACAAAAACTCCTTCATATTCCCCTATTTCCACTACCTTATTGACCAAGCACGAGAGAGCCTCCGCAACAATCACAAAAAGGAACGGAGATAAAGGATCTCCTTGCCTTAAGCCTCTCTCCACCTTAAACTCCTTAGTCGGACTTCCATTCACTAACACCAACATATTGCTATTGAAAACCAACAACTTCATCCATCTCATCCAAATAACCCCAAATCTCATCCTCCTAATCATATATCTAAGAAAACTCCAACTTACTTTGCATAAGCTTTTTCGAAATCCACCTTGAAGAGAGTGCACCTCTTCCCTTCCTTCTTACAAAATTCCAATAACTCGTTCGCTACAAGAACACCATCCAAAAGTTGGCGCCCGGGAACGAAAGCACTTTGACAAGATGAGACAATGGTATGCAAAATGGTCTTCAACCTTCCCGCTAAGAGTTTGGACAACACGTTGTATAAACTTCCCACAAGGCAAATGGGTCTATAGTCGTCAAGCTCAAACGGATTAGGAACCTTCAGTACAAGCGTCAAGAACGAAGAAGTGATAGCTTTCGGTAACACCGTTCCCGAGTGAAATCCATTGTAGAAATTAACAAAGTCTTCTTTGAAAATGTGCCAACATATTCGGAAAAACAAGATAGTATAACCGTCGGGACCCGGACTTTTCGAACCTTCACACCCCCCACACCACCTCCCTTATCTCTTCCTCCAAAAAAGGTAATTCAAGAAACGCACTATCGATGCTATTAAAGCTTTTAAAATTAATACCATCAAGAAGAGGTCTATCTACATCTTCTTCAATAAATTTGAAAGAAAAATGATCCAACACCTCCTTCTTTACCTTACTCACCGGATCCACCCTGCCACTCTCCATATTGACCGAGCCAATGTGGTTACGCTCCTTATCTCTTTCATGACTCTATGGGAGAAACTACTATTATTATCACCGTCGTTATTCCACTTCAACCTCGCCTTTTGAATTAACATATTTTCCTTTATTTTAAGATTAAGCCAAAACCGGTTTGAGGCTTCCTTCCTTTTGGAGAGGACGTCATCTAACGCACTAACATCAAAGTTTGATAAGAGATCCTCCGCTTCGTTCAAATCCCTCAAACTCACCTCCACCTCCAACTCAAACCTGCCGAACACCTCTGCATTCCACCATCTAGGCCGATCTTTAAGCTTCCTCAACTTCTCCTTTAAAACAAAATCACTCCTACCTACCACCACCATTCTTCTCCACTCCTCCTCAACAAACGGAATGAAATTTTTACCCGAAAATCACTCATTGTTAACTCGGCTTCGGACTCCAATCTGCCCCATCCACCACCAACCAAATTGGGCAATGATCTGAAATATCCCTCTGACCAATTAACTGGCCAACCACCCTCCATCTCTCCACAATAGATTCAAAAACTAAAACACGATCGATCCGGCTCATGGACTGCCCATCTCCACTAAACCAACTATAATTCTTCCCTTTACATGGAACATCCAACAAGTTGCTTTTTCCAATAAAAGTGCCAAACTCCTCCATCTCAGACCTCCTATAACCGACATCCCTCCCTTTTCTTTCTCTAGAACTTTTAACCGCATTAAAGTCCCCACTGATTATCCACTCGCCATCCGTACTTCTGTCTTTTAAATCCAGCAGACTTTCCCACATAGATCTCTTCTTGGCTAACTCACAAGAAGAGTAGACATTTCAAATATAGTAACTGTGATTTCTCCACACAACCTTCACTCCCAAGAATCCTTCACCTTTAAAGCTACAAATCACGTCAAATTTACCTTCTTTCCACAAAAAGATTAGACCTCCGGAAAGACCGCTGGATTCCAAAAAGAAAAACCAACCTCTTCATTTTTCCAAAAGTTCTTAATGACATTCTCCTTCAACTTTGACATTTTCGTTTCCTGAAGCAACAAAAGGTCGGCATGCCCTTTCCTAATCACTTGACTTATTCTCCTCCTTTTCAACTTACTACCACCCCCTCTAATGTTCCAAGATCCTATGATCATTAAGAACCATTTTTGTGCTCTTTCCTTGTTAACATTCTCACCTTATCAGCTTCCTCCTTTTCAATAATACTAACCCTGTAACTTTTATTCGGATCAACATTCGTCACTCCCAGACTAGCAATAGCATTCGACAATTTGACGTCGTCATTGCTATCGAAATTCTCCCATATTCTGATGTTATTCCTAAGAATAACCAATTTTTCCGATTGATCCCCATACAAGACCGTACCCTCCCCATTGCCAGTTGTGGAGGTTGCAGGATTTCTATCTTTACAAGTCAGCTCCTTGGCACTCTCATCTTGCTTATCTTCTTCTGCCTCCTCTTCATTCTTTTATTAAATAAAATTCCCGGTTCGGAACAGTAGCAGTATTTCAATTTTTTTTGTTTTTTCACAGGACTAGTCCTGGCCGGAACCTGACTAACAGTAGTACGAATATGTGCCTCCACAGAATAAGTGATTTCAAATTCTCAAGAAAAGGTGTGTCCAATCTGTTTTCTGGTGGAGGAAAATTTTGTCCATTTGTTGATTCATTGTTGCAAGAGTCTAAAGGTGAGGAAATTTGTAAGTAGATGGTTTGGGATGAGTGTGGATAATCCTGAGAACCTTCTTGGGTATTTTAGGAATTGGATTGTCGCGATTTGAGACGACTGAACACTAACAACGCGATTGGTTTGTGGTTGATAATTTGTTGGAGTTTGTGGACTTGTCGGAACAATATCATATTCAAGGAGGAGATTTGGGATGTTGAGTTAGTGACTCATAGGATTGTTCTTCTTTCTTGGTGGTGGATTGGAAAGAAACAAAAAAATGCTTATACTTGTAATTACTATGAAAGGGTTAACTTTTCATGTGAATTTTTGTAGGGGCTTTATTAAAAAAAAAACACGTAGCACTATAAATACCGACTGCTATGAGAGATCAACCACATCAATCCATCTTCAAGCAATGCCAAATAAAATAACATCCTCTCTTTTTATTATTCTTGTTCTTTCAATGGCATTTGTGCTTGAAGCCGAAGCTTCTGGAAGAGGTCACTATGCTCTTCTGCATGCTGTCAATCTCGAATGCACCCAAAACTATCATTGCACAGTTCCCCTTTGCTTGGACAGTTTCACTGCTGCCTCTCCCGCCACCACCACTCTGGCACCTCATACTCTATATGATAGTTAATATTATCATTTAATGTAATAAAAATCATGTTAATATACCTATTAGGAGTACATTTAAATAAAATTTTCTTATTTATAATGTTTGTGTTCAAATGTCTTTTTTTTTAATTTTTCTGTGATGTATCATTTTGTTCAATCATCATTTTAAGAATTATTGTTCTGTGACCATTCTCAACTAACATAAAAGTATCTTTAATAATGGTGTAACCTTAATTAGCACAACTTTAAATTAAAAAGAGAAAAAACTTCATGTAATAAAATCCCAGAAATATGAATTTCTTATACCCAATATGGATGTGGAACTACAAAAGAAAATCGTTTTGGAGTTTCAAACCGAAAGTAATGATTTTGGGTGAAAGAGAATATTAGTTGAAAACAAACTAAATTTATATATTCTTGTTTAAAACACGTGTTTATTGGAAAAATTAAAACTGATACAATATTCTAACAATAATAAAAAACCAAAAATGAGTAAAAAACCAAAAATGCTGGTTCTAGGACTTGAACCCATGACCAGACGTTGCCTATAATCACGGTTTTTTAAATATTCGTGGTGAAAGGCCTAACTTTTCACTACGGTTGGAATTTTAACCGTGGTTAAAAGTATTTTAATAAAATAAAAAAAAAATACACGCATCCAATTTGCGCTATTACAACGTTGGAAAGCATACCCATAATAGTTTTAGTGTTACCAAAGGCGTAATTTGTAGTAGTGAACTTTGACCTTTTTCTTTGGAGTACCTTGTTTTTCAATAACGTCAAAGAAATCATCCAACCCAAGCGTCCTCTCGTCTTCACCATCATCAAATGATAAACCATCAAATCAAATTCAATATCTTCACTATCATCAACTGATAAACCATCAAATCCAAAGTCACTATCTTGATTATAATCGTTTTCATCTGTATGAATATCATCTACTTCATTTGCTTCATTAGCTTTAACACCACCAACACCATTAGCATCGCTACCTTGAGCATCACTGACTTCACTAGCTTCATTACCATCAACATCGCTACCTTGAACATCATTGACTTCACTAGCTTCATTACCATCAACATCGCTACCTTGAACATCATCAACATCTCTCTCTCTCTCTCTCTCTCTCTCTCTCTCTCTCTCTCTCTCTCTCTCTCTCTCTCTCTCTCTCTCTCTCTCTCTCTCTCCTCTCTCCTCTCTCTCTCTCTCTCTTAACATGAGCATCTTAAACCATTGTACTATAACTCATAACTTTGAATGAGTAAAACAAGATTGAAACATAAATGCTAAATACCATAGATAAGATAAATGCTAAATACCAGAACGACATCATCGTCTTATTGTGGTTGTCGTTCTCCGTCGCCGTTCTCCAATAGAAGTTCCCCTTGCCTCCTCTTAGGCATCATACAAGGACCCAGAAGCTTCCTAGAAGTTCCCTTTGCCAAATAAGCGTTTTTTTAACAGGTCACTGACGTCAGGGATGAAAATCAACACAGACATGAGATATTAGGACTCAGACCTGAAAAAAAAAATACTATTTAAGACTAAATTAATCTTCAAAAAGTTTTATTTGACCAACAGACTTATAAAATATGTAAAGTCAGTGGTGAATAAAATAAGAATATAGGTTTATATTTCATCCCTGATCGTCGCCCTTCTCTCTGACCCACTCCTTCCTAATTGTTTCTTGCATCTTAATCTGAGTCCTCTCACTCTCTCGACTTTATGAATCTTTCGTCTCACTCTTGTATATTCAACAAATCACATTTCCAGTTGATTCATCTGCAACATGTCAAAGTACAAGTTTTAATTTTTTCTCTTTTTCCTCAATTCCCATTTTAGAGTAACCAAGAATCGTTTGAGTGATTTTGTAATATAATGATCTTTAGAGATATAGATTTCTAAAATAATTATTTGTAATTTGTTAGGGATATTTTATTTTGAGTGATTTTGTTAACGGTTATACTTGTAGTGGTAGACCAGTGAAATGGATGAATTCACCCTCGTGGAGCCAAAAGCCAATTTCACATTTACACTTTGTAAAATTCTTATATCTGATATTTAAAAATTACTCTTTTTTTTTTTTTTTAACATTGAAAGTAAATGGGCCGTCCGATCCCATGATATATTATTTTAGGCCTATAAATACCCCCCACTTTTTCTTAATATACTTCATCATTCTCTTCTCCCAATTATCAAGTCCAAAATGAAGGCAATATCTCTCCTCTTCTTTGCTTTGGTGGCTTCGGTTGTTGTTTCTCAGACGGCTGCAAGAACATGCATTCGCAACTGTGGGTGCTTAAACCCTCCTCATTGTGATGTAGCCTCCATCAACCGCAACGCCAGTTCCACTCTCTCCATCAACCACACTGCCAGTTCCACTCCCACCGTTGCCGCTGATGTTGCCGCCGTTGCCGCCAAAAATGTTAATACTTAGTATTATCATTATTGGTTTTATATAATAACGCATTATCTGTTTGTTGGTTTAGTCTAGTTTTATGTAATAAAGCATTTTATGTGCTTGTTGGTTGTGTCTAGGTTTTGGTAATTTGATGTTTTTATTTCCAGCAGCTTGTTAATTTAATGTTAATTTGTAGTGAGTTGTATTGAGTCGTAGTTATGAAATGAATGAATGAAGGATGATCCTTGTTTTCTTAAATTTTCTTTATAACATGCATCATTTAGCTTTCCATTTTGTTAAATTTTCTTTCTTTCTCTTTTTCCATCTTCTTTTCTTTCTTTCCAAATAGTTACATTTTCTAAAAATTTTGAGTAAGCTATGTGATGTTTTCATAAGCTATGTAATGCAAGGAGATAATCAATCCAAGCAATAAGAAGTAAAATGGAATCTCGAGTAGTAGAGTAAAAGTACATATAATGAATGGCTCGTTTCCTCAAAGAAGAATAAGTACATATGGATGCAATAAATGGAATATTTCTTTCATGGGTTTATAATTCAAAGGAAAAGGACAAGGTTTTTTGAATGCTACTGTTACACAGAAAATTAGTGACTCAATCTAATCTGCAAGAGTGAATTTGAAAGTTATGTTGTGTGCTCAGAATTTTATTTTGGTATATGAAAATATGTTAGAGAGTAAACAATTCTCTTAGATAACATCTAACATATTTATGAAAGAATTTGTGATGGAAATGTTAGAGAGAAATAAAACACGTCTTTATATGTATCATATTTATCTCTTGTTCCTTTGTTGTATATTATTTTTAACGCGTGTAAAGGTATAGTACAAATAATGGCCCACTTTTTATCATGAAGTAAATGCAAACGATAGAAAAATGCCGTTCTTGCTTTGCATAATTTGAAATATAGCTTTAAATGTGCAATTGAAAGTGTGTTGGAGTTAATTAAGTGATTCCTCATTTGTGTGTTAACGTAACTTTCATTTAAATGGGGCTACCTAGCTACATATTAATATAATATATGTCTCTTCTAATGTGGAAATACTAGTACAAATTGTAACTAATTGATGATATCAAACTTCAACTTTCATTAAACGCTTTCAACTACTATTCAAAAGCAATTCATGGTTTTCTAAGTTTGGATTTTTCTCTATGACATAGTCTTTAATTTTTTTTCTTATTTTGATCAAAGATCATAATACAGTACACTACCTATCTGTTTCATCTTTTTGCTATTATATTTTTTAAATAAAAATTTTAAAATATCATTCTAAAGATATATTCTTTAAAGATATTGATCAAAATCATTTTAAAGATATATTCTTATATTATATGAAAAATTATTTAATTTTTATGACATAAAATATGAACCTATACAAAACATTACGTACCATTAGTTATAAACCTGCAAGATTTCATATCGATCCTGCTACAATATGGGTGAATATCAAACATAACTCTATGTCTAGGCATTCTTTACAATCATAGTGTATAGTTCTCCAACCAATTAATGGATTACCTTCATCTTCTTTTGTTGATGTATCTCTTTCCCATCTGTCGCACCTCAAAAAATACTATTCTCACGAAAGCATTCGCGGATGGGCTAAATAGAGTCGCCACAAATTTGTCAACTATTTCGGAAAATAGTTGTTTTACCTAGTTCTATTGGAGGTTTACAGGTAATACTTTGGATAATCATAAAAACGAAACCTACAAGATTTTAGAATCAGGTTTTGAGGTAATCACCAAACTTGGCCAGGATGAAGTAGTGGAGGAGGTCTTGACTAAAGAGAACGAAGTAGGGTCTGAGAAAGAGGAGCGTGAAAACCAGAGCGACTAAGTTGAGAATGGGGTCACCATTAAGCAATTGATAGGCAAAAATTCCCCTTGGAGAAGGACTAAGAAACAAATTCTTAATGAAGAAGGGTTGTTTACCAAGTTTAAAGAGATGTTAACCCAGAGCTATCTGATTACATAAAATTGCCATATCCATTCATTAAGAAGAAACCACTACCGGGAGATGAGGAAGAGTTGTTTACCAAGTTTAAAGAGATGTTAACCAAGCTTCAGATAAGTATTTATTTTCATGAAGTTTTAGAGCTGATGTCAAAATTTGCTAAATTTATGAAGGCATTATTAACTGGTACAAACTAGAAGCTGGATAAAGAGCTGGTAAATATG
The DNA here is from genome assembly GCA_022829125.1 of Lathyrus tuberosus. Classification (NCBI taxonomy): domain Eukaryota; kingdom Viridiplantae; phylum Streptophyta; class Magnoliopsida; order Fabales; family Fabaceae; genus Lathyrus; species Lathyrus tuberosus. Next base: position 1,029,058 of record JALAZF010000426.1, on the reverse strand, counting down.
ACTGAAAAATGTGATACGACATTGCTCCAAACAATGCCGACAAACTGAAGGATCCAGGTTGGTTTACCATCTTTTGCACTATTGGTGGGGTAAAGATCAGTGGCGGAGCCAGTAAAATTATGATGTTTGGGCAACTTTTCATTGGCTTCAAAATTTTCTACCAATACAGTATTTGACATACATCATCATAACATCATGCTACAATTCATATACTCCAAAATTTGTCAAAAATGATAAAGAAACATTACCAACCTTTTTCCCATGATAAGGATCTTTTATTTGATAAGGAACTGCAAATTAAAAGCGTGTAAATCATAAAATCTTACTTTTCCATAGTGAAACAAATATTTCCTCTCCTGAAGTTGGTTGTGTTAACCCTAGCTCCCATTACCCTCTTTGTTGCCTACACCAAACAACAAAAATATAATGAATTTTGGCACTAATGAATTTTTAGATGGACCGCATCAATGGATTTTGGCATTAAACTTTGTCTTTATTTGTATGACTTACATTTAAACATTCCATGTAAAGCTACAATTTGTACGGCAGAAAAAAGACAAACTCATGCTTTGAAATATCAATCCAATTCAAATGTAACACATTATAACTAACAACAAAATGAAGTCTAACATGAATTTATAATCAAATCATTCCACCAACAACAGAGTCTGAGAAGAACCATGATATATATGCACACAGTTTTAGAAGCTGGTCGTCTTCTCCCTTCATCAAGCCGCTGGAATTCCATAGCACTTGATTTCAAACTTACTCCTAAATCAACTATTTCCTATGATTCCATTCCTTCCAAATATCCAAAATCTGTTGACTGCAATCTTGTCATCACTGATAAGAAACACTTCCATATTTTTATTTTTGTCACAGTAGCAATATTTTTTTTCCATCATATGATTGGCTTTGTTATTACACTTCTTACCTCAGAAGCATAAGCATCAAGACTCTTCAATCAATCTCAAGTTGGCTATAAACCAAGCTCTAACCTTCAAGAATCAACAGAAGAAAAAAAAGAAACAATCATAAAGTCTGGCAATTTAAAAATTCAATACCAAAAACACCATCATAAATCAAGGTTAAATTATCAAAAATCCAATAAAGCAAGAACAAGATAAAGGAAGAAGAATCTCGGTTCACAACTTTTACCGAACACTTGGTGGCCATAGCGCGAAACGACAAATTCGACACCAATTCTCCATCAATTCTTCAACCACAACCTGCAACAACAACAAATAACAACACAACAACAATGTTGTAGCGAGAATTGGACTGAAACAGAAGCAAAAAGAAGAAAGAACCGTATGAGGCATTTTATCAGTGAGGCTCAAAGGAAGGTGAGGCTCAAATACACATAAAAATTTGAAAAAAAACTAAGACATAAAAGAAGGTGTGGCTCATTGGTGGTTGATTGAACGAAAACCAAAATGACAAGAGTGGGGCTATGGTGTGTGTCAGTTTGCGGTATGGTGTGGTGGAGGATGGCCATGGTAGATCTTCGGCGCGGTATGGTGAAGCGTTACCAGGCGGAGCCTGAGCAGCTGCCCTACCTGGCCGAGTGCTGGCTCTTTCACTGGTAGAGATCCCACATGATCTATGTGACTTAGGGTCGAGTATCAATTTAATGCCTCTTAATTAGGCAAAAGAATTAAAATTGGGGGAGATCATACCTAACAATATAACTCTCACCTTGGCTGATTTATCTGTTACTCATCTTCATGGTGTTTTACAGGATGTGTTAATGCATGTTGCTAGTCTAGTTTTTCTAGTAGATTTTGTGCAGTAGATATGAAGGGAGACACAGGTGGTTCACTTATTCTCGGACGCCCATTCTTAGCGACTGGGAAAGCATTAATAGATTTGGAAACAGGTTAAATTATCTTGAAGTTCAATAATGAAAAGTGGTGTTTAATGTTTATAAATGGACACTGTATGCAGATGATCTGGAGACATGCTACCAGATTGAAGAAAAAGGTATCAAGAAGGACAAAGGAAGAAATAAAGGACCATTATCCAGCATGAGGGTATCCATTGCGCCTAACGTGCCTTAGGCATGGACTGTCAAGCTAATAATGGTAAAGAAGCCTTGGTTGGGAGGCAACCCATTAGCAAGTGTGTGTTTTTATTTATTTTTTATTTTATTTTGTTTAATTAAAACATGTCAAATTTTTGTTTTTACTGTGCAAGGAAAGCACGCAGATTAAAAATAAAGAAGAGAAGAGACATGTGAAAGGAAAATAAGAAATGGAAAAAAATAAAATAAGTTAAGAAGAAAATAAGGAAGCCCCTGGAAAAATCATGCAGCTTGTCGCACGTGTGATAGGGCTATATCGCACGCAATGGCTTCATAATGCACGTGATAGAGACGTTGGCAAAGATATCTTAGAAGAATTATGAGCATATCGCGCGCGATGGACGCATCATGTGCGTGATGAGAATGTAAAATTTCCTATAAATAGAGATTTTCAAATCTCTTGTCCTAACAAATCTTTTCTCTAATCTTTCTTAGCCTTAAATCTCTTCTATTCATTGTCTTCTGCTTATTTTATTCTCTGTGCAGTGTTATTTTTGTGTTGTTACAGACAAAATGAGTTTAAAAAGAGCTAGAGTTTGAAGAGGTTAATCTTCAGGCGCTACTCCCGCACCAAATTCTCCAACTTTTCTGAATCAAAGTTTCTTTCTGAAGTAAATGATGAAAAGTATTTAAAGTTGGTTGACTACCTGTTGCGGTGAAAATTGGATAACAAGCTATTAATTAACTTGCATCATATTCTTTTACAACCGACTTTGATTAATCCAAAGGAAAGGTTCAAGATCGTTAGAAAAACCTAAAGGGGGGAAGATCTAAGGTTCGGGAGTTGGTTATTACAAAGGGAAGGTATTAGCACCCTAAGTATCTGTAGTACTCTACAGGAACCTCTTGTTAACATTTCCAAGAAGTGGTGGAAATGTTGCAACAACGACAATTGGTAAGTTTTAATAATTTAATTCTGGTAACCAACAAAACCATTGGCCTCGAGTTTTATGCAAATGCTTCTTTTAGTGAGGTGGGCTCTTATACTTCATATGTGCGAGGTAAGTACAATCAACAACTCTACCAGTGCGATTAATTCTATTTTGAATCTTCAACCTCCTCCCGTCTTTGCTCTTAAGACTTATAGAAATGAGCATCATGTTATAAATGAAGACATGGACCAAGAAATGCTTGATGCTTTCTGTACGCAAGGGGCTGAATAGTTGATTTAAAGCTGCACAACGAGCTTGTGGGCATTTTTGTGCTGTTAAATAAATTGTGCAGAAGTGCTGAAGTACCCCACCTACCCCTAATGACGATATGATAGGTCCAAAAGCACCTTTCGGTGCTTTGACAATTAGGAGGCTACAACATAATCACTCAGCAGGAGAAGCTCAACAAGATCAAGAGGATAACCAAGTAGGAAAACTAAGAAGAATTATACTATCCTCAGGTGCAGTAGCAGACGATTCAAGTTTAAGGAAATCAACATGCACCAAAATTTTAGATAAGTATGAAAGCTCGTTGAGTGGGAGTAACAAGGTGGATAACAGAAGTTTCACCCTATTGTATGCTTAACCCCCTAGATTCGCACCAGTATTCAGAGACTTCTGCTACCAACAAGAAAAAACCACATGCATGCGAAAGTTTAAGAGTGTGTTTCGATGAGGAAATTGAGAATTTTTAGGGAATTTAAAATTCTAAGCAATTCAAATGATTCAATTGAAATTCATTCATTTTTAAATTCTTTTGTTTGGATGGTGTATTTAAATGATTCGGTGTAAAAATATTGGGGTCATTTTCATAATCTTTAAAACACTTGGGTCAAATTTAAAAATATGAAAAATAGGGACCAATTTACAATTTTTGAAAATTTGAAGTGACCAATTTGTAAAATTTGAAAATTATTATGGACTAATTTGCAATTTTTTGAAAATTTGGGAGGTGAATTTGAAATTTTCTTATAATATAAGGACCATCTTGCAAAATTTGAAAAATTAATAATAAACAATTTAACATTCATTTTATATATAGTTAAGAAGCAATTTGAAATTCCTTTACTTTTTGGTGTCATTTTAAATTCCTTAAATTGAACATGAGCAAAATACTCCATAAATTGAACATGAAAAATCGCATTGATGCGAATTAGGGATTTTTGGTACAGACTGCTCATACGCGTATGGAAGAGGGCCATACGCGTATGAGGGGACTTCCCAGGGGAAATACACATATCATATGCGCCCTTTCCTCAAGGCCAGCACGCTCTTTTGCTTGTACGCGTAGGGAACGCGTATGGCAGGTGGGCAATACGCGTATGGCAGGGGCCAATATGCGTATGGGGTTCCTTTGGTAGAAATGAGAGGGAAATTTCCCTCTGGTCAAACGCGTAAGGCAGAAAACAATTCGTGTATGATGCTTGGGCAACCTGGGTTCTACGCGTAACATACGCAGGGATTGGGGTGCGGCAGCTAGGCCATAACGCGTATGGAGCAGGGTCATACGCGAATGGGCTGACTTGGGTGATAATTTTTTCCGTTTTCGCGACTTATTTCCCTATTTCGTGTGTAATGCAATTCTCTTAGTTCGTAAGGCTAGAAGGATACTATTAGACATAGTGAATTTAGTAATAATACAAAAAATAGTAAAACATGGAATTTTGTGTGATTTGTTCAATGATGTGTGGTTGATACTTATATGATGAGATTGTTGTTGTGTGAACACTCTTTGGACAAAGATGGTAATTCCAGTGGGAATTACGCTGAGAATATGACTCACGTGTGATTAGTGTGGATCGTTTGTTATACATCCATGATATTGTCTTATGCATAATTGTATGTCATGCATTTCATGTTGTGTCATGTCGAGATGAGCCTAGGTGGGAATCCATGATGGGTGTCTATTCTCATATGGACTCCGTGTGGGAGTTGTGTTGGATATAAGTTGTAGTTCAGAGGAACGTATACGACTTATCCGGATTTCGACGAAAATCAGATTCAATGATTGAACCATATGGATTATTTGGTACCGTATGCATGGTGTAGCGTCAGTTGAGTCACATTGCATATACATATTTATTGAATGTGAATTGAGTATTAAGAGTATGTGGTGATATTGTGTGTTGATTATGACTGTCTGATTGGTGTGAATTATGTGAATTACTACTCCTTGGCATGTGATTTTGACCGTATAATCATTGAATGTAAGTCTCACCCCTTTACTGTTGTTGTGTCTGTGCTCCTTGGGGAGTACAGATAACCAGGTACCTGGGTAGTGTTTCGAGCGTGTGTTGCCTGATCGAGTCTTAAGAGTCGCTCTGATACGTAACACGGGAATTTATGGAATTTGACATGTTTTGTATTTCTTTTATTTGTTACGTTTATTAATTTCAAACTTATGACGAACCATGAGTTTTGTGGAAAATATTGATGTTGAGGCTTTAGTGCCATGGAAGTGAACCAATTTAATTATTCCACTGCCTAATGATTTTTCTCAGAGTAATAAAGATATGAAGTGCTTGATACTTCATGAGTTTTTAGGGGATGTGACATCCTACTTGTGTACTCTAATTTATTCCGTAAATTTATTTTATAAATTTAAGTAATGGGGTTAGTAGGGTGTTACAAAGAGCACTTCTTGCAAGCACTAAAGAGATGGAGAATTAATTTAGAAATTAAGATCAAGAGCACTTCACCCTCAAAACGCCAAATTCACCTTTTTTTTTTCTATTTTTAATGATTTTTTTACTGCTTTCATAGTCTCAAAAAAATCTCAAAATTCTTATTTTACTTAATTAGATTAAATTTCGTGTTTTTTGTATTTTTTTGAATTAATTTAATCATATTAATCACATTTTTTCAAATGCTGACAGACCTTTCACCACGGGTATTAAAAAAATCGTGGTTATAGGTAGTGTTTTTTACTTATTTTTTCAAAATGCTAACAGACATTTCACCATGGGCATTTAAAAAAACTGTGATCATAGGTAGCGTCTGGTCTTGGGTTCAAGTCCCAGCACCAACATTTTTGGTTTTTTTACTTATTTTTTCAAGTCTCATAGGTGGCGCGCTTATTGAGTTTATTCACTGTCCTTAAACAAATCGTGGCCAAACAATTTAGTAATTATCAACGGCCAAGAAACTACTATTAGTGATCCGCGTGAAACCTAAAACTTAGATGAATTCCATCTTCTACCTCCAAACATCATCTTTCGTTTACGGTACTGTATTTCTCCACTAAACCAAATTTCAGAACAAATTTCATAACTCCATCATCTCTTCTACAACTTGAATCATAGTTAGCAATGTTAGTTATTAGTGTTCTTTTTTAATTATTGTTGTTCTTTTTGTTCTTTTTTATTATTGTTGTTCTTGTTGTTATTATTGTTATTGTTATTGTTGTTGTTGTTGTTCGTCTACTTCATCATCATCATCATCATCATCATCTTCTTCTTATTGTTGTTTTTGTTGTTGTTTTGTTCTTATAATTGTTGTTGTTGTTGTTGTTGTTGTTATTGTTGTTGTTCTTATTGTTGTTTTGTTGTTCTTAATGTTCTTGATGTTCTTGTTGTTCTTGCTAATGTTCTTGTTCTAATGCTATGATTTTTTTTATTTTATTAAATGACATACAACAACGGTTATTTAAAATAACCATGATTATAGGTAGTTCTATACAACAATGGTTGTTAAGCATAACCGTTGTGATATACCACGCGCTTTCTAGAATACAACAACGGTCTCATGACCGTAATTATAAGTAGCGCATTTACAACAACACTCTACATAACAACACCTTGATATGCGTGATTATATGTATTTTCCAGCCGTTGTTAAATGGGTTTTCCGTAGTTGTGAATTTTGCAGGATATGCTCGCGGGTTGAATGACTATCAACTTTTTTTATTTATATATATTTTCGAATAAATATTTGGTTTGCCCCACAAGACCTAACCATTATAAATCGTTATCCAACTACTAAAGTTTCTTATTTATATATATTTTCGTCTACGAGCGACTACATACAAGATATTTTCGACTAAACTCCCTACAAGATATAAATTGCCACAATTATTGTTATATATGAATGACTTTTAGCTACAGATAAATAAATAAAAAAGTATGATTTGTATAATTGATATAAATATGATAGAAAAATGAATAAGACATTAAATTTAATGTATTTTTATTTATGTCTTTCAGTCATTCTTTTAGAAAGATTTTGAATGGAAGCTAAATTCTTTTATCACCTTTAACTATGTCTAATTTGTTAACCATTTTAAGAGAACTAGAAGTAGATTCTTATTTTTGACATACAGTTGAAAGGTTTTAGTAAAAACTAATGGTCTTTTATTTGCATGTCTTTTACGACCTTTAGATGCTATTTGAATGAATAGTAGTTGAAAGTTGAAGTTTCGTATCATCACTTAATTAGAATTTCTACTATTCATACTAATGTATACTATTCATACATTAGAAGAGACATAATGAGTTTGATCATATAACATAAACTATAGTTCAAAAATATCAAATATATGAATAACTTCGAAATGGTACCATATGTCCCTTTAAGTCAACGCATTGTGTAATTATGCAGCGACATTAAATGTAGGACCACAAGTTCAAATCTCCGGCATTCTATTTATTCGACATTAAAAGGTGAATTTCAATTACCATATCAATTATCCTTGCGTCTACGGGAAACATCCAAGACATATAATGTTAGAGCTCTGCAGAGTATTGTTGTACCTATGAACGACTCCATACGAAGTATTATGCTGGAATTACCTATGAGATGTAGAAGGTCACAATTTATGTTATATATAAATGACTTTTAGATGCATTTAAATAAAATAAATAAGAATGATTTATATAATTTGTGTAAAGATGATGTAAAAATGAATAAGATATTAAATTTAATGTATCTTTTATTAGTGTCTTTCTTCTATAACGATTTTTAATGTTAATTTTTTTTTCAACTTTTAATATATCTATATTGTTAACAATTTTAAGAGAGAACTATAGATTCACATTTTTTTGTGTGCAATTGAATAGTTTGAGAACGTTTAATGAAAGTTGATGTTTCATATCATCAATTAGTTACAATTTGTACTATTTCTACATTAGAAGAGACATATATTATATTAATATGAAGCTAGGTAGCCCCATTTATGTGATAGTTCACACTTCACATATGTACAATATCACTCTTTATAACCCATGACTATGTGAATTATTGGTTAGAAGCATAAGAGATCAACCACATATCAAACTTCCCGCACGAGATAATGCTTGTGTTCGAAAATTGATTTCAAATTCGCAAGAAAAGGTGTGTCCAGTTTGTTTTCTGGTGGAGGAAAATGTTGTCCATTTGTTGATTCATTGTTGCAAGAGTCTAAAGGTGTGGAAATTTGTAAGTAGATGGTTTGGGGTGAGTGTGGATAATCCTGAGAACCTTCTTGGGTATTTTAGGAATTTGATTGTCGCGATTTGAGACGAGTGAACACTAACAACGCGATTGGTTTGTGGTTGATAATTTGTTGGAGTTTGTGGACTTGTCGGAACAATATCATGTTCAAGGAGGAGATTTGGGATGTTGAGTTAGTGACTCATAGAATTGTTCTTCTTTCTTGGTGGTGGATTGGAAAGAAACAAAAAAATGCTTATACTTGTAATTACTATGAAAGGGTTAACTTTTCATGTGAATTTTTGTAGGGGCTTTATTAAAAAAAAAAACACGTAGCACTATAAATACCGACTGCTATGAGAGATCAATCACATCAATCCATCTTCAAACAATGCCAAATAAAATAACATCCTCTCTTTTTATTATTCTTGTTCTTTCAATGGCATTTGTGCTTGAAGCCGAAGCTTCTGGAAGAGGTCACTATGCTCTTCTGCATGCTGTCACTCTCGAATGCACCCAAAACTATCATTGCACAGTTCCCCTTTGCTTGGACAGTTTCACTGCTGCCTCTCCCGCCACCACCACTCTGCCACCTCCTACTCCATATGATAGTTAATATTATCATTTAATGTAATAAAAATCATGTTAATATACCTATTAGGAGTACATTTAAATAAAAATTTCTTATTTATAATGTTTGTGTTCAAATGTCTTTTTTATTTTATTTTTCTGTGATGTATCATTTTGTTCAATCATCATTTTAAGAATTATTGTTCTGTGACCATTCTCAACTAACATAAAAGTTTCTTTAATAATGGTGTAACCTTAATTAGCACAACTTTAAATTAAAAAGAGAAAAAACTTCATGTAATAAAATCCCAGAAATATGAATTTCTTATACCCAATATGGATGTGGAACTACAAAAGAAAATTGTTTTGGAGTTTCAAACCGAAAGAAATAATTTTGGGTGAAAGAGAATATTAGTTTAAAACAAACTAAATTTATATATTCTTCTTGTTTAAAACAAATGTTTATTGAAAAAATTAAAACTGATACAATATTCTAACAATAATAAAAAACCAAAAATGAGTAAAAAACCCAAAAATGCTGGTGCTAGGACTTGAACCCATGACCAGACGCTGCCTATAATCATGGTTTTTTGAATAACCGTGGTGAAAGGCCTAACTTTTCACTACGGTTGGAATTTTAACCGTGGTTAAAAGTATTTTAATAAAATTAAAAAAAATACACGCATCCAATTTGCGCTATTACAACGGTGGAAAGCATACCCATAATAGTTTTAGTGTTACCAAAGGCGTAATTTGTAGTAGTGAAGTTTGACCTTTTTCTTTGGAGTACCTTGTTTTTCATTAACCTCAAAGAAATCATCCAACCCAAGCGTCCTCTCATCTTCACCATCATCAAATGATAAACCATCAAATCAAATTCAATATCTTCACTATCATCAAATGATGAACCATCAAATCCAAAGTCACTATCTTCATTATAATCGTTTTCATCTGTATGAATATCATCTACTTCATTTGCTTCATTAGCTTTAACACCACCAACACCATCAGCATCGTTACCTTGAACATTATTGACTTCACTAGCTTCATTACCATCAACATCGCTACCTTGAACATCATTGACTTCACTAGCTTCATTACCATCAACATCGCTACCTTGAACATCATCAACATCTACCTCTCTCTCTCTCTCTCTCTCTCTCTCTCTCTCTCTCTCTCTCTCTCTCTCTCTCTCTCTCTCTCTCTCTCTCTCTCTCTCTCTCTCTCAGCATGAGCATCATAAACCATTGTACTATAACTCATAACTTGGAATGAGTAAAACAAGAATGAAACATAAATGCTAAATACCATAGATAAGATAAATGCTAAATACCAGAACGACATCATCGTCTTATTGTGGTTGTCGTTCTCAGTGGCCGTTCTCCAATAGAAGTTCCCCTTGCCTCCTCTTAGGCATCATACAAGGACCCAGAGGCTTCCTAGAAGTTCCCTTTGCCAAGTAAGCGTTTCTTTAGCAGGTCACTAACGTCAGGGATGAAAATCAACACAGACATGAGATATTAGGACTCAGACCTGAAAAAAAAATATTTAGGGACTAATCACAAAAACGCGCTAACTTACAGGGACCAGACAGAATTATTTGACCAACAGACTTATAAAATATGTAAAGTCAGTGGATAATAAAATAAGAATATAGGTTTATATTTCATCCCTGATCGTCGCACTTCTCTCTGACCCACTCCTTCCTAATTGTTTCTTGCATCTTAATCTAAGTCCTCTCACTCTCTCGACTTTATGAATGTTTCGTCTCCCTCTTGTATATTCAATAAATCACATTTCCAATTGATTCATCTGCAACATGTCAGAGTACAAGTTTTAATTTTTTCTCTTTTTCCTCAATTCCCATTTTAGAGTAACCAAGAATCGTTTGAGTGATTTTGTAATATAATGCTCCATTTAGCTTTCCATTTTGTTAAATTTTCTTTCTTTCTCTTTTTCCGTCTTCTTTTCTTTCTTTCCAAATAGTTACATTTTCTAAAAAATTTGAGTAAGCTATGTGATGTTTTCATAAGCTATGTAATGCAAGGAGATAATCAATCCAAGCAATAAGAAGTAAAATGGAATCTCGAGTAGTAGAGTAAAAGTACATATAATGAATGGCTCATTTCCTCAAAGAAGAATAAGTACATATGGATGCAATAAATGGAATATTTCTTTCATGGGTTTATAATTCAAAGGAAAAGGACAAGGTTTTTTGAATGCTACTGTTACAAAGAAAATTAGTGACTCAATTTGTTCTGCAAGAGTGAATTTGAAAGTTATGTTGTGTGCTCAGAATTTTATTTTGGTATATGAAAATATGTCAGAGAGTAAACAATTCTCTTAGATAACATCTAACATATTTATGAAAGAATTTGTGATGGAAATGTTAGAGAGAAATAAAACACGTCTTTACATGTTTCAGTGTACAAAAACTATTTTGGTGTGGAGGAGATTGATGGTCTGGTTAGGTGTGTCGTTGCAGGCGGAAGGATCGTTGTTGGATCACCTGAGAATGTGGATTACGTCTTTAAATGCGGTTGGGGTGCCTGTTAAGAATGCAACTGGTTTGTGGCTGATAGTATGCTGGGTTGTGTGGAAAACCAGAAATGATATTTTATTTAAAGATGTATTTTGGATAGAAGAGGATATTGTGCATAAGATCTAGATTTTAGCGTGGAGGTGGATTGGAAGGAAATACAACATTACTTGTACGTATTACGATTGGTTTAATTCGCCTATAGATTTTTTGTAGTGGCAGTTGATCGGTCGGTTTTTGTGTAATTGGACCTGGATACCCCTTTTGTGTCACATTTGAATATATTTTTGTTTATTAAAAAAAATATATATATGTATCATATTTATCTCTTGTTCCTTTGTTGTATATTATTTTTAACGCGTGTAAAGGTATAGTACAAATAATGGCCCACTTTTTATCATGAAGTAAATGCAAACGATAGAAAAATGCCGTTCTTGCTTTGCATAATTTGAAATATAGCTTTAAGTGTGCAATTGAAAGTGTGTTGGAGTTAATTAAGTGATTCCTCATTTGTGTGTTAACGTAACTTTCATTTAAATGGGGCTACCTAGCTACATATTAATATAATATATGTCTCTTCTAATGTAGAAATACTAGTACAAATTGTAACTAATTGATGATATCAAACTTCAACTTTCATTAAACGCTTTCAACTACTATTCAAAAGCAATTCATGGTTTTCTAAGTTTGGATTTTTCTCTATGACATAGTCTTTAATTTTTTTTCTTATTTTGATCAAAGATCATAATACAGTACACTACTTATCTGTTTCATCTTTTTGCTATTATATTTTTTAAATAAAAATTTTAAAATATCATTCTAAAGATATATTCTTTAAAGATATTCATCAAAATCATTTTAAAGATATATTCTTATATTATTTGAAAAATTATTTAATTTTTATGACATAAAATATGAACCTATACAAAACATTACGTACGATTAGTTATAAACCTGCAAGATTTCATATCGATCCTGCTACAATATGGGTGAATATCAAACATTACTCTATGTCTAGGCATTCTTTACAATCATAGTGTATAGTTCTCCAACCAATTAATGGATTACCTTCATCTTCTTTTGTTGATGTATCTCTTTCCCATCTGCCGCACCTCAAAAAATACTATCCTCACGAAAGCATTCGCGGATGGGCTAAACAGAGTCGCCACAAATTTGTCAACTATTTCGAAAAATAGTCGTTTTACCTAGTTCTATTGGAAGTTTACAGGTAATACTTTGGATAATCATAAAAACTAAACCTACAAGGTTTTAGAATCATGTTTTGAGGTAATCACCAACCTTGGCCAGGATGAAGTAGTGGAGGAGGTCTTGACTAAAGAGAACGATGTAGGGTCTGAGAAAGAGGAGCGTGAAAACCAGAGTGACTAAGTTGAGAATGGGGTCACCATTAAGCAATTGATAGGCAAAAATTCCCCTTGGAGAAGGACTAAGAAACAAATTCTTAATGAAGAAGGGTTGTTTACCAAGTTTAAAGAGATGTTAACCCAGAGCTATCTGATTACATAAAATTGCCATATCCATTCATTAAGAAGAAACTACTACAGGGAGATGAGGAAGAGTTGTTTACCAAGTTTAAAGAGATGTTAACCAAGCTTCAGGTAAGTATTTCTTTTCATGAAGTTTTAGAGCTAATGTCAAAATTTGCAAAATTTATGAAGGCATTATTAACTGGTACAAAGTAGAAGCTGGATAAAGAGCTGGTAAATATGACTGAAAAATGCGATACGACATTGCTCCAAACAATGCCGACAAACTGAAGGATCCAGGTTGGTTTACCATCTTTTGCACTATTGGTGGGGTAAAGATCAATGGCGGAGCCAGTAAAATTATGATGTTTGGGCAACTTTTCATTGGCTTCAAAATTTTCTACCAATACAGTATTTGACATACATTATCATAACATCATGCTACAATTCATATACTCCAAAATTTGTAAAAAATGATAAAGAAACATTACCAACCTTTTTCCCATGATAAGGATCTTTTATTTGATAAGGAACTGCAAATTAAAAGCATGTAAATCATAAAATATTACTTTTCCATTTGAGAGTGAAACAAATATTTCCTCTCCTGAAGTTGGTTGTGTTAACCCTAGCTCCCATTACCCTCTTTGTTGCCTACACCAAACAACAAAAATATAATGAATTTTGGCACTAATGAATTTTTAGACGGACCGCATCAATGGATTTTGTCATTAAACTTTGTCTTTATTTGTATGACTTACATTTAAACAATCCATGTAAAGCTACAATTTGTACGGCAGAAAAAAGACAAACTCATGCTTTGAAATATCAATCCAATTCAAATGTAACACATTATAACTAACAACAAAATGAAGTCTAACATGAATTTATAATCAAATCATTCCACCAACAACAGAGTCTGAGAAGAACCATGATATATATGCACACAGTTTCAGAAGCTGGTCGTCTTCTCCCTTCATCAAGCCGCTGGAATTCCATAGCACTTGATTTCAAACTTACTCCTAAATCAACTATTTCCTATGATTCCATCCCTTCCAAATATCCAAAATCTATTGACTGCAATCTTGTCATCACTGATAAGAAACACTTCCATATTTTTATATTTGTCACAGTAGCAATTTTTTTTCCATCATATGATTGGCTTTGTTATTACACTTCTTACCTCAGAAGCATAAGCATCAAGACTCTTCAATTAATCTCAAGTTGGCTATAAACCAAGCTCTAACCTTCAAGAATCAACAGAAGAAAAAAAGAAACAATCATAAAGTCTGGCAATTTAAAAATTCAATACCAAAAACACCATCACAAATCAAGGTTAAATTATCAAAAATCCAGTAAAGCAAAAACAAGATAAAGGAAGAAGAATCTCGGTTCACAACTTTTACCGAACACTTGGTGGCCATAGCGCGAAATGACAAATTCGACACCAATTCTCCATCAATTCTTCAACCACAACCTGCAACAACAACAAATAATAACACAACAACATTGTTGTAGCGAGAATTGAACTGAAACAGAAGCAAAAAGAAGAAAGAACCGTAGGAGGCATTTTATCGGTGAGGCTCAAAGGAAGGTGAGGCTCAAATACACATAAAAAATTGAAAAAAACTAAGATATAAAAGAAGGTGTGGCTCATTGGGGGTTGATTGAACGAAATCCAAAATGACAAGAGTGGAGCTATGGTGTGCGTCTGTTTGCGGTATGGTGTGGTGGAGGATGGCCATGGCAGATCTTCGGCGCGGGATGGTGAAGCGTTACTAGGCGGAGCCTGAGCAGCTGCCCTACCTGGCCGAGTGCTGGCTCTTCCACTGGTAGAGATCCCACATGATCTATGTGACTTAGGGTCGAGCATCCATTTAATGCCTCTTAATTAGGCAAAAGAATTGAAATTGGGGGAGATCATACCTAACAATATAACTCTCACCTTGGCTGATTTATCTGTTACTCATCTTCATGGTGTTTTACAAGATGTGTTAGTGCATGTTGCCGGTCTAGTTTTTCCAGTAGATTTTGTGTAGTAGATATGAAGGGAGACACAGGTGGTTCACTTATTCTCGGATGCCCCTTCTTGGCGACTGGGAAAACATTAATAGATTTGGAAACAGGTGAAATTATCTTGAAGTTCAATAATGAAAAGTGGTGTTTAATGTTTATAAATGGACACTGTATGCAGATGATCTGGAGACATGCTACCAGATTGAAGAAAAAGGTATCAAGAAGGACAAAGGAAGAAATAAAGGACCATTATCCAGCATGAGGGTATCCATTGCGCCTGACGTGCCTTTGGCATGGACTGTCAAGCTAATAATGGTAAAGAAGCCTTGGTTGGGAGGCAACCCATTAGTAAGTGTGTGTTTTTATTTCTTTTTTATTTTATTTTGTTTAATTAAAACATGTCAAATTTTTGTTGTTACCGTGCCAGGAAAGCACGCAGGTTAAAAATAAAGAAGAGAAGAGACATGTGAATGGAAAATAAGAAATGAAAAAAAATAAAAGAAGTTAAGAAGAAAAGAAGGAAGCCCCTGGAAAAATCATGCAGCCTGTCGCACGTGTGATAGGGCTATATCGCACGCAATGGCTTCATAATGCACGTGATAGAGACGTTGGCAAAGATATGTTAGAAGAATTACGAGCATATCGCGCGCGATGGACGCATAATGTGAGTGATGAGAATGAAAAATTTCCTATAAATAGAGATTTTCAAATCTCTTGTCCTAACAAATCTTTTCTCTAATCTTTCTTAGCCTTAAATCTCTTCTATTCATTGTCTTCTGCTTATTTTATTCTATGTGCAGTGTTATTTTTGTGTTGTTACAGACAAAATGAGTTTAAAAAGAGCTAGAGTTTGAAGAGGTTCATCTTCAGGCGCTACTCCCGCACCAAATTCTCCAACTTTTCTAAATCGAAGTTTCTTTCTGAAGCAAATGATGAAAAGTATTTAAAGTTGGTTGACTACCATATCGTGAGAGAAAGAGCTTTTGCATACGACGAACTGAGAGGCTTCCAAGAAGTGGTGGAAATGTTGCAGCAACGACAATTGGTAAGTTTTAATAATTTAATTATGGTAACCAACAAAACCATTGGCCTCGAGTTTTATGCAAATGCTGCTTTTAGTGAGGTGGGCTCTTATACGTCATATGTCCGAGGTAAGTACATCAACTACTCCTCCAGTGCTATTAATTCTATTTTGAATCTTCAACCTCCTCCCGTCTTTGCTTTTAAGACATATAGAAATGAGCATCATGTTATAAATGAAGCCATGACCCAAGAAATGCTTGATGCTTTCTGTAGGCAAGGGGCTGAATAGGTGATATAACACTGCACAATGAGCTTGTGGGCATTTTTGTACTGTTAATGAATTGTGCAGAAGTGCCGAAGTAACCACCAACCCTGATGACGATATGATAGGTCCAAAAGCACCTATCGATGCTTCGACAATTAGGAGGCTTCAACATAATCACTCAGCAGGAGAAGCTCAACAAGATCAAGAGGATAACCAAACAGGAAATGAAGAAGAATTCTACCATCCTCAGGTGTAGTAGCAGACGATGCAAGTTTAGGGAAATAACATGCATCAAAATTTTATTGAAGGATGGAAGCTCATTCAGTGGGAGTAACAAGGTGGATAACAGAAGTTTCACCCTATTGTATGCTCAACCCCCTATATTCGCACCAGTCTTCAGAGACTTCTGCAACCAACAAGAAAACCACATGCATTCGAAAGTTTAAGAGTGTGTTTGGATGAGGAAATTGAGAAGCAATTCAAATGATTCAATTGAAATTCATTCATTTTTAAATTCTTTTGTTTGGATGGAGTATTAAAATGATTCAATGTAAAAATTTTAGGGTCATTTTCATAATCTTTAAAACTCTTGGGTCAAATTTAAAATATGAAAAATACGGACCAATTTGCAGTTTTTGAAAATTTGAAGTTACCAATTTGTAAAATTTGAAAATTATTATGGACTAATTTGCAATTTTTTGAATATTTTGGAGGTGAATTTGAAATTTTCTTATAATATAAGGACCATCTTGCAAAATTTGAAAAATTAATAATAAATAATTTAACATTCATATTATATAGAGTTAAGAAGCAATTTGAAATTCTTTACTTTTTGGTGTCATTTTAAATTTCTTAAATTGAACATGAATAAAATACTCCATAAATTTACATCATTTTAACAATTCTCCATATTTTTTATCCAAACAATGGAATTTGATCAAGTCATTTCAAATTCCCTCAAAAAATTATTTTCCCTCATTAATATGCTTCATACAAACACACTTTAAGAGTATAACACCACATTTAAATATTTAGTCATTGTGTGTTTTGATTTTGAAGATTATATTGGCATAATTAAGGGTATGTGGTAAGGGTGAGAGTCAAAACTTTGTCTTAATTGATTAATTTAAATAAATACCTTAGAATAATATTATAATGCTAATACAATTAGTAATGGATGGAATATATATTACTATTATTATTATTATTATTATTATTATTATTATTATTATTATTATTATTTGTATTATTATGACTAAAATTAAGGAAAATAAAATATAGTTAGGGAGATGTTGGTAGAGGGTTTTAGAAACAGTTAACACGTGAAAAGAAAATAGAGAGAAGGAAGAAAAGCTAGGGTAAGAGAGAGACTAGCAGATTCCACCATTGTTGAAGGATCAAAGCTCAAAATTAAGGTAAGGACGGAGGATGGGTTCTTTAAAGGTGATCAGAACATGAGAGGGTAGTGAGGGCTCCTTTCCCTCTTAGGTTTTCATGTATATTCTTCTTCTTGCTTGTGTTTTATTCTATATATATATGATTATTGTGAACTTCGTGTTTGACATGATGATTGTGGTATGAAATTCGTAATAATTGTGGATGATTGTTGTGTTTTACCATGAAAATAGATCTGGGAAAATATGGGTTTTGGGAGATGACGAAATTGTGGTTTAAACTGTGAAAAACCTGAATAGAATGGTGGATTAACGAGATAGAATAGACTCTTGAAATGTAAATTGAGAAAAAAATTGTTTTGGGTTTTATTTTGGAGCTTGAAGGTGATCCAATGAGTGAAAAATAGCATTGATGCGAATTCTGGATTTTTGGGTGCAGATTACCCATACGCGTATGGAAGAGGGCCATATGCGTATGAGGGAACTTCCCAGGGGTAATACACATATCATACGCGCCCTGTCCTCAAGGCCAGCACGCTATTTTTCGTGTACGCGTAGGGAACGCGTATGGCAGGTGGCCAATACGCATATGGCAGGGGCCAATATGCGTATGGGGTTCCTTTGCTAGAAATGAGAGGGAAATTGCCCTCAGGTCAAAAGCGTAAGGAAGAAAATAATTCGCGTATGATGCTTGAGCAACCTGGGTTCTACGCATAACATACGCAGGGATTGGGGTGCGGCAGCTAGGCCATACGCGTATAGAGCAGGGTCATACGCGTATGGGTAGGCTTGGGTGATAATTTTCCCGTTTTCGCGACTTCTTTCCTAATTTCGTGTGTAATGCATTTCTCTTGGGTCGTAAGGCTAGAAGGATACTATTAGACATAGTGAATCTAGTAATGATAGGAAAAATAGTAAAACATTGAATTTTGTGTGAATTGTTCAATGATGTGTGGTTGATACTTATGTGATGAGATTGTTGTTGTGTGAACACTCATTGGACAAAGATGGTAATTCCAGTGGGAATTACGCTGAGTATATGACTCACGTGTGATTAGTGTGGATCGTGTGTTATGCATCAATGATATTGTCTTATGCAGAATTGTATGTCATGCATTTCATGTTGTGTCATGTGGAGATGAGCCTAGGTGGGAATCCATGATGGGTGCCTATTCTCATCTGGACTCCGTGTGGGAGTTGTGTTGGATATAAGTTGTAGTTCAGAGGAACGTATACGACTTATCCAGATTTTGACGAAAATCAGGTTCAATGAATGAACCATATGGATTGTGTTGGTACCGCATACATGGTGTAGCCTCAGTTGAGTCACATTGCATATACATATTTATTGAATGTGAATTGAGTATGAAGAGTATGTGGTGATATTGTGTGTGGATTATGATTGTCTGATTGGTGTGGATTATGTGAATTACTACTCCTTAGCATGTGATTTTCACCATATAACTACTGAATGTAATTCTCACCCCTTTTCTGTTGTTGTGTCTGTGCTCCTTGGGGAGTAAAGATAATTAGGTACCTGAGTAGTGTTTGGAGCATGTGTTGCATGATCAAGTCTTAGGAGTCGCTCTAATACGTAACACGGAAATTTATGGGAATTTGACATGTTTTGTATTGTTTTTATTTGTTACGTATATTACTTTCAAACTTATGATGAACCACGAGTTTTGTGGAGAATATTGATGTTGACGCTTTAGTGCCATGGAAGTGAACCAATTTAATTATTCCACTGTTTAATTGATTTTTCTCAAAGTAATACAGATATGAAGTGCTTGATACTTCATGAGTTTTTAAGGGATGTGCCATCCTACTTGTGTACTCTATTATATTCCGTAATTTTATTTTATAAATTTAAGTAATGGGATTAGTAGGGTGTTACAAAGAGCACTTCTTACAAGCACTGAAGAGATGGAGAATTAATTTAGAAATCAAGATCAACAACACTTCACCCTCAAAACCCAAAATTCACCTTTTTTTCTATTTTTAATGATTTTTTTACTGATTTCATAGTCTCAAAAAATCCAAAAAAAATCTCAAAATTCTAATTTTAATTAATTAGATTAAATTTCGTGTTTTTATATTTTTTTTGAATTTATTTTAATCATATTACTCACATTTTTCAAAATGCTGACATACCTTTCACCACGGGTAATAAAAAAATCGTGGTTATAGGTAGTGTTTTTTACTTGTTTTTTCAAAATGCTAACAGGCCTTTCACCACGGGAATTTAAAAAAACTGTGATCATAGGTAGCGTCTGGTCCTGGGTTCAAGTCGCTGCACCAACATTTTTGGTTTTTTTACTTATTTTTTCAAGCCTCAAAGGTGGCGAGCTTATTGAGTTTATTCAGTGTCCTTAAACAAATCGTGGCCATCCATTTAGTGATTATCAACGGCCAAGACACTACTATTAGTGATCCGCGTGAAACCTAAAACTTAGACGAATCTCATCTTCTACCTCCAAACATCATCTTTCATTTACGATACTCTATTTCACCACTAAACCAAATTTCAGAACAAATTTCAGAACTCCATCATCTCTTCTACAACTTGAATCATTCAAGGAAAGTATGGATTCGAGTTAGCAATGTTAGTTGTTGGTGTTATTTTTTAATTATTGTTGTTCTTTTTGTTCTTTTTTATTATTGTTATTCTTGTTGTTATTCTTGTTTTTGTTATTGTTATTGTTGTTGTTGTTGTTGTTGTTCGTCTTCTTCATCATCATCATCATCATCATCATCATCATCACCTTCTTCTTCTTCTTATTGGTGTTGTTGTTGTTGTTGTTGTTATTGTTGTTGTTGTTCTTCTTCTTCTTCTTCTTCTTATTGTTGTTCTGTTGTTCTTAATGTTCTTGATGTTCTTGTTGTTCTTGTTCTAATGCTACGATTTTTTTTTATTTAATTAAAAGACATACAACAACGGTATTTAAAATAACCATGATTATAGGTAGTTCTATACAACAATGGTTGTTAAGCATAAACGTTGTGATATACCGCGCGCTTTCTAGAATACAACAACAGTCCTGTGACCGTAATTATAAGTAGCGCATTTACAACAACACTCTACATAACAACGCCTTGATCTGCGTGATCATATGTATTTTTCAACCGTTGTTAAATGGGTTTTCCGTAGTAGTGAATTTTGTAGGATATGCTCGTGGGTTGAATGACTATCAACTTTTTTTATTTATATTTATTTTTTAGAATAAATATTTGGTTTGCCTCACAAGCCCTTACCATCATAAATCGTTATACAACTATTGAGGTTTCTTATTTATATATATTTTCGTCTACTAGCGGCTACATACAAGATATTTTCGACTACGAAACTCCCTACCAGATATAAATGGCCACAATTATTATTATATATGAATGCCTTTTAGTTACAGATAAGTAAATAAAAAAGTATGATTTGTATAATTGATATAAATATGATAGAAAAAGGAATAAGACATTAAATTTAATGTATTTTTATTTATGTCTTTCAGTCATTCTTTTAGAAAGATTTTGAATGGAAGCTAATTTCTTTTATTACCTCTAAATATGTCTAATTTGTTAACCATTTTAAGAGAACTAGAAGTAGATTTTTATTTTTGACATACAGTTGAAAAGTTTTAGTAAAAACTAATGGTCTTTTATTTGCATGTCTTTTAAGACCTTTAGATGCTATTTGAATGAATAGTAGTTGAAAGTTGAAGTTTGGTATCATCAATTAATTAGAATTTCTACTATTCATACTAATTTATACTATTCATACATTAGAAGAGATATAATGAGTTTGATCATATAACATAAACTATAGTTCAAAAAGTTCAAATATATGAATAACTTCGAAATGGTACCATATGTCCCTTCGAAATATATGACATTAAGTGTAGGACCACAACTTCAAATCTCCGGCATTCTATTTATTCTCCATTAAAAGATGAATTCCAATTACCATATCAATTATCCTTGCGTCTACGGGAAATATCCAAGACATATAATGTTGGAGCTCTGACATATAATGTTGGAGCTCTGCAGAGTATCGTTGTACCTATGAACGACTTCATACGAAGTATTATGCTGGAATTACCTATGAGATGTAGACGATCACAATTTATGTTATATATAAATGCATTTTAGTTGCATTTAAATGAAATAAATAAGAATGATTTATATAATTTGTGTAAAGATGATGTAAAAATGAATAAGATATTAAATTTCATGTATCTTTTATTAGTGTCTTTCTTCTAAAACGATTTTTAATGTTAATTTTTTTCGCAACTTTTAATATGTCTATATTGTTAACAATTTTAAGAAAGAACTATAGAATAACATTTTTTTTTGTGCATATAGAATTGAATAGTTTGAGAACGTTTAATGAAAGTTGAAGTTTGATATCATCAATTAGTTACAATTTTTATTATTTCTACATTAGAAGAGACATATATTATATTAATATGAAGCTAGGTAGCCCCATTCCTATGAAAGTTCACACTTCACATATGTACAATATCAATCTTTATAGCCCGTAACTATATGAATTATTGGTTAGAAACATAAGAGATCAACCACATATCAAACTTCCTGCACGAGATAATCTTTGTGTTCGAGAAGTGATTTCAAATTTTCAAGAAAAGGTGTGTCCGTTATATTTTCTGGTGGAGGAAAATGTTGTCCATTTGTTGATTCATTGTTGCAAGAGTCTAAATGTGTGGAAATTTGTAAGTAGATGGTTTGGGGTGAGTGTGGATAATCCTGAGAACCTTCTTGGGTATTTTAGGAATTGGATTGTCGCGATGCATTTAAGACGAGTGAACACTAACAACGCGATTGGTTTGTGGTTGATAATTTGTTGGAGTTTGTGGACTTGTCGGAACAATATCATGTTCAAGGAGGAGATTTGGGATGTTGAGTTAGTGACTCATAGGATTGTTCTTCTTTCTTGGTGGTGGATTGGAAAGAAACAAAAAAAAATGCTTTTACTTGTAATTACTATGAAAAAGTTAACTTCCCATGTGAATTTTTGTAGGGGCTTTATTTGAGGGTGGTTGGTTGATTTGGTATCTGGGTTAGGATACCCTTTTTATCCTTGGAATATATTTTTGCTTATTAAAAAGAACAAAAAAAAACAGATAGCACTATAAATACCGACTGCTATGAGAGATCAACCACATCAATCCATCTTCAAACAATGGCAAATAAAATAACATTCTCTCTTTTTATTATTCTTGTTCTTTCAATGGAATTTGTGCTTGAAGCTGAAGCTTCTGGAAGAGGTCACTATGCTCTTCTGCATGGTGTCAATCTCAAATGCACCAAAAACTATCATTGCACAGTTCCCCTTTGCTTGGACAATTTCACTGTTGCCTCTCCCGCCACCACTACTCTGCCACCTCCTACTCTATATGATAGTTAAAATTATCATTTAATGTGATAAAAATCATGTTAATATATCTATTAGGAGTACATTTGAATAAAAATTTCTTATTTATAATGTTTGTGTTCAAATGTTTTTTTTTAAATTTTTCTGTGCTGTATCATTTTGTTCAATCATCATTTTAAGAATAATTGTTCTGTGACCATTCTCAACTAACATAAAAGTATCTTTAATAATGGTGTAACCTTAATTAGCACAACTTTAAATTAAAATGAGAAAAAACTTCATGTAATAAAATCCCAGAAATATGAATTTCTTATACCCAATATGAATGTGGAACTACAAAAGAAAATCGTTTTGGAGTTTCAAACCGAAAGTAGTACTTTTGGGTGACAGAGAATATTAGTTGAAAACAAACTAAATTTATACATTCTTCTTTTTTAAAACACTTGTTTATTGGAAAAATTACAAGTGATACTTATTTTCGTATTAGCATTTTGATTAATAAACCTTAAGTCTTTTTGCTTCGAAAATAATTATGTTAATGAGAAAGATTAAAATAAATAAAATAAGAGACATTAGAATATTTTAAATAATGGTGACATTAGTTGTAAGGGGTGTATGAGAAACAAACTTTATGTAGAGATTGACTTCAAATTTGTTCAAAAAATATTTATTTCTACCAATCAAGTTAAAGGTGATCCTTCAGTAAAAGAAATTGAGAATATACGTTAGATAAATGAAATAATAATAATAATAATAATAATAATTATTATTATTATAATATTACAAAGGAAAAATTTTATTCAATGATACAAGGTACTTCCAAATTCAGTTAGACTTCTCAACAAATGAGAAGTTAAATATTAGTTTCATTATGGTTTTTTAAGAAGAGATAAAGTAATTAATACAGATATTACACATTAAAGATTATTTGGATATTACACATCAAAGATTATTTAAAATAATAACATGATATAATAAGAATTAAATTTGAAAAATTATAAAAATAATATATATAAAATAGCGTGTAAATTTTGAAAAAAAAAGTTTTCCCCTTGATAATAACCTTTATATTTATATTTATTTAATTGTTATTTTATTAATAAAATTTCAATTTAAATTTCAATTTATAATAATATAAATTCTATAATTATAAAATAAATGTAAATATTAAAATATTAATACTAGTCATCCTAAATAAGTCTAACTCTCAACCCACACACTAAATCCACTAAAACGATAAAACTCAAACAAAACCATTTCACCTCCAAACTGTACAGAAAACCATAATCCATTCAGAGAAAGATCATCTCTCCAGAACCGCACAGAAACCAAACACCTAAAATCCCTTAGCTCATCTCTTTGCACGAAGGTTGCAATGGCTTGACGACACCGACAAACAACACACTCATCTTTTTAGAAACTGACAATAGGGAGTGTGATCTAAGAATGTGATGGTAGACCTTGTTAGTCTGACAATAGGGAGTGTGATCTAAGAAGGTGATGATAGACCTTGTTAGTCTGACTGTTTAAATTTTTCGATTTTCTATGTTTGTTATTTCGTTTTAAACGTTGTGGACATTTTGATGTTGAAAATTTGAGTCTTTATTTGTCCAAAGTTGGAAAAAGTCAGGTGAGAATGACGTTTTCTAGCGCGACCCTTTTGAATTATGATTTGGGAAGGTGATAGTGGACTTCCAAGAGTCTGATTGTTTAAAAATATTAATTTCTATGTTTATTACTCTAATTTTTCACGTTGTAGACGATTCGATTGTATAAAATTTTAAATTTCTATGTTTGTTGGTATAATATTATAAACATTGTGGGTGATCTGATGTTAAAATTTTTGAACTAGTGTTCATTCAAGGCTGCAAATAGTCAAGTAAAAATTACACCTTTTAGTGTGAAACTTATGAATTGTGATTTGGAATGGTAACGCTTGACCTCCATGAATTCGATTAAATAAGTCTTAAAATTATATATAATTTTTTATTGCAAAGCATATAATATAAATTAACTTTATCATATTCATTTTTTTTTTAATAAGCTCAAGATTCGTATAAACTGGAGTACAAAGGGGTACTCCAACCCGTATACAACTATAGCCAGCTCAAATATCACCGGCTACAAAAATCACTCGGAGAATTAACCCAAGTGAAGTAATTACAAAAATAAGAACTTTTGTGACTCCTACCTATCCACCACCAAGTATAAATAAAAATACGATTTGAAATCGTATCAAAATCCCACACTTCCTCCCTAAAAATAATATTGTTACGACATAACCACAGGATCCAAGAAATTGATAACCATAACCCTACTGCTATTCTTACCGACACCCCTCTATCGACACAACCCTGTATCCAACATGTTAAGTGCGAGACCATATTTCCTACTAATATACACGGTATCCCCAACCATTTACAAGCAAAATTCCACACCATAATAGATTTTCCACATAGAAATAGAACATGTTCAGCCGACTCCATATCGAGGAAGCAAAAAGGGCATGACGTCTCATAACTATTAGAAACAATTCCTCTACGATACAAATTATCTCTCGTTGGAATTCGCCTATGAAGCATTCTCCACCCAAACACTTTCAGTTTAAACGGTACCTGCGCTAGCCAAACTAACTTCAATGCCGCTTTCATTTCATCTCCTAACTGTATTGCATTATCTTCCATAATTTCCTGCAAAAAGACATACATAGATGAAACAGAATAAGTATAATTATCCTACAACAACCATTTAATGGTATCCTTGACATTCTTGATTATGGAAGTGGCAGCCAAGATCGAGTATAGTTCCACCAGCTGAACCCGCTCCATATCCTGACTTTCTGCTACAGCAACCTTGATGTCCCAATTCCAAACCTCTCCCTCCCAATAACCATTACTATTAACTGAGCTAAATTCTGTGTCTGTTAATGCATATAGAGCAGGAAATCTTCTGCACAGTGGTTCATCCACAACCCATTTCGACCTCCAAAAATCCACTCTCAACCCTTCTCCAAGATCGTATACAATTAAATCAACCAACCTATCTTCTCCCACTACATTCAAGGACTGTAAAATATCTACAAACCATAACGATGGAGCCACCTGCAAACTGGACATCTCCCTGTTAAAAAAATCAAAACAGCACATAGGATATCTATAATTAATCAAATCCCTCCAAATTGTGAGTTTATTGTCTAAAATCCTCCAAGCCCACTTAAGAAACAAAGCCAAATTGAATAACTTTAAATCTTTCACTCCTAAACCACCCAAGTCTCTACTCTTACAAACCATTTGCCAACTTATCCAAGAGATCCCTTTTTTATTCTCTACCCCATTCCACAAAAAAGATCTTTGAATAGACTTGAGAATGCTAACCACCTTAAGTGGCATTCTATAAAAAGACATGTAATGGATTGGCAGATTACTTAAGACTGAATTAATTAGGGTAACTCGACCTCCCATTGATAAGTACCTACTCCTCCACGTATTCAATCTAGCACGCATAATATCAATCACTGGTTTCCAAAACGAGATTAATCTATGATTACCTCCTACTAATATCCCAAGAAACGAAAATTGAGGAGTAGAAACTTTATAAGATAGAAATATCTCTGCAGATCTGATCTTGAAATCATCCAACCCAACACAAATCAACGCACTCTTACTAAAATTGATGTCCAATCCTGAAGTGAGCTGAAAAGCTTTCAAAATAGCTTTGAAGGCTAAGATATTCTTCCACGAACCATCACCAATTAAAACCGAATCGTCAGCAAATTGTAACATGTGAAAACCAATCTCAGGATTGAGCTTAAATTCTGAAAAAAAACCATTCGCAACAGCTCGCCTCATAATGATTTCCAACCCCTCTGCTGCCAGACAGAAAAGAAAAGGAGCTAAAGGGTCTCCTTGCTTGAGACCCCTCGTCACTCTATAATCTTGAGATGGGCTCCCATTGACTAAAACCGAAGAAAAACTATTAAAAACTCCAAAGTCCATCCATCTCATCCACCTAATTCCAAATCCCATATGCTTCATCACTTCTCGAAGATAATCCCAATGAACACAGTCATACGCTTTAGCAAAATCCACTTTGAAAATCATTATCTCCTTTTTAGATCTCTTAGCAAAATCCAGGATCTCATTTAAAACCAGTACCCCATCTAAAATGTTTCTTCCTTCCAAGAACGCCGTTTGTGTATTTGAAACAATGCCACCAATTTTCTTCTTAAGTCTATTTGCAAGAATTTTAGAAATAATCTTATAGACTGAGGTAACCAAAGAAATTGGCCTATAACCATCCAGATCTTCAGGATTTTCAGACTTTGGGATTAAAACCACAAAGGACGACACAAAGGATTTATGAAGTTGTTCACCTTCAAAAAACTCCAACACACAATTAGAGAACTCTGACCCTACAATATCCCAGCATCTTTTCAGAAATTCAAAGCTGAACCCATCCGGTCCAGGGCTACGATCCCCAGAAAATCCAAAAACAACATCCTTGATTTCCTAAACTGTAACATCAACTTCTAATTCTTGGCTATCTGACAGTGACAAAGATTTAAAACCTGAAGCTCCAATTGAAGGAAATGCTCTTTCTGCCTTAGTAAACCTGTTAGCAAAATGAGACTTGGCATGTTTCTTCACCTTCTGTACATCTTCCTCCAACCTACCATTAATCATAACACCATTAATGGTAATCAAATTAATCCTTTGCCTCAAGACATTATGAAAAAACTTTGTATTAAGATCTCCATCAGTTATCCACTTGGTTCTCGATTTCTGCTTCAAGATACTCTCTTTAATTCTGATAGATTTCCAAAGATTATCTTCTGCAACATTCCTTCTCGTAAGATCCTCTCTAGAGATATTACCAAGATTATGATCCAACAACTCTTCCATTTCATTGACAACCCCCACTTCTTTTTGGATACTTAGATCAATCCAACCAAACACATTTAAATTCCACCAACGAATACGGGTCCTCAAATTATTCATATTTTCTGCCAAAATATACGAAGCATTTCCTGTTATCTTATACTCATCCCACTCCCTTTTAACAAAGACTAAGAAATCTGCGTGGTCAAACCAACACGACAAAACCTTAAACGGCTTGGGACCCCAATTCAAATTCTTAGCTACAATCCAAACCGGCCTATGATCTGATATATCTCTCCCTCCAATTCGTTGAGTAACCATGTTCCACTCATTAAAAATAGTATGCGTCACAAGGAACCGATCAAGACGACTACAAACCGAATCTTTGGAATTAAACCAAGAAAATCTGAGGTCACCACTTAAAGGTAAATCCACCAGACCCATCACGTTAATAAATTCAGAAAACTCAATCATGTATCTTCTGATAGGACGAATATAACCAATCTGCTCCTCTCTACTCTTGATAGAATTAAAGTCCCCCCCAACTATCCAATTTCCAGGACTCAAACAACTTTTCAACTTTACTAATTCCTTCCATAAAACTCTCCTCTCACCAATATTAGAAGGGGAGTAAATGTTAAACAAATAGCAAATTCTACTTTTCCATAAAACCTGAATCCCAATATAACCATGACCCCTATAACTGCATATAGGAATAAAAAGATCTGACTTCCATATGATGATTGAGCCTCCGGATAACCCAATAGCGTTAGAAGCAGACCACAAACAGGACCGATCTCTCCAAATACTATAGACTAATTCATCTGTAACACACTTACACTTCGTTTCCTGTAAAAAGCAAATCTCTGCTCCACCTTTAATCAAAGTTTCTCTAATCTTCTTTCTCTTCAACACCCCTCCACGCCCTCGAATATTATATGTGACAATATTCATGAAAACTTATTAGCTTCCACCTTCTTTCCAGCAACTGCATTTCTATCCACATCTTCTAAATTCTTCAATATAATCTCAAACACCTCGTCGTCTTCCTCAGCTTCAATGCCCAACTGTTGTATATAATCCCACACCCTAACAGGCGTATTCTCCAATTTCTCCTTGATTCTAAAATTACATTGTGCAAGACCAGAATCAGTAATTGAATTACCATTTGAAACAGAGGGAAGATTTTCCTGTACTAAAAGGGAATCCTTCTTAATAACTTTACCAGACACCCTCTCTTGGGTTCCTTGCTTCTTGTGATACCTCAAAAACATAGTTTCAGCTTGAAGCAGAATAGAGTAATATGAAGGATCAAAAGGGATTTTGAGTCTCTGATAAATGTCACCTATAATTTGCTTCTTAGTCTTCTTCTTAGTCTCCATAGGAAGCCTTTCTTTACTGATATGATTCAATTGAATATCCCCTTCTATGGCCTCCGCAACTCTATTAGATTTAACCAACGAACAAGTAACATGATCTGGTATTAATCCCTCCTCAGTTGACTTACTTGAATTAGCCTCCAACTCACAAAGATCATCTTTACCAGCAACACTAGCACTGCTCAAACCATCCAGACTTGGACTGTCATCAAGATCCTGACCAAATTTACAACAGTTAACATCTATCGAATCTGAATTATGAGACAATTCCTCAGTACCATTTCTCATGTCTTCAGCCTTATCACCATCTTCCTCCATCCCATACATACTCGCCCCTCCCGACTTCTTGTTAAGACCCACCTCACTACCCTCAGAGTTATAGGTTTGAGAATCCACAAAATCTGAGGTATCTTCTTCAAAATAGTTTCTACCCCTACTAACACTATCTTTATCAAATGGCCCAAATGAATCCTCAACTATCTTAAAACGATAAACATTGCCATTGACTTCCAAATTGAACACCTCGTTGAGATTCAAAGCACACTTAGTCCTAATCAGAATTCTTGCCATATCAAACCTAGCATGTTTCTTCGTGTCATCATCCATGCTAACTAACTCACCCATGGTACCAGCTAATAACTTGAAAAAAATTTCTCTCCACGCATGACATGGAAGACCAAAGATCTTGACCCAAGTAAGTCTTTCTTGGTCCACATCATTTGGAGACCACTGACGGACTTCCGAGAACCATCTGGCAAACCAACTAGAATCCTCTGCTAATGTTCTTTCAATATCACCTGAATTGTCTTCCTCAATATGACAAAGATTAGCACCCATTGGTGTAACCCTAATATTAAAGAATCCTTCCAATTGAAATGCTTCTACAACCTCCTTCGCAGACCCAGGTACCTCCAGAACCCCTGTAAATGCCTGCTCAAACCTTTCCAAATCTTCTTTGTTGACATCAAAACTCAAATGAGCAAAGTTTAGTTTATCTCCCATAAGAACCTTCTCAGCTGTCTTAGAAGTCCTACCTGTCACCTGAGCGAAAGTCATTTTTGAACCAACACCATTCCTCTTCTCAACATGAGTTAAAAGACCATCAACCCTCTTCTGTTCCATAACCTTACGAACAACAGAACCATTTCCTACCCCAACCCTATACTCTCTCTTGAATCTAGGAAGATTTACAAAAATCTTAATGCCATTAATAACAACTTTGTCTAAACTAATGGCAAGAAGATGTTCGTCCTCCACGCCTTTAAACCTAACAAATCCAAATCTATTGCCCCTGATATCAAGCCTACCCGGAATAAACACCTCCAAAATTGAACCAAACTCCTTAAAAACTTCGAACATTTGCTTGGCCTCATACGAATCTGGGAATCGAGTAAAGAAGAAAGAAGAAGCTTCTTGTAAATCCACATCATTAACCTTACCTTTATTACTCTTCCATATCGACATTCTTCCAACTGGCTCTTTCCGATTTAGAGGATTCTTCTTTCTCCCCACCAACGTCCAAACTCCTCTGGCATCTCCGAAGTTATTCTGATAAGCCATAATCGAAACGCAATCAATCAACAGAAATAAGCCACCAAAGATATAGCTACCAGAACCCACTACCCAGTAGAACCCAAATGACGACACCTCCCTACCGAGGCCCCTAAGCCCTAAAGCCAGGAATTTAAGCCAAAGATAGGGAAGAGCTCACCCAGTATCCACTCGAATAGCAAGTCCAAACAGTTACGGATGGGTTATCAGTAACACTGAAATCAGCAAATGCGTCTAATGCACCAGATACATGGCTATCGTTCGATTAGGGTTATCGAGGATTTGGGGAAGAAGACGAAGAGTTCTAGAGATGGAAGAGAGTTTCTCTCTCTAGAATGTGATTTCTTAACTTGATGAACATGAATAGGGTTTGGATTCTAATTTCTAAGAGTTTCTTTTATCATATTCATTATTTTTCATATTCATTTGAATAATAAAATATGTTGTACAATTAGTTATTTTGAACGAAGGTTTAGAAAAGCTAAAAAAAAATCATAAATTAAAAAATCATGTAATTTAATCTTATCCTATAGCATTTTTTAGTGTTAGAATGATAAAAAAAAAATAGAAATATCAACAAAATAGAAAATCTCAAGCTTGTTGCACTTCAATTTTATCCATCATTGTTATTTATATTGAATACTACAAATATTAATATAGTTTATCATTAATATTTTATTTTTTTCTTATTTTTGTTCAATATATATTTATATACATATATATATATATATATATATGTATTTATATATATATATATATATATATATATATATATATATATATATATATATATATATATATATATATATATATATGTATATAATTAAATTACAATTATTTATATTTTTTGAAGGTTTATGGAAATATTTAAAAAAAAAAGTAAAATAACAGTGATAATTATATTAGAACTATTAATCATGGATGAGAGATAATTTATGAATGCAGAAAAATAGTAGAAACAAAAGAAATTCATTAGCTTTTCAAATGTCTAATTGTGAAAATTTTAGGCTAATCTTCTCTATTTCTAGAATGCTTTGTGGTCCATTAAATATTGTGAACAGTAATGTGACATAACCCTTGTAGCACTGTATTTAAGACTATATGTAGGATAGTGAAGTCTTACCCTAAAAAAAACCATATAGTAATTGAACTAAATACGGGAGAAAGATTTTGATTGGTTCTTATTTTGAGGGTGAAAATTATTGAAGGCAAAGTTTCTATTCATAAGAAAAGTTTTTTTTGTAAGCATGTTATCCAATAAAGCAAGAACTAAGGGTTCTCGAACCTGGTTACAAATGAAATGAGTTAAACCAGCTCGAACAAAAAGAAATTGCTAACCAATTATTTTTATGATAGAAAAAACAGCGGCTTTTTACAAAAAGCATAAAAATTACA
This sequence comes from Lathyrus tuberosus, assembly GCA_022829125.1. NCBI lineage: Eukaryota > Viridiplantae > Streptophyta > Magnoliopsida > Fabales > Fabaceae > Lathyrus > Lathyrus tuberosus. The sequence goes on along the minus strand of JALAZF010000426.1, from coordinate 996,758 downwards.
ATTGGGTTTAGCAATTTCGCCTAATAAGGACCATTTCCAAGTCGTAATCTTTATATTCCAAACGATGTCGAAAACATTCCAACTATGGTTCTCAAAGATGATGTCATTCCTAGCAATCCAAATATTCCAATATATAGCCAACCAAAAAACTCCAGCTTTCCCATTTTTCACTCCCTGAGATTTACAAAAAAGAAACCATCTCGCAAAGCTTCCTTTACAACACTCCGAGTTGTCGTCAATATTATCTACAAAACCAATCCATTCCCTTATGTCCCTCCAAATTAACCTCACCACAAGACAACTCAAGAACAAATGCGCCACCTTTTCTACAGTAGTAGAACAAAACACAGAAAGGGTATTAGCCTCATTTAAATTGATACCTCTAGAAATTAAGGTATCCTTGGTTGGAAGCCTTTTCCAAAATTGACGCCAACCAAACGCTTTCATACGCGAGGGAACTTCCGTCTTCCAAAGCCTCCTCCACTCGTCGGTTGTCCCACACCCCCTGCCCACGGTACTGCTGGTCGGGCCACCACCAACCGACCTGCTACCATCCAGAGATCTCTCCAAGCTGCTTCACGCGATGGGGCTGGTGCCAGCGGAAGAAGGAACAGCCACTGTGTTGTCATACACAGCAGTACCAGCGGTACTGTACAATAAAACACCCGCAGCAGCAGTTCTGCTAGCTGCCAAATGAACTTATCTCGACCGTTAATTGCAGGCCCTGCATTGATAATAAGATTCTTTAAAACCAGTCTGCTCACATGTAAATCAGAATTCACAGTAACATCAATTCCAAAATCACCCCAACTCCAACCCCCTTCCACCCAACCTTCCATTCCGGCTACAGACGCATTTTGAAGCCTAGATTCGAAAAACAAAACCAGGAATTTATCCTTCAATCTAAAATTGCCGAACCACTTGGAATACCAAAAAGAGGTAATGTAACCATTCCAAATTTCCACCCTACAATTCTTCGCAAAAATGTCTTCTTCTAATTTTTTATCGATAGACCTAATATCTTTCCACCACATTGATTTAGAGACGCTAGGCCGAATATTAGAATTCCCGTTAAACATACTCAAACTAATATCACCATATCGGGCTCTCAAGATGCTATACCATAAAGAGTCCGAACCTTGCAGAATCCTCCACCTCCATTTAAGAAGAAGCGCAAAATTAAAATCCTGATTACAACGCAATCCTAAACCACCTTGCTCCAACGACAAATCAACATCCTTCCGTCCTACCCAATGAATCCGTCTCCGCTCCTCCGTGCCATCCCATAAAAATTTACTTTGCAACGAAGTTATTTCATTGGCAATTTTGACGGGAATCCTATAAAAAGATAAAGATTGACATTGAACATAAAACCGATTTTAGAAGGGTAATTCTACCCCCTAAACTAAGCAACCGACACTTCTAACTAGAAAGCAGTTTCTTAATCTTATTGACCAAGCATCTCCACATGGATAACCTTCTCGGATTGGACCCAATTGGAATACCAAGAAAGTTAAAACTATTATCCTCTCTTATACAAGAATATAAAGAAGCCACCGCCTCCAAAAAATTAGGATTCGAATTAATTCCAATTAATTTACTCTTATGGTAGTTAATTCCCAATCCCGAAACAAGCTCGAAACTCCTATGAACCGCCTTTATGGGCCACATTTGTTTCCAACTACTACCTCCGATTAGCAAGGTGTCATCCGCAAATTATAGGATATGGACCGAGCAATCCCTATTTACAAAAACTTCTTCATATTCCCCTATTTCCACTACCTTATTGACCAAGCATGAGAGAGCCTCCGCAACAATCACAAAAAGGAATGGAGATAAAGGATCTCCTTGCCTTAAGCCTCTCTCCACCTTAAACTCCTTAGTCGGACTTCCATTCACTAACACCAACATATTGCTATTGAAAACTAACAACTTCATCCATCTCATCCAAATAACCCCAAATCCCTTCCTCCTAATCATATATCTAAGAAAACTCCAACTCACTTTGCATAAGCTTTTTCGAAATCCACCTTGAAGAGAGTGCACCTCTTCCCTTCCTTCTTACAAAAGTCCACTAACTCGTTCGCTACAAGAACACCGTCCAAAAGTTGGCGCCCAGGAACGAAAGCACTTTGACAAGATGAGACAATGGTATGCAAAATGGTCTTCAACCTTCCCGCTAAGAGTTTTGACAACACTTTGTATAAACTTCCCACAAGGCAAATGGGTCTATAGTCGTCAAGCTCCAACGGATTAGGAACCATCGGTACAAGCGTCAAGAACGAAGAAGTTATAGCTTTCGGTAACACCGTTCCCGAGTGAAATCCATTGTAGAAATTAACAAAGTCTTCTTTGAAAATGTGCCATCATATTCGGAAAAAGAAGATAGTAGAACCGTCGGGACCCGGACTTTTCGAACCTTCACACCCCCACACCGCCTCCCTTATCTCTTCCTCCAAAAAAGGTAATTCAAGAAACGCACTATCGATGCTATTAAAGCTTTTAAAATTAATACCATCAAGAAGAGGTCTATCTACATCTTCTTCAATAAATTTGAAAGAAAAATGATCCAACACCTCCTTCTTTACCTTACTCACCAGATCCACCATGCCACTCTCCATATTGACCGAGCCAATGTGGTTACGCTCCTTATCTCTTTCATGACTCTATGGGAGAAACTACTATTATTATCACCGTCGTTATTCCACTTCAACCTCGCCTTTTGAATTAACATATTTTCCTTTATTTTAAGATTAAGCCAAAACCAGTTTGAGGCTTCCTTCCTTTTGGAGAGGACGTCATCTAACGCACTAACATCAAAGTTTGATAAGAGATCCTCCGCTTCGTTCAAATCCCTCAAACTCACCTCCACCTCCAACTCAAACCTTCCGAACACCTCTGCATTCCACCATCTAGGCCGATCTTTAAGCTTCCTCAACTTCTCCTTTAAAACAAAATCACTCCTACCTACCACCACCATTCTTCTCCACTTCTCCTCAACAGACGGAATGAAATTTTTACCCGAAAATCACTCATTGTTAACTCTAAACGGCTTCGGACTCCAATCCGCCCCATCCACGACCAACCAAATTGGGCAATGATCTGAAATATCCCTCTGACCAATTAACTGACCAACCACCCCCCATCTCTACACAATAGATTCAAAAACTAAAACACGATCGATCCGGCTCATGGACTGCCCATCTCCACTAAACCAACTATAATTCTTCCCTTTACACGGAACATCCAACAAGTTGCTTTTTCCAATAAAAGTGCCAAACTCCTCCATCTCAGACCTCCTATAACCGACATCCTTCCCTTTTCTTTCTCTAGAACTTTTAACCGCATTAAAGTCCCCACTGATTATCCACTCGCCATCCGTACTTCTGTCTTTTAAATCCAGCAGACTTTCCCACATAGATCTCTTCTTGGCTAACTCACAAGAAGAGTAGACATTACAAATATAGTAACTGTGATTTCTCCACACAACCTTCACTCCCAAGAATCCTTCACCTTTAAAGCTACAAATCACGTCAAATTTACCTTCTTTCCACAAAAAGATTAGACCTCCGGAAAGACCGCTGGATTCCAAAAAGAAAAACCAACCTCTTCATTTTTCGAAAAGTTCTTAATGACATTCTCCTTCAACTTTGACATTTTCGTTTCCTGAAGCAACAAAAGGTTGGCATGCCCTTTCCTAATCACTTGACTTATTCTCCTCCTTTTCAACTTACTACCACCCCCTCTAATGTTCCAAGATCCTATGATCATTAAGAACCATTTTTGTGCTCTTTCCTTGTAAACATTCTCACCTTATCAGCTTCCTCCTTTTCAATAATACTAACCCTGTAACTTTTATTTGGATCAACATTCGTCACTCCCAGACTAGCAATAGCATTCGACAATTTGACGTCGTCATTGCTATCGAAATTCTCCCATATTCTGATGTTATTCCTAAGAATAACCAATTTTTCCGATTGATCCCCATACAAGACCGTACCCTCCCCATTACCAGTTGTGGAGGTTGCAGGATTTCTATCTTTACAAGTCAGCTCCTTGGCACTCTCATCTTGCTTGTCTTCTTCTGCCTCCTCTTCATTCTTTTATTAAATAAAATTCCCGGTTCGGAACAGTAGCAGTATTTCAATTTTTTTAGTTTTTTCACAGGACTAGTCCTGGCCGGAACCTCACTAACAGTAGTACGAATATGTGCCTCCACAGAATAAGTGATTTCAAATTCTCAAGAAAAGGTGTGTCCAGTCTGTTTTCTGGTGGAGGAAAATGTTGTCCATTTGTTGATTCATTGTTGCAAGAGTCTAAAGGTGAGGAAATTTGTAAGTAGATGGTTTGGGGTGAGTGTGGATAATCTGGAGAACCTTCTTGGGTATTTTAGGAATTGGATTGTCGCGATTTGAGACGACTGAACACTAACAACGTGATTGGTTTGTGGTTGATAATTTGTTGGAGTTTGTGGACTTGTCGGAACAATATCATATTCAAGGAGGAGATTTGGGATGTTGAGTTAGTGACTCATAGGATTGTTCTTCTTTCTTGGTGGTGGATTGGAAAGAAACAAAAAAAATGCTTATACTTGTAATTACTATGAAAGGGTTAACTTTTCATGTGAATTTTTGTAGGGGCTTTATTAAAAAAAAAACACGTTTGTGCTTGAAGCCGAAGCTTCTGGAAGAGGTCATTATGCTCTTCTGCATGCTGTCAATCTCGAATGAACCCAAAACTATCATTGCACAGTTCCCCTTTGCTTGGACAGTTTCACTGCTGCCTCTCCCGCCACCACCACTCTGCTACCTCATACTCCATATGATAGTTAAAATTATCATTTAATGTAATAAAAATCATGTTAATATACCTATTAGGAGTACATTTAAATAAAAATTTCTTATTTATAATGTTTGTGTTCAAATGTCTTTTTTTTTAATTTTTCTGTGATGTATCATTTTGTTCAATCATCATTTTAAGAATTATTGTTATGTGACCATTCTCAACTAACATAAAAGTATCTTTAATAATCGTGTAACCTTAATTAGCACAACTTTAAATTAAAAAGAGAAAAAACTTCATGTAATAAAATCCCAGAAATATGAATTTCTTATACCCAATATGGATGTGGAACTACAAAAGAAAATCGTTTTGGAGTTTCAAACCGAAAGTAATGATTTTGGGTGAAAGAGAATATTAGTTGAAAACAAACTAAACTTATATATTCTTGTTTAAAACACGTGTTTATTGGAAAAATTAAAACTGATACAATATTCTAACAATAATAAAAAACCAAAAATGAGTAAAAAACCAAAAATGCTTGTTCTAGGACTTGAACCCATGACCAGACGTTGCCTATAATCACGGTTTTTTAAATATTCGTGGTGAAAGGCCTAACTTTTCACTACGGTTGGAATTTTAACCGTGGTTAAAAGTATTTTAATAAAATAAAATAAAAAATACACGCATCCAATTTGCGCTATTACAACGTTGGAAAGCATACCCATAATAGTTTTAGTGTTACCAAAGGCGTAATTTGTAGTAGTGAACTTTGACCTTTTTCTTTGGAGTACCTTGTTTTTCATTAACCTCAAAGAAATCATCCAACCCAAGCGTCCTCTCGTCTTCACCATCATCAAATGATAAACCATCAAATCAAATTCAATATCTTCACTATCATCAACTGATAAACCATCAAATCCAAAGTCACTATCTTGATTATAATCGTTTTCATTTGTATGAATATCATCTACTTCATTTGCTTCATTAGCTTTAACACCACCAACACCATCAGTATCGCTACCTTGAGCATCACTGACTTCACTAGCTTCATTACCATCAACATCGCTACCTTGAACATCATTGACTTCACTAGCTTCATTACCATCAACATCGATACCTTGAACATCATCGACATCTCTCTCTCTCTCTGTCTCTCTCTCTCTCTCTCTCTCTCTCTCTCTCTCTCTCTCTCTACATGAGCATCTTAAACCATTGTACTATAACTCATAACTTTGAATGAGTAAAACAAGATTGAAACATAAATGCTAAATACCATAGATAAGATAAATGCTAAATACCAGAACGACATCATCGTCTTATTGTGGTTGTCGTTCTCCGTCGCCGTTCTCCAATAGAAGTTCCCCTTGCCTCCTCTTAGGCATCATACAAGGACCCAGAAGCTTCCTAGAAGTTCCATTTGCCAAGTAAGCGTTTTTTTAACAGGTCACTGAAGTCAGGGATGAAAATCAACACAGACATGAGATATTAGGACTCAGACCTGAAAAAAAAAATATTTAGGGACTAATCACAAAAACGCGCTAACTTACAGGGACCAGAATACTATTTAAGCCTAAATTAATCTTAAAAAGTTTTATTTGACCAACAGACTTATAAAATATGTAAAGTCAGTGGATAATAAAATAAAAATATAGGTTTATATTCCATCCCTGATCGTCGCCCTTCTCTCTGACCCACTCCTTCCTACTTGTTTCTTGCTTCTTTATCTGAGTCCTCTCACTCTCTCGACTTTATGAATTTTTCGTCTCACTCTTGTATATTCAACAAATCACATTTCCAATTGATTCATCTGCAACATGTCAAAGTACAAGTTTTAATTTTTTCTCTTTTTCCTCAATTCCCATTTTAGAGTAACCAAGAATCGTTTGAGTGATTTTGTAATATAATGATCTTTAGAGATATAGATTTCTAAAATAATTATTTGTAATTTGTTAGGGATATTTTATTTTGAGTGATTTTGTTAACGGTTATACTTGTAGTGGTAGACCAGTGAAATGGATGAATTCACCCTCGTGGAGCCAAAAGCAAATTTCACATTTACACTTTGTAAAATTCTTATATCTGATATTTAAAAATTACTCTTTTTTTTTTTTTTTTAACATTGAAAGTAAATGGGCCGTCCGATCCCATGATATATTATTTTAGGCCTATAAATACCCCCCACTTTTTCTTAATATACTTCATCATTCTCTTCTCCCAATTATCAAGTCCAAAATGAAGGCAATATCTCTTCTCTTCTTTGCTTTGGTGGCTTCGGTTGTTGTTTCTCAGACGGCTGCAAGAACATGCATTCGCAACTGTGGGTGCTTAAACCCTCCTCATTGTGATGTAGCCTCCATCAACCGCAACGCCAGTTCCACTCTCTCCATCAACCACACTGCCAGTTCCACTCCCACCGTTGCCGCTGATGTTGCCGCCGTTGCCGCCAAAAATGTTAATACATAGTATTATCATTATTGGTTTTATATAATAACGCATTATCTGTTTGTTGGTTTAGTCTAGTTTTATGTAATAAAGCATTTTATGTGCTTGTTGGTTGTGTCTAGGTTTTGGTAATTTGATGTTTTTATTTCCAGCAGCTTGTTAATTTAATGTTAATTTGTAGTGAGTTGTATTGAGTCGTAGTTATGAAATGAATGAATGAAGGATGATCCTTGTTTTCTTAAATTTTCTTTATAACATGCTCCATTTAGCTTTCCATTTTGTTAAATTTTCTTTCTTTCTCTTTTTCCATCTTCTTTTCTTTCTTTCCAAATAGTTACATTTTCTAAAAATTTTGAGTAAGCTATGTGATGTTTTCATAAGCTATGTAATGCAAGGAGATAATCAATCCAAGCAATAAGAAGTAAAATGGAATCTCGAGTAGTAGAGTAAAAGTACATATAATGAATGGCTCATTTCCTCAAAGAAGAATAAGTACATATGGATGCAATAAATGGAATATTTCTTTCATGGGTTTATAATTCAAAGGAAAAGGACAAGGTTTTTTGAATGCTACTGTTACACAGAAAATTAGTGACTCAATCTAATCTGCAAGAGTGAATTTGAAAGTTATGTTGTGTGCTCAGAATTTTATTTTGGTATATGAAAATATGTTAGAGAGTAAACAATTCTCTTAGATAACATCTAACATATTTATGAAAGAATTTGTGATGGAAATGTTAGAGAGAAATAAAACACGTCTTTATATGTATCATATTTATCTCTTGTTCCTTTGTTGTATATTATTTTTAACGCGTGTAAAGGTATAGTACAAATAATGGCCTACTTTTTATCATGAAGTAAATGCAAACGATAGAAAAATGCCGTTCTTGCTTTGCATAATTTGAAATATAGCTTTAAGTGTGCAATTGAAAGTGTGTTGGAGTTAATTAAGTGATTCCTCATTTGTGTGTTAACGTAACTTTCATTTAAATGGGGCTACCTAGCTACATATTAATATAATATATGTCTCTTCTAATGTGGAAATACTAGTACAAATTGTAACTAATTGATGATATCAAACTTCAACTTTCATTAAACGCTTTCAACTACTATTCAAAAGCAATTCATGGTTTTCTAAGTTTGGATTTTTCTCTATGACATAGTCTTTAATTTTTTTTCTTATTTTGATTAAAGATCATAATACAGTACACTACCTATCTGTTTCATCTTTTTGCTATTATATTTTTTAAATAAAAATTTTAAAATATCATTCTAAAGATTGTTCTTTAAAGATATTGATCAAAATCATTTTAAAGATATATTCTTATATTATATGAAAAATTATTTAATTTTTATGACATAAAATATGAACCTATACAAAACATTACGTACCATTAGTTATAAACCTGCAAGATTTCATATCGATCCTGCTACAATATGGGTGAATATCAAACATAACTCTATGTCTAGGCATTCTTTACAATCATAGTGTATAGTTCTCCAACCAATTAATGGATTACCTTCATCTTCTTTTGTTGATGTATCTCTTTCCCATCTGTCGCACCTCAAAATATACTATCCTCACGAAAGCATTCGCGGATGGGCTAAATAGAGTCGCCACAAATTTGTCAACTATTTCGGAAAATAGTTGTTTTACCTAGTTCTATTGGAGGTTTACAGGTAATACTTTGGATAATCATAAAAACGAAACCTACAAGATTTTAGAATCATGTTTTGAGGTAATCACCAACCTTGGCCAGGATGAAGTAGTGGAGGAGGTCTTGACTAAAGAGAACGAAGTAGGGTCTGAGAAAGAGGAGCGTGAAAACCAGAGTGACTAAGTTGAGAATGGGGTCACCATTAAGCAATTGATAGGCAAAAATTCCCCTTGGAGAAGGACTAAGAAACAAATTCTGAATGAAGAAGGGTTGTTTACCAAGTTTAAAGAGATGTTAACCCAGAGCTATCTGATTACATAAAATTGCCATATCCATTCATTAAGAAGAAACCACTACCGGGAGATGAGGAAGAGTTGTTTACCAAGTTTAAAGAGATGTTAACCAAGCTTCAGGTAAGTATTTATTTTCATGAAGTTTTAGGGCTAATATCAAAATTTGCTAAATTTATGAAGGCATTATTAACTGGTACAAACTAGAAGCTGGATAAAGAGCTGGTAAATATGACTGAAAAATGTGATACGACATTGCTCCAAACAATGCCGACAAACTGAAGGATCCAGGTTGGTTTACCATCTTTTGCACTATTGGTGGGGTAAAGATCAATGGCGGAGCCAGTAAAATTATGATGTTTGGGCAACTTTTCATTGGCTTCAAAATTTTCTACCAATACAGTATTTGACATACATCATCATAACATCATGCTACAATTCATATACTCCAAAATTTGTCAAAAATGATAAAGAAACGTTACCAACCTTTTTCCCATGATAAGGATCTTTTATTTGATAAGGAACTGCAAATTAAAAGCGTGTAAATCATAAAATCTTACTTTTCCATTTGAGAGTGAAACAAATATTTCCTCTCCTGAAGTTGGTTGTGTTAACCCTAGCTCCCATTACCCTCTTTGTTGCCTACACCAAACAACAAAAATATAATGAATTTTGGCACTAATGAATTTTTAGACGGACCGCATCAATGGATTTTGGCATTAAACTTTGTCTTTATTTGTATGACTTACATTTAAACATTCCATGTAAAGCTACAATTTGTACGGCAGAAAAAAGACAAACTCATGCTTTGAAATATCAATCCAATTCAAATGTAACACATTATAACTAACAACAAAATGAAGTCTAACATGAATTTATAATCAAATCATTCCACCAACAACAGAGTCTGAGAAGAACCATGATATATATGCACAGAGTTTCAGAAGCTGGTCGTCTTCTCCCTTCATCAAGCCGCTGGAATTCCATAGCACTTGATTTCAAACTTACTCCTAAATCAACTATTTCCTATGATTCCATCCCTTCCAAATATCCAAAATCTGTTGACTGCAATCTTGTCATCACTGATAAGAAACACTTCCATATTTTTATTTTTGTCACAGTAGCAATATTTTTTTCCATCATATGATTGGCTTTGTTATTACACTTCTTACCTCAGAAGCATAAGCATCAAGACTCTTCAATCAATCTCAAGTTGGCTATAAACCAAGTTCTAACCTTTAAGAATCAACAGAAGAAAAAAAAGAAACAATCATAAAGTCTGGCAATTTAAAAATTCAATACCAAAAACACCATCACAAATCAAGGTTAAATTATCAAAAATCCAGTAAAGCAAGAACAAGATAAAGGAAGAAGAATCTCAGCTCACAACTTTTACCGAACACTTGGTGGCCATAGCGCGAAACGACAAATTCGACACCAATTCTCCATCAATTCTTCAACCACAACCTGCAACAACAACAAATAACAACACAACAACAATGTTGTAGCGAGAATTGGACTGAAACAGAAGCAAAAAGAAGAAAGAACCGTAGGAGGCATTTTATCGGTGAGGCTCAAAGGAAGGTGAGGCTCAAATACACATAAAAATTTGAAAAAAACTAAGACATAAAAGAAGGTGTGGCTCATTGGTGGTTGATTGAACGAAAACCAAAATGAGAAGAGTGGAGCTATGGTGTGTGTCAGTTTGCGGTATGGTGTGGTGGAGGATGGCCATGGCAGATCTTCGGCGCGGGATGGTGAAGCGTTACCAGGCAGAGCCTGAGCAGCTGCCCTACCTGGCCTAGTGCTGGCTCTTCCACTGGTAGAGATCCCACATGATCTATGTGACTTAGGGTCGAGTATCAAATTAATGCCTCTTAATTAGGAAAAAGAATTGAAATTAGGGGAGATCATACCTAACAATATAACTCTCACCTTGGCTGATTTATCTGTTACTCATCTTCATGGTGTTTTACAGGATGTGTTAATGCATGTTGCCGGTCTAGTTTTTCCAGTAGATTTTGTGCAGTAGATATGAAGGGAGACACAGGTGGTTCACTTATTCTCGGACGCCCATTCTTGGCGACTGGGAAAACATTAATAGATTTGGAGACAGGTTAAATTATCTTGAAGTTCAATAATAAAAAGTGGTGTTTAATGTTTATAAATGGACACTGTATGCAGATGATCTGGAGACATGCTACCAGATTGAAGAAAAAGGTATCAAGAAGGACAAAGGAAGAAATAAAGGACCATTATCCAGCATGAGGGTATCCATTGCGCCTAACGTGCCTTAGGCATAGACTGTCAAGCTAATAATGGTAAAGAAGCCTTGGTTGGGAGGTAACCCATTAGTAAGTGTGTGTTTTTATTTATTTTTTATTTTATTTTGTTTAATTAAAACATGTCAAATTTTTGTTGTTACTGTGCAAGGAAAGCACGCAGATTAAAAATAAAGAAGAGAAGAGACATGTGAAAGGAAAATAAGAAATGGAAAAAAATAAAATAAGTTAAGAAGAAAATAAGGAAGCCCCTGGAAAAATCATGCAGCTTGTCGCACGTGTGATAGGGCTATATCGCACGCAATGGCTTCATAATGCACGTGATAGAGACATTGACAAAGATTTCTTAGAAGAATTATGAGCATATCGCGCGCGATGGACGCATCATGTGCGTGATGAGAATGTAAAATTTCCTATAAATAGAGATTTTCAAATCTCTTGTCCTAACAAATCTTTTCTCTAATCTTTCTTAGCCTTAAATCTCTTATATTCATTCTCTTCTGCTTATTTTATTCTCTGTGCAGTGTTATTTTTGTGTTGTTACAGACAAAATGAGTTTAAAAAGAGCTAGAGTTTGAAGAGGTTAATCTTCAGGCGCTACTCCCGCACCAAATTCTCCAACTTTTCGGAATCAAAGTTTCTTTCTGAAGCAAATGATGAAAAGTATTTAAAGTTGGTTGACTACCTGTTGCGGTGAAAATTGGATAACAAGCTATTAATTAACGTGCATCACCTAAAATCCCTTAGCTCATCTCTTTGCAAGAAGTTTGCAATGGCTTGACGACACCGACAAACAACACACTCATCTTTTTAGAAGGTGATGGTAGACCTTGTTAGTCTGACTGTTTAAATTTTTCGATTTTCTATGTTTGTTATTTCTTTTTAAACGTTGTGGACATTTTGATGTTGAAAATTTGAGTATTTGTTTGTCCAAAGTTTGAAAAAGTCAGGTGAGAATGACGTTTTCTAGCGCGACCCTTGTGAATTATGATTTGGGAAGGTGATAGTGGACTTCCAAGAGTCTGATTGTTTAAAAATTTTAATATCTATGTTTATTACTCTAATTTATCACGTTGTAGACGATTCGATTGTATAAAATTTTAAATTTCTATGTTTGTTGGTATAATATTATAAACATTGGTGATCTGATGTTAAAATTTTTGAACCAGTGTTCATTCAAGGCTGCAAATATTCAATTAAAAATTACACCTTTTAGTGTGAAACGTATGAATTGTGATTTGGAATGGTAACGCTTGACCTCCATGAATTCGATTAAATAAGTCTTAAAATTATATATAATTTTTTATTGCAAAGCATATAATATAAATTAACTTTATCATATTCATTTCAATAATAAAATATGTTGTACAATTAGTTATTTTGAACGAAGGTTTAGAAAAGCTAAAAAAAAATCATAAATTAAAAAATCATGTAATTCAATCTTATCCTATAGCATTTTTTAGTGTTAGAATGATAAAAAAAAAATAGAAATATCAACAAAATAGAAAATCTCAAGCTTGTTGCACTTCAATTAAGCTTGTTGCACTTCAATTTTATCCATCATTGTTATTTCTATTGAATACTACAAATATTAATATATTTAATCATTAATATTTTATTTTTTTCTTATTTTTGTTCAATATATATATATATATATATATATATATATATATATATATATATATAATTAAATTACAATTATTTATATTTTTTGAAGCTTTATGGAAACATTTAAAAAAAAAAGTAAAATAACAGTGATAATTATACTAGAACTATTAATCATGGATGAGAGATAATTTATGAATGCAGAAAAATAGTAGAAACAAAAGAAATTCATTAGCTTTTCAAATGTCTAATTGTGAAAATTTTAGGCTAATCTTCTCTATTTCTAGAATGCTTTGTGGTCCATTAAATATTGTGAACAGTAATGTGACATAACCCTTGTAGCACTGTATTTAAGACTATATGTTGGATAGTGAAGTCTTACCCTAAAAAAAACCAGATAGTAATTGAACTAAATACGGGAGAAAGATTTTGATTGGTTCTTATTTTGAGGGTGAAAATTATTGATGGCAAAGTTTCTATTCATAAGAAAAGTTTTTTTTGTAAGCAAGTTATCCAATAAAGTAAGAACTAAGGGTTCTCGAACCTGGTTACAAATGAAATGAGCTAAACCAGCTCGAACAAAAAGAAATTGCTAACCAATTGCTTTTATGATAGAAAAAACAACGGATTTTTACAAAAAGCATAAAAATTACAATTGGGTTTAGCAATTTCGCCTAATAAGGACCATTTCCAAGTCGTAATCTTTATATTCCAAACGATGTCGAAAACATTCCAACTATGCTTCTCAAAGATGATACCATTCCAAGAAATCCAAATATTCCAATTTATAGCCAACCAAAAAACTCCAGCTTTCCCATTTTTCACTCCTTGAGATTTACAAAAAAGAAACCATCTCGCAAAGCTTTCTTTACAACACTCCGAGTTGTCGTCAATATTATCTACAAAACCAATCCACTCCCTTATGTCCCTCCAAATTAACCTCACCACAAGACAAAACCGCCGCACAGGATTTGACGGTAAAACCGATTACAGGTTCGGGAAGCCAAATGAACTTATTCCAACCATTAATTGCAGGCCCTGCATTAATAATACGATTCTTTAAAACCAATCTGCTCACATGTAAATCAGAATTCACAATAACATCAATTCCAAAATCACCCCAACTCCAACCCCCTTCCACCGAACCTCCCATTCTGGCTACAGACGCATTTTGAAGCCTAGATTCGGAAAACAGAACCAGGAATTTATCCTTCAATCTAAAATTTCCGAACCAATTGGAATACCAAAAAGAGGTAATGTAACCATTCCCCATTTCCACCCTACAATTCTTCGCACAAATGTGTTCTTCTAATTTTTTATCGATAGACCTAATATCTTTCCACCACATTGATTTAGAGACGCTAGGCCGAATATCAGAATTCCCGTTAAACATAGTCAAACTAATATCACCATATCGGGCTCTCAAGATGCTATACCATAAAGAGTCCGAACCTTGCAGAATCCTCCACCTCCATTTAAGAAGAAGCGCAACATTAAATTCCTCGATACACCGCAATCCTAAACCACCTTACTCCATCGGCAAACCAACATCCTTCCGTCCTACCCAATGAATCCGTCTCCGCTCCTCCGTGCCCCCCCATAAAAATTTACTTTGCAACGAAGTTATTTCATTGGCAATTTTGACGGGAATCCTATAAAAAGATAACATAAAGATTGACATTGAACATAAAATCGATTTTTGAAGGGTAATTCTACCCCCTAAACTAAGCAACCGACACTTCTAACTAGAAAGTCGTTTCTTAATCTTATTGACCAAGCATCTCCACATGGATAACCTTCTCGGATTGGACCCAATTGGATTGCAAAGAAAGTTAAAACTATTATCCTCTCTTATACTAGAAAGAAAAGAAGCCACCGCCTCCAAAAAATGAGGATTCGAATTAATTCCAATTAATTTACTCTTATGGTAGTTAATTCCCAATCCCGAAACAAGCTCGAAACTCCTATGAACCGCCTTTATGGGCCACATTTGTTTCCAACTACTACCTCTGATTAGCAAGGTGTCATCCGCAAATTAAAGGATATGGACCGAGCAATCCCTATTTACAAAAATTTCTTCATATTCCCCTATTTCCACTGCCTTATTGACCAAGCACGAGAGAGCCTCCGCAACAATCACAAAAAGGAACGGAGATAAAGGATCTCCTTGCCTTAAGCCTCTCTCCACCTTAAACTACTTAGTCGGACTTCCATTCACTAACACCAATATATTGCTATTGAAAACCAACAACTTCATCCATCTCATCCAAATAACCCCAAATCCCATCCTCCTCATCATATATCTAAGAAAACTCCAACTCACTTTGCATAAGCTTTTTCGAAATCCACCTTGAAGAGAGTGCACCTCTTCCCTTCCTTCTTACAAAAGTCCACCAAGTCGTTCGCTACAAGAACACCGTCCAAAAGTTGGCGCCCGGGAACGAAAGCACTTTGACAAGATGAGACAATGGTATGCAAAATGGTCTTCAACCTTCCCGCTAAGAGTTTGGACAACACTTTGTATAAACTTCCCACAAGGCAAATGAGTCTATAGTCGTCAAGCTCCAACGGATTAAGAACCTTCGGTACAAGCGTCAAGAACGAAGAAGTCATAGCCTTCGGTAACACTGTTCCCGAGTGAAATCCATTGTAGAAATTAACAAAGTCTTCTTTGAAAAACAAGATAGTATAACCGTCGGGACCCGGACTTTTCAAACCTTCACACCCCCACACCGCCTCCCTTATCTCTTCCTCCAAAAAAGGTAATTCAAGAAACGCACTATCGATGCTATTAAAGCTTTTAAAATTAATACCATCAAGAAGAGGTCTATCTACATCTTCTTCAATAAATTTGCAAGAAAAATGATCCAACACCTCCTTCTTTACCTTACTCACCGGATCCACCCTGCCACTCTCCATATTGACCGAGCCAATGTGGTTACGCTCCTTCTCTATTTCATGACTCTATGGGAGAACCTACTATTATTATCACCGCCGTTCTTCCACTTCAACCTCGCCTTTTGAATTAACATATTTTCCTTTATTTTAAGATTAAACCAAAACCGGTTTGAGGCTTCCTTCCTTTTGGAGAGGACGTCATCTAACGTACTAACATCAAAGTTTTATAAGAGATCCTCCGCTTCGTTCAAATCCCTCAAACTCACCTCCACCTCCAACTCAAACCTGCCGAGCACCTCCGCATTCCACCATCTAAGCCGATCTTTAAGCTTCCTCAACTTCTCCTTTAAAACAAAATCACTCCTTCCTACCACCACCATTCTTCTCCACTCCTCCTCATCAAACGGGATGAAATTTTTATCCGAAAACCACTCATTGTTAACTCTAAACGGCTTCGGACCCCAATCTGCCCCATCCACCACCAACCAAATTGGGCAATGATCCGAAATATCCCTCTGACCAATTAACTGACCAACCACCCCCCATCTCTCCACAATAGATTTAAAAACTAAAAAACGATCGATCTGACTCATGGACTGCCCATCTCCACTAAACCAACTATAATTCTTCCCTTTACACAGAACATCCAACAAGTTGCTTTTTCCAATAAAAGTGCCAAATTCCTCCATCTCAGAACTCCTATAACCGACAACCCTCCCTTTTCTTTCTCTAGAAATTTTAACCGCATTAAAGTCCCCACAGATTATCCACTCGCCATCCATACTTCTGTCATTTAAATCCAGCAGACTTTCCCACATAGATCTCTTCTTGGCCAACTAACAAGAAGAGTAGACATTACAAATATAGTAACTGTGATTTCTCCACACAACCTTCACTCCCAAGAATCCTTCACCTTTAAAGCTACTAATCACGTCAAATTTACCTTCTTTCCACAAAATGATTAGACCTCCGGAAAGACCTTTGGATTCCGAAAAGGAAAAACCAACCTCTTCATTTCTCCAAAAGTTCTTAATGACATTCTCGTTCATCTTTGACATTTTCGTTTCCTGAAGCAAAAAAAGGTCGGCATGCCCTTTCTTAATCACTTGACTTATTCTTCTCCTTTTTAACTTACTACCACCCCCTCTAATGTTCCAAGATCCTATGATCATTAAGAACCATTTTTGTGCTCCTTCCTTGTTAACATTCTCACCTTATCAGCTTCCTCCTTTTCAATAATACTAACCCTGTAACTTTTATTCGATTCAACATTCGTCATTCCCAGACTAGCAATAGCATTCCACAATTTGACGCCGTCATTGCTATCGAAATTCTCCCATATTCTGATGTTATTCCTAAGAATAACCGATTTTTTCGATTAATCCCCATACAAGACCGTACCCTCCCCATTGCCGGTTGTGGAGGTTGCAGGATTTCCATCCTTACAAGTCAGCTCCTTGGCACTACACCCTCCCTGCAAAACACCAGAACCAGAAGAAATTCTCATCTTGCTTGTCTTCTTCTGCATCCTCTTCATTCTTTTATTAAATAAAATTCCCCGTTCGGTACAGTAGCAGTATTTCAATTTTTTTGGTTTTTTCACAGGACTAGTCCTGGCCGGAACCTCACTAACAGTAGTACGAATATGTGCCTCCACAGAACAATCGACCTTAGTACCTGACGAGCAAGAGATAGGATCACTACACGACAATAATTCCACTCTATGATCCGAGCTGCCAGATGTTTCTTTCAGGAGACAAACTGCCGTGTCGAAGGAGCCATCCTCAGGAATAGGGACAGACGACACCTGATTAGCAAGAACTGCAACCGATTTACCCGAAAGTTCAGCCTCGCTACCGATTTCTTCATTGTCCCTTTCATTGAAATCTTCAAATAAGTCTTCACTGCCATTCATTCTAAAACTGTTATTACTGTCCGACCATTCACTTTCGCTTTCCTCTGACTGAACTGACTTGTAATTATCAGTTTTGGAGACAGAAATTTCCTTTAGGACACGGACCGGCTTGAAAGTATCCTCCCTCAACACCAAAGTAAAGTTGTTTCCATTAACATCCACATTCAAATTCTGAATGAGCTCACATGCAATAGACATCTTTACAAGGTTCCTACTGACATCGAAATTCAATCCCTTCATAGTGCTTTCGTCAACGCTAACAAACGTTCCAATTGAATTACCTATAGTTTCAAAAAATTCGGTGTTCCATGCGTGAACTGGCACTCCGTAAACCCTCACCCACATAACTCTAACTTCACCAACGTCTTTCTCCTCCCAAGGTTTGTTAGTGGAAAACCACTCTTTACACCATCGTTCACCCTCCCTTACCAAATCCTGAAATAAGCATTCCTCTAATTCTCCAACAAGCAAAGAGAACCTCCCATCGGTGTGACTTTGATAGAGAAGATACCCTCAATTTCGAAACTAGTTTGCAAGTTGTAGGTTGCTCCTGGGATGAGGACTTTTCCTACATACGCCTTCTTCAGTCTTTCTTTGGTCTCCGACTTCGACTCATAATGAACCACCCTATACTCTTCATCGCCCTGTTGTTTTCCTACCTTGTTTGCCACGACCTCTGCAAATGTTTTATTCCCTACACCATTACCACCTCTATAAAATGGCACCTTCTGCAATGGTTTAGCTCCAAAGTTCTCCCCTCCTGAATGTTGTGATTTTGACTTCCTAGAGCTCATTCCAAATCATGGCAAATTCGCGTGTATTTTCTTGCCGTCGATAATAATGTTATCTAATTTGACCGCCAATAAACTTGCGTCTCCACCTTCCCTAAACCTTGCGAAGTCGGAGCGCTTTCCAATTTTGTTCCTCTTTGGTGGTATGACCACCTCTACAACCTTCCCCACGCATCCAAAGAGGGCGAAAATATCTTTCGCCTTTGTTCTGTCTGGAAACTCGGAGAAGAAAATTGATGATAATTCGTTTTCAGACTCTCCACTATATCCCCTTCCGACTGGGAAAGAATCCCATGAGGCTCTTCCCTTCGAAAACCCTTCCTTCGCACCTCTGTCCACCCCTTATCATCGTCCATAAAACGTAGTCCCAATCCGAAAAAGCACTCCAACCTGTGCTAAACCCAGAGGAATCGCACGACCCCAAACATACGCTAAAACCTAGAAAACCCAGAAAATCAGCTCGAAAACCAAGGCACCTAACCCTAAAGTTAGGAATTTAAGCCGAAGATTTCGAAGAAGAAGTCTAGGTCTTCATGAAAGTAGCCGGAAATTTGGGAACACCCGTGAGATGCTGTCACTAATTTCTGTTACCGGAGCTCACATTCATAAGAAAAGTGACTCTACGATAACATAAACTTTGTTTAATCTAATAAGGAAAATTGTGTTTAAGTAAAGAAAATATAAGATTCCCCAAGAAACCTTGAAAATCTTTTTAAACGTAAAAATAAAAATTAGAATTTTTTTTTAAATTTCATTTTTTTACCCTCTATAAGACATAGACTATTTAAGCTTTTATTTCTAGTTGATTAAACATATATAAAAATATTACTTGTATATTGCAATAATAATTATATCATTCTTTTCAAAATTTTAAAATATTGCTCATAATATATTTTTGTTTCTAATACTCTATTCCGCTGAGTTTTTATTTAATAAAAAATAATTATTATTGGAAAAAGAATCAATTCGAATGAAATGATAATAAATACGACATGAAATTTATAATGGAGAGATGGTTTTTTCTTGATAAAAAAAATTTGAGTTGGAGTTATTTAAGTCTTTACATCACTTGTGAGCATCACCATAGTACATCACTATATCACTATAATAAAGAAAGGCATTGGAAACTCCCTACAATGGCATTGATTTCATTGTACTTTTCTTATTCTTTTTTTGATTAAAATTTTTCTAGGGCAAATTTAAATAATTGCTTATTAATTAATATTTATTTTCACACTTGCACAAGTACCGGGAAACTTTTTAAAATTTGTAACTATATTTACATTATTTGGATTTAAATTAGACAATAGTGAAAATTCAAAAACTACTTTTTTTACTATTTAGTTATAATAACTGAAAACATAGTAATTAGAGCAACTACATTATAAATACATTCCATATTTCTTAAGCTTTTATCAACAACATTATGAATATATTTCATATTTCTTAAGCTTTTAGCAACAACATTATCAAAATGAAAGGAATTTTCAATCTCTTTCTGATTATTTCTCTTCTACTATCAAGTTTCCATGTTGCTCTCCTCCTCTTTGAAATAGCATTCTGCTCTGGTAAAAACCTCATCGATGCTGGATGCCGACTTTTGTGCTAGGGATTTGTTCTTCTTGCTAGAACAACATGGAAACTTGATAGTAGAAGAGAAATAATCACAAAGAGATTGAAAATTTCTTTCATTTTGATAATGTTGTTGATAACAGCTTAAGAAATATGGAATGTATTTATAATGTTGTCGATAAAAGCTTAAGTATAATAATAGTGTTGTTGATACGATCATATGAGTTGGAATCTTTGTTCTAATTATATTTCCAATTATTATCACTAAATAGTAAAAAAAAAGTAATTTTCAATTTTCTCTATTATAACTTTCTTGGTGTTGTTTGTTGTCAATTGTCGGTGTTGTCTATGCTATAATATTATGTATTAATCTTTTTATACTGTCTTTGTGTTATATTAATGTCATATTTTCAATGTTTTACATTAATGTCATAATATAAGTTTGATTCTAGAATTCAAACATGTAAATTTGTAGGGTTACTTTTTTGTGTTCCTCTCTAACATTTAATATCAATGTTTATTTATTAAAATTTAAGCATTCATATTATAATCCAAAAGAAGTTTTTAAACTTTTGATGGCCCAAGAGATATTGATTTGAAAATAACTTCACTAGTATTGAGTGAGCATGGCAACAATTTTTTAACTAAATATTATTTATTTATGATTTCGAGATGGAATTATATAATTAATTGATTTTTTTGGTTTGATTGAAACAAAGAAAATGCAAGATTCCATCCAAGATATTTATTTTTCACATAAACTACATCGACCCAACATGTAGTCTATGGAACATTGAGTATTGAATTACAAATTTTTCAAAATCCCCTTTCAAAAACAAATACTTTATCCGTATATTTTCCACAAAATTCACAATCCCATTCACACCAGAAGCCATCTACCAACCCCTTTTAAAAAGGTCAATTTCTCTATGAACACCATCAACAACATAACCTTTGCAAGTCTTGCTACAATCACCATAAACAACAACTTATACCAGAAGTCGGGCAAAGAAATTGGTTTGAAATTCCTTCATTGTAATACCCCGTATTTTTATTTCTTCGGATAATATTTTATTGTGATCGACTGAGCCCAGTGTACTCTGAGGAATTATTTGATAAAATAATTAGAGTAACTGTGGAACTGAGATTAAATCCAATTAATATTATCTGACTCGGAGGTATTTTATTATTTAGGACTTAAGAGACTTTTTGGACATTTAGTAGTATTATTTCTAATACTAAGTTAGTTTATATTCTTTTTCTCTCACTTTGCCAAACAAAAGAAAAAGATAGAAACATTGAAGGAAAGAAGAAAGAAAGGAAAGGAAAGGAGAGAAAAGAGGAAATAGGAGAAAAAGCTCAAGAACATCAAGATCATCATCATCCATTCATCAAACTTTCATCCAATCTTCTCAATCATCTTCATCTTGCTCATCTCAAGGTGGGTTCTAGTTTAGAAACCACATTTTTTGAGTTTTTGGAATGATTGAGTTTTAGGTCAATATGTTGAATCGATGTTTTTAACAGTTAAAAATCGATATAAATTGTGTAGTATGATCACATTATGTATATTAACATTGTTGATGGTTGTTTGTGCTGTTTGTAATTGATTTGGGTAAAGAAATGGTGATTTTGGGGTTTTGGGGGCCATGGAACCCGTAAGGAGAAATTCTGGTTCTGGTGTGATTCGCCAGGAGAATTAGGTCTCGCCACCTATTCGCCAGGCGAAGTGCTGGCGAAAGGGATTTGCCAGGCGAAAACCGGATTCGCCAGGCGAATCTGGAGAAACAGAAATGTGTTAGCTACTGGAACTTTTGGTTTTTCTGAAATTGGGGATTCGCCACTAGATTCGCCAGGCGAAGTGCTGGCGAATGGGGATTTGCCAGGCGAAGTGCTGGCGAATGTGGATTCGCCAGGCGAAATCCAAATTCGCCAGGCGAATCTGCCTGGGACTAAATAATTTTCTTTTCTTCAAAAATCCGTAACTTTTGACTCGTTTATCCGATCTAAGAGTTCTTTATATCGTTGTGAAGCTAAGGAAATATTCTATGCAATGGAAGTGAAAAATGTTAATTTTACCGACTGACTAAATAATCGGGAAAGTTCAAAAGTGTTTTAATTATGTTGTAATTGTTATAAATTATTCTATTATGCAATTGTGAGATGCCTTGCCTATCCTATTATTGTTTAACATGATTGTAATTGAATATGCATGTTAATATGGAAAAAGAAATAGGAAGAGTGAGGAAAATCCCCTTATGAACTATAGGAGAATTTAGAAGTTTAAAACACTAGTATGGAACATGTGGTTAACCTTTGTGGGTTTGAGCTGGCATGAGAGGCCGGGAGGCATTATAGCCTTGTGATTGTCGAATACAATCGTGTTGTTGTGCACGATCACGTAATCATAACCGATTTATATTGAGTGTAGTTTCATGAATCTCAGACTCCTCTGAAATGGATGCACAACTACTTGGTAGGTTTGATTCCCCGTGCTGTACGAATGGCGCCCATGGAGCGTATGCTTGTGATGGTAAAAGGCCCGTGTGAAGTGACGGGTCATAACGGTAAAAGGCCTGTAGAACCCGAATCCATTCGTATGTCAAGTAGGTTACAAGGATCTATTACTCGGGTCGCCTTCTAGACGTAGAAGCGGACGGGAATAGAAGATACCTTGGTATGGTTATGGATTAGTGATACTTTGAGTTGATGAACTCATGGCATGTTTCCATATAGTGTGAGGATTGAAATGTGAACTCAAGAGTCCTTTCCCCTATCCCCCGGACTTGAGTTAGGATTGTTAGACCTTGATAATCCGAGAGAACCCATAAGATAGGGAACTCACTGAGATTTGATGTATCTCACCCCACGTTGTTGATATATTTAAGGTGTTTCAGGTTCCGAGAAGGGTAAGGATAAGGTTGTGTGATCTTTTCCTTGCTTGTTGATAGCTAGTTTCCGTAGCGGAGTTTATTTTGAGATCATTGTTGATCTAGTCCTTAGTTTTTATCTTTTGGACATCTTGTGTATAATATGCCTTAGTTTTTGTACTTTGTACTTTAGGGCATTTATTTGTATACAATGTGTTAACTAGGAGCTTATGTGTTTCAGTACCAAACACTTGGAGCTAAATATAATATTTATGCTTTGATGTATGAGTTTTATATATGGGTGTTACATTCATGCTTGATTGGGTTCAGGTTGGGCTTGTCCTTGCATTTACAGCATAAGCTAATTTTGTTGTTGTTGCATCTGCTGCATGAACTGGGATCATTGATTCCCTCAATTACCAACCTCCCATTGGGTTTCCACATTTCTAGTTATAGGCTTCCCACGAACTCAACATCTTTCATACATAACTTGTTTGTCATACATATAGAAATCAAGTTGATCATGTCTAATACTATATAATATGACAATGGGGTTTATGCTGGCAAGCACACATCTGAGGCAGAAAAGAGATTTTACTAATGATGTTTCATGGTTGGGTCGAGAGTTGACCTGCTCTGATACGAAATGTAACACCCCATACATTACATATCTAGAATAACATTATATGTAGCACTAGATTGGTACTTAAATTCATACATAAGCATTTAAATGATATCATAAGTCATGTACATTACAAAATAACATCATTAGAGTACATGAATTGCAACCCATATCCATAAAATACTACAAAAAATTTGATTCAACATAAATAAAATATGAAACATCTTCATTTGTGACTTAAGGCCATCGTTCATTAGCCTTTCTCATGCATCGAGCTACCTGAAATATATAACACGAATGGAGTGAGATACTAAATTTCAGTGAGTTTTAGATTACACCATGAGCCCACTCGACTCTACAGTTTTTTGAATTCCCTAGACAAACGGATATCTGCTGCCCACTAAGTCTTCTAGGTTTACTTGTCTTCCTTCTTTCGGGACCTTATCCCTCAAGGTAAGGTCTTACGGTTTACCTACCTTCCTTCTCTCGGGGTCTTACTCTCTTACCTTTTGAACTACACTCCCGACGAGACATGGAAATCAAACGTTCCACGTACACGATCCAGTTCATCTGAAAATCATCATATCGGTTATTATTGAGTATTAGAGTGTCATATCACTTTCTAAGTTACTTTACCGTCAGATTATCTACTAAATCCTACGGTTTCCTCACTTTACCGAATTTTATCTTTTAGGTAAGCGAACTGTTCATACTGTGGTATAGAGGCAAGAAGCAAAAAATTAGATTTGGAAGGATTCTCTTTGGGATTTATATCGTCTCCACAGGGATCGGTTCGAGGGAAAGAATGTCATTCACAATCTCTATGTCTCTAAAGGTTGGTTTTAATTGGTTTAAAAGAGTAACATGTAAAAAGAAAAGCATATAAACAAGAAAATAAATACATTCTTTAGAGAGGAGAGAACTCGTCGGGATTGTATTACATCTACCCATCAAATACACAAATCTACCAATCAGTTGTAAGCAACCTAAAACAGTCGTCAATATCATCACGTATTGTTCACAACCGAGGTTATGTCTAACGCAAAGTCAAGAGAACAACCGTATTGTCTCGGAGGTGATGTCTCACGCAACTCAACAACACAGAGGCATTAAGATTAGATACCCAATATGAATATTAGACCTATATCTATTTCTAGGGTTTAGAATCTAATATATGTTCATCTTAGATCTGGATTCAAATAGGATACGTCTACCGATCCTCAAATCCAAACATGAAAATCAAAGATAACTTCGATAAAGAGTTGTAAAAGAGATTTTATACAAAGATCCATAAATACACATACAATTAAAGTAAACTTACATAAAAAATCCCTAACAAATAGAGAATACAAAGACAAGAAGGAAGATGAAAAGGAATCTCTCGCCGTGTCCACCAAAGTGACGCAAATCCAACTCGGGATCATCAAGATGCACCCTCTAATGTCGTTTATACGCTACTCTACTCTAAGAATGTTTGTGTTGAAGTTGGGAGTAATTAAAAAGCCCAAATAACATAACCAAAAAAAATGATGAAAAGTAATTTAAATAGGGCCTAGAACAACGCGAATCGCGTTTAGCGCCATCAGAAAAATCCAGCTTCTTATTTTCTTCACAACTTTCGAACAACAACTCTGATTGACGCACGGTCGGAAGCGTTGGAAAGCTTATTAAATTCTCTATATGACAATGATAAAATATCATTGCTTAGCGTGATTCAACTTAAAATACACATAAACCGCCTTAAACCGAGCTAAGCACGGTCCTGCTCACGCTAAGCGCGGTCAGAAAAACCAAAATTATTTGCTTCTGCCATCCACCTCCAGCGCGCTAAAAATCATGCTAAGCTTGAATGCCAGTTTAAAAACTCCAAAATTCTGTATTTGAAGCATCTCTCTTGGCTTAAACGGGTCCTTACTTCAACCATGCATTATTACCAATAAAAACAGATGAAAAACTATCAAACTCAACAATATGTACACAATATCGCAATATATACAACATTATGTAAATTATACAAAATTTATACAAAAACTGGGGATTATTAACAGAAAACAAATGAATCAAGTCGTTGAGTGCTAATTATTCACACTCAAAATAACAACAATTTTAGCACTCAACAAAATCTCCCTAACTTAAACTTGTTTTTCCTCACACAAGAATCGATCCACTCAAAGAAACAAAAGTAATTATCAAGAAATCATGGATCAACAAGATTTGGAAGAAAAAAAAACAAATTATGGTTCAAATACAAAAACGTACAAGCAAAGCAAAACTCACCACTATACTACAACGACAACATGAAAACGAAACAAATCTTAAGCACAAAAAGCATGCAAAACCATCTAAAACAATACATGTTCAATCATGAAAAACACACAAAAATGAGGGACTTGAAACTCATCCAACAATCTGGCAAACAAAAGACTAAATTATGCATTCATCCAAAAACTCATATTGAAAACATAAAAGCAAGAATCACGAGGACTTTTCAAGGTTGTAATGTGGCTTGGTTAACAAAGAAGGGGCAATTTCTAAAGGTAATTGAAACAAAAACTCTCAAGCACCACAATTTCAATCACACTTCTTCTTTTATCCCAATTTGTCACACCAATCACACAACCTATTTAGCACAATTATTTGATACCTTTTTGTTTTCTTTCCTTTTTCAAGGCTTTTCTTTTTCTTTCATTTTTCTTTTTCTTTTCTTTTCCTTTTCACTTTCTTTTTTTCTTTTTCTTTTTCAATTTCTCAACCTCAAAGCAACAAACCTTCTATCCCGAACTTGAATACAACCAAACATGTAATGTGAATACTCCATACTTTCTAAGGCAAGGTTAAAATTCAAACAACAAAATATGGTGGAGGGTTAAAAAAAAAAAACAAGCAAAATCCATTAAAAAATAAGTGAACTAAATACTCATGGAAAAGCATCATAGTTCAAATACAACATGGATGTTGACAAAAACGCTCAGTGGGGTTGAACAAATTCTCACTCACTCGCAAGGTAAGATACTAATTGGCCAAGTGGTTGTGCTCAAAATGAAACAAAGTTCCTTGATCCTTTTCATGCTTTCATACAATCAACATAATTAAAAGATTAACCATAATAAAATCTAGTTAAAACAAGAATTTTGGTCTCCTGCATATGGCGAACAATGGAAAGCCTCCTCACATTTGGGGTTTTGAACTAAAGTGATTAATTTCATGAACAAGTAATGCAAAAGAAGGAATGACATGGTAATTGTACAAATTATAAGTTTTCTAATCATGTTATGTTATAGAAAGCAATAAACGAGTACCTTGACAAGTACCAACTTTGAAACAATGTCATTACCATATATCCGCAAGTTGAAACCATCAAACTTGAAAAATCACCGTATGCGTCCTCAAGCTAAGCAAAACAAAACTTGAGAGCAAACAAAAACATTATTCTAACAACCTAACAAAATTGATTTAAAACTAACTAAACACAAAGACCAAAATTGGTGAAAGTGGATGGAAAATGATAGATTTTTCCACACAAAAGAATGCGTGCTAAGCGCCCTTTGCGCGCGGTAAGCGCTAACACACTTGCTTAATTTTTCAAGATTGCTCTTCTATCATGCAATCCATCCGTTCTCACACTATTCAACTATACTACTAGATGTAAAAACTTTAAAAATTCATGTGTTGGTGAATGTTGTGTATGATACTGTCCTAACTATTTATTACACCATTACCATTAAGAATGTATTTCTCACCCCTTTTGTTTGCGTGGTGGCCTTCTTTGTGGTTTATCGATTTGAGTTTATTTTAGATTCTGCGTATATCTCTGATAGTGTAATACTGGGATGGGTTATCTTTCTATTTTGTGTTTTGAGAGTTTGAACTATTTATTTTTATTTAAATGAAGTTGTTTTAAATTATGAGATAATTGATGTTTTTGAGTTACGCTAATAAATTATAATTTTTTAGAGTAAGATGTTTTGTGTTAAGAAATGTAACACCATTTTTGAGAAAATTATTCAGCATTTTTATTAAATACTACCTCTGTTCCTTTTTAAAAGAGACAACTCATTTTTTAGGTACATTGAATAATCAATGTATCTAGTCTATAAACTGACCAAATGCATTGATTATTCAATGAACCTAAAAACTGAATTGTCTCTTATAAAATGGAACGGAGTTAGTAAGTGTTTAGGGTTTAGAGTGTTACAATATGAATAAAAATAAATGCAGTAAAGTAAATTGCACAATTATATATCATGGTTCCTCTTTCCAAACAAAAGTGGTTCAGTCCCCTCACACCCCGTGAGATATTTCACTATTGTCAGATCTTTGTACAAGCTTACCACTTAGACTTCTCTTACAATATTCTAACAATAATAGAAAACCAAAAATGATAAAAAACAAAAAATGCTGGTGCTAGGACTTGAACCCATGAACAGACGCTGCCTATAATCAGGGTTTTTTAAATAACGGTAGCGAAAGGCCTAACTTTTCACTACAGTTGGAATTTTAACCGTGGTTAAAAGTATTTTAATAAAATTAAAAAAAATAGGCGTATCCAGTTTGCGCTATTACAATGGTGGAAAGCATATCCATAATAGTTTTAGTGTTACCAAAGGCGTATTTTGTAGTAGTGAACTTTAACCTTTTTCTTTGGAGTACCTTGTTTTTCATTAACCTTAAAGCAATCATCCAACCCAAGCGTTCTCTCAGCTTCACAATCATCAAATGATAAACCATCAAATCCAAAGCGCGAAACGACAAATTCGACACCAATTCTCCATCAATTCTTCAAACACAACCTGCAACAACAACAAATAACAACACAACAACAATGTTGTAGCGAGAACTGAACTGAAATAGAAGCAAAGAGAAGAAAGAACCGTATGAGGCATTTTATCGGTGAGGCTCAAAGGAAGGTGAGGCTCAAATACACATAAACAATGGAAAAAAAAAACTAAGACATAAAAGAAGGTGAGGATCATTGGTGGTTGATTGAACGAAAACCGAAATGACAAGAGTGGAGCTATGGTGTGCGTCTGTTTGCGGTATGGTGTGGTGGAGGATGGCCATGGCAGATCTCCGGTGTGGGATGGTGAAGCGTGACCAGGCGGAGCCTTAGCAGCTGCACTACCTGGCCGTGCAATGGCTCCGCCACCGGTAGAGATCCCACATGATCTATGTGACTTAGGGTCGAGTATCAATTTAATGCCTCTGAATTAGGCAAAAGAATTGAAATTGGGGGAGATCATACCTAACAATATAACTCTCAACTTGGCTGATTTATCTGTTACTCATCCTCATGGTATTTTACAAAATGTGTTAGTGCATGTTGCCTGTCTAGTTTTTCTAGTAGATTTTGTGTAGTAGATATGAAAGGAGACACAGGTGGTTCACTTATTCTCGGACGCCCATTCTTGGCGATCGGGAAAGCATTAATAGATTTGGAAACAGGTGAAATTATCTTGAAGTACAATAATGAAAAGTGGTGTTTAATGTTTATAAATGGACACCGTATGCAGATTATCTAGAGACATGCTACCAAATTAAAGACAAACATATCAAGAAGGATAAAGGAAGAAATAAAGGACCATTATCCAGCATGAGGGTATACATTACGCCTGACGTGCCTTAGGCATGGACTGCCAAGCTACTGACGGTAAAGAAGCCTTGGTTGGGAGTCAACCCATTAGTAAGTGTGTGTTTATATTTATTTTTTATTTTATTTTGTTTAATTAAAACATGTCAAATTTTTGTTGTTACCGTGCAAGGAAAGCACGCAGGTTAAAAATAAAGAAGAGAACAGACATGTGAAAGGAAAATAAGAAATGAAAAAAATAAAAGAAGAGAAGAAGAAAATAAGGAAGCCCCTGGAAAAATCATGCAGCCTGTCGCACGTGTGATAGGGCTATATTGCACGCACAATGGCTTCATAACACACGTGATAGAGATGTTGGCAAAGATATGTTAGAAGAATTGTGAGCATCGCACGTGCGATGGACGCGTCATGCGCGTGATGTGAATCGGAAATTTCCTATAAATAGATATTTGGAAACTTCTTGTCCTCACAAATCTTTTCTCTAATCTTTCTTAGCCCTAAATCCCTTTTATTCTTTGTCTTCTGCTTATTTTATTCTCTGTGCAGTGTTATTTTTGGGTCGTTACAAATAAAATGAGTTTAAAACGAGCCAGAGTTTGAAGAGGTTCATCTTCAGGCGTTCCTCCCGCAACAAATTCTCCAACTTTTCCAAATCGAAGTTTCTTTCTGAAGCAAATGATGAAAACTATTTAAAGTTGGTTGACTACCATATCGTGAGAGAAAGATCTTTTGCATACGACGAACTGAGAGGCTTCCAAGAAGTGGTGGAAATGTTGCAACAACGACAATTGGTAAGTTTTAATAATTTAATTCTGGTAACCAACAAAACCATTGGCCTCGAGTTTTATGCAAATGCTGCTTTTAGTGAGGTGGGCTCTTATACTTCATATGTGCGAGGTAAGTACATCAACAAATCTACCAGTGCGATTAATTCTATTTTGAATCTTCAACCTCCTCCCATCTTTGCTCTTAAGACTTATAGAAATGAGCATCATGTTATAAATGAAGACATGGCCCAAGAAATGCTTGATGCTTTCTGTACGCAAGGGGCTGAATAGTTGATTTAAAGCTGCACAACGAGCTTGTGGGCATTTTTGTGCTGTTAATAAATTGTGCAGAAGTGCTGAAGTACCCACCTACCCTAATGACGATATGATAGGTCCAAAAGCACCTTTCGGTGCTTTGACAATTAGGAGGCTACAACATAATCACTCAGCAGGTGAAGCTCAACAAGATCAAGAGGATAACCAAGTAGGAAACTAAGAAGAATTATACTATCCTCAGGTGCAGTTGCAGACGATTCAAGTTTAAGGAAATCAACATGCATCAAAATTTTAGATAAGTATGAAAGCTCATTGAGTGGGAGTAACAAGGTGGATAACAGAAGTTTCACCCTATTGTATGCTTAACCCCCTAGATTCGCACAAGTATTCAGAGACTTCTGCTACCAACAAGAAAACCACATGCATGCGAAAGTTTAAGAGTGTGTTTCGATGAGGAAATTGAGAATTTTTAGGGAATTTAAAATTCTAAGCAATTCAAATGATTTAATTGAAATTCATTCATTTTTAAATTCTTTTGTTTGGATGGTGTATTAAAATGATTCGGTGTAAAAATATTGGGGTCATTTTCATAATCTTTAACACACTTGGGTCAAATTTAAAAATATGAAAAATAGGGACCAATTTGCAATTTTTGAAAATTTGAAGTGACCAATTTGTAAAATTTGAAAATTATTATGGACTAATTTGCAATTTTTTGAAAATTTTAGAGGTGAATTTGAAATTTTCTTATAATATAAGGACCATCTTGCAAAATTTGAAAAATTAATAATAAACAATTTAACATTCACTTTATATAGAGTTAAGAAGCAATTTGAAATTCTTTACTTTTTGGTGTCATTTTAAATTCCTTAAATTGAACATGAGCAAAATACTCCATAAATTGAACATGAAAAATCGCATTGATGCGAATTAGGGATTTTTTGGTACAGACTGCTCATACGCGTATGGAAGAGGGCCATACGCGTATGAGGGGACTTCCCAGGGGAAATACACATATCATATGCGCCCTGTCCTCAAGGCCAGCACGCTCTTTTGCGTGTACGCGTAGGGAACGCGTATGGCAGGTGGGCAATACGCGTATGGCAGGGGCCAATCGGCGTATGGGGTTCCTTTGGTAGAAATGAGAGGGAAATTTCCCTCTGGTCAAACGCGTAAGGCAGAAAACAATTCGTGTATGATGCTTGGGCAACCTGGGTTCTACGCGTAACATACGCAGGGATTGGGGGTGCGGCAGCTAGGCCATACGCGTATGGAGCAGGGTCATACGCGAATGGGCAGGCTTGGGTGATAATTTTTCCGTTTTCGCGACTTATTTCCCTATTTCGTGTGTAATGCAATTCTCTTAGTTCGTAAGGCTAGAAGGATACTATTAGACATAGTGAATCTACTAATAATACAAAAAATAGTAAAACATGGAATTTTGTGTGATTTGTTCAATGATGTGTGGTTGATACTTATGTGATGAGATTGTTGTTGTGTGAACACTCTTTGGACAAAGATGGTAATTCCAGTGGGAATTACGCTGAGAATATGACTCACGTGTGATTAGTGTGGATCGTTTGTTATGCATCCATGATATTGTCTTATGCATAATTGTATGTCATGCATTTCATGTTGTGTCATGTGGAGATGAGCCTAGGTGGGAATCCATAATGGGTGTCTATTCTCATATGGACTCCGTGTGGGAGTTGTGTTGGATATAAGTTGTAGTTCAGAGGAACGTATACGACTTATCCGGATTTCGACGAAAATCAGATTCAATGATTGAACCATATGGATTATTTGGTACCGCATGCATGGTGTAGCGTCAGTTGAGTCACATTGCATATACATATTTATTGAATGTGAATTGAGTATGAAGAGTATGTGGTGATATTGTGTGTTGATTATGATTGTCTGATTGGTGTGAATTATGTGAATTACTACTCCTTGGCATGTGATTTTGACCGTATAATCATTGAATGTAAGTCTCACCCCTTTACTGTTGTTGTGTCTGTGCTCCTTGGGGAGTACAGATAACCAGGTACCTGGGTAGTGTTTCGAGCGTGTGTTGCCTGATCGAGTCTTAAGAGTCGCTCTGATACGTAACACGGGAATTTATGGGAATTTGACATGTTTTGTATTTCTTTTATTTGTTACGTTTATTAATTTCAAACTTATGACGAACCATGAGTTTTGTGGAAAATATTGATGTTGAGGCTTTAGTGCCATGGAAGTGAACCAATTTAATTATTCCACTGCCTAATTGATTTTTCTGAGAGTAATAAAGATATGAAGTGCTTGATACTTCATGAGTTTTTGGGGGATGTGACATCCTACTTGTGTACTCTAATTTATTCCGTAAATTTATTTTATAAATTTAAGCAATGGGGTTAGTAGGGTGTTACAAAGAGAACTTCTTGCAAGCACTGAAGAGATGGAGAATTAATTTAGAAATTAAGATCAAGAGCACTTCACCCTCAAAACGCCAAATTCACCTTTTTTTCTATTTTTAATGATTTTTTTACTGCTTCCATAGTCTCAAAAAAATCTCAAAATTCTTATTTTACTTAATTAGATTAAATTTCGTGTTTTTTGTATTTTTTTGAATTAATTCAATCATATTAATCACATTTTTTCAAAATGCTGACAGACCTTTCACCACGGGTATTAAAAAAACTGTGGTTATAGGTAGTGTTTTTTACTTATTTTTTCAAATTGCTAACAGACCTTTCACCACGGGCATTTAAAAAAACTGTGATCATAGGTAGCGTCTGGTCTTGGGTTCAAGTCCCAGCACCAACATTTTTGGTTTTTTTACTTATTTTTTCAAGTCTCATAGGTGGCGCGCTTATTGAGTTTATTCACTGTCCTTAAACAAATCGTGGCCAACAATTTAGAAATTATCAACGGCCAAGAAACTACTATTAGTGATCCGCGTGAAACCTAAAACTTAGATGAATTCCATCTTCTACCTCCAAACATCATCTTTCGTTTACGGTACTGTATTTCTCCACTAAACCAAATTTCAGAACAAATTTCATAACTCCATCATCTCTTCTACAACTTGAATCATAGTTAGCAATGTTAGTTGTTGGTGTTCTTTTTTAATTATTGTTGTTCTTTTTGTTCTTTTTTATTATTGTTGTTCTTGTTGTTATTATTGTTATTGTTATTGTTGTTGTTGTTGTTCGTCTACTTCATCATCATCATCATCATCATCTTCTTCTTCTTATTGTTGTTTTTGTTGTTGTTTTTTTCTTATAATTGTTGTTGTTGTTGTTGTTGTTGTTATTGTTGTTGTTCTTATTGTTGTTTTGTTGTTCCTAATGTTCTTGATGTTCTTGTTGTTCTTGCTAATGTTCTTGTTCTAATGCTATGATTTTTTTTATTTTATTAAAAGACATACAACAACGGTTATTTAAAATAACCATGATTATAGGTAGTTCTATACAACAACGGTTGTTAAGCATAACCGTTGTGATATACCGCGCGCTTTCTAGAATACAACAACGGTCTCATGACCGTAATTATAAGTAGCGCATTTACAACAACACTCTACATAACAACACCTTGATCTGCGTGATTATATGTATTTTCCAGCCGTTGTTAAATGGGTTTTCCGTAGTAGTGAATTTTGCAGGATATGCTCGCGGGTTGAATGACTATCAACTTTTTTTATTTATATATATTTTCGAATAAATATTTGGTTTGCCCCACAGGACCTAACCATTATAAATCGTTATCCAACTACTAAAGTTTCTTATTTATATATATTTTCGTCTACGAGCGACTACATACAAGATATTTTCGACTACGAAACTCCCTACGAGATATAAATTGCCACAATTATTGTTATATATGAATGACTTTTAGTTACAGATAAATAAATAAAAAAGTATGATTTGTATAATTGATATAAATATGATAGAAAAATGAATAAGACATTAAATTTAATGTATTTTTATTTATGTCTTTCAGTCATTCTTTTAGAAAGATTTTGAATGGAAGCTAAATTCTTTTATCACCTTTAACTATGTCTAATTTGTTAACCATTTTAAGAGAACTAGAAGTAGATTCTTATTTTTGACATACAGTTGAAAGGTTTTAGTAAAAACTAATGGTCTTTTATTTGCATGTCTTTTACAACCTTTAGATGCTATTTGAATGAATAGTAGTTGAAAGTTGAAGTTTGGTATCATCACTTAATTAGAATTTCTACTATTCATACTAATGTATACTATTCATACATTAGAAGAGACATAATGAGTTTGATCATATAACATAAACTATAGTTCAAAAATATCAAATATATGAATAACTTCGAAATGGTACCATATGTCCCTTTAAGTCAACGCATTGTGTAATTATGCAGCGACATTAAATGTAGGACCACAAGTTTAAATCTCCAGCATTCTATTTATTCGCCATTAAAAGGTGAATTTCAATTACCATATCAATTATCCTTGCGTCTATGGGAAACATCCAAGACATATAATGTTAGAGCTCTGCAGAGTATTGTTGTACCTATGAACGACTCCATACGAAGTATTATGCTGGAATTACCTACGAGATGTAGAAGGTCACAATTTATGTTATATATAAATGACTTTTAGTTACATTTAAATAAAATAAATAAGAATGATTTATATAATTTGTGTAAAGATGATGTAAAAATGAATAAGATATTAAATTTCATGTATCTTTTATTAGTGTCTTTCTTCTATAACGATTTTTAATGTTAATTTTTTTTTCAACTTTTAATATATCTATATTGTTAACAATTTTAAGAGAGAACTATAGATTCACATTTTTTTGTGTGCATATAGAATTGAATAGTTTGAGAACGTTTAATGAAAGTTGAAGTTTCATATCATCAATTAGTTACAATTTGTACTATTTCTACATTAGAAGAGACATATATTATATTAATATGAAGCTAGGTAGCCCCATTTATGTGATAGTTCACACTTCACATATGTACAATATCACTCTTTATAACCCATGACTATGTGAATTATTGGTTAGAAGCATAAGAGATCAACCACATATCAAACTTCCCGCACGAGATAATGCTTGTGTTCGAAAATTGATTTCAAATTCTCAAGAAAAGGTGTGTCCAGTTTGTTTTCTGGTGGAGGAAAATGTTGTCCATTTGTTGATTCATTGTTGCAACAATCTAAAGGTGTGGAAATTTGTAAGTAGCTGGTTTGGGGTGAGTCTGGATAATCCTGAGAACCTTCTTGGGTATTTTAGGAATTTGATTGTCGCGATTTGAGACGAGTGAACACTAACAACGCGATTGGTTTGTGGTTGATAATTTGTTGGAGTTTGTGGACTTGTCGGAACAATATCATGTTCAAGGAGGAGATTTGGGATGTTGAGTTAGTGACTCATATGATTGTTCTTCTTTCTTGGTGGTGGATTGGAAAGAAACAAAAAAATGCTTATACTTGTAATTACTATGAAAGGGTTAACTTTTCATGTGAATTTTTGTAGGGGTTTTATTAAAAAAAAAACACGTAGCACTATAAATACCGACTGCTATGAGAGATCAACCACATCAATCCATCTTCAAACAATGCTAAATAAAATAACATCCTCTCTTTTTATTATTCTTGTTCTTTCAATGGCATTTGTGCTTGAAGCCGAAGCTTCTGGAAGAGGTCACTATGCTCTTCTGCATGCTGTCAATCTCGAATGCACCCAAAACTATCATTGCACAGTTCCCCTTTGCTTGGACAGTTTCACTGCTGCCTCTCCCGCCACCACCACTCTGCCACCTCCTACTCCATATGATAGTTAATATTATCATTTAATGTAATAAAAATCATGTTAATATACCTATTAGGAGTACATTTAAATAAAAATTTCTTATTTATAATGTTTATGTTCAAATGTCTTTTTTTTTTAATTTTTCTGTGATGTATCATTTTGTTCAATCATCATTTTAGGAATTATTGTTATGTGACCATTCTCGACTAACATAAAAGTATCTTTAATAATGGTGTAACCTTAATTAGCACAACTTTAAATTAAAAAGAGAAAAAACTTCATGTAATAAAATCCCAGAAATATGAATTTCTTATACCCAATATGGATGTGGAACTACAAAAGAAAATTGTTTTGGAGTTTCAAACCGAAAGTAATAATTTTGGGTGAAAGAGAATATTAGTTTAAAACAAACTAAATTTATATATTCTTCTTGTTTAAAACACGTGTTTATTGGAAAAATTAAAACTGATACAATATTCTAACAATAATAAAAAACCAAAAATGAGTAAAAAACCAAAAATGCTGGTGCTAGGACTTGAACCCATGACCAGACGCTGCCTATAATCATGGTTTTTTAAATAACCGTGGTGAAAGGCCTAACTTTTCACTACGGTTGGAATTTTAACCGTGGTTAAAAGTATTTTAATAAAATTAAAAAAAATACACGCATCCAATTTGCGCTATTACAACGGTTGAAAGCATACCCATAATAGTTTTAGTGTTACCAAAGGCGTAATTTGTAGTAGTGAACTTTGACCTTTTTCTTTGGAGTACCTTGTTTTTCATTAACCTCAAAGAAATCATCCAACCCAAGCGTCCTCTCATCTTCACCATCATCAAATGATAAACCATCAAATCAAATTCAATATCTTCACTATCATCAAATGATGAACCATCAAATCCAAAGTCACTATCTTCATTATAATCGTTTTCATCTGTATGAATATCATCTACTTCATTTGCTTCATTAGCTTTAACACCATCAGCATCGTTACCTTGAACATTATTGACTTCACTAGCTTCATTACCACCAACATCGCTACCTTGAACATCATTGACTTCACTAGCTTCATTACCATCAACATCGCTACCTTGAACATCATCAACATCTCTCTCTCTCTCTCTCTCTCTCTCTCTCTCTCTCTCTCTCTCTCTCTCTTTCAGCATGAGCATCATAAACCATTGTACTATAACTCATAACTTTGAATGAGTAAAACAAGAATGAAACATAAATGCTAAATACCATAGATAAGATAAATGCTAAATACCAGAACGACATCATCGTCTTATTGTGGTTGTCGTTCTCCGTCGCCGTTCTCCAATAGAAGTTCCCCTTGCCTCCTCTTAGGCATCATACAAGGACCCAGAGACTTCCTAGAAGTTCCCTTTGCCAAGTAAGCGTTTTTTTAACAGGTCACTGACGTCAGGGATGAAAATTAACACAGACATGAGATATTAGGACTCAGACCTGAAAAAAAAATATTTAGGGACTAATCACAAAAACGCGCTAACTTACAGGGACCAGAATACTATTTAAGCCTAAATTAATCTTAAAAAGTTTTATTTGACCAACAGACTTATAAAATATGTAAAGTCAGTGGATAATAAAATAAGAATATAGGTTTATATTTCATCCCTGATCGCCGCACTTCTCTCTGACCCACTCCTTCCTAATTGTTTCTTGCATCTTAATCTAAGTCCTCTCACTCTCTCGACTTTATGAATGTTTCGTCTCACTCTTGTATATTCAACAAATCACATTTCCAATTGATTCATCTGCAACATGTCAAAGTACAAGTTTTAATTTTTTCTCTTTTTCCACAATTCCCATTTTAGAGTAACCAAGAATCGTTTGAGTGATTTTGTAATATAATGCTCCATTTAGCTTTCCATTTTGTTAAATTTTCTTTCTTTCTCTTTTTCCGTCTTCTTTTCTTTCTTTCCAAATAGTTACATTTTCTAAAAATTTTGAGTAAGCTATGTGATGTTTTCATAAGCTATGTAATGCAAGGAGATAATCAATCCAAGCAATAAGAAGTAAAATGGAATCTCGAGTAGTAGAGTAAAAGTACATATAATGAATGGCTCATTTCCTCAAAGAAGAATAAGTACATATGGATGCAATAAATGGAATATTTCTTTCATGGGTTTATAATTCAAAGGAAAAGGACAAGGTTTTTTGAATGCTACTGTTACCAAGAAAATTAGTGACTCAATTTGTTCTGCAAGAGTGAATTTGAAAGTTATGTTGTGTGCTCATAATTTTATTTTGGTATATGAAAATATGTTAGAGAGTAAACAATTCTCTTAGATAACATCTAACATATTTATGAAAGAATTTGTGATGGAAATGTTAGAGAGAAATAAAACACGTCTTTACATGTTTCAGTGTACAAAAACTATTTTGGTGTGGAGGAGATTGATGGTCTGGTTAGGTGTGTCGTTGCAGGCAGAAGGATCGTTGTTGGATCACTTGAGAATGTGGATTACGTCTTTAAATGCGGTTGGGGTGCCTGTTAAGAATGCAACTGGTTTGTGGCTGATAGTATGCTGGGTTGTGTGGAAAACCAGAAATGATATTTTATTTAAAGATGTATTTTGGATAGAAGAGGATATTGTGCATAAGATCTTGATTTTAGCTTGGAGGTGGATTGGTAGGAAATACAACTTTACTTGTACGTATTATGATTGGTTTAATTCGCCTATAGATTTTTTGTAGTGGCAGTTGATCGGTCGGTTTTTGTGTAATTGGGCCTGGATACCCCTTTTGTATCCCATTTGAATATATTTTTGTTTATTAAAAAAATATATATATGTATCATATTTATCTCTTGTTCCTTTGTTGTATATTATTTTTAACGCGTGTAAAGGTATAGTACAAATAATGGCCCACTTTTTATCATGAAGTAAATGCAAACGATAGAAAAATGCCGTTCTTGCTTTGCATAATTTGAAATATAGCTTTAAGTGTGCAATTGAAAGTGTGTTGGAGTTAATTAAGTGATTCCTCATTTGTGTGTTAACGTAACTTTCATTTAAATGGGGCTACCTAGCTACATATTAATATAATATATGTCTCTTCTAATGTAGAAATACTAGTACAAATTGTAACTAATTGATGATATCAAACTTCAACTTTCATTAAACGCTTTCAACTACTATTCAAAAGCAATTCATGGTTTTCTAAGTTTGGATTTTTCTCTATGACATAGTCTTTAATTTTTTTTCTTATTTTGATCAAAGATCATAATACAGTACACTACTTATCTGTTTCATCTTTTTGCTATTATATTTTTTAAATAAAAATTTTAAAAAATCATTCTAAAGATATATTCTTTAAAGATATTCATCAAAATCATTTTAAAGATATATTCTTATATTATTTGAAAAATTATTTAATTTTTATGACATAAAATATGAACCTATACAAAACATTACGTACCATTAGTTATAAACCTGCAAGATTTCATATCGATCCTGCTACAATATGGGTGAATATCAAACATAACTCTATGTCTAGGCATTCTTTACAATCATAGTGTATAGT
Organism: Lathyrus tuberosus; assembly: GCA_022829125.1. NCBI lineage: Eukaryota > Viridiplantae > Streptophyta > Magnoliopsida > Fabales > Fabaceae > Lathyrus > Lathyrus tuberosus. Next base: position 957,079 of record JALAZF010000426.1, on the reverse strand, counting down.
TCTCCAACCAATTAATGGATTACCTTCATCTTCTTTTGTTGATGTATCTCTTTCCCATCTGTCGCACCTCAAAAAATATTATCCTCACGAAAGAATTCGCGGATGGGCTAAACAGAGTCGCCACAAATTTGTCAACTATTTCGAAAAATAGTCGTTTTACCTAGTTCTATTGGAGGTTTACAGGTAATACTTTGGATAATCATAAAAACGAAACCTCCAAGGTTTTAGAATCATGTTTTGAGGTAATCACCAACCTTGGCCAGGATGAAGTAGTGGAGGAGGTCTTGACTAAAGAGAACGAAGTAGGGTCTGAGAAAGAGGAGCGTGAAAACCAGAGTGACTAAGTTGAGAATGGGGTCACCATTAAGCAATTGATAGGCAAAAATTCCCCTTGGAGAAGGACTAAGAAACAAATTCTTAATGAAGAAGGGTTGTTTACCAAGTTTAAAGAGATGTTAACCCAGAGCTATCTGATTACATAAAATTGCCATATCCTTTCATTAAGAAGAAACCACTACAGGGAGATGAGGAAGAGTTGTTTACCAAGTTTAAAGAGATGTTACCCAAGCTTCAGGTAAGTATTTCTTTTCATGAAGTTTTAGAGCTAATGTCAAAATTTTCAAAATTTATGAAGGCATTATTAACTGGTACAAAGTAGAAGCTGGATAAAGAGCTGGTAAATATGACTGAAAAATGCGATACGACATTGCTCCAAACAATGCCGACAAACTGAAGGATCCAAGTTGGTTTACCATCTTTTGCACTATTGGTGGGGTAAAGATCAATGGCGGAGCCAGTAAAATTATGATGTTTGGGCAACTTTTCATTGGCTTCAAAATTTTCTACCAATACAGTATTTGACATACATTATCATAACATCATGCTACAATTCATATACTCCAAAACTTGTAAAAAATGATAAAGAAACATTACCAACCTTTTTCCCATGATAAGGAACTGCAAATTAAAAGCATGTAAATCATAAAATCTTACTTTTCCATTTGAGAGTGAAACAAATATTTCCTCTCCTGAAGTTGGTTGTGTTAACCCTAGCTCCCATTACCCTCTTTGTTGCCTACACCAAACAACAAAAATATAATGAATTTTGGCACTAATGAATTTTTAGACGGACCGCATCAATGGATTTTGTCATTAAACTTTGTCTTTATTTGTATGACTTACATTTAAACAATCCATGTAAAGCTATAATTTGTACGGCAGAAAAAAGACAAACTCATGCTTTGAAATATCAATCCAATTCAAATGTAACACATTATAACTAACAACAAAATGAAGTCTAACATGAATTTATAATCAAATCATTCCACCAACAACAGAGTCTGAGAAGAACCATGATATATATGCACACAGTTTCAGAAGTTGGTCGTCTTCTCCCTTCATCAAGCCGCTGGAATTCCATAGCACTTGATTTCAAACTTACTCCTAAATCAACTATTTCCTATGATTCCATCCCTTCCAAATATCCAAAATCTGTTGACTGCAATCTTGTCATCACTGATAAGAAACACTTCCATATTTTTATATTTGTCACAGTAGCAATATTTTTTTCCATCATATGATTGGCTTTGTTATTACACTTCTTACCTCAAAAGCATAAGCATCAAGACTCTTCAATCAATCTCAAGTTGGCTATAAACCAAGCTCTAACCTTCAAGAATCAATAGAAGAAAAAAAAGAAACAATCATAAAGTCTGGCAATTTAAAAATTCAATACCAAAAACACCATCACAAATCAAGGTTAAATTATCAAAAATCCAGTAAAGCAAAAACAAGACAAAGGAAGAAGAATATCGGTTCACAACTTTTACCGAACACTTGGTGGCCATAGCGCGAAACGACAAATTCGACACCAATTCTCCATCAATTCTTCAACCACAACCTGTAACAACAACAAATAATAACACAACAACAATGATGTAGCGAGAATTGAACTGAAACAGAAGCAAAAAGAAGAAAGAACCGTAGGAGGCATTTTATCGGTGAAGCTCAAAGGAAGGTGAGGCTCAAATACACATAAAAAATTGAAAAAAACTAAGAGATAAAAGAAGGTGTGGCTCATTGGGGGTTGATTGAACGAAATCCAAAATGACAAGAGTGGAGCTATGGTGTGCGTCTGTTTGCGGTATGGTGTGGTGGAGGATGGCCATGGCAGATCTTCGGCGCGGGATGGTGAAGCGTTACCAGGCGGAGCCTGAGCAGCTGCCCTACCTGGCCGAGTGCTGGCTCTTCCACTGGTAGAGATCCCACATGATCTATGTGACTTAGGGTCGAGTATCAATTTAATGCCTCTTAATTAGGCAACAGAATTGAAATTGGGGGAGATCATACCTAACAATATAACTCTCACCTTGGCTGATTTATCTGTTACTCATCTTCATGGTCTTTTACAAGATGTGTTAGTGCATGTTGCCGGTCTAGTTTTTCCAGTAGATTTTGTGTAGTAGATATGAAGGGAGACACAGGTGGTTCACTTATTCTCGGATGCCCCTTCTTGGCGACTGGGAAAGCATTAATAGATTTGGAAACAGGTGAAATTATCTTGAAGTTCAATAATGAAAAGTGGTGTTTAATGTTTATAAATGGACACTGTATGCAGATGATCTGGAGACATGCTACCAGATTGAAGAAAAAGGTATCAAGAAGGACAAAGGAAGAAATAAAGGACCATTATCCAGCATGAGGGTATCCATTGCGCCTGACGTGCCTTAGGCATGGACTGTCAAGCTAATAATGGTAAAGAAGCCTTGGTTGGGAGGCAACCCATTAGTAAGTGTGTGTTTTTATTTCTTTTTTATTTTATTTTATTTAATTAAAACATGTCAAATTTTTGTTGTTACCGTGCAAGGAAAGCACGCAGGTTAAAAATAAAGAAAAGAAGAGACATGTGAATGGAAAATAAGAAATGAAAAAAAAAAAAGAAGTTAAGAAGAAAAGAAGGAAGCCCCTGGAAAAATCATGCAGCCTGTCGCACGTGTGATAGGGCTATATCGCACGCAATGGCTTCATAATGCACGTGATAGAGACGTTGGCAAAGATATGTTAGAAGAATTACGAGCATATCGCGCGCGATGGACGCATCATGTGCGTGATGAGAATGAAAAATTTCCTATAAATAGAGATTTTCAAATTTCTTGTCCTAACAAATCTTTTCTCTAATCTTTCTTAGCCTTAAATCTCTTCTATTCATTGTCTTCTACTTATTTTATTCTCTGTGCAGTGTTATTTTTGTGTTGTTACAAACAAAATGAGTTTAAAAAGAGCTAGAGTTTTAAGAGGTTCATCTTCAGGCGCTACTCCCGCACCAAATTCTCCAACTTTTCTAAATCGAAGTTTCTTTCTGAAGCAAATGATGAAAAGTATTTAAAGTTGGTTGACTACCATATCGTGAGAGAAAGAGCTTTTGCATACGACGAACTGAGAGGCTTCCAAGAAGTGGTGGAAATGTTGCAGCAACGGCAATTGGTAAGTTTTATTAATTTAATTATGGTAACCAACAAAACCATTGGCCTCGAGTTTTATGCAAATGCTGCTTTTAGTGAGGTGGGCTCTTATACTTCATATGTCCGAGGTAAGTACATCAACTACTCCTCCAGTGCTATTAATTCTATTTTGAATCTTCAACCTCCTCCCGTCTTTGCTTTTAAGACATATAGAAATGAGCATCATGTTATAAATGAAGCCATGACCCAAGAAATGCTTGATGCTTTCTGTAGGCAAGGGGCTGAATAGGTGATATAACACTGCACAATGAGCTTGTGGGCATTTTTGTGATGTTAATGAATTGTGCATAAGTGCCGAAGTAACCACCAACCCTGATGACGATATGATAGGTCCAAAAGCACCTATCGATGCTTCGACAATTAGGAGGCTTCAACATAATCACTCAGCAGGAGAAGCTCAACAAGATCAAGAGGATAACCAAACAGGAAATGAAGAAGAATTCTACCATCCTCAGGTGTAGTAGCAGACGATGCAAGTTTAGGGAAATAACATGCATCAAAATTTTATAGAAGGATGGAAGCTCATTCAGTGGGAGTAACAAGGTGGATAACATAAGTTTCACCCTATTGTATGCTCAACCCCCTATATTCGCACCAGTCTTCAGAGACTTCTGCAACCAACAAGAAAACCACATGCATTCGAAAGTTTAAGAGTGTGTTTGGATGAGGAAATTGAGAAGCAATTCAAATGATTCAATTGAAATTCATTCATTTTTAAATTCTTTTGTTTGGACGGAGTATTAAAATGATTCAATGTAAAAATTTTAGGGTCATTTTCATAATCTTTAAAACTCTTGGGTCAAATTTAAAATATGAAAAATACGGACCAATTTGCAGTTTTTGAAAATTTGAAGTTACCAATTTGTAAAATTTGAAAATTATTATGGACTAATTTGCAATTTTTTGAATATTTTGGAGGTGAATTTGAAATTTTCTTATAATATAAGGACCATCTTACAAAATTTGAAAAATTAATAATAAATAATTTAACATTCATATTATATAGAGTTAAGAAGCAATTTGAAATTCTTTACCTTTTGGTGTCATTTTAAATTTCTTAAATTGAACATGAATAAAATACTCCATAAATTTACATCATTTTAACAATTCTCCATATTTTTTATCCAAACAATGGAATTTGATCAAGTCATTTCAAATTCCCTCAAAAAATTATTTTCCCTCATTAATATGCTTCATACAAACACACTTTAAGAGTATAACACCACATTTAAATATTTAGTCATTGTGTGTTTTGGTTTTGAAGATTATATTGGCATAATTAAGGGTATGTGGTAAGGGTGAGAGTGAAAACTTTGTCTTAATTGATTAATTTAAATAAATACCTTAGAATAATATTATAATGCTAATACAATTAGTAATGGATGGAATATATATTACTATTATTATTATTATTATTATTATTATTATTATTTGTATTATTATGACTAAAATTAAGGAAAATAAAATATAGTTAGGGAGATGTTGGTAGAGGGTTTTAGAAACAGTTAACACGTGAAAAGAAAACAGAGAGAAGGAAGAAAAGCTAGGGTAAGAGAGAGACTAGCAGATTCCACCATTGTTGAAGGATCAAAGCTCAAAATTAAGGTAAGGACGGAGGATGGGTTCTTTAAAGGTGATCAGAACATGAGAGGGTAGTGAGGGTTCCTTTCCCTCTTAGGTTTTCATGTATATTCTTCTTCTTGCTTGTGTTTAATTCTGTATATATATGATTATTGTGAACTTCGTGTTTGACATGATGATTGTGGTATGAAATTCGTAATAATTGTGGATGATTGTTGTGTTTTACCATGAAAACAGATCTGGGAAAATATGGGTTTTGGGAGATGATGAAATTGTGGTTTAAACTGTGAAAAACCTGAATAGAATGGTGGATTAACGAGATAGGATAGACTCTTGAAATGTAAATTGAGAAAGATATTGTTTTGGGTTTTATTTTGGAGCTTGAAGGTGATCCAATGAGTGAAAAATAGCATTGATGCGAATTCTGGATTTTTGGGTGCAGATTACCCATACGCGTATGGAAGAGGGCCATATGCGTATGAGGGAACTTCCCAGGGGTAATACACATATCATACGCGCCCTGTCCTCAAGGCCAGCACGCTATTTTTCGTGTACGCGTAGGGAACGCGTATGGCAGGTGGCCAATACGCGTATGGCAGGGGCCAATATGCGTATGGGGTTCCTTTGCTAGAAATGAGAGGGAAATTGCCCCCAGGTCAAAAGCGTAAGGAAGAAAATAATTCGCGTATGATGCTTGAGCAACCTGGGTTCTACGCATAACATACGCAGGGATTGGGGTGCGGCAGCTAGGCCATACGCGTATAGAGCAGGGTCATACGCGTATGGGTAGGCTTGGGTGATAATTTTCCCGTTTTCGCGACTTCTTTCCTGATTTCGTGTGTAATGCATTTCTCTTGGGTCGTAAGGCTAGAAGGATACAATTAGACATAGTGAATCTAGTAATGATAGGAAAAATAGTAAAACATTGAATTTTGTGTGAATTGTTCAATGATGTGTGGTTGATACTTATGTGATGATATTGTTGTTGTGTGAACACTCATTGGACAAAGATGGTAATTCCAGTGGGAATTACGCTGAGTATATGACTCACGTGTGATTAGTGTGGATCGTGTGTTATGCATCAATGATATTGTCTTATGCAGAATTGTATGTCATGCATTTCATGTTGTGTCATGTGGAGATGAGCCTAGGTGGGAATCCATGATGGGTGCCTATTCTCATCTGGACTCCGTGTGGGAGTTGTGTTGGATATAAGTTGTAGTTCAGAGGAACGTATACGACTTATCCAGATTTTGACGAAAATCAGGTTCAATGAATGAACCATATGGATTGTGTTGGTACCGCATACATGGTGTAGCGTCAGTTGAGTCACATTGCATATACATATTTATTGAATGTGAATTGAGTATGAAGAGTATGTGGTGATATTGTGTGTGGATTATGATTGTCTGATTGGTGTGGATTATGTGAATTACTACTCCTTAGCATGTGATTTTCACCATATAACTACTGAATGTAATTCTCACCCCTTTTCTGTTGTTGTGTCTGTGCTCCTTGGGGAGTAAAGATAACTAGGTACCTGAGTAGTGTTTGGAGCATGTGTTGCGTGATCAAGTCTTAGGAGTCGCTCTAATACGTAACACAGAAATTTATGGGAATTTGACATGTTTTGTATTGTTTTTATTTGTTACGTATATTACTTTCAAACTTATGATGAACCACGAGTTTTGTGGAGAATATTGATGTTGACGCTTTAGTGCCATGGAAGTGAACCAATTTAATTATTCCACTGTTTAATTGATTTTTCTCAGAGTAATACAGATATGAAGTGCTTGATACTTCATGAGTTTTTAAGGGATGTGTCATCCTACTTGTGTACTCTATTATATTCCGTAATTTTATTTTATAAATTTAAGTAATGGGATTAGTAGGGTGTTACAAAGAGCACTTCTTACAAGCACTGAAGAGATGGAGAATTAATTTAGAAATCAAGATCAACAACACTTCACCCTCAAAACCCCAAATTCACCTTTTTGTTCTATTTTTAATGATTTTTTTACTGATTTCATAGTCTCAAAAAATCCAAAAAAAATCTCAAAATTCTAATTTTACTTAATTAGATTAAATTTCGTGTTTTTATATTTTTTTTGAATTTATTTTAATCATATTACTCACATTTTTTCAAAATGCTGACATACCTTTCACCACGGGTAATAAAAAAATCGTGGTTATAGGTAGTGTTTTTTACTTGTTTTTTCAAAATGCTAACAGGCCTTTCACCACAGGAATTTGAAAAAACTGTGATCATAGGTAGCGTCTGGTCCTGGGTTCAAGTCGCAGCACCAACATTTTTGGTTTTTTTACTTATTTTTTCAAGTCTCAAAGGTGGCGAGCTTATTGAGTTTATTCAGTGTCCTTAAACAAATTGTGGTCATCCATTTAGTGATTATCAACGGCCAAGACACTACTATTAGTGATCCGCGTGAAACCTAAAACTTAGAAGAATCTCATCTTCTACCTCCAAACATCATCTTTCATTTACGATACTCTATTTCTCCACTAAACCAAATTTCAGAACAAATTTCAGAACTCCATCATCTCTTCTACAACTTGAATCATTCAAGGAAAGTATGGATTCGAGTTAGCAATGTTAGTTGTTGGTGTTATTTTTTAATTATTGTTGTTCTTTTTGTTCTTTTTCATTATTGTTATTCTTGTTGTTATTATTGTTTTTGTTATTGTTATTGTTGTTGTTGTTATTGTTGTTCGTCTTCTTCATCATCATCATCATCATCATCATCATCATCACCTTCTTCTTCTTCTTATTGGTGTTGTTGTTGTTGTTGTTATTGTTGTTGTTGTTGTTCTTCTTCTTCTTCTTATTGTTGTTCTGTTGTTCTTAATGTTCTTGATGTTCTTGTTGTTCTTGTTCTAATGCTACGATTTTTTTTATTTTATTAAAAGACATACAACAACGGTATTTAAAATAACCATGATTATAGGTAGTTCTATACAACAACGGTTGTTAAGCATAAACGTTGTGATATACCGCGCGCTTTCTAGAATACAACAACAGTCTTGTGACCGTAATTATAAGTAGCGCATTTACAACAACACTCTACATAACAACGCCTTGATCTGCGTGATCATATGTATTTTTCAACCGTTGTTAAATGGGTTTTCCGTAGTAGTGAATTTTGTAGGATATGCTCGTGGGTTGAATGACTATCAACTTTTTTTATTTATATTTATTTTCGAGAATAAATATTTGGTTTGCCTCACAAGACCTTACCATCATAAATCGTTATACAACTATTGAGGTTTCTTATTTATATATATTTTCGTCTACGAGCGGCTACATACAAGATATTTTCGACTACGAAACTCCCTACCAGATATAAATGGTCACAATTATTATTATATATGAATGCCTTTTAGTTACAGATAAGTAAATAAAAAAGTATGATTTGTATAATTGATATAAATATGATAGAAAAAGGAATAAGACATTAAATTTACTGTATTTTTATTTATGTCTTTCAGTCATTCTTTTAGAAAGATTTTGAATGGAAGCTAATTTCTTTTATCACCTCTAAATATGTCTAATTTGTTAACCATTTTAAGAGAACTAGAAGTAGATTTTTATTTTTGACATACAGTTGAAAAGTTTTAGTAAAAACTAATGGTCTTTTATTTGCATGTCTTTTAAGACCTTTAGATGCTATTTGAATGAATAGTAGTTGAAAGTTGAAGTTTGGTATCATCAATTAATTAGAATTTCTACTATTCATAGTAATTTATTCTATTCATACATTAGAAGAGATATAATGAGTTTGATCATATAACATAAACTATAGTTCAAAAAGTTCAAATATATGAATAACTTCGAAATGGTACCATATGTCCCTTTAAGTCAACGCAATCACTACATCATTTTTTATTTTAAGCAACGGAAAAATTGACAACGGCTAAAAAAGCGTCGCCTAAAAAGGTATAGACCGCACTTTTTATCCGTTGACAAATTTATAGATTTTTTTAGTGAAAATAGTGGCTTTTGCACTTCAAACTACGGTTTTAAACATAGACGCTTAGCATAGCCGTCGCCTATGTAATATAAGCCACGCTTCTAAAAATGCGGACTAAACATAATCATTGCTTTTCCAAAAAGCCATATTCACTAATGCTAAAATATTTGTGAGAAGGGTTTCCACTCAACTACACCCTCCGTTCCATATTATAAGCAAAAGTTACTTTTTAGATACATTGAATAATTCATGTATTTGGTCTATATATAGACCAGATACATGAATTATTCAATGTATCTAAAAAGTAACTTTTGCTTATAATATGGGACGGAGTAGTACATACATTTATGTTATTTGTTTGTCTTCTTATTTATATATAAAAAAGTTTAATAATTTTTAAGTAAAACTTAATTTTAATGTTTTCTGAAAAAAAAAAAGAAATAACTAATTACGCTCTTTAGTTATAACAGGGAGACAGAGAAAAGGAAAATAGATTGGAAAAGCTCTCCTCCCTCACACGAACCCTAGTCGCCGCAGCCTCGCAATGTCTTCTTATTACGCCGACCGTCGCAGCCCCATCGGTGAAACAAACTTCGTTGTCATACTCCTACTCGCGGTCTTTCTCTTGAACTCAACAAATCTTCTTGTCCACAATACTCGTGATTCCTATTCCGTCTCCATTCGGCCGCCTCCTTCTCATCTCCATCTTAATGTGAGTATTGCAGTTGATTGTTCTGTATAAATGCAAGAATGTAATTGGTATCTGTATTTTTATTTAACTGTGGAATTGTTGTTGCTTTCGATCTTTGTTGTACTTGTTCGAAGATAGATCCCATTTGCATAGGTGTAAAATGTATTCCAATGAAGATTTGTTGTAATAGCTTTTTAAAATTTTGAATTTTGTTATAAAATCTGATTTAATCTGTTTCTTGTGGAATAGCTGCTCATGAATCTAATAAGTGATGATACAGATGCGACCAGGGACGACCGAAGCCATGGGTGTTTTTCGTGGTAAGGGACATTAATTTCTCGTTATAATGTCTAATTTCTTTCACTTCCTTTTAGTTTCTCTATTTCATGTATGAGCGCCGACAAACTTTTAACATATATATGCAGACTACATGGACATCTCAAGATACAGTGACTACCCTGCAATTTATATAAAGTAATTAGAAGATTTGAAATGGGAGTTATAGGTTAGAAATTTGTATTTAAATTTGTTAATTGATATCATTTTTTCACTTAATAGTTATAGTATCCAATAGTTATGCTATTAATACTCTGATATGTGTAATGTTTTAAATAATTTCTCTTACTTAAAATTTAAGCATATCATACACTTGGTTTTTAAATTATTTATTTTGTTTATGGTGAATTGTTTGTTTCTATGTTTATGGTGAATTGTTTGTTTATGTGTTTATTTGTTTTGTTTATGGTGAATTATTTGCTTCTGGTTTTGGTTATGAACGGAGAACATGTTGTGGACAAATGAATATATAGTGTTCATTATGACTTATGTATCATATATGAAATGGTATATGGAAATAATTCTTTTTAATGTTCAGATTCAAGTTTATTTCTTGACAGTGTATTAAAAGATATATCAAAAGATATTTGGAGGATGATTTCAAGGTAGTTGTCGGAGTAAGGTAATATCTTTATACTATGCATTTGAAACATTGTATTTTTATCTTTCTGGCAATAACAAATTTGAAACACATGCTTACCATGTGTGTTTTATTGTTATCGACAGTTTGGTCCTTTGGGCATCACTTATTTTTTATTTGCTTTTAAATGTTAATGGTAAGAAACATTTCTTCATATTTACAGGTTATAAATGAAGATGATCCCCAAGATGAACAAGATGACGATCTTCATGATGATGATCCTCAATATGATCAAGATGACGATGATCTCCTTCAATATGATCAAGATGACGATGATCTCCTTCAATATGATCAAGATGATGATGATCTTCAATATGATCAAGATGATGATGATCTTCAATATGATCAAGATGACGATGATCATCAATACGATAATTTTCAAGAATGAAGATCGTCTTTGATTCATATATGGACGATTATGTTTTGTTTTATGGAGTTACATTAGCCAAGTAACTATAGCTTATATCGCTTGGATGTATTTTGAAATTAAATATTACTAATTTTTACATTTGAAAGAGTTTATTACAACTTCATCTTATTAATACTTCATATTTATATATGTTTTCAATTTATAAATATGCTTTTTCTCATTAAATAATATTGGTAAATAATCTATTATATATGACCACAAATGTATCATCATATAAATGAACTGGAAATTTTATAGTAATTGTATCTTTCAATGTCTAAAGTGCACAAATATATAAGTTTGTGATTTATTTTTTAATCTATAGACTGCGGTTTTTTGACGCGGTTATGTCTGTATTGTAAATTATAGACCGCGGTTTTTTAATCTATAGAGCGCGGTTTTTAAACTATAGACCGCGGTTATTTTGTGTTGCTACTTGAAAACTGCGGCTTAAAACTCCAACTAAAACTGTGGACTTTTTATATTTATGGCGACGATGTTCATAATCCGTGGGTAGAAGTCAAAAAACTGCCCTCTAAAGGAATAGGCAACGGCCGTTTATTCCACGCTTGCAAAACCGTACCCTAAAGCTTTAGGCTACGGTTATCACACTTTAGGCTGCGGTTTTCCGTTGTTGCCAAAAGTCATTTTTGCTATAGTGAATGTGTAATTATGCATGGACATTAAGTGTAGGACCACAACTTCAAATCTCCGGCATTCTATTTAGTCACCATTAAAAGATGAATTCCAATTACCATATCAATTATCCTTGCGTCTACGGGAAACATCCAAGACATATAATGTTGGAGCTCTGCAGAGTATCGTTGTACCTATGAACGACTCCATACGAAGTATTATGCTGGAATTACCTATGAGATGTAGACGGTCACAATTTATGTTATATATAAATGCATTTTAGTTGCATTTAAATGAAATAAATAAGAATGATTTATATAATTTGTGTAAAGATGATGTAAAAATGAATAAGATATTAAATTTCATGTATCTTTTATTAGTGTCTTTCTTCTATAACGATTTTTAATGTTAATTTTTTTCTCAACTTTTAATATGTCTATATTGTTAACAATTTTAAGAAAGAACTATAGAATAACAATTTTTTTTGTGCATATAGAATTGAATAGTTTGAGAACGTTTAATGAAAGTTGAAGTTTGATATCATCAATTAGTTACAATTTTTATTATTTCTACATTAGAAGAGACATATATTATATTAATATGAAGCTAGGTAGCCCCCTTCCTATGAAAGTTCACACTTCACATATGTACAATATCAATTTTTATAGCCCGTAACTATATGAATTATTGGTTAGAAGCATAAGAGATCAACCACATATCAAACTTCCTGCACGAGATAATCTTTGTGTTCGAGAAGTGATTTCAAATTTTCAAGAAAAGGTGTGTCCGTTATGTTTTCTGGTGGAGGAAAATGTTGTCCATTTGTTGATTCATTGTTGCAAGAGTCTAAATGTGTGGAAATTTGTAAGTAGATGGTCTGGGGTGAGTGTGGATAATCCTGAGAACCTTCTTGGGTATTTTAGGAATTGGATTGTCGCGATGCATTTAAGACGAGTGAACACTAACAACGCGATTGGTTTGTGGTTGATAATTTGTTGGAGTTTGTGGACTTGTCGGAACAATATCATGTTCAAGGAGGAGATTTGGGATGTTGAGTTAGTGACTCATAGGATTGTTCTTCTTTCTTGGTGGTGGATTGGAAAGAAACAAAAAAAAATGCTTTTACTTGTAATTACTATAAAAAAGTTAACTTCCCATGTGAATTTTTGTAGGGGCTTTATTTGAGGGTGGTTGGTTGATTTGGTATCTGGGTTAGGATACCCTTTTTATCCTTGGAATATATTTTTGCTTATTAAAAAGAACAAAAAAAAAACATATAGCACTATAAATTCCGACAGCTATGAGAGATCAACCACATCAATCCATCTTCAAACAATGGCAAATAAAATAACATTCTCTCTTTTTATTATTCTTGTTCTTTCAATGGCATTTGTGCTTGAAGCTGAAGCTTCTGGAAGAGGTCACTATGCTCTTGTGCATGGTGTCAATCTCGAATGCACCAAAAACTATCATTGCACAGTTCCCCTTTGCTTGGACAATTTCACTACTGCCTCTCCCGCCACCACTACTCTGCCACCTCCTACTCCATATGATAGTTAAAATTATCATTTAATGTAATAAAAATCATGTTAATATATCTATTAGGAGTACATTTGAATAAAAATTTCTTATTTATAATGTTTGTGTTCAAATGTTTTTTTTTTAATTTTTCTGTGTTGTATCATTTTGTTCAATCATCATTTTAAGAATAATTGTTCTGTGACCATTCTCAACTAACATAAAAGTATCTTTAATAATGGTGTAACCTTAATTAGCACAACTTTAAATTAAAATGAGAAAAAACTTCATGTAATAAAATCCCAGAAATATGAATTTCTTATACCCAATATGAATGTGGAACTACAAAAGAAAATCGTTTTGGAGTTTCAAACCGAAAGTAGTACTTTTGGGTGATAGAGAATATTAGTTGAAAACAAACTAAATTTATATATTCTTCTTTTTTAAAACACTTGTTTATTGGAAAAATTACAAGTGATACTTATTTTCATATTAGCATTTTGATTAATAAACCTTAAGTCTTTTTGCTTCGAAAATAATTATATTAATGAGAAAGATTAAAATAAATAAAATAAGAGACATTAGAATATTTTAAATAATGGTGACATTAGTTGTGAGGGGTGTATGAGAAACAAACTTTATGTAGAGATTGACTTCAAATTTGTTCAAAAAATATTTATTTCTACCAATCAAGTTAAAGGTGATCCTTCAGTAAAAGAAATTGAGAATATACGTTAGATAAATGAAATAATAATAATAATAATTATTATTATTATTATAATATTTCAAAGGAAAAATTTTATTCAATGATACAAGGTACTTCCAAATTCAGTTAGACTTCTCAACAAATGAGAAGTTAAATATTAGTTTCATTATGGTTTTTTAAGAAGAGATAAAGTAATTAATACAGATATTACACATTAAAGATTATTTGGATATTACACATCAAAGATTATTTAAAATAATAACATGATATAATAAGAATTAAATTTGAAAAATTATAAAAATAATATATATAAAATAGCGTGTAAATTTTGAAAAAAAAAAGTTTTCCCCTTGATAATAACCTTTATATTTATATTTATTTAATTGTTATTTTATTAATAAAATTTCAATTTAAATTTCAATTTATACTAATATAAATTCTATAATTATAAAATAAATATAAATATTAAAATATTAATACTAGTCATCCTAAATAAGTCTAACTCTCAACCCAAACACTAAATCCACTAAAACGATAAAACTCAAACAAAACCATTTCACCTCCAAACTGTACAGAAAACCATAATCCATTCAGAGAAAGATCATCTCTCCTGAACCGCACAGAAACCAAACACCTAAAATCCCTTAGCTCATCTCTTTGCACGAAGGTTGCAATGGCTTGACGACTCCGACAAACAACACACTCATCTTTTTAGAAACTGACAATAGGGAGTGTGATCTAAGAAGGTGATGGTAGACCTTGTTAGTCTGACAATAGGGAGTGTGATCTAAGAAGGTGATGGTAGACCTTGTTAGTCTGACTGTTTAAATTTTTTGATTTTCTATGTTTGTTATTTCTTTTTAAACGTTGTGGACATTTTGATGTTGAAAATTTGAGTCTTTGTTTGTCCAAAGTTGGAAAAAGTCAGGTGAGAATGACGTTTTCCAGCACGACCCTTGTGAATTATGATTTGGGAAGGTGATAGTGGACTTCCAAGTGTCTAATTGTTTAAAAATTTTAATTTCTATGTTTATTACTCTAATTTTTCACGTTGTAGACGATTCGATTGTATAAAACTTTAAATTTCTATGTTTGTTGGTCTAATATTATAAACATTGTGGGTGATCTGATGTTAAAATTTTTGAACCAGTGTTCATTCAAGGCTGCAAATAGTCAAGTAAAAATGACACTTTTTAGCGTGAAACTTATGAATTGTGATTTGGAATGGTAACGCTTGACCTCCATGAATTCGATTAAATAAGTCTTAAAATTATATATAATTTTTTATTGCAAAGCATATAATATAAATTAACTTTATCATATTCATTTGAATAATAAAATATGTTGTACAATTAGTTATTTTGAACGAAGGTTTAGAAAAGCTAAAAAAAAATCATAAATTAAAAAATCATGTAATTTAATCTTATCCTATAGCATTTTTTAGTGTTAGAATGATAAAAAAAAATAGAAATATCAACAAAATAGAAAATCTCAAGCTTGTTGCACTTCAATTAAGCTTGTTGCACTTCAATTTTATCCATCATTGTTATTTATATTGAATACTACAAATATTAATATAGTTTATCATTAATATTTTATTTTTTTCTTATTTTTGTTCAATATATATATATATATATATATATATATATATATATATATATATATATATATATATATATATATATATATATATATATATATATATATATATATATAAATTACAATTATTTATATTTTTTGAAGGTTTATGGAAATATTTAAAAAAAAAAAAGTAAAATAACAGTGATAATTATATTAGAACTATTAATCATGGATGAGAGATAATTTATGAATGCAGAAAAATAGTAGAAACAAAAGAAATTCATTAGCTTTTCAAATGTCTAATTGTGAAAATTTTAGGCTAATCTTCTCTATTTCTAGAATGCTTTGTGGTCCATTAAATATTGTGAACAGTAATGTGGCATAACCCTTGTAGCACTGTATTTAAGACTATATGTAGGATAGTGAAGTCTTACCCTAAAAAAAACCATATAGTAATTGAACTAAATACGGGAGAAAGATTTTGATTGGTTCTTATTTTGAGGGTGAAAATTATTGAAGGCAAAGTTTCTATTCATAAGAAAAGTTTTTTTTGTAAGCAAGTTATCCAATAAAGCAAGAACTAAGGGTTCTCGAACCTGGTTACAAATGAAATGAGTTAAACCAGCTCGAACAAAAAGAAATTGCTAACCAAATATTTTTATGATAGAAAAAACAGCGGCTTTTTACAAAAAGCATAAAAATTACAATTGGGTTTAGCAATTTCGCCTAATAAGGACCATTTCCAAGTCGTAATCTTTATATTCCAAACGATGTCGAAAACATTCCAACTATGGTTCTCAAAGATGATGCCATTCCTAGCAATCCAAATATTCCAATTTATAGCCAACCAAAAAACTCCAGCTTTCCCATTTTTCACTCCTGAGATTTACAAAAAAGAAACCATCTCGCAAAGCTTTCTTTACAACACTCCGAGTTGTCGTCAATATTATCTACAAAACCAATCCACTCCCTTATGTCCCTCCAAATTAACCTCACCACAAGACAACTCAAGAACAAATGCGCCACCTTTTCTACAGTAGTAAAACAAAACACACAAAGGGAATTAGCCTCATTTAAATTGATACCTCTAGAAATTAAGTTATCCTTGGTTGGAAGCCTTTTCCAAAATTGACGCCAACCAAACGCTTTCATACGCGAGGGAACTTCTGTCTTCCAAAGCCTCCTCCACTCGTCGGTTGTCCCACACCCCCTGCCCACTGTACTGCTGGCCGGGCCACCACCAACCGACCTGCTACCATCCAGAGATCTCTCCAAGCTGCTTCCCGCGATGGGGCTGGTGCCAGCGGAAGAAGGAACAGCCACTGTGTTGTCATACACAGCAGTACCAGCGGTACTGTACAATAAAACACCCGCAGCAGCAGTTCTGCTAGCTGCCAAATGAACTTATCTCGACCGTTAATTACAGGCCCTGCATTAATAATAAGATTCTTTAAAACCAGTCTGCAACATGTAAATCAGAATTCACAGTAACATCAATTCCAAAATCACCCCAACTCCAACCCCCTTCCACCCAACCTCCCATTCCGGCTACAGACGCATTTTGAAGCCTAGATTCGAAAAACAAAACCAGGAATTTATCCTTCAATCTAAAATTTACCCTTCCACCCAACATTAAAATCCTCATTACAACGCAATCCTAAACCACCTTGCTCCAACGACAAACCAACATCCTTCCGTCCTACCCAATGAATCCGTCTCCGCTCCTCCATGCCGCCCCATAAAAATTTACTTTGCAACGAAGTTATTTCATTGGCAATTTTGACGGGAATCCTATAAAAAGATCAAGATTGACATTGAACATAAAACCGATTTTAGAAGGGTAATTCTACCCCCTAAACTAAGCAACCGACACTTCTAACTAGAAAGCAGTTTCTTAATCTTATTGGCCAAGCATCTCCACATGGAAAACCTTCTCAGATTGGACCCAATTGGAATACCAAGAAAGTTAAAACTATTATCCTCTCTTATACAAGAATGAAAAGAAGCCACCGCCTCCAAAAAATTAGGATTCGAATTAATTCCAATTAATTTACTCTTATGGTAGTTAATTCCCAATCCCGAAACAAGCTCGAAACTCCTATGAACCACCTTTATGGGCCACATTTGTTTCCAACTACTACCTCCGATTAGCAAGGTGTCATCCGCAAATTAAAGGATATGGATCAAGCAATCCCTATTTACAAAAACTCCTTCATATTCCCCTATTTCCACTACCTTATTGACCAAGCACGAGAGAGCCTCCGCAACAATCACAAAAAGGAACGGAGATAAAGGATCTCCTTGCCTTAAGCCTCTCTCCACCTTAAACTCCTTAGTCGGACTTCCATTCACTAACACCAACATATTGCTATTGAAAACCAACAACTTCATCCATCTCATCCAAATAACCCCAAATCTCATCCTCCTAATCATATATCTAAGAAAACTCCAACTTACTTTGCATAAGCTTTTTCGAAATCCACCTTGAAGAGAGTGCACCTCTTCCCTTCCTTCTTACAAAAGTCCAATAACTCGTTCGCTACAAGAACACCATCCAAAAGTTGGCGCCCGGGAACGAAAGCACTTTGACAAGATGAGACAATGGTATGCAAAATGGTCTTCAACCTTCCCGCTAAGAGTTTGGACAACACGTTGTATAAACTTCCCACAAGGCAAATGGGTCTATAGTCGTCAAGCTCCAACGGATTAGGAACCTTCAGTACAAGCGTCAAGAACGAAGAAGTGATAGCTTTCGGTAACACCGTTCCCGAGTGAAATCCATTGTAGAAATTAACAAAGTCTTCTTTGAAAATGTGCCAACATATTCGGAAAAACAAGATAGTATAACCGTCGGGACCCGGACTTTTCGAACCTTCACACCCCCACACCGCCTCCCTTATCTCTTCCTCCAAAAAAGGTAATTCAAGAAACGCACTATCGATGCTATTAAAGCTTTTAAAATTAATACCATCAAGAAGAGGTCTATCTACATCTTCTTCAATAAATTTGAAAGAAAAATGATCCAACACCTCCTTCTTTACCTTACTCACCGGATCCACCCTGCCACTCTCCATATTGACCGAGCCAATGTGGTTACGCTCCTTATCTCTTTCATGACTCTATGGGAGAAACTACTATTATTATCACCGTCGTTATTCCACTTCAACCTCGCCTTTTGAATTAACATATTTTCCTTTATTTTAAGATTAAGCCAAAACCGGTTTGAGGCTTCCTTCCTTTTGGAGAGGACGTCATCTAACGCACTAACATCAAAGTTTGATAAGAGATCCTCCGCTTCGTTCAAATCCCTCAAACTCACCTCCACCTCTAACTCAAACCTGCCGAACACCTCTGCATTCCACCATCTAGGCCGATCTTTAAGCTTCCTCAACTTCTCCTTTAAAACAAAATCACTCCTACCTACCACCACCATTCTTCTCCACTCCTCCTCAATAAACGAAATGAAATTTTTACCCGAAAATCACTCATTGTTAACTCTAAACGGCTTCGGACTCCAATCTGCCCCATCCACCACCAACCAAATTGGGCAATGATCTGAAATATCCCTCTGACCAATTAACTGGCCAACCACCCTCCATCTCTCCACAATAGATTCAAAAACTAAAACACGATCGATCCGGCTCATGGACTGCCCATCTCCACTAAACCAACTATAATTCTTCCCTTTACACGGAACATCCAACAAGTTGCTTTTTCCAATAAAAGTGCCAAACTCCTCCATCTCAGACCTCCTATAACCGACATCCCTCCCTTTTCTTTCTCTAGAACTTTTAACCTCATTAAAGTCCCCACTGATTATCCACTCGCCATCCGTACTTCTGTCTTTTAAATCCAGCAGACTTTCCCACATAGATCTCTTCTTGGCTAACTCACAAGAAGAGTAGACATTTCAAATATAGTAACTGTGATTTCTCCACACAACCTTCACTCCCAAGAATCCTTCACCTTTAAAGCTACAAATCACGTCAAATTTACCTTCTTTCCACAAAAAGATTAGACCTCCGGAAAGACCGCTGGATTCCAAAAAGAAAAACCAACCTCTTTATTTTTCCAAAAGTTCTTAATGACATTCTCCTTCAACTTTGACATTTTCGTTTCCTGAAGCAACAAAAGGTCGGCATGCCCTTTCCTAATCACTTGACTTATTCTCCTCCTTTTCAACTTACTACCACCCCCTCTAATGTTCCAAGATCCTATGATCATTAAGAACCATTTTTGTGTTCTTTCCTTGTTAACATTCTCACCTTATCAGCTTCCTCCTTTTCAATAATACTAACCCTGTAACTTTTATTCGGATCAACATTCGTCACTCCCAGACTAGCAATAGCATTCGACAATTTGACGTCGTCATTGCTATCGAAATTCTCCCATATTCTGATGTTATTCCTAAGAATAACCAATTTTTCCGATTGATCCCCATACAAGACCGTACCCTCCCCATTGTCAGTTGTGGAGGTTGCAGGATTTCTATCTTTACAAGTCAGCTCCTTGGCACTCTCATATTGCTTATCTTGTTCTGCCTCCTCTTCATTCTTTTATTAAATAAAATTCCCGGTTCGGAACAGTAGCAGTATTTCAATTTTTTTGGTTTTTTCACAGGACTAGTCCTGGCCGGAACCTGACTAACAGTAGTACGAATATGTGCCTCCACAGAATAAGTGATTTCAAATTCTCAAGAAAAGGTGTGTCCAATCTGTTTTCTGGTGGAGGAAAATTTTGTCCATTTGTTGATTCATTGTTGCAAGAGTCTAAAGGTGAGGAAATTTGTAAGTAGATGGTTTGGGATGAGTGTGGATAATCCTGAGAACCTTCTTGGGTATTTTAGGAATTGGATTGTCGCGATTTGAGACGACTGAACACTAACAACGCGATTGGTTTGTGGTTGATAATTTGTTGGAGTTTGTGGACTTGTCGGAACAATATCATATTCAAGGAGGAGATTTGGGATGTTGAGTTAGTGACTCATAGGATTGTTCTTCTTTCTTGGTGGTGGATTGGAAAGAAACAAAAAAAATGCTTATACTTGTAATTACTATGAAAGGGTTAACTTTTCATGTGAATTTTTGTAGGGGCTTTATTAAAAAAAAAACACGTAGCACTATAAATACCGACTGCTATGAGAGATCAACCACATCAATCCATCTTCAAGCAATGCCAAATAAAATAACATCCTCTCTTTTTATTATTCTTGTTCTTTCAATGGCATTTGTGCTTGAAGCCGAAGCTTCTGGAAGAGGTCACTATGCTCTTCTGCATGCTGTCAATCTCGAATGCACCCAAAACTATCATTGCACAGTTCCCCTTTGCTTGGACAGTTTCACTGCTGCCTCTCCCGCCACCACCACTCTGCCACCTCATACTCTATATGATAGTTAATATTATCATTTAATGTAATAAAAATCATGTTAATATACCTATTAGGAGTACATTTAAATAAAATTTTCTTATTTATAATGTTTGTGTTCAAATGTCTTTTTTTTTAATTTTTCTGTGATGTATCATTTTGTTCAATCATCATTTTAAGAATTATTGTTCTGTGACCATTCTCAACTAACATAAAAGTATCTTTAATAATGGTGTAACCTTAATTAGCACAACTTTAAATTAAAAAGAAAAAAAACTTCATGTAATAAAATCCCAGAAATATGAATTTCTTATACCCAATATGGATGTGGAACTACAAAAGAAAATCGTTTTGGAGTTTCAAACCGAAAGTAATGATTTTGGGTGAAAGAGAATATTAGTTGAAAACAAACTAAATTTATATATTCTTGTTTAAAACACGTGTTTATTGGAAAAATTAAAACTGATACAATATTCTAACAATAATAAAAAACCAAAAATGAGTAAAAAACCAAAAATGCTGGTTCTAGGACTTGAACCCTTGACCAGACGTTGCCTATAATCACGGTTTTTTAAATATTCGTGGTGAAAGGCCTAACTTTTCACTACGGTTGGAATTTTAACCGTGGTTAAAAGTATTTTAATAAAATAAAAAAAAATACACGCATCCAATTTGCACTATTACAACGTTGGAAAGCATACCCATAATAGTTTTAGTGTTACCAAAGGCGTAATTTGTAGTAGTGAACTTTGACCTTTTTCTTTGGAGTACCTTGTTTTTCATTAACGTCAAAGAAATCATCCAACCCAAGCGTCCTCTCGTCTTCACCATCATCAAATGATAAACCATCAAATCAAATTCAATATCTTCACTATCATCAACTGATAAACCATCAAATCCAAAGTCACTATCTTGATTATAATCGTTTTCATCTGTATGAATATCATCTACTTCATTTGCTTCATTAGCTTTAACACCACCAACACTATCAGCATCGCTACCTTGAGCATCACTGACTTCACTAGCTTCATTACCATCAACATCGCTACCTTGAACATCATTGACTTCACTAGCTTCATTACCATCAACATCGCTACCTTGAACATCATCAACATCTCTCTCTCTCTCTCTCTCTCTCTCTCTCTCTCTCTCTCTCTCTCTCTCTCTCTCTCTCTCTCTCTCTCTCTCTCTCTCTCTCTCTCTCTCTCTCTCTCTCTCTCTCTCAACATGAGCATCTTAAACCATTGTACTATAACTCATAACTTTGAATGAGTAAAACAAGATTGAAACATAAATGCTAAATACCATAGATAAGATAAATGCTAAATACTAGAACGACATCATCGTCTTATTGTGGTTGTCGTTCTCCGTCGCCGTTCTCCAATAGAAGTTCCCCTTGCCTCCTCTTAGGCATCATACAAGGACCCAGAAGCTTCCTAGAAGTTCCCTTTGCCAAATAAGCGTTTTTTTAACAGGTCACTGACGTCAGGGATGAAAATCAACACAGACATGAGATATTAGGACTCAGACCTGAAAAAAAATACTATTTAAGCCTAAATTAATCTTCAAAAAGTTTTATTTGACCAACAGACTTATAAAATATGTAAAGTCAGTGGATAATAAAATAAGAATATAGGTTTATATTTCATCCCTGATCGTCGCCCTTCTCTCTGACCCACTCCTTCCTAATTGTTTCTTGCATCTTAATCTGAGTCCTCTCACTCTCTCGACTTTATGAATCTTTCGTCTCACTCTTGTATATTCAACAAATCACATTTCCAGTTGATTCATCTGCAACATGTCAAAGTACAAGTTTTAATTTTTTCTCTTTTTCCTCAATTCCCATTTTAGAGTAACCAAGAATCGTTTGAGTGATTTTGTAATATAATGATCTTTAGAGATATAGATTTCTAAAATAATTATTTGTAATTTGTTAGGGATATTTTATTTTGAGTGATTTTGTTAACGGTTATACTTGTAGTGGTAGACCAGTGAAATGGATGAATTCACCCTCGTGGAGCCAAAAGCCAATTTCACATTTACACTTTGTAAAATTCTTATATCTGATATTTAAAAATTACTCTTTTTTTTTTTTTTTAACATTGAAAGTAAATGGGCCGTCCGATCCCATGATATATTATTTTAGGCCTATAAATACCCCCCACTTTTTCTTAATATACTTCATCATTCTCTTCTCCCAATTATCAAGTCCAAAATGAAGGCAATATCTCTCCTCTTCTTTGCTTTGGTGGCTTCGGTTGTTGTTTCTCAGACGGCTGCAAGAACATGCATTCGCAACTGTGGGTGCTTAAACCCTCCTCATTGTGATGTAGCCTCCATCAACCGCAACGCCAGTTCCACTCTCTCCATCAACCACACTGCCAGTTCCACTCCCACCGTTGCCGCTGATGTTGCCGCCGTTGCCGCCAAAAATGTTAATACTTAGTATTATCATTATTGGTTTTATATAATAACGCATTATCTGTTTGTTGGTTTAGTCTAGTTTTATGTAATAAAGCATTTTATGTGCTTGTTGGTTGTGTCTAGGTTTTGGTAATTTGATGTTTTTATTTCCAGCAGCTTGTTAATTTAATGTTAATTTGTAGTGAGTTGTATTGAGTCGTAGTTATGAAATGAATGAATGAAGGATGATCCTTGTTTTCTTAAATTTTCTTTATAACATGCATCATTTAGCTTTCCATTTTGTTAAATTTTCTTTCTTTCTCTTTTTCCATCTTCTTTTCTTTCTTTCCAAATAGTTACATTTTCTAAAAATTTTGAGTAAGCTATGTGATGTTTTCATAAGCTATGTAATGCAAGGAGATAATCAATCCAAGCAATAAGAAGTAAAATGGAATCTCGAGTAGTAGAGTAAAAGTACATATAATGAATGGCTCGTTTCCTCAAAGAAGAATAAGTACATATGGATGCAATAAATGGAATATTTCTTTCATGGGTTTATAATTCAAAGGAAAAGGACAAGGTTTTTTGAATGCTACTGTTACAAAGAAAATTAGTGACTCAATTTGTTCTGCAAGAGTGAATTTGAAAGTTATGTTGTGTGCTCAGAATTTTATTTTGGTATATGAAAATATGTTAGAGAGTAAACAATTCTCTTAGATAACATCTAACATATTTATGAAAGAATTTGTGATGGAAATGTTAGAGAGAAATAAAACACGTCTTTATATGTATCATATTTATCTCTTGTTCCTTTGTTGTATATTATTTTTAACGCGTGTAAAGGTATAGTACAAATAATGGCCCACTTTTTATCATGAAGTAAATGCAAACGATAGAAAAATGCCGTTCTTGCTTTGCATAATTTGAAATATAGCTTTAAATGTGCAATTGAAAGTGTGTTGGAGTTAATTAAGTGATTCCTCATTTGTGTGTTAACGTAACTTTCATTTAAATGGGGCTACCTAGCTACATATTAATATAATATATGTCTCTTCTAATGTGGAAATACTAGTACAAATTGTAACTAATTGATGATATCAAACTTCAACTTTCATTAAACGCTTTCAACTACTATTCAAAAGCAATTCATGGTTTTCTAAGTTTGGATTTTTCTCTATGACATAGTCTTTAATTTTTTTTCTTATTTTGATCAAAGATCATAATACAGTACACTACCTATCTGTTTCATCTTTTTGCTATTATATTTTTTAAATAAAAATTTTAAAATATCATTCTAAAGATATATTCTTTAAAGATATTGATCAAAATCATTTTAAAGATATATTCTTATATTATATGAAAAATTATTTAATTTTTATGACATAAAATATGAACCTATACAAAACATTACGTACCATTAGTTATAAACCTGCAAGATTTCATATCGATCCTGCTACAATATGGGTGAATATCAAACATAACTCTATGTCTAGGCATTCTTTACAATCATAGTGTATAGTTCTCCAACCAATTAATGGATTACCTTCATCTTCTTTTGTTGATGTATCTCTTTCCCATCTGTCGCACCTCAAAAAATACTATTCTCACGAAAGCATTCGCGGATGGGCTAAATAGAGTCGCCACAAATTTGTCAACTATTTCGGAAAATAGTTGTTTTACCTAGTTCTATTGGAGGTTTACAGGTAATACTTTGGATAATCATAAAAACGAAACCTACAAGATTTTAGAATCAGGTTTTGAGGTAATCACCAACCTTGGCCAGGATGAAGTAGTGGAGGAGGTCTTGACTAAAGAGAACGAAGTAGGGTCTGAGAAAGAGGAGCGTGAAAACCAGAGCGACTAAGTTGAGAATGGGGTCACCATTAAGCAATTGATAGGCAAAAATTCCCCTTGGAGAAGGACTAAGAAACAAATTCTTAATGAAGAATGGTTGTTTACCAAGTTTAAAGAGATGTTAACCCAGAGCTATCTGATTACATAAAATTGCCATATCCATTCATTAAGAAGAAACCACTACCGGGAGATGAGGAAGAGTTGTTTACCAAGTATAAAGAGATGTTAACCAAGCTTCAGATAAGTATTTATTTTCATGAAGTTTTAGAGCTGATGTCAAAATTTGCTAAATTTATGAAGGCATTATTAACTGGTACAAACTAGAAGCTGGATAAAGAGCTGGTAAATATGACTGAAAAATGTGATATGACATTGCTCCAAACAATGCCGACAAATTGAAGGATCCAGGTTGGTTTACCATCTTTTGCACTATTGGTGGGGTAAAGATCAGTGGCGGAGCCAGTAAAATTATGATGTTTGGGCAACTTTTCATTGGCTTCAAAATTTTCTACCAATACAGTATTTGACATACATCATCATAACATCATGCTACAATTCATATACTCCAAAATTTGTCAAAAATGATAAAGAAACATTACCAACCTTTTTCCCATGATAAGGATATTTTATTTGATAAGGAACTGCAAATTAAAAGCGTGTAAATCATAAAATCTTACTTTTCCATTTGAGAGTGAAACAAATATTTCCTCTCCTGAAGTTGGTTGTGTTAACCCTAGCTCCCATTACCCTCTTTGTTGCCTACACCAAACAACAAAAATATAATGAATTTTGGCACTAATGAATTTTTAGATGGACCGCATCAATGGATTTTGGCATTAAACTTTGTCTTTATTTGTATGACTTACATTTAAACATTCCATGTAAAGCTACAATTTGTACGGCAGAAAAAGGACAAACTCATGCTTTGAAATATCAATCCAATTCAAATGTAACACATTATAACTAACAACAAAATGAAGTCTAACATGAATTTATAATCAAATCATTCCACCAACAACAGAGTCTGAGAAGAACCATGATATATATGCACACAGTTTTAGAAGCTGGTCGTCTTCTCCCTTCATCAAGCCGCTGGAATTCCATAGCACTTGATTTCAAACTTACTCCTAAATCAACTATTTCCTATGATTCCATCCCTTCCAAATATCCAAAATCTGTTGACTGCAATCTTGTCATCACTGATAAGAAACACTTCCATATTTTTATTTTTGTCACAGTAGCAATATTTTTTTTCCATCATATGATTGGCTTTGTTATTACACTTCTTACCTCAGAAGCATAAGCATCAAGACTCTTCAATCAATCTCAAGTTGGCTATAAACCAAGCTCTAACCTTCAAGAATCAACAGAAGAAAAAAAAGAAACAATCATAAAGTCTGGCAATTTAAAAATTCAATACCAAAAACACCATCATAAATCAAGGTTAAATTATCAAAAATCCAATAAAGCAAGAACAAGATAAAGGAAGAAGAATCTCGGTTCACAACTTTTACCGAACACTTGGTGGCCATAGCGCGAAACGACAAATTCGACACCAATTCTCCATCAATTCTTCAACCACAATCTGCAACAACAACAAATAACAACACAACAACAATGTTGTAGCGAGAATTGGACTGAAACAGAAGCAAAAAGAAGAAAGAACCGTATGAGGCATTTTATCAGTGAGGCTCAAAGGAAGGTGAGGCTCAAATACACATAAAAATTTGAAAAAAAACTAAGACATAAAAGAAGGTGTGGCTCATTGGTGGTTGATTGAACGAAAACCAAAATGACAAGAGTGGGGCTATGGTGTGTGTCAGTTTGCGGTATGGTGTGGTGGAGGATGGCCATGGTAGATCTTCGGCGCGGGATGGTGAAGCGTTACCAGGCGGAGCCTGAGCAGCTGCCCTACCTGGCCGAGTGCTGGCTCTTTCACTGGTAGAGATCCCACATGATCTATGTGACTTAGGTTCGAGTATCAATTTAATGCCTCTTAATTAGGCAAAAGAATTGAAATTGGGGGAGATCATACCTAACAATATAACTCTCACCTTGGCTGATTTATCTGTTACTCATCTTCATGGTGTTTTACAGGATGTGTTAATGCATGTTGCTAGTCTAGTTTTTCCAGTAGATTTTGTGCAGTAGATATGAAGGGAGACACAGGTGGTTCACTTATTCTCGGACGCCCATTCTTGGCGACTGGGAAAGCATTAATAGATTTGGAAACAGGTTAAATTATCTTGAAGTTCAATAATGAAAAGTGGTGTTTAATGTTTATAAATGGACACTGTATGCAGATGATCTGGAGACATGCTACCAGATTGAAGAAAAAGGTATCAAGAAGGACAAAGGAAGAAATAAAGGAACATTATCCAGCATGAGGGTATCCATTGCGCCTAACGTGCCTTAGGCATGAACTGTCAAGCTAATAATGGTAAAGAAGCCTTGGTTGGGAGGCAACCCATTAGTAAGTGTGTGTTTTTATTTATTTTTTATTTTATTTTGTTTAATTAAAACATGTCAAATTTTTGTTTTTACTGTGCAAGGAAAGCACGCAGATTAAAAATAAAGAAGAGAAGAGACATGTGAAAGGAAAATAAGAAATGGAAAAAAATAAAATAAGTTAAGAAGAAAATAAGGAAGCCCCTGGAAAAATCATGCAGCTTGTCGCACGTGTGATAGGGCTATATCGCACGCAATGGCTTCATAATGCACGTGATAGAGACGTTGGCAAAGATATCTTAGAAGAATTATGAGCATATCGCGCGCGATGGACGCATCATGTGCGTGATGAGAATGTAAAATTTCCTATAAATAGAGATTTTCAAATCTCTTGTCCTAACAAATCTTTTCTCTAATCTTTCTTAGCCTTAAATCTCTTCTATTCATTGTCTTCTGCTTATTTTATTCTCTGTGCAGTGTTATTTTTGTGTTGTTACAGACAAAATAAGTTTAAAAAGAGCTAGAGTTTGAAGAGGTTAATCTTCAGGCGCTACTCCCGCACCAAATTCTCCAACTTTTCTGAATCAAAGTTTCTTTCTTGAGTAAATGATGAAAAGTATTTAAAGTTGGTTGACTACCTGTTGCGGTGAAAATTGGATAACAAACTATTAATTAACTTGCATCATATTCTTTTACAACCGACTTTGATTAATCCAAAGGAAAGGTTCAAGATCGTTAGAAAAACCTAAAGGGGGGAAGATCTAAGGTTCGGGGGTTGGTTATACAAAGGGAAGGTATTAGCACCCTAAGTATCTGTAGTACTCTACAGGAACCTCTTGTTAATATTTGTGTTAAGTTATGTTTGCTTGCTAAGGAAATCTGTACTAAAACTAAGGTAAAGACCTAAGGATATGTACACTAAGTTTGCTCGGCAAGACGTCGCATCTTGTGCCTACGTATCTGACTAAAGAATCAGAGCAACTGTAGTTCACCTAACTAAGGGTGAAAGAAAAGGAAACATTGACTATGGCCAACGTTCTAAAGGGGATGAGCATAAGCTCACGTAGAGTCCACGATAACTCTCTAAGTCTATGTTATGAAGGGAGGAAGTGAATTCTCATGATAGTGAGAACCACACAGAGTTCATGATAACTCTGTAAGTCTGAGTAAAAGGTAAAGTGAGTTCTCATGATAGTGAGAATCACATGGAGTTCATGATAACTCCATCCTATTACTAAACTATGAGGGAAACGGCTCTAATGAGGCCAAGGAGGAAATGGGAAAGGTTTGTGACTTAGGAGTCAAAGTGAAAAACTTTCCTTTGGAAGGAGGGTCAAATGAGTCAAGTATGAATATACAGTGAACAATATGAATATGAACAAGTATAATAATCAGGATAATATTTGACAGAAAATAAAATCCAGATAATATTGACAGAAAGTAAAGTCAGTGGTTAATTGATTTAATTTATTGGATCGCTGAATCGGGTCCAATGTAGTGCTAAACCGTCGTAGCACAGTCTATGAGAAAGACCATGCTATAGGAGGATGCACAGTTGATCTTTGTGCTAAGACACGATGGAGAAATGATATTGAGGATCATTCTCCAATGAAATCGTGCCACACGAAAAGAAAAGGTAAAGACCCCGTCTTAAATCACAAACTCTCGTTAATTTATCGAAGGTAACCTATCACGATCCCAAAGTATAGAAAGAGATCTTGATGATCACTCACTACAGATTTGAAATAATGAAGGTTGATCGCCTCGACAAATAACGTTTGTGAACAAAGAACTTCATCGATCAAAAAGATGAAAATGAGGATATAAGAAAATACGAATGAAATGAAAATAAAGTCGGTCTCGTCTTAATCGAGGTTTGAATCGATAAATTGATAACCTTGATGTTTGACTTTCATTGACCAACAGACTAAAAAAATAGAATGGCCTCATATTCATCAAGACTTTAGTGATTTTGAATAAATTAACCAAGTCATGATTTTTGTGATGTCATCGGCCCCAAAATAAAGAAAATGGAATCGGAATGAAAATAAAGTTGGTCTCATATTGATCAAAATCAACAATTAATCAAGACGAAGTAAAAAACTCCTAAAACATACAACCAAAACAATATTCAATCGAAGAGACTAATTATAACAAAATCTAAATCAAGAAGAAACCAAAGGTCTAAGCAACAAGAATTCAAAAATGATTATCAAAATATCCGAATTGTTATCCACACATCAAAACAATTAGTAAATGTCTAAAACAATTTCAAAAAGAATCTAAATATAAACTTATATAAAATATATATAACAATTAGAAACCTAAGGCATATATGTACATTAAATATACATGAAAAGAAGCAATGCCCAGTAAGCAAGTATATTCATTTACAAATGATGTTACTTGCGAACCAACATGATACGCTTGGTATTAGTAGCCAAAGTAAAATACAAATTTAACCAATCCAAACATCAAACCTATTTATTCTAAAAAACCCAAACACCAATACATGGAAACCAATGTCTAACAACCAAGTTTAGAATATCAAAGATATACACAGATAAAGCCTATATAATCACATCACAAACCAATTACAATATCAGTTTTTTTTACAAATAAGTAAAGTTATATAACTATATTATTAACACAAACCAATTGAAACCAAAATGTTATCTTAAAGTATAGTAATTAAATAAAAAGTAAAACCTATATATAATATCTAAGTATAGTAAATGACGGGAGAAAATTCAACCATGTATTTTCATTATAACCCTGCATCACAAATTCATTATTAGTAAAAAACTCAAACTATTTTCATTATAGCCATGTATGTTCATTATGATAAATAAAAATCTAACAAGCAGCATCACTACTTACAGGCAAGAAAATTGCAACAATAAATCTAAACGAATACCAGTTCAGCAGTGCATAAAACAACATTAAGTACTTGCTCGAAAACGTCACGGCAACAAAGTAGCGACCAACAAAAGCAACATAGCAATGCCCAGTGACACGAAAACAAACTTGAACCGTAAAAGTATACAACAGAAAATTTAACTGCGACTCGAGAACTAAATATGTGCAAAGGATAGCAGACACAAAATGAGCAGCAGTAATGTAATAAAATAACAGCAGCAGCTCCATATGCATCAACTTAAATCTCCGACAAAATGGAACAATCAACAGCAAGATAACAGTAGCATATATCGGAATCGAAATCAAACTCAAATCGACTACACATTGTACACAACCATTAGAACAACAAGCACTCCACATTTTGGCAAAAATATGATACAAAGAATCAGCACAATTCAGTGCCCAATAAAGACAACCCAGTTAGTCTCAAAACGAAAACACAGTAAGAAATCGAAATCGCAAACACGCCATAACAGTATACTTATCATAATTAACAAGTTTAAGATAGTGTTACCAACCGAATTTAAGATGCTTGCTCCGATTCAAAGTTTGTTGACGTCGACGTTAATGAGTCGTGTGGTGCAACAATCGAGATGCTCTTGCTACTTTCACAGATGATGGTGTTCTTCGCGGCTAGACTCAACAGTTGAACAATCAGCTTTGCAGTGGAAAAACTGGAACTGTTTGAAACATGGGGTGCGGCTTTGAATGCGTTTTGATTGCAGAAAGTGGGCGATGCTGTGGAGTGATGTCGAAGTGAAGATTGGATGAAGGATGAAAAATAGCAGGTTTTGTTTTCATGGAGTTGTTTATGGTTAGAGAAAAAACGAAGGTGTGTATGGGTATGGGTGATGAAGAAAGTGATTATTTGGAGATTTTTGAAGGTCTTTTGGTTCGTGAGATTTTTGGAAAGGAAGACAGATGCCTCTGTTATGAAGGAATCCTTGTGGAATGGTTTGTTTTTGTAGAGAACTTTCGCTACTTTTCTTGCTGCACTCTCCCCCTATTTCTCTTGCTTCTTTTTCTTTTAATCTCACAAACTTGGCCATTAAGTTTTTTTTGGCACAAATGTCTTGTTGTGTGCAGGTTGTAGGGTGGCGCCAGATTTTAAGGGCGTGGTAGCAGGATGAGCAGAGGATATATACAAAACCAAGAGAGTTCTGCTACCATCAAGTCTTTACACGATGGTTCCTGTTTTTGGCTTTTGTGTCACAATTCTTCAAGTACAAGTAGCTGTACTTTAGGATCTCTCTCCTTGATCTGCTATATTTTTCAGGTCTGTACTTTTGCTTTTTTTCTTTTCACTCTGGCCTTTTATGTTCACACTCTCCCTATTTTGCTGAATCAGGCCTTGTTATTGTCTCTAAATTTGTGGCAGTGGGCCGTCTTTTTGAAGGAAGCTTTGGTATGTGGAATTGCACAGGCTCGTACGGTTGCTACCGAAGGTTGTCCTTGCGTGTGGCTTGCATTTGGCGTGGAAATGTTGACTGAAAGTGTGGTTTAATGTGTTTTGGTGTAATAAGGTTTTGCGGAC
Organism: Lathyrus tuberosus; assembly: GCA_022829125.1. NCBI lineage: Eukaryota > Viridiplantae > Streptophyta > Magnoliopsida > Fabales > Fabaceae > Lathyrus > Lathyrus tuberosus. Next base: position 924,951 of record JALAZF010000426.1, on the reverse strand, counting down.
ATTTTGTTGGGACTTTGGTTTAGTCACAACAGAACTTGGTGGCTTCTCTTTTTTTTGTTTGACAATAATAATGAAAATTGAAATAATAATAATAATAATAACAAGTCCTAAAATTAATCAAGATAAAATAGAATAACAATGATAATAATAAATTACTTAATAATAAATGATAACACTAAAAAGATAATAAAATAAAATTGATAATACTAAATATTGATGAAAGTGGTGACAATTAATAAAAAAATAATAATAATAATAAAAATGACAACAAAAATAAATGATAAAATGTTGAAAATAAGTAAATAAAAATGATAATAATAAAAAGAATAAAAATAGAAATAAATAACTAAAAAAAAAATAAATCAATAAAAAAGAAATAAACTTTAAATTAAATTATTGATTTAAAAGTAATAAAAAAAATTATAAATTAAAAGAAAAATTCTAAAACTTATAAAACAATTGACAAAAATGTAAAGGGAAAGATGACGAAAAACGCATGATTGTGATTGATGAACTACAAGATTGCAATTGCACAGACAGACGACCTAAAATGATATGACAATGATCAGAGGATTTGAGGGTAAAATTTGGGGTGCAACACTACCATATCGTGAGAGAAAGAGCTTTTGCATACGACGAACTGAGAGGCTTCCAAGAAGTGGTGGAAATGTTGCAGCAACGGCAATTGGTAAGTTTTAATAATTTAATTCTGGTAACCAACAAAACCATTGGCCTCGAGTTTTATGCAAATGCTTCTTTTAGTGAGGTGGGCTCTTATACTTCATATGTCCGAGGTAAGTACATCAACTACTCCTCCAGTGCTATTAATTCTATTTTGAATCTTCAACCTCCTCCCGTCTTTGCTCTTAAGACATATAAAAATGAGCATCATGTTAGAAATGAAGCCATGGCCCAAGAAATGCTTGATGCTTTCTGTAGGCAAGGGGCTGAATAGGTGATTTAACACTACACAATGAGCTTGTGGGCATTTTTGTGCTGTTAATGAATTGTGCAGAAGTGCGGAAGTAACCACCAACCCTGATGACGATATGATAGGTCCAAAAGCACCTATCGATGCTTCGACAATTAGGAGGCTTCAACATAATCACTCAACAGGAGAAGCTCAACAAGATCAAGAGGATAACCAAACAGGAGCTCATTGAGTGGGAGTAACAAGGTGGATAACAGAGGTTTCACCCTATTGTATGCTCAACCCCCTATATTCGCACCAGTCTTCAGAGACTTCTGCAACCAACAAGAAAACCACATGCATTCGAAAGTTTAAGAGTGTGTTTGGATGAGGAAATTTAGAATTTTTAAGGAATTTAAAATTCTAAGCAATTCAAATGATTCAATTGAAATTCATTCATTTTTAAATTCTTTTGTTTGGATGGAGTATTAAAATGATTCAATGTAAAAATTTTAGGGTCATTTTCATAATCTTTAAAACTCTTGGGTCAAATTTAAAATATGAAAAATATGGACCAATTTGCAGTTTTTGAAAATTTGAAGTTACCAATTTCTAAAATTTGAAAATTATTATGGACTAATTTGCAATTTTTTGAATATTTTGAAGGTGAATTTGAAATTTTCTTATAATATAAGGACCATCTTGCAAAATCTGAAAAATTAATAATAAATAATTTAACATTCATATTATATAGAGTTAAGAAGCAATTTGAAATTCTTTACTTTTTGGTGTCATTTTAAATTCCTTAAATTGAACATGAATAAAATACTCCATAAATTTACATCATTTTAACAATTCTCCATATTTTTTATCCAAACAATGGAATTTGATCAAGTCATTTCAAATTCCCTCAAAAAATTATTTTCCCTCATTAATATGCTTCATACAAACACACTTTAAGAGTATAACACCACATTTAAATATTTAGTCATTGTGTGTTTTGATTTTGAAGATTATATTGGCCTAATTAAGGGTATGTGGTAAGGGTGAGAGTGAAAACTTTGTCTTAATTGATTAATTTAAATAAATACCTTAGAATAATATTATAATGATAATATAATTAGTAATGGATGGAATATATATTACTATTATTATTTTTATTATTATTATTATTTGTATTATTATGACTAAAATTAAGGAAAATAAAATATAGTTAGGGAGATGTTGGTAGAGGGTTTTAGAAACAGTTAACACGTGAAAAGAAAACAGATAGAAGGAAGAAAAGCTAGGGCAAGAGAGAGACTAGCAGATTCCACCATTGTTGAAGGATCAAAGCTCAAAATTAAGGTAAGGACGGAGGATGGGTTCTTTAAAGGTGATCAGAACATGAGAGGGTAGTGAGGGTTCCTTTCCCTCTTAGGTTTTCATGTATATTCTTCTTCTTGCTTGTGTTTTATTCTGTATATATATGATTATTATGAACTTCGTGTTTGACATGATCATTGTGATATGAAATTCGTAACAATTGTGGATGATTGTTGTGTTTTACCATGAAAACAGATCTGGGAAAATATGGGTTTTGGGAGATGACGAAGTTGTTGTTTAAACTGTGAAAAACCTGAATAGAATGGTGGATTAACGAGATAGAATAGAGTCTTGAAATGTAAATTGAGAAAGATATTATTTTGGGTTTTATTTTGGAGCTTGAAGGTGATCCAATGAATGAAAAATAGCATTGATGCGAATTCTGGATTTTTGGGTGCAGACTACCTATACGCGTATGGAATAGGGCCATACGTGTATGAGGGAACTTCCCAGGGGTAATACACATATCATACGCGCCCTGTCCTCAAGGCCAGCACGCACTTTTGCGTGTACGCGTAGGGAACGCGTATGGCAGGTGGCCAATACGCGTATGGCAGGGGCCAATATGCGTATGGGGTTCCTTTGCTAGAAATGAGAGGGAAATTGCCCTCAGGTCAAAAGCGTAAGGCAGTGTTGCGGTGAAAATCGGATAACAAATTATTAATTAATTTGCATCATATTTCTTTTACAACCGACTTTGATTTATCCAAAGGAAAGGTTCAAGATCGTTAGAAAAACCTAAAGGGGAAAGATCTAAGGTTCGGGGGTTGGTTACGCCTAGGGAAGGTGCTAGCACCCTAAACGTCTGTAGTATCCTACAGGAACCTCTTGTTAATGTTATCTTATGTTTGCTAAGGGTTCTATGCTAGAGGTTGAAAACCCTAGGGGTTAGTATCTAAGTATACTCGATAAAGCATCGCACTTTACGCCTACGTATCCTCGGGAATAGAATCAGAGTATGCGCAGTTCTACTTCTACTGAACTATTGACTATGGTCAATATTCAGAGGGGAAATGAGTACAAGCTCATTGTAAAGTTTAGGAACTCTCTAGATCTAGTTGAAATGGACCTATGTTGAAGTTTAGTCAGGAGGGGAAAGTGATAAATTCATTATGATGAATATCACTAAGAGTTGAGGAACTCTCTCCTAAAGCTAGTTGTAATTTCTATGGCTCTGATGAGGCCTAGAAATAAGGTTTCTTCCTAAGAGGTTACTTAGGTTAAGATGGGGGAAAATGACTTTAAGAGTCAACCATAATTACCTTCCTTTGGAATAGGGGAAAACAAGTTGATAACAATAAATAAGACATGATAAAAGATAGGACATTGATATAATAGACAAAACAACATAAGCATGAGGATGGCAATATGTTTATGACAAAAATATGGATAAGATGGATATGATAAAAGAGTACATCAAATATGCTTCAATCTTTAGGAAGACAAACATATAGAAATGACATACAAGAACAAATCAAAATGTTTCAATCTTTATGAAGACAAACATAGAGAAGTGATATGAAAGATGATATTTAGAGCATGATGATATTCATATAGAGCCAAACATATGGCCAATCAACATAGATATATTGTCTTAAAAAGAACAAACAAGTCAATCTAATAAAATTTCAAGATTAACAAAAAAAATGCTCAAAGATGATATTAGTAATTAACCAACAATTAACTTAATTGGAAATAAAACTTTATTACACAATTAGAATTAAGGGTTAATTTTAAAGTAAACAAAATGATTTGAAATCTAAATAAGTTAGAGACAAATAAAAGGAAGCTTAATTATCATGATTAACTAAAAAACAAATAAAGGAAACAAATAACTAAAAAAGAAATGGCATACATAGGGCTTGAACCCTTGCCCTTAACCTCAACAAACCAAAACACAGGCCAACCGTGCTGCACGCGGATAGTGAATAAAAGATACAAACACCAATATATATGTAAAAACTGGCGAAAACAGACGAAAGAAAAAAAAGGTGGCCGAGGGGAATCGAACCCCCGTCCTCAGCATGAACAAATACTTACAAATCTCCTCCTGGACCAGCGGTGCTACGCCCTCATCCAGTTATAATATGATTCAAAATATATATAAAGCAAAACGCTTCTTAAATTCTCAAATAACCAAAACAAATGCGCACGCCCTAACCCTCACCCACAACAGATACAGCAGCCATAACACATCACCGATTTGACCATACGAATTGTTATACCAATCAGAGAGATTTAAACATTCAAGGAACTAAATCCAACATGCTAAAGAAATCAAAGCAAGAGAAAGGCCAACAATCAAAGCATGACAAACTTAAGCAAATGATGATAGATCAAATGACAAACCAATCACTAACACTAGACAGTCATATATCAGAAAGATTCAAGCATAGGCAGGCATGGCAAACACCAAATCAAACTGGCAGCAGCAACATAGAGAGACAAAACTTAAAGCAAATAGCAGGCAGCAGCAAAATTCCTTCAAGTATAACATGTAAGGCACAACAACAACTCATATGACTTAGACACACATCAATGCTGGTTTTTAGAGTAATCAAACAGTCATGGCTAAATGATAATTCATGTGTCAAGATAGAGCAGGGCAGACTAGACTAAACATAGTGGCAATGCAAATTCACTTAGCCTCATGGTAATGTAAAGCAACAAACTTTTATATATACCAATCAAATGACAGTTTAAGTAAGAAACATCATACAAACAGTTGTACCTCATGTTAACACAAAGAAAGTTAAGCTACAAAAAACAAGACACATGCATCTCACGATGATCAAAAGTTTTCAAGACTCACCCATACATGCTCCAAAACAGAATGTGATATAAGAAAGCATAATAAACAAGCTCATCATATGATAACATTGAAACAAACATATGACATAGGAATAAACAAATAGAGCAGTAATTATGGGAATGCACAGATATTTTCATGTCAACATACAGCAGAACTTGGATCAACATGCTGACAGAAAGGACATATACATTTAGATGTAGGGCAAAAGTTGAGAACAGACATTGCAGAAACATATTAATATCAGTGGTAACCTAAACAGCAAATCTAACATGCAGGCCTTAAGCATTTGTAAACAGATGCAGACAACAAAGTGAAATATCAATAGGAGCAAGTAATCAATGTACAGGCGAGCAAAATGTCATCTTAGAGCAGTTAGGGCAATAAGTTCAAAAGGTTAAAAGCAACTATGAATGCTAACATATCAGTCAAATAACAAGATTCATGTGTCATGATATATTGAGATTATTAATCAAGGCAGCAACCATAGCATGTAAGGCGTGGTAAGAGTTCACAAATTAAACACAAAGTCAAGGCAAGGTTTGCATTTAATGACATGATGGTGGAAGACATAACTTCATAGCATTTTGGATACACAAAATTAACATGAAGCATAAGTTCAAACAGAATTTGTACATACATAGTGACATCCAAATCAAATAATAGTTTAAGCATAATATCACATATACAAACAAAATCCAGATGGTCAAGGGCCATATAAACTAACACATGTTCTCAAGGCAAAACAGGGCACAAGGCATGACAGTATGGCAAATAAGTTCAATCAAGTAATGGCATTTAGATGACAGATAGGGCATGTATGCAACAGCTGTGGAACAGACAAAACAACCATCCATAAGCATACTTCAACATTAATGTATATCGGGCCAAGAATCAAATACTAACCTCATTCATCAACACAAAAGCAAGTAAGCAAAGATCAAGTGTTTAATCATGCAATGGTTCATATATGAAAATTAAAAAACTCAGCAGGCGCATAGATAGACATGCTCAAATAAAACCAAGCTCACATGAAAAGCAGTCATATAAACTAGACATCATTCAAAAATGACAAATGAAGTAGGTATGACATGGTAAGTTGTAAAACATTTAGATACCTGATAGCACAAATTCAAGGCAATGCAGAGCAAACATTAAGAAAGAAAGTGCATATAGTTCTGTGATAGCAGGACATGAGATACCAAGACAAATATTTCAAAAGGTTTATCAACCAAAATCAAACATGGTTACATGGCAGAAAAACACATATCATGTTCAAACATTTAAAACTTGCACATAAATTAGAAATACCAAACTGAACAGCATGTAATATCATTGAAACAGAACCAGTTTTAAGCATGGCAAGGCACATCTAACATAGATTCTAAGTTTACACATTGGTCACAAATCACAATGACAACAAGATAAACATGGCACATTGTGTGTCACAGCAGCAAGTAAACACAACAAGTAACTTTCAAAGTGCATTTATGTATTTAATTCTAACAAGGCAACAGTTTGGATGTATCAGTTTTAAGTATGCAAACAGATAAACAATTCATGATATAATGCACAAATCCAATCAAATGATGAAGTGCTTACAAACACATGGTTGGAACAAAACTTAACTCAAAGGATAGCAGCAAGTTCTCAAGTTAAACAACAAGTCAAATACCAAGCATAAACAGTTATGCATTTTAGCAATCCAAAAACACTTTAGCACATAGGTCAAGAACACAAAGATCATGCCATGGACAAAAAGTGCATATCAAGATGTAGTTAAATATATGAATACCACAAGTAACCTCTGTGACAGAGTAGGTCAAAAATAGTTCCATGCTTACAAACACAACCCAAACAAGCATCCACAAAAACAAAGTTTTGAATATAAAACAAAGCCAATGATTTTGAGTACACAAACTGGTCATACTTTAGTGATGACAGAAAAAGAACAAGAATGACTTTTAATGAAAGCAAACTCCAATCTAGTATTACACACGAGCTAACAATGATAAATAGGTTCATCAACCATAAAACACATGAGCATCTCAGAAGCAATTAGTGAACTAAAAATTCAAGAATCTCTCATCTCAAAATAAGCATCCAAGCATCACGACATATATAAGTAAGTTAACCATTTCATCCATCTAAGTTTGACAGTACAACACAAAATGAAACCTTATATACTTGCCAGTTAATGAACACAAACAAAGCATTATCATCATGGTGATATCTCAAGCATAATGACTTAACAAACAGCAACATACACGTCTAACTCAATATATCAGCAAAGCAAATAAAATTATCCTATTTCATGATATTAGGCCATGGACAGAAGGTATAGATTCAAATACACAATAGCACATTATAGATGAGTGGAAAGCAATATAAAGCACATTATAACAGTTATGATTGAGATATCATATGATGCCATGAATATTAAAAGGGAGAGTGTAGTTACCAAGTGGAGTAATGTCCACTGCATCTTCAAGTGTGTTGAATGCTCTTCTTTCTGAACTAGCAGGAGACACTCTAAAACAGCTCTTCTCCTCTCTTGCTCGTGGAACTCAAAAACTCAAAGACTTTAGAATATTTTGTGAGAATTGTTGGTGATTTGCATTGAAGATGAACTCCTTTATATAGGATGAGATATGGGCCGGGTCAATAAAATTCCACCCCTCAGAATGCTAGGGTTTTGAAATTGGCTTCAAACATACGCTCCTCTCCTCTGAGTCTTGACAGACGGCTACAGAGTTGAAATAGCTCAAAACAGCATTGCTTCTTTGGCTCCATTCTATGGCGAATAAGGTAGGCATGAGGAAGGAAAGTAGACAACGACATCACTCTGGCCGGTTCGCAGGGTGTGCAGAGGAGAGCTGAGAATGGAATGCTCAGAATTACTTTAGACGAAGCTAAACCCTGGGAAGCTTGAACGGGCAATTTTTGAGAGAAATCAAACAAGATGTTATCGCGCCAAGAATTGGAGTGAAAATGGTTGGAAATTGGTTCAATTGTGTTTGAAATCCTTGCCCATTCTGAGCTTCCGTAAACCAAAATGAAGAAGGAGATCAAACAGTTGTTCTTGGCCTCTTGCGCGCCACGTGCCGGTTTCTCATTGGCCATGAAGGTGGGATGAAAAGTCAAAGGAACAAAGTGCATTCTGATTGGCCAGTGGTACTATTCATTCTCCAATTCAAAGACCAAGTAGGAAAAAACAAACGTATGGTTCTCTTAATTTAGACTTAAAGGACAATTAACCCATCACATAAATTTAAACTTAATGTTATATATTTTTAAAACTAATTATAATTAAATTAATTGTTAATAAAAATCTAGCCCAATTTAATTGATAAATTATCTTGAAGTTAGAAATTAAGGTAATTAATCCAAAAATCAAACAAATTAGACTAAAATTAAATCAACAACTAAATTAATTAATTAATTAAGCTACTAATCAATAAAATAAGAACAAGAATATGTTAAAGTTAAATCAAGACAGGATAAATGAAGAAAAAAAATTGCTAAATAAATCAAAGCAAAAATAGATAAATAGAGATTTAAGATAAAAAGGGAAAAATAAAAACACAAAGCATCAAGCAAAAAGATGAGGGTAAAATTTGGGGTACAACAGTTGCCCCTATTTAAATATCTTCACCTGATGACATGAGAGATGAAGATCCTCATGTAATCAACAATGAAGGATACTTAAATACAGATAACCGAAAATTTTACTCTCAGATGCACACACATGCAATGCAACAAACATGATGCCAAGAAGATGCAAGAAAATGCAGACACAACAAGACACCAAGGGGCAAACAGGAAGCAAAAAGAACAGAGAGCTTCACTGGGGAAGGACGAAAGCTACAGTATCCATGAGAAAAACTCACTGGGGATACAGACCAGCCAACAAAGGAAACCCACTGGGGAGACTCCAAAGAAACACTGGGGAAAAGACCACAGACAATCTCCACTGGGGAAAGATCCGGGGAGATAGACTACTGGGAAAAAAACAAACCCACACTCTTCCTGGGCACGAAACCAGAAAGACAAACCTGATCACTAGGGATCAGACCAAAAGACAGACAACCAAGCAAAGACTTCCTGGGGATCTTATACTGAAGAGTTCAAAACGGGATCTTCAAGAAAAGCCAGGAAGACAGAGACAAACCCTGGGCACCAACTAGGAGTCTTATAAGGTTGAAGAAATTTATTCCAAGAAACTTAGCTTAAAGCAATTTCAGAAAAAAAACAAGATAAGGAGACGTTCATTGTCCGACACTATTGGAACAAGAACGGTTTTAAAACAAAAGACGATGCTTTACACGATTCAAGCAAGGTCCCAATTCAAGTTCGACACGATTCGAACAAGAACGGTTTTAAAATAAAGGAGGTCAATGTCCGACACGATTCGAACAAAGACTCTGTTCAGGTTTGACACGATTCAAACAAGAACAGAAAGGACAGTGCTTGACACGATTCAAACAAAGTCCAAGTTCAAGTTTGACGGGATTCAAACAAGAACACATAAGACAATGCTTGACACGATTCAAACAAAATCTAAATTCAAGTTTGACGTGATTCAAACAAGAACACATAAGACAATGCTTGACACGATTCAAACAAAGTCTAAGTTCAAGTTTGACGTGATTCAAACAAGAACACATAAGACAATGCTTGACACGATTCAAACAAAGTCTAAGTTCAAGTTTGACGTGATTCAAACAAGAACAGGTTCAAGTTTGACGCGATTCAAACAGGAACACAGAAGACAGTGCTTAAAACGATTCAAACAAAGTCTAAGTTCAAGTTTGACGCGATTCAAACAGGAACACAGAAGACAGTGCTTGACACGATTCAAACAAAGTCTAAGTTCAAGTTTGACGCGATTCAAACAAGAACACATATGACAATGCTTGACACGATTCAAACAAAGTCTAAGTTCAAGTTTGACGTGATTCAAACAAGAACAGGTTCAAGTTTGACGCGATTCAAACAGGAACACAGAAGACAGTGCTTGACACGATTCAAACAAAGTCTAAGTTCAAGTTTGACGTGATTCAAACAAGAACAGCTCTGAAAATCCTTTAAAGTTAAACTTCTTGGGGAACAGAAAAAGATTTTAAAGATTCAAATCTGGCGTGCAGAGGTTAAGACCAAACAAGCACGACACGAAACAAACCGGGAATGTCTTCACTTCACAGGGGAGATAAAGACAAACACGACAAAAGACTGCAAGCAAACAGAGCAAAGATGCTGGGCTGATGCATATGCCTAGCTATATGCTAGAAACGGCGCGAACGACGCAAACAGGAAAGAAGCAAGGACAACACGGGCCAACACCCTAAAACCATAACATCAAGGGCAACCGGGCAGTCTTCTTTTCATTGGGGATGGCAGATCCAATGCCAAAAATAGTACCACTAAACTTTTCTTGCACAAATTGGCTTGATTCCAGAGTAGAACTTAGTTTATCTTTGTGTTTTCTTAGAGATTTCCGTTTTCAAAAATCGAGTGAAAATGACTAAGAAAATCTTGCAGAAATAAAGAAATGAAAGCGTATTAAGCAAGAGATGATTCAATAGCTGATATTCATTGAAAAAAAATGGTGACCTGCCAAATAGCAAAGCCCCATTAAACATTACAAATGCAACAAAATGGCAATTATCATAGGTTACATTGTATTCAATGACCAATAACCCTAATGACTAAGGACTCTAGCTGTAGCTAACTGGGTCTTCTCTGGGGATTCCTGGATATCACAGAGGTGTCCTCGTCTCAAGCATAATACTTCCGCACCGAATCAGCATTCACAGGATGTGCAAGCTGTTCACCGTCCATAGTTGTAAGGAAGAGAGATCCTCCGGAAAACACTGTCTTAACTATGTATGGACCTTCATAATTAGGCGCCCACTTTCCATGGGCGTCTCTCTGCAACGGCAAGATCTTTTTAAGTACCAACTCACCTACACGGAATTCCCGAGTGCGGACCTTTTTGTCAAATGCTCTCTTCAACTTCTTCTGATACAACTGACCATGACACATGGCTGTCAGGCGCTTCTCATCAATTAAATTCACATGGTCATATCTCTCTTGAATCCACTCAGCTTCATCAAGCTTTGTTTCCATTAATATCCTCAGCGAAGGTATTTCCACCTCTATAGGGAGGACAGCATCCATTCCATATACCAACGAAAAAGGGGTTGCCCCTGTTGATGTTCTGACGGTCGTTCTATATCCATGTAGGGCGTATGGCAACATCTCATGCCAATCCTTATATGTTTTGACCATTTTCTGAAGTATTTTCTTGATATTCTTGTTCGCAGCTTCGACCGCTCCATTCATCTTAGGACGATACGATGAAGAGTTATGGTGCTCAATCTTGAAGTTATCACACAACTCCTTCATGGTTCTGTTATTCAGATTGGTTCCGTTGTCAGTTATGATTCTGCTCGGAATCCCATAGCGACAAATGATATTGTTCTTAATGGAACGAGCAACGACTTGCTTAGTTACGTTTGCATAAGAGGCGGCTTCCACCCACTTGGTAAAGTAATCTATAGCCACCAGAATGAAGCGGTGCCCATTAGACGCTTTAGGCTCAATTGCCCCAATCATATCAATGCCCCACATGGAGAACGGCCAAGGTGATGACAGTACATTCAACAGAGTAGGAGGAACATGCATTTTGTCTGCATAAATCTGACATTTGTGGCATTTCCTAGCATACTGGATGCAATTAGTCTCCATGGTCAACCAATAGTATCCAGCCCTCAAGATTTTCTTAACCATAGCATGCCCATTGGCATGGGTACCAAAAGCTCCTTCATGAATATCGTGGATCAACAAGTCTGCTTCTCTCTTATCGACACATCTTAACAAAACCATATCATGATTCCTCTTGTACAGTACACAGTTGCTGATGAAGAACTTGGCTGACAGCCTTCGTAGAGTCTTCTTATCAAGAGCGGAGGCATTGGCTGGATATTCTTTATTCTTCAGGAAGTTCAAAATATCATGAAACCAAGGTTTGTTGTCTGATTCTTCTTCGATGACCTGGCAATAGGCCGGCTTAGTCCTTCTTCCAATACTGATCACTGGATCTTCATTGATAAATCTGACTTGCCACATTGAAGCCAGTGTCGCTAAAGCATCGGCCACGTGATTCTCTGTACGTGGCACATGACAAAATGTTATCTCGTCAAAACACTTAATCAACTCTAGAGCATATGCCTGATAAGGGATAAGTTTCTCATCTTTGGTCTCCCACTCGCCTCTGATCTGATAAATGACTAGAGCGGAGTCACCCATAACTTCGAGAAAACAGATTCCAAGATCAATTGCAGCTTCCAAACCCAGAATGCATGCTTCATACTCAGCAATATTATTTGTACACCCAAAATCCAGCCTAGCTGTAAAAGGGGTGTAGCCACCTTCAGGATTAATTATGACAACACCCACTCCATGCCCCTTGCAATTGGATGAACCGTCAAACATCATCTTCCATCTATATTCTGCCCTAGGATCTTCTTCAGAAATTGACTCCTCATCATCCTTCACTGCCATAATATCCTCGTCAGGGAAGTCAAATTTGAGTGGCTCATAGTCTTCAACAGGCCGATCAGCAAGATATTCAGAGAGGATACTTCCTTTAATGGCCTTTTGAGTGACATATTGAATGTCATATTCAGATAATAACATGTGCCAACGGGCAAGTCTGCCTGATTAAGCAGGTTTCTCAAAAATGTATTTTATCGGATCCATCTTGGAAATCAAAAGGGTGGTATGACAGATCAGGTACTGCCTCAAGCGTTTGACGGCCCAAGCCAAAGCACAACAAGTCTTTTCCAGTAGCGAGTAACGACTTTCACTATCTGTGAACTTCTTACTGAGATAATAAATCGCATGCTCTTTCCGGCCAGTCTCGTCATGCTGTCCCAAGACACAGCCCATGGACTCTTCCAAAACTGTCAAGTACATAATGAGAGGTCTTTCGGATACCGGAGGAATTAGAACAGGAGGTTCTTGGAGATAACTTTTGATTTTCTCAAAAGCTTGTTGACAGTCAGCATTCCACTCTACTGGCTGATTCTTACGGAGCAATTTGAAGATTGGTGAACAAATTGGAGTCATGTTGGAGATGAAACGAGAGATGTAATTCAAACGGCCCAAAAATCCCCTGACTTGAGACTCAGTTTGCGGAGCTGGCATTTCTTGAATTGCTCGCACTTTATCTGGATCTACTTCAATACCCTTCTGGCTGACAATGAAACCTAATAATTTCCCAGATCTGACCCCAAAGGTACACTTTGCAGGGTTCAGCCTCAACTGATACTTTCGAAGTCTCTTGAACAGTTTCAGCAAGTGATCTACATGTTCCTCCTCATTCTGAGATTTGGCTATCATATCATCCACATACACCTCTATCTCTTTGTGGATCATATCGTGAAACAAAGTCACCATGGCCCTTTGGTACGTTGCCCCTGCGTTCTTCAGTCCAAAAGGCATAACCTTATAGCAATAAGTGCCCCACGGGGTAATGAAAATGGTCTTATCCATATCAGCTGGATCCATTTTAATCTGATTGTAGCCTGAGAAACCATCCATAAATGAGAACATGGCGAAATGGGCAGTGTTGTCCACCAGCGTGTCAATATGTGGTAGAGGGAAATCATCCTTGGGACTAGCTTTGTTGAGATCCCTGTAGTCCACACACATTCGCACTTTTCCATTTTTCTTCATGACAGGAACAATATTAGCTACCCACTCTGGGTATTTGGAGACTGCTAAAAATCCAGCATCCAATTGCCTCTTAACTTCATCTCGGATTTTGAGGGCCATATCAGGATGACTTCTACGAAGCTTTTGTTTTACCGGCGGGCACTCGGGCTTGAGCGGTAATTTATGAACCACAATATCTGTATCTAAATCGGGCATATCTTGGTAAGACCAAGCAAACACATCCACATACTCTTTAAGTAGTGAAATTAACTGCTGTCTAATTTCTGGTTTCAAAGATGCCCCAATCTTAACTTCTTTCTTCTCTTCCTCAGAACCAAGATTGATGACATCCACCTGCTCTTCATGTGGCTGGAGATCTGTATACTGGTAATCACACATGTCTGCTAGCTCTTTGGGTACCTCAAAATTCTCCTCCTCTTCAGCTTGATAGACAGGGGAGTCAAAGTCAATGGTAATAGCAGGGTCATTGAATACAATGGGTTTACGATTCATTCTGCATAATAGAATGATTTGTATTACTAAAGTGTACAACAATTCACAAACATGCAAGATGAAGATGTTTTGTTTGAAAAGATTGCCATTTTTAGAAACAGAATGCAGTAAAGTGAAGACAGCAAAAATTGCAAAAAAGTCATTTCATTGATTAATATTGAAAACGGAGGCCCATACAAAATAATCCACTAGCTTTGGGCAAGGCTAGGGAAATGAAAACAACAAATCAAAACAAGTTACTCTGGTTCCGGGTACACAGTTGGGATCTCTATAGCCTCCCAATTGCTCAAAGCACCCTCTTGGCGAAAAACTAGATGATCAATGTCTTCTTCCTCTTCAGCGCTCCCAATGATTGCGTGGACCTGATGTCCACCTTTGACAAATATCTCCTGCACAGTCTTCGTCTTCGTCCTTCTTCTCATTCTTGAAGCAGCCTCATCTTCTGGAGTTGGTTTGTAACCCAACCCCTGATGTCAGTCCCTCTTCTCGATCTCGATGACTTCGTCCCATCCTGCAGGCACGCCTTCCTGAAGGGCGGACTGGATACTCTTATACGAAGCAAACGATGGATACTCTGGAACTACCGGCTTCTCATTGTTGATCATAACTGCATTAGCTATTTCCAAAGCTTGGAAAGAAGTTTCTAACGCATCTTCGTCAGCCTCAATGTAGCGAAATGAGGACAGGTTACTGACCATCAAATCCTCCTCACCATGTATGATAACTAACCTATCATCAGCTACGAACTTCATCTTCTGATGCAACGTAGAGGTCACAGCACCTGCTTCATGGATCCAAGGTCTTCCGAGCAAACAGCTATAAGCAGGATTGATGTCCAGAATTAGAAACAGAATATTAAAATCCTGAGGTCCAATCAGCACTGGGAGCTCTATCTCCCCCATAACAGATCTTCGCGAACCATCAAAAGCTTTGACAATCAACGATGTGGGTCTCATGACTCCTCCTTTGTACGCCAATTTGTCAAGAGTTCTTTTCGGTAAAACATTCAGAGAAGATCCTGTATCTATGAGGACTCTGGCCAATGTATCCTCCTAACATGTCATGGATATGTGCAGAGCAAGATTGTGCTTTCGACCTGCTTGGGTTAACTCTTCCTCACTGAAACTGAGGGTATTGCAGGCGGTAATGTTAGCGACAATGTGATCAAACTGTCCGGTAGTGATATCTTGAGCCACGTGAGCCTGAGCCAAAACCTTCTGCAGCGCAGATCGGTGGGCTGGTGAATTAATCAATAGAGACAAAATAGAAATCTTTGATGGGGTTTGATGGAGCTGATCCACAATCCTATAGTCACTTCTTTTTATTATTCTAAGGAACTCTTCATCGTCCTCTTTGGAGATTACTTCTTTTCCTTTATCGTTGGTAGGTACATGACTAACACCTTCTTTTCTGGACGTTTCCACGTTCATAGGGGGACAAATCCTTCCACTTCTCATCATTCTCCCTGCTCCTGCTATATTAGACACGTTCTTCTCATCGGCCCCCACCTCTTTCCTTGGGACCGGTTCTTCTATCACGACCCCCACCTCTTTCCTTGGGATCATTTCTTCTTTCTTTCTTTCACCTGTGATATCTTCATAAATCCAGGGCACTGCTTTGGTTCCTCTAAACCTGAATGGAACTGGTTTTGGGAAGTTATTTTGCCTAGCACGATTAACAGGAGCAGCAGCTTCAGGCCTGTTAAATCTCGGAACTGATTGTTTAAAAACAGGACTCACAGTATTTGCCCCTGGATTATTGAACACAGGAACTACTGATGGGTACTCTTCCTCAATAAACAAATGTACTTGTTTTGGCAAGTTGAATACTGGCTCAATCACCGCTATTCTATTTTCCTTCCTGAAAACCTGTAAGAAACCTTCATTAATCAAGCGCTGAATATCACCTTGTACCAACGAACATCCTTCACTAACACCATCACACTCTTCACAAACATCATGGCAAGCTTCGACCAAGCCGGCGCTGAACAACTTGGCATGAAACAATTTCAAGGGAGTTTTAATCTGTGTTGCATCTGAGATTACTACCTCGTCATTCTCATTTTCAATAGCATTAGCTGACCCATGGTTTGGAAAAGGGTTGCTTTTCACATTTGGTTGGCTATTGACGAAAGACAGAACATTCTTCTCTATCAGGCCTTTCACTAGATTCTTCAATGCCAAACATCCTTCTAAGTCATGACCTACCCCTCCTTGATGGAAGGCACAGGTTGCATTAGGGTTGTAAAACTGCATAGACTTTTCAGAGGGTGGCCCCAATGGCCTAGTAACAATTAACCCTTGCTCCACCAACGAAGGATATAATGCTGTGTATGTCATTGGTATAGGTGGAAAATTCGGCGTCACTGCCTGTTTTCTTGGCGGGGTATTTTATGGTGGCGCTGGCCGCCGCTACTGCTGGTAATTCTGGTTCTGATTCCTTGGCCACTGCTGTTGATTTTGTGGTTGGGAAGCAGGAGCCTGTTGCATTACCGGATGATTAAAGGTGGGCATAACAGATGCCACGTATGGTTGCTGGGGGAATTGCATAGCATAAACTGGCTGTTGGGGAAAACTGGGACCTGGCTGTGGTTGGAAAAGAGCTCGCTTCCAACTAGGACTCTGCTTCTTCCCTGTCATGACAGCGTTAGTCTCGCCTTCCTTCTTCTTATGAAAATGGCCCAAAGACTTCTTGACGCTGACACTAGTAGCACTGTTAGGTGAACTAGCCACCTTTCCACTTTCTAGACCTGCCTCCACTTTCATACCAATTGCAATAATGTCAGAGAAATTGGCGCCAGTGTTGCTAATCATTTTATCATAGAATTCAGGTTTCACAGTGTCTACAAACCAATCAGCTAGTTCTTTCTCAGTTAATGGCGGTTTAACCTGTGATGCAGTCTCTCTCCATCTTTGAGCATATTCTTTAAACGATTCAGTGTTCTTTTGAGTCATGGTCAAAAGTTGCCTACGATCAGGTGCCAGATCCAAGTTATACTTATAGTGCTTTATGAAGACATCCATAACATCTTGAAAGCATTTAATCTGGGACTGGTCTAAGCTTAAATACCACTTTGCAGCAGCGCCCTTCAGGCTATCCTGGAGACAATGGATCATCAACTTATCATTATCCATGTATGCCGCCATTCTTCGGAGATACATGACCAAGTGTGCCTTTGGACACGTAGCGCCAGAGTACAATTCGAAGCTTGGTAATTTAAACTTTGGTGGAATTACTAGGTCAGTGACCAAACACATATCCTTTAAGTCAGAGCTGAAGACATTATCTCCCTCCATGGCCTTCAATTTTCTCTGCATAATCTCCATACTGGCCCTCAATTTCTCGTTGTTGTCGTCTCCTTCCATGGATACGTTGTCATTAATAAGATGATGCTGATTCTGGAAGACGGGCTGAAACTGGGTCTGAATCACAGGTGGAGTATAAGTTGGGATAGTTTGTTGGTTTTCACCAAACAAAGGTGCAGCTTGTTGGGTTGACTGAGGAGCTGTGGCTGGTATAAACTCAAACGGTATCCCTAAAGTAGTGTCCACAACAGGTATGACTGGAAGCTCAACAGTTGTAGTGACGATTTCTGAGACTACAGTAGCTTGAGTATCCATTTTTGCTCGTATGACATGCAAAACTTCCATAATCTGCCCCATGCCTACTCTTAACTCATTGAGCTCTTTGTTGACTTGATCCAGATTCTCACAATTATCAGACATCTTTCCTCTTCAAGCCTGGTCCGGATGTTGCAACAAATGTAGAGATCAGGGTGATGGTTCTGAAGAAGACAAAACGGCGATGAGACACAGAAGAATGCGCGTGCGTATGCAAAGATGCAAATGAGGTGCAAATGCAAATGCAAGCTAAACTATCACGAAACCAAAGACATCTTGCAAATAATATAGAGAATAGATTCTTGATAAAACAATTTCTTCATTAAGAGTTTGGCAAACATTACATCTGGAGCAGGGTATTCTCATACTCCAAGTATATAAGTAGAGATACAACAGAATGAAAAGATACAACAACAGCACAAATATCAACAACAACACTAGAAATCGAATCCGCCGGTTGACGATCCTTCTCCCCCATTAATTACCCTCATTATCTTGATAATGCGCTCTTTGGTTTCTTTCTTGGTGAGAACCAGCTCTCCCAATTCCTCCATCATCCTCTGCTTTGTTTTAGTAGGGGACTCGTGGCGGGGACGTGGTTTCATCATTACTTTGGCTATGCTACGAGACCATTGTAAATGAGACTCTGTGACCGGGCATTCAGACCTCCACAACTCTCTGTTGTTATGGCGCCAAGTGCGACTCAAGCACATCTTCATCTCGAATCCTTCCTTCTCGTCATAAAACATCATCTGCATGTCTTCATTGTCTGGGATTCCTTCCTTCAAATGACCCAGCTGACGGTGAGCGAGGACGGGGTTGTAGTTGATACAACCATTCCTTCCCATGAGAGGTACATTGGGGAAGTCCCCACAGCTAACGATTATGGTGATTCCCTCGTCCGTCGAATCATACCATTCAATGTCAGTATGCTTCAGTTCCATCAACTTCTTAGACCACACCTTGCAGTCTTCAATCTCCCAGAAAGTTGGGGTCTTCGGCAAATAAGAAACAAACCACTTGTAGAAGAGGGCCACACAGCAAATAATCAGCCCACTGCCTCTCATATATCTGGTCTGTATGGAATGGTAGACATCAGCCAATAGTGTCGGGACTGGATTATTAACTGCGAATAGCTGAATGGCTTGGGTGTCTACAAAATCCTTGGCGTTTGGGAACAGGAACAAACCGTATATCATCAATGCTAAAGTTGATTCAAACAAAACTTCATTTCCCCTGTTCTTAAAGTACAGAGCTTTCTCCATCAAAAACTGTGCTGGCAACCCACGCTTTCCTCCCTTGTTGGTCAAATTGGCTTGGACATCAGATAACCTGATTCTGGTCAGTCTGGCTATGTCTCTGGCAGAAGGTGTTCCTTCAATTCTGAAAAAGACAGAGGCATCTCTGATTGGGATCCCTATCATGGCTGAAAACTCTTCCAAGGTTGGTACTAACTGGAATTCAGGGAACAAGAAACAACGGTATGCTGGATGATACAGTTGGACTAGAACTTCAAGTGGTCCCACAGTTACTGGTGTCTTCATCAGGGGTATGACACATCCATATCTATCAGCAAAGTCTGACTGGTCTTCAATCATTTCTCCCAACCATAGCAGACGATCCACCTCTGGCAACTCAAAGCAGTAAGGCTAAACTCTTTTTCCTGTGGCATCCATTTCTACAAAATCTGCAAAACAAGATTAGTGACTTGATAGTTTAGCAAAAATGCAAAATGCGAAGGCTGAACAATAGGAGAACTCAGGCCTTCTTGGACCTTCCTTTTCTTGTAAGAGGTTAGTTCTTCCTCCTTGGCGCGTAGCTGTTTTCGAAGTTCAAAATTTTCCTCAACGACCATCTGATATTTGAGTTCCAATGCTTCCTCGGACCGCTGGGTCTGCCTCAACGATATCTCTAACTCCTCTTCCTTCGACATGAAATACAGAATAGGTTCCTCCTTCATGGGTATTGGTTCCTCCCTTTTGTATGGCATCTTCAATTCAATGGCTCGTTTGCGGACCCACTGAAGATATGGTTCCAAAGAAACACAATTGGGTTTCCCCAAGAAGCTCCCTTCTCTTTTGCACTTGCTATCCCAGGCTTTTTGGATTAAATCCCTTTGTTCTTCATTCTTATCATATTCCTCAAAATAAATTCCTTCTACATGGATATTTAGGGGCTTATCCTTCATAGGGTATCCTAATTGACGACGTGCCAATAGAGGATTGTAACTGATTCCACCTTTGATGCCAAGAAGGGGCACATTGTTATATGGGCCACAACTGTCTGTTATCGTGATTTTGTCGTACACTCGATTGTACCAGTCAATGTTGACATGAGAAAGGGCCATAAGCTTCTTAGACCACCATCCCTTCTTAGGATCCCAAAATGCGCCTTTCTTCGGTAAGTGTGAAACGAACCATCTATATATCACAGTAATGCAGCAAGTGATCTGTCCATTACCATGGGCATTTCTCGTATGGACTGAGTGGTAGGCTTCAGCAAGTAAGGTGGGTACTGGATTTTGCTTTAAGAAAATTTTGATTGCGTTCAAATCCACGAAGTTGTCAAAGTTTGGGAACAAAAAGAGTCCATAGATGAGTAGAGCAAAAACAGCTTCAAAGGCGACCTTGTTGGAATGTTTAGCGAAGTAACGGGCTTTCTCAAACAGGAACTTAGCAGGCAATCCAAAAATTCCTCCCTTGGAGATTAAGTTGCCTTTGATGTCGACTAATTCCAAGTGAGTTTCCTTAGCTATCTTTTCCTCTTTTGGGTCTTTGTTGAAGATGGGAAATTGAGAGTCGTCCTTGACAGGTAAACCAACTATCTGAGAATATTCTTCAAGTGTAGGCAGGAGTTGATAGTCGGGAAAAGTGAAACAATGATACTTTGGGTCATAGAACTGAAGCAAAGTTGAAAGGAGCCCTTCATCAACCCTTTTCGTCAATAATATCCACAAATTCCCATATCTGTCTTTGAATCCTTCAGGGTCTGTTAGCAGATCTCCCAATCTCCTTAGGTCATCCAACTTAGGGTTCTTGAAAGTGTATTTCACTGTTTTCCTTCTTAATTCATCCATGATATTTCTGTAACATTTAAAAAGAAGTCTGAGTTCCATGAAACAGATGCAACATGAATGCTTATGCTACATGGATGCAACAAACACAAACAAGAACAAGCACACAAAGGTTTGGGTTAAGAAGCGTGGAGCCAAGGTTCACCCTCCCATTGATATGTACTATGGTTTTTACCTGCCGAACAAGGTTCTAATGGGTTCCCAGAGTCTACGATCCATCTTTCGGATTTTGTCGACTTCCCAGATGACTTGGTAATCAACAAAATTCTCAAGAGGAACTCGTCTAAGTGTAGTATCGCGTGACAACCAATTCAGAAATAGACTCCATCATGGTCACCACACTACATCCTAAAAGGCCAAAGTGGGGTTTGGTAACTACGGTTCTCAACCTCAATGACACATACGTTGAGAGTAGCACGTTTTCACGAAAAAGATCGTTCAACATGACTAAACTCTCAAGAAGGCCTAAGCTGAGTGATGGTGTCTCAAGTTAACTTTTTCAGGAATCGACTCCTTCAAAGCCCCCTTGAATATACCATCGTCCTATCATAAGTGCACTCGAAATTCGGGTATAGGATTTATCTCACTCAAAGGTAACAACCCAAATCGAACA
This sequence comes from Lathyrus tuberosus, assembly GCA_022829125.1. NCBI lineage: Eukaryota > Viridiplantae > Streptophyta > Magnoliopsida > Fabales > Fabaceae > Lathyrus > Lathyrus tuberosus. The sequence goes on along the minus strand of JALAZF010000426.1, from coordinate 903,327 downwards.
GGATAATCAAAACATAGCACAGATATACAAGCAGATAAGCATACAAGCAATCATACAAGCAGATAAGCAGACATTGAATAACATAAAACAAGATTGGCTTAACCCTCTTAGGAAAGGACCAGCAATAGGTCTGACTTATCCCCAGTGAAGTCGCCATTTCTGTTGCGGTGAAAATCGGATAACAAATTATTAATTAATTTGCATCATATTTCTTTTACAACCGACTTTGATTTATCCAAAGGAAAGGTTCAAGATCGTTAGAAAAACCTAAAGGGGAAAGATCTAAGGTTCGGGGGTTGGTTACGCCTAGGGAAGGTACTAGCACCCTAAACGTCTGTAGTATCCTACAGGAACCTCTTGTTAATGTTATCTTATGTTTGCTAAGGGTTCTATGCTAAGGGTTGAAAACCCTAGGGGTTAGTATCTAAGTATACTCGATAAAGCATCGCACTTTACGCCTACGTATCCTCGGGAATAGAATCAGAGTATGCGTAGTTCTACTTCTACTGAACTATTGACTATGGTCAATATTCAGAGGGGAAATGAGTACAAGCTCATTGCAGAGTTTAGGAACTCTCTAGATCTAGTTGAAATGGACCTATGTTGAAGTTTAGTCAGGAGGGGAAAGTGATAAATTCATTATGATGAATATCACCAAGAGTTGAGGAACTCTCTCCTAAAGCTAGTTGTAATTTCTATGGCTCTGATGAGGCCTAGAAATAAGGTTTCTTCCTAAGAGGTTACTTAGGTTAAGATGGGGGAAAATGACTTTAAGAGTCAACCATAATTACCTTCCTTTGGAATAGGGGAAAACAAGTTGATAACAATAAATAAGACATGATAAAAGATAGGACATTGATATAATAGACAAAACAACATAAGCATGAGGATGACAATATGTTTATGACAAAAATATGGATAAGATGGATATGATAAAAGAGTACATCAAATATGCTTCAATCTTTAGGAAGACAAACATATAGAAATGACATACAAGAACAAATCAAAATGTTTCAATCTTTATGAAGACAAACATAGAGAAGTGATATGAAAGATGATATTTAGAGCATGATGATATTCATATAGAGCCAAACATATGGCCAATCAACATAGATATATTGTCTTAAAAAGAACAAACAAGTCAATCTAATAAAATTTCAAGATTAACAAAAAAAATGCTCAAAGATGATATTAGTAATTAACCAACAATTAACTTAATTGGAGATAAAACTTAATTACACAATTAGAATTAAGGGTTAATTTTAAAGTAAACAAAATGATTTGAAATCTAAATAAGTTAGAGACAAATAAAAGGAAGCTTAATTATCATGATTAACTAAAAAACAAATAAAGGAAACAAATAACTAAAAAATAAATGGCATACATAGGGCTTGAACCCTTGCCCTTAACCTCAACAAACCAAAACACAGGCCAACTGTGCTGCACGCTGTAGCACCCCAAAATTTGCCCTACTCTTTTTTTTCTGGCTTATGTTTCTTTCTTATTTTGCATCTCATTAGGTCATCACTGCATTTTTCATTTGCATTGGTCTTTTAAGACATAGGATCGAGGGGTTTTCTTATTATCAGTATTTTCCTATTCAGAGGTGCGTCAAGTTCTGAGGTTTTCTTGTTCAGAGGATTCATCCAAGGCTTTGGGTCAGATGTTCATTGGTGTGAATTAGGGTTTAATTTCTTCTCAGTTCAGATCATCTTCTTCGAGATTTATCAGCATACCAGGGAGAATTGGAGTTCTTGTTTACAGTTGAGCTGGTGGATAGTTATCGGTTGAGATTCTTCAGTGGATCATGTGAGTGGCCAGATTGTTCAGTGGTAGCTGTGACTATTTTGTCAGAAGCTTGTGGAAAGTTGGTGATTGGTTTTGAATTCAGTTGGTTATCCATTTTCTATCCATAATCCATATCCAAACTCATTGTTTTTAATCCATCAACCATTTTTATTTTCTATCCACTTACCTTTTCTTTAATTCATAAAACCATATCCATTTCAATTCATGACCATATCCATTCATTTTTAACCATTTTTCTTTAACCATTTTTTCTTTATCCATTTTTTATAAAACAATTATCCACATAACCATTTCCATTTTTTTATCCAATTTTATCTATTCATAACCATTATCCATTCTAAACCATTCCAAATATAATTATCAATTCAACTGTTATTCTTTTTTACCAATATCCATTTACCAATTAATATCCATTAATATTTTTAAATCCATTTTTTATTCTACTCATATCAATTAAACCATTTCTATCCATATGTATCAATTAAACCATTTATATCCACTCTTTACACGATCGTTCACCCTCCCTTACCAAATCCTGAAATGAGCTTTTTGGATTCATGATCTCCTCCTGTCTTTCCAAGTGATTTTGCATACCAGTTTCTTGACCAACAGATGTATGTGTCGGGTTCGATGAAGAATTATTGGCTTGAGTAATCCCTACCATAATGTAAAATTTTAAGTAAGTCTCGTATTCTTCACAGGACTTAAGAAGAGCATACTATAGTTTTCCTTTCCTCTTAGTGTTTGTAGGTCTCACCAGTTCGATGTCTAGTACGGTTTTGATAACATTGGTATACGGTGCTTTTTTTGTCAAAATTACTTCATACTACCATCATTTTCTATCTGTTTCAATACTTGGTGGTAATGAGGATGGATAAACTTGACTCTGATGTGATATTTGTTGGCCAACCCTATATCTGTTCCTTCCAACTCTCTTTATTTTGCTTACCGGTCACAAAATCTTATGTCATGAAAAGTGTATCTCTTTCGTAAGCAGGAAATTATTTATTGACATTCATTTGCTTAGTGCAGCATAGGATATAAACTGAAAAAAGGGCGTGTTGTTTTTTTCTTCTTCTGAATAACTGTTTGTCTGCAGGTTGTATTTTTTGGATTAGTTTATCATGTGGATCACTTTACCTTTTCATTGATGATTGTGCCTGGGACTTTTGAAGACTAACCTTGTTATTCTTGATTCAGGTTTACCAATTGATGCTACTTTCATTCTTTTTCTTTTTAATACATGATATGATCTTTAATTTGGCATAGATTTTAATAGTTGCTTCACAAAACTTGTTATTTCTAGGATTGGTACAATTTTTAGAGTGTATGTAATATGGAACTTAAAATATATTTAGATTCATTCTTGCTATTAACTGGTTAAATTTATTGCCTCTCTAGCTCAGGGAAGCACAATAGATCACCATCACCTCCAATCAGAAGATCAATATCCACGGATAGAGGTTCTGTCACTAAAAGCAAGATCAAAATCGACAACGTAGAACACCAACCAATTTTGAAGCATCTAATTCCAGCTAGAGTACCTGTAAACAAATCTCTTGTCACAATGCCACCATCTACAGAACATAACTCAAACGTCTATCAGCATTCACAAGAGGCGGTAAAGCACAGTAACACTTCTGAACCTGTCTATAATCTTCAGAAAGTAAGCCTTAGGAAAGTTCATCAAGAACATTAAGAGGAACAGTTAAAACAACCATTTGCAGTAGTAAAACAAATTGGTGTTAGGAAAAGCAAAGCTGACAATAATAAGGTCAAGGCCAGACAACTTCAACAATCTCCCTTTAGGATTCAGAAGACTGATGAAATCGTAGAGCCTCCTCGAAAGCGTGATTACTCGGAGCTGGAAAATGATTTTAGCTTTATGGAGTCTACAACCAATAGTGCATCAAATGTTCAAAAGAAACGCCACAACATTTCAAGGAATTCTCAGACTCCTGAATCAAGGTATGTATGGCTAAAAGAACCACCCAAGTTTTCTACTTATTTAGTTTTATCATTGAAAACCATAAATAAGCATTTGTTTTGGTCACATGCAGACGTATTATGCAATGAGCTGAACCATTGTCTTCTAGTGAAGTTGAAAACAAACTTTTAAGTGGTCGCAATTCATCCATGCATGAACTTAAAAGAAGTCGATCGACGCCACGAGGAAGGTTTTTTATTATAATTGATGAGTTCAGTTTTTGTATAATGATTGTTTTTTATGTGCATCTTGAATTGCCACTTATAGTTTTGTATAGATCTCAAGGTCTTGAGGTCTGTTTCTGTGATCTTTATCTAATGTTGTGTTTGGTCATGCTCCTTTGTAATCACGAGATGTTATTCTATAGGACACAATATTTTTTTTATATTGCCTCATGTTTATATTGTTCTTATTCAAGGTTTCCTCACTCCATATTTTCCTTGATTTGACTGTATAAATAACTCATCAATCATAAACAAGTTCATGAACTCATGATGTAAAATGCCAACATCAATGATAAAATCGGCTGTAAACATGCCAACATCAATAGTAAACACGGGTGTAATACACCCTGTTTTTACATTATTTAAAGAAAATAGGATGTAAATTTGCAAATCTCTAAGGTATTAACGGCTCATTTTACATCCGATATTTATAAAATTGGGTGTAAATTTGTTTGATTGAAATGCTATTATTTACACATTTACACCCGTTTTCTATAAAATAGGATGTAAAGTGAAATATATATACATCCGTTTTAAACAAAAAAGGGTGTAATATACCATCTATAAATGTATATATTAAAAAATTTACACCCGATTTCTATAAAAAAGAGTGTAATATAACATTAAATTTACACCCGTTTTCTATAAAATAGGGTGTCAACTGGAATGTATATACATCTGTTTTAAACAAAAAAAAGGGTGTAATATACCATCTATAAATGTATATATGTAAAAATTTACACCCGATTTCTCTAAAAAAGAGTGTAATATAACATCAAATTTACACCCGTTTTAAAACGGGTGTAAATTTGTCAGACATTTCTCACCCGTTGAATTCACACCCTCCAATAACGGGTGTTAAATGTATAAAAAACGGGTGTAATTTCATATTTCTGCACTAGTGATACAAGAACATTAAAACATCAGGCTGTAATGTTTTTAGGGCTGCGCTGATTATGTTGATTTAAGGAGATCTGTCAGTTAGATTGGATGCGAATTTCCTGGTACAATCAGTTATGAAGAAGATTAGTTTATTGCGAATTTAAAGCATAAAGATATGGAGAATATTTAGAGTTAACTATTGAAGATTTAATTGAAGATTTGATTGAAGATCTATTTAGGAGCAGAATCTTTTGAAGATTTGTTACAGAAGATATGATATGATTTGAAGGCCCAAATCCAGTTGGGATTGTATTATAAATAGAATGCTTGTAACCTAAGAAAGGGCACGGGTCCAAGATGTAGAGCATTAGGGCTTTATCTAAGTGAACCACTCGGGTTGTGAGATGGTCACTGTGTTATTACTCAGAAACCTGTAGGTAATGAGTTAGGTATTGTTCTTGGAGGAAGCTTTGAAGCAACTCCAATGTGTGTCATGGAAGTGTGTCTTCTGTGTGTCTATGATTAAACAGTTGTTGGTAATCAAGTTGTTGATGCAGTGGCGGTGAAGTTGACTGCTAGACATCATTGAGATGATTGGAAGTGAGATGGAGTCTCTTACCTAGGGAGGACTTAGGTAGAAGGGTCATTGGGTAGTGATTAAATTAGGTAGATTGTCAACTGGTCTGTTGAGTCTGTAATTTGATACTACTAATAGTGGACTTCCTTCCTGGCTTGGTATGCCCCCAGATGTAGGTAGTTAGACCGAACTGGGTGAACAATCCTCGTGTTGATATACTGTTACTATTATTGCCTTGTTCATACAGCAGGTTGCGATGTTGTGACATTGCACGAGACATCACACATCTGTACCAAAATTTCAACGGTTTTTTAAATAACCGTGGTGAAAGGCCTAACTTTTCACTACTGTTGGAATTTTAACCGTGGTTAAAAGTATTTTAATAAAATTAAAAAAAATACATGCATCCAATTTGCGCTATTACAACGGTGGAAAGCACACCCATAATAGTTTTAGTGTTACCAAGGGCGTAATTTGTAGTAGTGAACTTTGACCTTTTTCTTTGGAGTACCTTGTTTTTCATTAACCTCAAAGAAATCATCCAACCCAAGCGTCCCCTCATCTTCACCATCATCAAATGATAAACCATCAAATCAAATTCAATATCTTCACTATCATCAAATGATAAACCATCAAATCCAAAGTCACTATCTTCATTATAATTGTTTCATCTGTATGAATATCATCTACTTCATTTGCTTCATTAGCTTTAACACCACCAACACCATCAGCATCGCTACCTTGAACATCATTGACTTCACTAGCTTCATTACCATCAACATCGCTACCTTGAACATCATTGACTTCACTAGCTTCATTACCATCAACATCGCTACCTTGAACATCATCAACATCTCTCTCTCTCTCTCTCTCTCTCTCTCTCTCTCTCTCTCTCTCTCTCTCTCTCTCTCTCTCTCTCTCAGCATGAGCATCATAAACCATTGTACTATAACTCATAACTTTGAATGAGTAAAACAAGAATGAAACATAAATGCTAAATACCATAGATAAGATAAATGCTAAATACCAGAACGCCATCATCGTCTTATTGTGGTTATCGTTCTCCGTCGCCGTTCTCCAATGGAAGTTCCCCTTGCCGCCTCTTAGGCATCATACAAGGACCCAAAGGCTTCCTAGAAGTTCCCTTTGCCAAGTAAGCGTTTTTTTAACAGGTCACTGACGTCAGGGATGAAAATCAACATAGACATGAGATATTAGGACTCAGACCTGAAAAAAAAAAATATTTAGGGACTAATCACAAAAACGCGCTAACTTACAGGGACCAGAATACTATTTAAGCCTAAATTAATCTTAAAAAGTTTTATTTGACCAACAGACTTATAAAATATGTAAAGTCAGTGGATAATAAAATAAGAATATAGGTTTATATTTCATCCCTGATCGTCGCCCTTCTCTCTGACCCACTCCTTCCTAGTTGTTTCTTGCATCTTAATCTGAGTCCACTCACTCTCTCGACTTTATGAATGTTTCGTCTCAATCTTGTATATTCAACAAATCACATTTCCAATTGATTCATCTGCAACATGTCAAAGTACAAGTTTTAATTTTTTCTCTTTTTCCTCAATTCCCATTTTAGAGTAACCAAGAATCGTTTGAGTGATTTTGTAATATAATGACCTTTAGAGATATAGATTTCTAAAATAATTATTTGTAATTTGTTAGGGATATTTTATTTTGAGTGATTTTGTTAACGGTTATACTTGTAGTGGTAGACCAGTGAAATGGATGAATTCACCCTCGTGGAGCCAAAAGCCAATTTCACATTTACACTTTGTAAAATTCTTATATCTGATATTTAAAAATTACTCTTTTTTTTTTTTTTTAACATTGAAAGTAAATGGGCCGTCCGATCCCATGATATATTATTTTAGGCCTATAAATACCCCCCACTTTTTCTTAATATACTTCATCATTCTCTTCTCCCAATTATCAAGTCCAAAATGAAGGCAATATCTCTCCTCTTCTTTGCTTTGGTGGCTTCGGTTGTTGTTTCTCAGACGGCTGCAAGAACATGCATTCGCAACTGTGGGTGCTTAAACCCTCCTCATTGTGATGTAGCCTCCATCAACCGCAACGCCAGTTCCACTCTCTCCATCAACCACACTGCCAGTTCCACTCCCACCGTTGCCGCTGATGTTGCCGCCGTTGCCGCCAAATATGTTAATACTTAGTATTATCATTATTGGTTTTATATAATAACGCATTATCTGTTTGTTGGTTTAGTCTAGTTTTATGTAATAAAGCATTTTATGTGCTTGTTGGTTGTGTTTAGGTTTTGGTAATTTGATGTTTTTATTTCCAGCAGCTTGTTAATTTAATGTTAATTTGTAGTGAGTTGTATTGAGTCGTAGTTATGAAATGAATGAATGAAGGATGATCCTTGTTTTCTTAAATTTTCTTTATAACATGCTCCATTTAGCTTTCCATTTTGTTAAATTTTCTTTCTTTCTCTTTTTCCATCTTCTTTTCTTTCTTCCCAAATAGTTACATTTTCTAAAAATTTTGAGTAAGCTATGTGATGTTTTCATAAGCTATGTAATGCAAGGAGATAATCAATCCAAGCAATAAGAAGTAAAATGGAATCTCGAGTAGTAGAGTAAAAGTACATATAATGAATGGCTCATTTCCTCAAAGAAGAATAAGTACATATGGATGCAATAAATGGAATATTTCTTTCATGGGTTTATAATTCAAAGGAAAAGGACAAGGTTTTTTGAATGCTACTGTGACAAAGAAAATTAGTGACTCAATTTGTTCTGCAAGAGTGAATTTGAAAGTTATGTTGTGTGCTCAGAATTTTATTTTGGTATATGAAAATATGTTAGAGAGTAAACAATTCTCTTAGATAACATCTAAGATATTTATGAAAGTATGCAAAAACCTACAGTAGGAAAACTGGGTAAATTCGCTGGGCGAGGAAGCCAGCGAATGCTCGCTGATGTGTTCGCGGGGCGAAGGTGCCAGCGAAGGGTGGCAGAAACTTCCACTTTTGAAAACACCCAAACTTCGCTGGGGCGAGTGTGGTAGCGAAGGTTCGCTTCGCGAGTGAAATGGTTCGCCTAGCGAGCCCGCGATAATTCTTTTGGGCAGTTTAAGTCTGAGGCACTTAATGAGCCATGTTTTAGTTCATTCGCTAGGCGAATGAAGCCTTCGCTGGGCGAAGGGTGCTGAGATTTTATTTGTATAAATAGATTTTCAGTTGTTATAAATCACATATCTTGTTCATTTTGACTAGAATTCATAGTTTACAGTATTTTGATCATCAAAGAGTGTATTTTCGATTGGAGAAGCTGAAGTCGCATCCATTCTCAATTATTCGTCGTGGATGCTCATTCATCTTCTCTCTTTTCTTGTTATCCAATCTACCATGAGAAGTGATAGCTAAACACTCAATGTTGAGGTTAAATGTAGTTGATCCTACTTTTATGTATTGCTTTTGATCTATGGTGTATGAACAAAGTCTTTGATCAATATAGATGATGTTGTTTTCTCTTAATGATCCATGTGTGATTTGTTCTACTCTACACATAGATTCTACAAATCATGACCTAACAATTTTATCTCTTAAAAACCAAACTCTAGACATAGATTTGGGATTTGCTATTCGCATTGTATTGATCTTAATGATCGTTGCTTAGATTGTTAGCGTGAGACATCATCTAACGGTCTAAACAACGATACTCGGGACTTCGCTTTAGACATAAACGTAGTCGGGAGAATACGCGGTTATATTGGTCGGAAATCGAGTTCATACGCTTGATTAATCGTTATACGTGAAAAGGATTGGCGAAACCTAACCTTAACATGCTTTTATAAAACCTTTTACAAAATCTTTGTCTCTATTAATCTTTGTGTTCTGGACAGGGCCGTGGCTGCCCAACAGTCGAGCAGGCCCAACCCATATAGCATGGGGAGGCCCAATAAGACCCCTCTGCGGGGCACTTGACTGCTGCAAGCATACCAACGATTCCCCCGAGCACTTCAGTGTCGGGCACTTGGCCAACAGGGCAGGAGGACCTCGCACCCCGGCGGGTAGGTACACCCCTGACATACTGACTTCTCCCCGCGAGGGTACCGCACATCGCTCCTCGACAGATATGGCTCCTCCCCGCGAAGCCATGCCCGTCGTACGCTTGACAGGTCCTCGACACAAAAGGCTCCTCCCCAGCGAGGAGTGTCTAACGGTCCGTACCACGTAGACACGTTCCAAGTAACCACTCCACTCCCGAAGGATTCGGTCTGCCCTAATCCCAGAAATCTAGGAGCGGTTACCCCAGGGCAAAGACCACGCGCTGGTCTTCACTACGCCACGTAAGCCCTGGCAGTTACTTGGATTGGGCCTGACAATCCAGCCCAGTGCAAGTAACCGTTGGCCCCGCGCTGGGGGCTCTCTATAAATACCCTCTCACTTGAGAGGGTCAGGTTAAGTCATTTTTCTCACTCTTCTTGTATTTGCTGTTACTCTGTGCACTCCCTAACTTGAGCGTCGGAGTACCTTGCAGGTACACCCCCCCCCCCCCCCCCCCCCCCCCGCCGTCCTTCCACCTCACCGGAGCCGGAGCTCAACGGACGCCATTGGCCACCAGTAACTGTCTGATCCAGGTACGATCAGGGGCGCCGTCTGTGGGAACTCTATAAGCTTCCCTGTTTTCTCTTCGATAAACCAAAGCTTCCTCTATCCATCACCATGGCCAATCCGACCGTCAACCAGGCTCTGGAAACCGTGCTCGCGCAACTGGAGAATGGGAACCACCGTGAGGACGCCATCATCCTCCACGGCGACGAAGGCGACATAAGGGACGGACAGACCGCCTCCCCGGACTCCCAGGATGCGACCATCAAAGTCGTCCGCACGGACGACCAGCAGACCCCTCTCCAGCCAGTGGCTCCACCGTCCAACGCGGACCCAAGCACCGTGGCCCTGTTTGCATTGATCAACCAGACCAATCAGCTGATCGCGCAGCAGAACACCAGAATCGAAGCCCTGGAGCAAGGACGGGCGCGACGATCTTCCCCGCGAAGGCATCGTCGTCCCCCGTCACCTCGCCGCTCTCCTTCCCCGCGGAGGACCCGTTCCGAAGATTCCCGGACCCCGTCTCCCGTACGTCGTGGTCGACGACCGCGCCTCGAGCGTCCCCAGCCGGCGATCACCCAGAAGCGCCCTCGTTCCCCGCCTCGGAAGGAACCCAGGGCCTCCACCATCTCCAAGAAGTCCAAGCAGGCTGAAGAGAGGCCAAAGAACCGTTCGAGGAACTCCCCTCCACGGCACCATGGGTCACCTTCGAGATCCCCGACTGGTAGCGACGACGAGGACCAAAGGACCCCCTTGTCGTGGGAAATCATGGACGCCCCAATCCCTCCGGGCATGGAGAAACCACCACCATTGGGGACCTACGACGGACTGACCGACCCCGACGATCACGTGGAGAGTTTCGAAGCGATGCTCGACTTCCGAAACGTCAGGGGAGCCATCAGGTGCAGGCTATTCCCTACCACCTTGCGGAAGAGAGCCATGACATGGTACAAGGGTCTGGAACCTGGTTCGATCACGTCATGGAAACAACTGAAGCAACGCTTCACCAAGCACTTCACCGCGTCACGTCGACACCCGAAGACAGAGGCTGCCCTAGAAAAGATCTTCCAAGGGAGGAACGAATCCCTTCGAAATTACATTGAGAGGTTTAACAAGGAAGCCGTCGAGGTCCATACGACCGACGACATGAAGAAATACTTAATTATTCACGGACTACGCGCCGGGTCGGACTTTGCCAAATCAATTGGCCTCCGAAGACCCCGGCGTCTCGAGGACCTTCTCGCTCGAGCCCAGAAGTACATCGAACTCGAAGAGACGGAAGCAGCCCAGATCGCTCTTGAGACGAGACGTAGGGAAGGCCCCCGCGGCCACAAAGACGATGACGCTTCTCCCCGACGGGGAGGAGAAAAGAAGAAAGAAAATCGCAATCGAGATCCCCGAGAACAGCACGGGCCAGCTGGCCGATTCACGGAGTACACGCCGCTCAACACTTCCCGGTCCCGGATCCTCTCAGACTGCCAGAATTCCGAGTTTGTGAAAGGAGGAGTCCGCTTCCCGAAGCCCGCGGCCCCCAAACCAAACGTTGACAAATCTAAGTACTGCAGGTTCCACCGAAGCCACGGGCACGTAACCGAAGATTGCATCCACCTCAAGGATGCCATTGAGATTCTCATCAAAGAAGGGCACTTGAAGAAGTATGCCCAACAGAATGACCCTCCTCGTCCCAGCTCAAACGAATCACAGAACGTCGAGGAGGCAACACCCCCTCCCGGCGACAGCCAGCTTCAGGTCGCCCTCAGCGTCACTCGACCCGAGGACTTCTTCGTCCCCCCAATCATCGAGGGCGAAGAGACAATCCGCAACATGTGGGCGACTTTCCCCGACGAGGGCCCCGTCACGGCCTGTAGTACCTGGGAAGGCTTCCCCAAAGCAATGGTTATCTCCGGAGGTGACCCCGGGAAAATATCGGTTGGGTCGATCAAACGGAAGTTTGACGAGCTAGAATCCGCGACATCGTCGAAGGCGACCACCCTCGAGAAAGTGCGGGGAAACTCCAATCCCATCACCTTCTACCTCGAGGAACTCCCCGGGGGAGCACCAAACGCCACTATTCCCCTCCTGGTCAGGGCCTAAATGGCGAACTTTGACGTCCGAAGAATCCTAGTCGACCAGGGGAGCTCGGTCGACATCATGTATTCTCATCTGTTCGGGACCCTTCAGCTGGACGAGAGGCATTTGACCCCGTACGTCGGGTCAGACCTACAGGGGTTCAATGGAACCACCACCAGACCATGGGGTTACGTGGAGCTAATGGTTACGTTCGGGGCCGAAGACACGGCCCGACAGGTGAAGATCCGTTTCCTGGTGGTTGAATGCCCATCCCTTTACAACTGCATCCTCGGAAGGACCACCCTTGCTGAACTCACGGCGGTCCCGTCAACGGTCCACCTCAAAATGAAGTACTACACGAGGAGGGGACGGGTAGTGACGATGCACGGGGACATCGACGCGGCTAGGAGATGCTTCGACGCCGCCGTCAAGGGCCTAAGTTCCATTGGTCCCAAACCTAAGGCCGTGGCCAAACCACCCTAGGACGTCGGACAGGTACCTCTCCCGCGCGTCAACGCGGTCGACCTCGATATCAGGTTCTCCGGTGAGCCCGATGAAGACAGAGTCGAAGACCACGACCACCAGGCGGAAACCAACGGGCAGCCACTCCGCCCAGCACGCCCCATCCCAGATGGAGATTTCGAGCTCGTGGCCCTCGGAGACGGCCCAGATCGCAACGTGAAGATCGGCACAGGGATCCCCGACCTAGCCAAAGAGCAGCTGAAAGCATGTCTGAGGGAGAACGCTGACCTCTTCGCGTGGAACGCATCCGAGATGCCTGGCCTCGACCCCGAGGTGGCTTGCCACCAGCTCGCAGTAGATCCGGCCGCTAGGGCCATAGCACAACGTAGGCGTAAGCAGTCTCCTGAGAAAGCGGAAGCTGCTGAGAAAGCTGTAAAAGACCTCCTAGAGGAAAATTTTATTTCGGAAGCCAAATACACGACATGGCTGTCCAACGTTGTACTTGTTAAGAAAAGTAATGGAAAATGGAGAATGTGCGTTGATTATACTGATCTTAACCGGGCTTGCCCGAAAGACTGTTATCCCTTGCCTAACATGGACCAACTGGTCGACAATTCTGCAGGTTACAAACTACTATCTTTCATGGACGTCTATTCAGGATACAACCAAATTCCCATGGACAAGGTCGACAAGCAACACACGGCCTTCATGACCGCGTCGGGCAACTACTATTATAACGTAATGCCCTTCGGTCTGAAGAATGCCGGTGCGACCTACCAACGGATGATGAACAAGGTCTTCCGGACTGAAATCGGCGACATGCTCGAAGTTTACATGGACGACATGATCGTCAAGTCTGCGGAAGAAGTCAACCACGCCGCGCACCTCAAGAGGGTGTTCGACACGGCGAGAAGATGCCGTATGAGGTTTAATCCCGACAAATGCACCTTCGGTGTCCGGGCGGGAAAGTTCCTCGGATTTTACCTTACGGAACGAGGAATCGAGGCAAACCCCGACAAGTGTAGAGCCTTTTCCGAGCTCCCTACTCCGGGCTCGAAGAAGTCAATACAATCATTGAACGGAATGCTCACCGCCCTTTCCCGGTTCGTCGCCAAATCCGCACAGTACGCACTCCCATTTTTCAAACTCCTCCGACAAAAAGCGGAGTTTGAGTGGAGCGAGGAATGCGAACAAGCACTCATACATCTGAAACAAATCCTATCGCAACCCCCGGTCCTCTCGCGACCCGAGAACGGGGAAACACTCTTCTTATATCTTGCGATCACGAGCGAAGCGGTCAGCGCCGTCCTCATTCGGGAAACACAAGACGGACAGAAGCTAGTTTACTTCACCAGCAAAGCTCTCCAAGGCCCCGAGCTCAGGTATCAGCAGATCGAGAAAGTCACACTGGGCCTCGTCACCGCGGCCAGAAGACTACGCCACTACTTCCTCGCCCATACCGTCATCGTGAGGACCGAGCAGCCGATCAGGCAACTCCTCAGACGACCGGATATGGCGGGGAGGATGCTCAGGTGGTCACTCGAGCTGGCCGAATTCGACATCCGATACGAAGGGAGGAAAGCCTTGAAGGCACAGGTACTAGCCGACTTTGTAGCAGAGATGACCGTCCCAGAACCCTCAACCAACGGGTCGCAGAAATGGACAATCTATGTCGACGGAGCATCCAGCCCGAAAGGAAGCGGAGCGGGAATCATCCTCAAAAACGAGGAAGGCATCCTCATCGAGGTGTCCCTCGAACTGTCCTTCCCGACTTCGAACAACCAAGCCGAATACGAGGCCTTCCTCGCGGGACTCAGGCTGGCCGAGGACCTTGGCGCCAGGGAGGTCAAGCTTTTCACCGATTCTCAGCTCGTAGCCTCGCAAGTCCGAGGAGAATACCAAGCCAAGAACGACAGTCTCATAGAATACTTGGCCTTGGTAAAAGAGAAGATGAAAAAGTTCACCTCGGCGGAAGTAACTCACATCCCCCGGGAGCACAATGCCCGAGCGGACGTCCTGTCAAAATTGGCGAGCACGAAAAAGAAAGGCGGGAACAAATCCGTCATACAAGAGGTCCTTTCCCGCCCGAGCATTGACAAACCAGGCATGATTTCGGACATCAACGCCATCGGGGACAGCGATTGCTGGATGACCCCGGTATACGAATACCTCACGACGGGCAAACTGCCCGAAGACCCCAAAGAAGCAAGAATGGTCAAGAGACGGGCGTGCTCGTACACTATAGTCGAGGATAAGCTATACCGGCGAGGATTCTCTATTCCCCTCCTCAGATGTGTCGAAGATACCAAGGTCCCCGGTATACTCTAGGAGATCCACGAGGGAATCAATGCGCAGCACCTCGGCGGACGATCGCTAGCTCGTAAAGCACTCCGGGCAGGATATTATTGGCCAACCATGCAACAAGACGCCAAGGAGCACGTCAAGAAGTGCGATAAATGCCAGCGGCACGGGGACATGCACCTCGCTCCCCCCAGCGAGCTCACGACGCTATCCTCCCCGTGGCCGTTCGCATGGTGGGGGATGGATATCCTCGGACCTTTCGTCCAGGGGTCGTATCAAAACAAATACCTCATCGTCGGGGTAGATTACTTCACGAAGTGGATTGAGGCAGAAGCATTGGCCAAAATCACTGCCTTCAACATACTACGTTTCTACAAAAGAAATATACTCGCCCGGTTCGGAGTGCCTCAAGCCATCGTCACAGACAACGGAACCCAGTTCACCGACATGAACTTCCAAGACTTCGTCACAAAACTAGGCACGAAGCAGCACTTCACGTCGGTCGAGCACCCTCAAACGAACAGACAGGCTGAGGCCGCGAACAGAGTGATCCTTCGAGGATTAAGACGGAGACTGAGCGACGCCAAACAACGGTGGGTCGAAGAGCTACACAGCGTTCTCTGGGCTTACCGAACAACCCCACACTCCACGACCGGGGAGACCCCTTTCCGTTTGACCTATGGAACGGAGGCAGTGATCCCCGTGGAGATCAGAGAACCCTCGAGGAGGACGGAAGCCCCCCTCAACGGGAACGCGAACGACGAAGCCTTGAGGGAAGAACTCGACTTCGTCGAGGAAACACGCTCGGGCACTTCTCTCCGAGAGGCGTCACTTAAACAAAAAATAACACTACGTTATAATGACAAAGTCATTAAACGTGATTTTCAGGTGGGCACCCTCGTCCTACGAAGGAACCAGAAAGACTCGCGGGAGGGCAAACTCGCCGCGAACTGGGAGGGCCCGTACCGCGTCCGCGCGAAAACGGGGACAGGAGCCTATTTCCTCGAAAATCTGCACGGGGAAGAACTTGCTCGACCATGGAACGCTGAAAAGCTAAAACAATACTACAGTTAAACACTGCCCGCGGGTTACTAGCACCGCGATTACGGGGGCGCACTAGGGTACAAGCGCGACACCCCTATAAGAACACGACGATCAGAGACCGCGTTGTGTGTGCGCGAGGACATTTGATCCGGCGGGGATACCTCGATCGAGGCCCACCGTCATCGTGCCAACCGGACATAACACCCAGCTCGCGATGGGAAGTTCATGCCACGAGTCTAGGACCTCGACCGAGCTCCTAGCCTCGTTGAAGGTCGGAGTCCTCCTCCGGCCGCCCGACCAGCTCTCCACGCAGTCAGGGACTATCAAGGTCGAGCAAATCCCGAAGCCTTATTACTTAGGCAAAAATAAAGTATAACAAATACCACATCACACACAATCAAAATCAATAAAGAGATATTACGAAGTACGAATATTGGGCAAAACCCTTGGTACAAAAAAAAGTCACAAATATAAGCCCACAAGCCGGGCAAAAATAACCATTGTGCAAATAGTACATCAACTAAGCCCACAAGCCGGGCGAAACAAAACGGCTCGCAGGCCGACCAAAACAAAGATAAAAAACCTACTCAGTTGCGGTCCCGTCAGGCTCCTCGTGCACATGAATGTCGTTCTCCCGCAGAGGATACACGATCTGGCCATCCACCACCTCAGCGTCGGGGTCAATCCCTTCAATGACGAGGTCGGGGTTGAGAACCCGAAGCTGCGCCACGGCACTGCGGAACCCTATCCCCACGGTTTCAATAGAATCATCCTCGAACACCCGGAGATCCTGCTCAAGCTTCCGGAGCTGCGCCACAAACGCCGCACGAGTGGTTAGGAGCTTGTCCTCCTCAGTTTCCCCTTCGGCTGGCTGCACCGCATCTTCCAACTCGGTAATCCTTTCCTTAAGCCGCTTCTCCTCCAACTCCAGTTCAGCGATTCGGGCAAGGTGGCCTTTCTTTGTCTCCTCGGCTTCCTTAAGCTTGGCCTCGACCAACTGCTGCTGCTTGCTTTGCTCTTTGTTCAGATCTCGGCACTCTTTTAGTTCCTTGCGCATGCCGAGCATCTCAGCGCCCAAGGTATCCAGCGCCTCCTGCAGGCGGGCCAGTTCAGCAGCAGGGCGGGTCTCCTCATTTGGAATGATGGCAGTCGAGCAGATTCGCATGACGGCCGACAAGTCCTCAAAAAGCATCTTCCTCCTCACTTCAGTAGCGGTCCCCAGCACAGTTTGGATCTCGGAGGGAAGGGTGTGAGGATAAGTGACCTCGGAGAAGAAGTGAGGTTTTTGATGGCAGGGGGGAAGGTCAAAGCTGGAAGGAACTGGGGGACTGTCTTCACCACCCAGGTCGACGACCTCCGCAACGTGTTGCCTCTTCGGAGTCCTTTGGGTAGCCGGGGATTGGCTTCCTGCAGGAGTTGTGCGGTCGCCCACGGTCCCCGACACAGCGGCAGCAGGCTGAGACTGAGTGGATCCTTCAGGGGCAGCGGCCGTGGAAACACCCTCGTGCGGGGCCCCAGAAGGGACAACTTCCTGATCTTTGGAGCGCGACGCCTCTTCCCGGGCCTGCGCTTCCCGGGCCCTCTTCGCTTTCAGTTTCTTCAACCTCTCCTCGGCTCCGGCCATTGTTCCTGCAAAAGGAAAGAAAGCGTTAGTAAAGCGAGAAACACAGATACGAGGAAGACCTAAAGCGAGGACGTTTTCACCACCTAACAATTCGATGGCCTCCTCGTCGGAGAAGGTCTCGAGCAGAACGCGGGTGTTTATCAGGCGACGTTCTTTCTTCACCTGCCCATCTGCACCTATTATAGGCTGGTCGTCCAGCGTCTCGTGTCGAGCTTCGGTAAAACTGTCAACGAAAGCTACGATTTTATCGTAGGCTTCCCGCTCGTAGGCCTCCATCTGAACAGGTTTCGTTTTATATTTGTCAACTCCCTTCTTAAAGTGTTCCTCCGTCCAGTACAGAGGAAACTTTGGCACCAGCACCACCTCGGAACGGCCGTCGACCTCGCGGGTGACTTTCCGGTACAATGAATATATCGCCTCGAGGGTGACCGGCTTCACATAGAAATAACGGAACTTGAAATCCCGGATGGAATCCAAGTAAGTGTGAAACATCGCCTTGCTCTGCTTGAAGGACACCCAGCCGTGTTGACCTCCGACCGACGACCGTTGGAGGTGGAATATGCGGAAGAAAAGGCGAACGGTCGGCACGATCTCCAAATATTTGCATACGAGCTCGAAGGCCCGAATGAAGGCCAGCGAGTTCGGGTGAATCTGCGAAGGGGCCAACTTCAACCAGTCAAAGATCCCCTCCTGAAAATCCGTGAAAGGCAGCCTCCACCCCGCCTTCTCGAACATAAACTCGTATAAGGGGACTCGCATTCCCCGGTAAGGGGAGCATATCCGGTGATGCTCCTCGGGACGAAAAACCTTCCAGGATTGACCACTTCCGATTAGTCGGTGCTCGATGGTACAAAAAGCATCGCCCACATCTGGGTACACGAAGATGGACGACATCTCCAGGGCCTCGCTACAGACCCAATCCTCGAGCGGCCTCTCCTGCGCAAAGGCCATGTGAGCCATGGGGGAGTCGGGCTGGTCGTCGTCGTTTTCCTCGAAATATCCTGCGGCCACCTCCGCAGCCAAATCGTCCATTTACCTGAAAAGCAGAAGGAAACGGTTAATTTGATTGGTCGTATAAAATTCACCCCTCCACCGCTGTTCAAGCGAACGGGCGAGGAAGGGGCAAGGCTTTCTCAACTCCCCGACGCGATCGGCCGAGGATCAACTTGCCCACCGGGGAGCTCATCGTCTCCCCGGAAGGTTCTGCCCCGTGTCCCCGCGGCACTAACAAATATACTGATTATCAAGGACCCCGAGACATTCAACGGATCCCCGACGTGTTCGTCCCTGATCCCCGAGATATTCATCAAAAGCGAGCAAGAATCTTCGCACACTATCTATCCACAACTAAAGATTCCCGCCGTATTCGCCAGGAATCCCTTCGTTTCTCATGGGAATATCATCAATTCACCAAGGAAACGTCCTACACTAGTTAAAATTGAAGAAAAATGCAAAATAAAGGTCCAGTTTGAAGCAAATACCTGGTAAGCGGCGGTGTAGGGTTTCGGCACGGAGGTTTCCGGCTATGGTACGGCGGCGGTTGGCTGTCGTTGCGGAGGAAATGCTTCCGACAGAGAGTTCCCGGCGATTGACGGCGGCGAGCTACGACGGAAGAGGTTAGAGAGAGAGGGAGAAAGTTTCTTGAGAGAGAAGCGGAAAAGTGAAGAATGAGCGAGGGGAGCGGCTTTTATAAGCGGTTCTCGCGAGACCCGAGGGGCGTAGGGCACTCGAGTGCGCTACCCTAGCCAGCCGCCCTAGCCTCCCTAGGTAATGATGGCAGGCGACACGTGGCACGCATGCAGCCACCCGTCTCCCCACGCGTGTCGTTTCGGTTTTCCCCAACGCTTCGAATCCGAAACCCTTCATCTCCCCGACCATACGACCAAATGCATCTGTCCGTCGCCCGACGCTCATCCGGCCGAAGGAATTTCGCATAGGAGATCGACCTCCTCGGTTCCTCTCTTAGCGTATCCTCGACATACAATAACCCTTAAGTCATTACTCTGCCACCTCAGAGCAACGACTTGGGGGGCTCCTGTTCTGGACTGGGCCGTGGCTGCCCAACAGTCGAGCAGGCCCAACCCATATAGCATGGGGAGGCCCAATAAGACCCCTCTGCGGGGCACTTGACTGCTGTAAGCATACCAACGATTCCCCCGAGCACTTCAGTGTCGGGCACTTGGCCAACAGGGCAGGAGGACCTCGCACCCCGACGGGTAGGTACACCCCCGACATACTGACTTCTCCCCGCGAGGGTACCGCACATCGCTCCTAGACAGATATGGCTCCTCCCCGCGAAGCCATGCCCGTCGTACGCTTGACAGGTCCTCGACACAGAAGGCTCCTCCCCAGCGAGGAGTGTCTAACGGTCCGTACCACGTAGACACGTTCCAAGTAACCACTCCACTCCCGAAGGATTCGGTCTGCCCTAATCCCGGAAATCTAGGAGCGGTTACCCCAGGGCGAAGACCACGCGCTGGTCTTCACTACGCCACGTAAGCCCTGGCAGTTACTTGGATTGGGCCTGACAATCCAGCCCAGTGCAAGTAACCGTTGGCCCCGCGCTGGGGGCTCTCTATAAATACCCTCTCACTTGAGAGGGTCAGGTTAAGTCATTTTTCTCACTCTTCTTGTATTTGCTGTTACTCTGTGCACTCCCTAACTTGAGCGTCGGAGTACCTTGCAGGTACACCCCCCCCCCCCCCGGCCGTCCTTCCACCTCACCGGAGCCGGAGCTCAACGGACGCCATTGGCCACCAGTAACTGTCTGATCCAGGTACAATCACTTTGCTACAAGTGAATGTTACAACCAATTGAGAAACTTTTGAAACCGTTAACTTAGAATATCACAACTATTGAAAGGCACACATCGAATATCAAACAATCCCTGTGGATACGATTAAAAACAACCCACACTAATACTCTTCTAACAGTAGTTGAAAGTTGAAGTTTGGTATCATCAATTAATTAGAATTTCTACTAATCATACTAATTTATACTATTCATACATTAGAAGAGATATAATGAGTTTGATCATATAACATAAACTATGGTTCAAAAAGTTCAAATATATGAATAACTTCGAAATGGTACCATATGTCCCTTTAAGTCAACGCAATGTGTAATTATGCATGGACATTAAGTGTAGGACCAGAAGTTCAAATCTCCGGCATTTTATTTATTCGCCATTAAAAGATGAATTCCACTTACCATATCAATTATCCTTGCGTCTACGGGAAACATCCAAGACATATAATGTTGGAGCTCTGCAGAGTATCATTGTACCTATGAACGACTCCATACGAAGTATTATGCTGGAATTACCTATGAGATGTAGACGGTCACAATTTATGTTATATATAAATGCCTTTTAGTTTCATTTAAATGAAATAAATAAGAATGGTTTATATAATTTGTTTAAAGATGATGTAAAAATGAATAAGATATTAAATTTCATGTATCTTTTATTAGTGTCTTTCTTCTATAACGATTTTTAATGTTAATTTTTTTCTCAACTTTTAATATGTCTATATTGTTAACAATTTTAAGAGAGAACTATAGAATAACATTTTTTTGTGTGCATATAGAATTGAATAGTTTGAGAACGTTTAATGAAAGTTGAAGTTTGATATCATCAATTAGTTACAATTTGTATTATTTCTACATTAGAAGAGACATATATTATATTAATATGAAGTTAGGTAACCCCATTCCTATGAAAGTTCACACTTCACATATGTACAATATCAATCTTTATAGCCCGTAACTATATGAATTATTGGTTAGAAGCATCAGAGATCAACCACTTATCAAACTTCCTGCACGAGATAATCTTTGTGTTTGAGAAGTGATTTCAAATTTTCAAGAAAAGGTGTGTCCGTTATGTTTTCTGGAGGAGGAAAATGTTGTCCATTTGTTGATTCATTGTTGCAAGAGTCTAAATGTGTGGAAATTTGTAAGTAAATGGTTTGGGGTGAGTGTGGATAATCCTGAGAACCTTCTTGGGTATTTGAGGAATTGGATTGTCGAGATGCATTTGAGACGAGTGAACACTAACAACGCGATTAGTTTGTGGTTGATAATTTGTTGGAGTTTGTGGACTTGTCGGAACAATATCATGTTCAAGGAGGAGATTTGGGATGTTGAGTTAGTGACTCATAGGATTGTTCTTCTTTCTTGGTGGTGGATTGGAAAGAAACAAAAAAAATGCTTATACTTGTAATTACTATGAAAAGGTTAACTTCCCATGTGAATTTTTGTAGGGGCTTTATTTGAGGGTGGTTGGTTGATTTGGTATCTGGGTTAGGATACCCTTTTTATCCTTGGAATATATTTTTGCTTATTAAAAAAAAAAAAACACATAGCACTATAAATACCGACTGCTATGAGAGATCAACCACATCAATCCATCTTCAAACAATGGGAAATAAAATAACATTCTCTCTTTTTATTATTCTTGTTCTTTCAATGGCATTTGTGCTTGAAGCTGGAGCTTCTGGAAGAGGTCACAATGCTCTTCTGCATGCTGTCAATCTCGAATGCACCAAAAACTATCATTGCACAGTTCCCCTTTGCTTGGACAGTTTCACTGCTGCTTCTCCCGCCACCACTACTCTGCCACCTCCTACTCCATATGATAGTTAAAATTATCATTTAATGTAATAAAAATCATGTTAATATATCTATTACGAGTACATTTGAATAAAAATTTCTTATTTATAATGTTTGTGTTCAAATTTTTTTTTTTTAATTTTTCTGTGCTATATCATTTTGTTCAATCATCATTTTAAGAATTATTGTTCTGTGACCATTCTCAACTAACATAAAAGTATCTTTAATAATGGTGTAACCTTAATTAGCACATCTTTAAATTAAAATGAGAAAAAACTTCATGTAATAAAATCCTAGAAATATGAATTTCTTATACCCAATATGCATGTGGAACTACAAAAGAAAATCGTTTTGGAGTTTCAAACCGAAAGTAGTACTTTTGGGTGACAGAGAATATTAGTTGAAAACAAACTAAATTTATATATTCTTCTTTTTTAAAACACTTGTTTATTGGAAAAATTAAAAGTGATACTTATTTTCATATTAGCATTTTGATTAATAAACCTTAAGTCTTTTTGCTTCGAAAATAATTATATTAAGGAGAAAGATTAAAATAAATAAAATAAGAGACATTAGAATATTTTACACAATGGTGACATTAGTTGTGAGGGGTGTATGAGAAACAAACTTTATGTAGAGATTGACTTCAAATTTGTTCAAAAAATATTTATTTCTATTTTCTTATTAGTTTCAATGGTCCACCCCTATTTCTCTGAGGTTGTAGGCGATAATATCTAATTTAAAATATTTGTCGATGTCACTATCATTTTATAAAGTAAACTACCAATCAAGTTAAAGGTGATCCTTCAGTAAAAGAAATTGAGAATATACGTTAGATAAATGAAATAATAGTAATAATAATAATAATTATTATTATTATAATATTTCAAAGGAAAAATTTTATTCAATGATACAAGGTACTTCCAAATTCAGTTAGTCTTCTCAACAAATGAGAAGTTAAATATTAGTTTCATTATGGTTTTTTATGAAGAGATAAAGTAATTAATACAGATATTACACATTAAAGATTATTTGGATATTACACATCAAAGATTATTTAAAATAATAACATGATATAATAAGAATTAAATTTGAAAAATTATTAAAATTTCAATTTAAATTTCAATTTATAATAATATGAATTCTATAATTATAAAATAAATGTAAATATTAAAATATTAATACTAGTCATCCTAAATAAATCTAACTCTCAACCCACACACTAAATCCACTGAAACGATAAAACTCAAACAAAACCATTTCACCTCCAAACTGTACAGAAAACCATAATCCATTCAGAGAAAGATCATATCTCCAGAACCGCACAGAAACCAAACACCTAAAATCCCTTAGCTTATCTCTTTGCACGAAGGTTGCAATGGCTTGACGACACCGACAAACAACACACTCATCTTTTTAGAAACTGACAATAGAGATTGTGATCTAAGAAGGTGATGGTAGACCTTGTTAGTCTGACAATAGGGAGTGTGATCTAAGAAGGTGATGGTCCTTGTTAGTCTGACTGTTTAAATTTTTCGATTTTCTATGTTTGTTATTTCTTTTTAAACGTTGTGGACATTTTGATGTTGAAAATTTGAGTCTTTGTTTGTCCAAAGTTGGAAAAAGTCAGGTGAGAATGACGTTTTCTAGCGCGACCCTTGTGAATTATGATTTGGGAAGGTGATAGTGGACTTCCAAGAGTCTGATTGTTTAAAAATTTTAATTTCTATGTTTATTACTCTAATTTTTCACGTTGTAGACAATTCGATTGTATAAAATTTTAAATTTCTAAGTTTGTTGGTATAATATTATAAACATTGTAGGTGATCTGATGTTAAAATTTTTGAACCAGTGTTCATTCAAGGCTGCAAATAGTCAATTAAAAATGACACTTTTTAGTGTGAAACTTATGAATTGTAATTTGGAATGGTAACGCTTGACCTCCATGAATTCGCTTAAATAAGTCTTAAAATTATATATAATTTTTTATTGCAATTAGTTATTTTGAACGAAGGTTTAGAAAAGCTAAAAAAAATCATAAATTAAAAAATCCTGTAATTTAATCTTATCCTATAGCATTTTTTAGTGTTAGAATGATAAAAAAAATAGAAATATCAACAAAATAGAAAATCTCAAGCTTGTTGCACTTCAATTTTATCCATCATTGTTATTTCTATTGAATACTACAAATATTAATATATTTTATCATTAATATTTTATTTTTTTCTTATTTTTGTTCAATATATATATATATATATATATATATATATATATATATAATTAAATTACAATTATTTATATTTTTTTGAAGGTTTATCGAAATATTTAAAGAAAATGTAAAATAACAGTGATAATTATATTAGAACTATTAATCATGGTTGAGAGATAATTTATGAATGCAGAAAAATAGTAGAAACAAAAGAAATTCATTAGCTTTTTAAATGTCTAATTGTGAAAATTTTAGGCTAATCTTCTCTATTTCTAGAATGCTTTGTGGTCCATTAAATATTGTGAGCAGTAATGTGACATAACCCTTGTAGCACTCACTACAACAAAAAGGACTTATAACATCTCATCTTAGACAGCGCTTTATTACAAAAGCGCTGCTATAGGTTAAAAACACGGAATCTATTAATTTAATAAAGGAAAAGCGCAAAAAAATATAAGACCTTAGACAGCGCTTTAGTGAAAAGCGCTGTCTAAGGCCTTTTAAATTTTTAAAAAAATTTAATGGAAAATATTAGACAGCGCTTTCCTTAAAAGCGCTGTCTAAGGCCTTTTAAATTTAAAAAAAATATAAGACCTTAGACAGCGCTTTTAAGGAAAGCGCTGTCTAAGGTCTTAAATATTTAAAAAAATAAAAACAAAAGCGCTGTCTAAGGCCAATCTTAGAAAGCGCTTTTAAAGCGCTGTCTAAGGGCCACCTTAGAAAGCGCTTTGTTTAAAAGCGCTGTCTAAGGCCTAATAAAATTAAAATATATGAATATACTCTGTTTTCATTTTCAGTTTTGCGCTCTTTCTTCTCCCTCCCCTGTTGCGAACGGATACTTGCGAACCTGAGCTAAACCCTTGCCGTCGTCCACCGCGCCGTCGTCCACCGTTCCTCCCTCATTTCGCGACTCCGACGACCTTTACTCCACCGTGACCGTCTGTTCCTCTCTCATTTCGCGTTTTCGTCACTCAGTTTGAAAGTTTAAGAGTTTCAGATTATTACACATTTTATAAGGTATGCTGATAATGTTGCTGTTGATAATGTTGTTGTTGATGTTGATAATAATGTTGTTGTTGATGTATTACACATTTTACACGTTTCAGAGTATTACACATTTTACACGTTTCAGAGTTTCAGTTTGGAAGTTTCAGAGTTTCAGAGTTTCAGTTGATAATGTTGCTGATAATGTTGATAATGTTGTTGTTGATGTTGATAATAATGTTGTTGTTGATGTTGATAATAATGTTGTTTATGTTGTTGCTAATGTTGGACTGTTGCTAATGTTGATAATGTTGCTAATGTTGTTAATGTTGTTGCTAATGTTGGACTGTTGTTGGATATAAGAATAAAATATGTGCTAACTTCATTTTTGGTGATATAGGAATAGAATCAATATAATGTGTTAGTTTAGTTTGTTCTTGTTAACATTTTTCTACATTGTTAACTATTGCTATATAATGTGTTTGTTTAGTTTAGTTTAGTTTAGGTTAGTGTTAGTGTTAGTGTTAGGTTAGTGTTAGTGTTAGTGTTAGTGTTAGTTTAGAACATCTATTATAGTTTGTTCTTGTTAACATTTTTCTACATTGTTAACTATTGCTATATAATGTGTTTGTTTAGTTTAGTTTAGTTTAGGTTAGTGTTAGTGTTAGTGTTAGGTTAGTGTTAGTGTTAGTGTTAGTGTTAGTGTTAGTGTTAATGTTAATAATGTAAATTCTTGAGGTTGTTGTTCTAAAGAACCGAAATTCAAAGCAATTTTGTTAATGAAGTTAATTAAGCTACTAATATAATTTCATGGATGAGGATCTTATAGCGGATGGGTCATATATCAGAAATGACCATAACGAGGGAATTTGGATCCATTCATCCGTCCGCATTGATAAGAAACAAGTAATTCATATTCCAACCAAGAAAAGAAAGAGATGTTAGTGAAAGAGGTAAAATTTGTTATATACTTGATTTCTTTATTATATTTGTTATATATTATGTCATATTTGTTATATTTGATATCCTTGATTTTTTTATTACATTTTTAATATATTATGTTTGATATCCTTGACTTCTTTATTATATTTGTTATATATTATGTCATATTTTTTATATTTGATATCCTTTATTTCTTTATTATATTTGTTATATATTATATTTGATATCCTTGATTTATTTATTACAGGTTAGATGGCTACTAACAATGATGACCCACATGCTGATGATCACGCACATGATGATGATCATCCACATGATGATCAGGTTGGAAGTAGCAGAACTATGGAAGAAGAGATTAGGAGAGGAATAACCATAATGAGGAGAGTGATCCATGCTAGAAATCAAGGCATGACTTATAATGTGCATTGGAGCGAAACAGGCACACTTGTTGAGCCTAACGGTCATATGTTGACAAGTTTCATTGGTACACTTGTAAGGAATGAGGTTCCTATTACTTTAGATGACTGGAGAAACAAACAGTTGAAGGAAACCAAAGAAAAAATTTGGAATGAGATAAAGGTACCATAATTATGTCTTTAATTATGCCAACTAATTATGTCGTTTAAATTATTTGTACTAACCAATGTGTATGGTTTTTTTAGAGGTGCTTTAATGTCGAGGACGACAGAAAAGCTTATTTGATGAGATTGGCAGGGAAGCTCCTAAGAGGGTTTAGGACATATTTAAACAAAACCTATCTTAAGGATGCTGAAGGTAATTTTGTTGATGGAGAGTTTCCATCTAAATATGCAAGTTTCATTTCACCACAAGAATGGGTGAAGTTTAAAGCCAAACGACAAACCGAGCAATTTAAGAGTTTAAGTGCAATTAATCGGGATAGAGCATCAGATCCCCAATATAAATACAGGAAAGGACGTACTGGATATGGACGTTTGGAGCAACAATTGGTAAGTATCAATAAATTGCAATGACATAATAATTGTTCATCATGAGTTATATTTGATCATATTATTTGGCTTTATATGTAGTTACAAAAGGCGGGTAGCTCTGAAACATCTCTTCCTGCACATGTCTTGTGGAAGGAAGCCCGTGTGGGCAAGTCTGGATCTGTTCCAGAAGAGGTTCTACAAGTATATGAGAAATGTGTAAGTATAACAATATTTCTTTAATTAAGTCAAAACTTTATTAACAAATATTTGACAAATATTCGATATTCATCTGATTTTCAGGAGGCGTTATCTCAGTCTGTACCTGCAGATGATACCAGGAGCATACTTAGTCGGGCATTAGATGTCCCTGAGTATCCTGGTCGGGTGAGGGGTAAGGCATTTGGGATCACCCCGACCTCCCTGAATATTAAAAAGGGAAAGGCTGCTAGTTATTCAGTACTTGAAGCTAAATTGGAAGCACTAGAAGCCGAGGTGCGGGAATTAAGAAAGGAAAAAGAAAGGGATAACGCTTCTGGTGTTAGAGATGGATCAGAGAAGGATAGTATCAACTGCAGCTTTCATCCGATTATTCCAGAGGTAATTATATATATATATATATATATATATATATATATATATATATATATCTATGAAATTATATTAGTAGCTTAAATTATTTAATTACATATATACACATTAACAATGACATATGTATTTTTGGTTTTAGGGCATTCACCAATGTCAACTATTCTTATCTTCACCAATTCATCGGATGGTTGCCAAGGGAAAAGTGTTTAACAATGGGGTCACAGTACTTCATAATGAATCCCTCCCTACTGGAAGTTTGAAAGTATCAGTTGATATTGCTATGGAGAATGAAGCACTATTACCCTATCCTAACGATGATTCAGAGGTAAGAGTGGTGGGACAAGCTATAGGGTCGTTTGTTGCATGGCCGTCAAATCTCATACTCGTAGGATATGAGGTATATATGCTTAAAACCGTTATAAACCTTTGTTAATCTTAATGTGTAAATTCAAAGATTTTACGAGCATTTTATTTTCATTTTTTACATGGCAATGTTATTTAGACTCCAACAAAATCCAAAACAAAGGATAAGCGGATTCCGGAGCATACCGAGTCCGTTGTCTCAAAAAAAGAGGTACATCACAATTATATGCATAGAAAATGATAAATTGGATATCTTATACTTCATCTAACAAATTATATGATTTATAGCTGCCTGGTAAAGTGATTAGCAACGTTTCAACGCAAAAAACTGTTGGTGCTAAGAATACCAGGGTTAGAAAACAACCTATCGGCAAGGTTAGGACGTGCCTTCAGACCTTTCTACAATTAATGACGGATATTCCGACTGGAGGTGTTCGTCTGATAACTATGGAGAAAGATTTGTATGGCTTTGAATTTGACCAGAATGTTGGTAATGAAGACTTCGAGCAAGTTTTCCAACATACAGAATTGGGCGTCACTGTTGTCAATATATACTTGAGGTATATCCGATCTACTTTGGTAATTGAACAACTTATTTACTTTATTTTTCAAATGAATATTCTAATGTTAATGATGTTTTTATTTCAGGTTTCTGTATGACAGTTTTATGCGCCCCCGGGGATTGGAGCAAAGATTTGCATTCTTATGCCCCAGCGCTGTCAACTTAACCGAAATATTGACGAAACCAAATGAGGTCCATGCGTATATACGCAACGTCTTTATGGACAACCAAGAAACGGAAAAGTTGTACTTTTTACTGTTTAATACTGGGTTAGATTTTCATTCTAAATTCATCTATTATATTTTTTTTTGTATTTTGACTTCGTGTAGAAAGTTTCTATCTAACACTTGTTTAATCTTACAGTGGACATTGGTTGTTGGTTGCAATCAATCCTATCCGCGGAGTAGTGTATTATCTGGATTCCTTAGGAAATGATTGGACCACATACCCGGATATGAAGGACTGTATTGACACGTAAGTGAAATTGTTCTAAATAGAAATGTGTATATTTATTTATTTATGTGAATTGTTCTAAATATTCATTTATATTTTATTAGCACTATACAAGCATTCCTAGAACATCGGGGAATCGACCACACCATTACATGGAATTATGTGAAGGTATATTAATTATCACATGTTTTATTATATTAGTGATGCTTACTTGATAAAACTTAGAATTTATCCATATTTTATTTTCATTTGTAGTGTCCTCGGCAACGCAATCAAATAGATTGCGGCTATTTCATGTTGAGATTTATGAGAGACACTATTTCGTTGGATCGAATGGAGATTCCACCCGATGTATGTATTTCTAACTTATGAGTTATTTTAACACATATCTCTCATATTGTCTAATGAAATAGTTAAAACTAAATCAAACTATATGTTATATTATTATGTAGTATTTTGAAGAATTCAGGAGTGCTACTTACACAAAGGCTCTAATGGATGAAATCAAAGAGGAGTGGTGTCAATACATTATGGAGCTCGGAATTTTACAAACTTAAGGTATAATATTATACTCTTACTTTAATTGATGAGAATTTTAATATGTGTAACTTTGGTTGGAGTAATGCTTTGGTTGGATGCAATTTTGGTGTATATACTTTGAATTGCAATTTTGGTGTATATACTTTGAATTACAAACTTTGAATTACAATTTTGGATGCAATTTTGGTGTATATACTTTGAATTGCAATTTTGGTGTATATACTTTGAATTACAATTTTGGTGTATATACTTTGAATTACAATTTTTGGTGTATATACTTTGAATTTTAATACTTTGAATTACAATCTTTGTGTTTTCAGGACCTATAATGTAGATTGAAGCAATGTTTTGGTTGGATGCAATTTTGGTGTATATACAATTTTGGTGTATAAGTAATATGTGCATTGTAGAAAAAATGCTTTGGTTGGAAGCAATAACTTTGGTTGGAAGCAATGCTTTGGTTGGATGCAATTTTGGTGAATAAGTAAAATGTGCATTTGTAGAAAAATGTAATGATTTGTAATTATAAATAGGTGTATATACAATTTTGGTTTGTAATTTTAAATATATATATTGGTATGAAATGCCAATTTTGGATATATAATTTTGGTATAGAAAGGCCAATGGTTTGAATTGCCAATTCTGAAAAAAATTGCTGGTTGAAAATTACAGGTCAAATTCTGGTTGAAAAAACCTGGTAAAATTGTGGTTAAAAAAAAATTATATAAAATTTTTCGTACACCTTAGACAGCGCTTTTGGTGAAAGCGCTGTCTAAGGTCCACTTTAGACAGCGCTTATGGTGAAAGCGCTGTCTAAGGTGTACTAAAAAAGTCAAAAATGGAAGGTCTTAGACAGCGCTTATGGTGAAAGCGCTGTCTAAGGTGTACTAAAAAAGTCAAAAATGGAAGGTCTTAGACAGCGCTTATGGTGAAAGCGCTGTCTAAGGTGTACCAAAAAAGTCAAAAAAGGAAGGTCTTAGACAGCGCTTTTGGAGAAAGCGCTGTCTAAGGTGTACCAAAAAAGTCAAAAAAAGGTAGGGCTTAGACAGCGCTTTTGACGAAAGCGCTGTCTAAAGTAATCCATATAATGTGAAAAAGCGCTGTCTAAAGGTACCATAGACAGCGCTTTTCATTAAATACACGCCCCTTTAGACAGCGCTTTTGGTAATACCAAAAGCGCTGTCTAAACCTATAGCGTCGCTGGTTTATACAGCGCTTTAAAGCGCTGTCTAAAGGCTAAAAAAGCGCTGTCTAAAACCGTTTTTGCGCTAGTGACTGTATTTAAGACTATATGTAGGATAGTGAAGTCTTACCCTAAAAAAAACCATATAGTAATTGAACTAAATACGGGAGAAAGACTTTGATTGGTTCTTATTTTGAGGGTGAAAACTATTGAAGGCAAAGTTTCTATTTATAAGAAAAGTTTTTTTTTAAGCAAGTTATCCAATAAAGCAAGAACTAAGGGTTCTCGAACCTGGTTACAAATGAAATGAGCTAAACCAGCTCGAACAAAAAGAAATTGCTAACCAAAGGGAATTAGCCTCATTTAAATAGATACCTCTAGAAATTAAGTTATCCTTGGTTGGAAGCCTCTTCCAAAATAGACGCTAACCAAACGCTTTCATACGCGAGGGAACTTCCGTCTTCCAAAGCCTCCTCCACTCGCCGGTTGTCCCACACCCCCTGCCCACTGTACTGCTGGCCGGGCCACCACCAACCGACCTGCTACCAGCCAGAGATCTCTCCAAGCTGCTTCCCGCGATGGGGCTGCTGCCAGCGGAAGAAGGAACAGCCACTGTGTTGTCATACACAGCAGTACCGGCGGTACTGTACAATAAAACACCCGCACCAGCAGTTCTGCTAGCTGTCAAAACCGCCGCACAGGTTTTGACGGTAAAACCGATTACAGGTTCGGGAAGCCAAATGAACTTATCTCGACCGTTAATTGCAGGCCCTGCATTAATAATAAGATACTTTAAAACCAGTCTGCTCACATGTAAATCAGAATTCACAGTAACATCAATTCCAAAATCACCCCAACTCCAACCCCCTTCCACCCAACCTCTCATTCCGGCTACAGACGCATTTTGAAGCCTAGATTCGGAAAACAGAACTAGGAATTTATCCTTCAATCTAAAATTGCCGAACCACTTGGAATACCAAAAAGAGGTAATGTAACCATTCCCCATTTCCACCCTACAATTCTTCGCAAAAATGTCTTCTTCTAATTTTTTATCGATAGACCTAATATCTTTCCACCACATTGATTTAGAGACGCTAGGCCGAATATCAGAATTCCCGTTAAACATACTCAAACTAATATCACCATATCGGGCTCTCAAGATGCTATACCATAAAGAGTCTGAACCTTGCAGAATCCTCCACCTCCATTTAAGAAGAAGCGCAACATTAAAATCCTCGATACAACGCAATCCTAAACCACCTTGCTCCAACGGCAAACCAACATCCTTCCGTCCTACCCAATGAATCCGTCTCCGCTCCTCCGTGCCCCCCCATAAAAATTTACTTTGCAACGAAGTTATTTCATTGGCAATTTTGAAGGGAATCCTATAAAAAGATAACATAAAGATTGACATTGAACATAAAACCGATTTTAGAAGGGTAATTCTTCCCCCTAAACTAAGCAACCGACACTTCTAACTAGAAAGCCGTTTCTTAATCTTATTGACCAAGCATCTCCACATGGATAACCTTCTCGGATTGGACCCAATTGGAATACCAAGAAAGTTAAAACTATTATCCTCTCTTATACAAGAAAGAAAAGAAGCCACCGCCTCCAAAAAATGAGGATTCGAATTAATTCCAATTAATTTACTCTTATGGTAGTTAATTCCCAATCCCGAAACAAGCTCGAAACTCCTATGAACCGCCTTTATGGGCCACATTTGTTTCCAACTACTACCTCCGATTAGCAAAGTGTCATCCACAAATTAAAGGATATGGACCGAGCAATCCCTATTTACAAAAACTCCTTCAGATTCCCCTATTTCCACTACCTTATTGACCAAGCACGAGAGAGCCTCCGCAACAATCACAAAAAGGAACGGAGATAAAGGATCTCCTTGCCTTAAGCCTCTCTCCACCTTAAACTCCTTAGTCGGACTTCCATTCACTAACACCAACATATTGCTATTGAAAACCAACAACTTCATCCATCTCATCCAAATAACCCCAAATCCCATCCTCCTCATCATATATCTAAGAAAACTCCAACTCACTTTGCATAAAAATTTTTGAAATCCACCTTGAAGAGAGTGCACCTCTTCCATTCCTTCTTACAAAAGTCCACCAACTCGTTCGCTACAAGAACATCGTCCAAAAGTTGGCGCCCGGGAATGAAAGCACTTTGACAAGATGAGATAATGGTATGCAAAATGGTCTTCAACCTTCCCGCTAAGAGTTTGGACAACACTTTGTATAAACTTCCCACAAGGCAAATGGGTCTATAGTCGTCAAGCTCCAACGGATTAGGAACCTTCGGTACAAGCGTCAAAAACGAAGAAGTGATAGCTTTCGGTAACACCGTTCCCGAGTGAAATCCATTGAAGAAATTAACAAAGTCTTCTTTGAAAATGTGTCAACATATTCGGAAAAACAAGATAGTATAACCGTCGGGACCCGGACTTTTCGAACCTTCACACCCCCACACCGTCTCCCTTATCTCTTCCTCCAAAAAAGGTAATTCAAGAAACGCACTATCGATGCTATTAAAGCTTTTAAAATTAATACCATCAATAAGAGGTCTATCTACATCTTCTTCAATAAATTTGCAAGAAAAATGATCCAACACCTCCTTCTTTACCTTACTCACCGGATCCACCCTGCCACTCTCCATATTGACCGAGCCAATGTGGTTATGTTGCTTCTCTCTTTCATGACTCTATGGGAGAACCTACTATTATTATCACTGTCGTTATTCCACTTCAACCTCGCCTTTTGTATTAACATATTTTCCTTTATTTTAAGATTAAGCCAAAACCGGTTTGAGGCTTCCTTCCTTTTGGAGAGGACGTCATCTAACGCACTAACATCAAAGTTTGATAAGAGATCCTCCGCTTCGTTCAAATCCCTCAAACTCACCTCCACCTCCAACTCAAACCTGCCGAACACCTCCGCATTCCACCATCTAAGCCGATCTTTAAGCTTCCTCAACTTCTCCTTTAAAACAAAATCACTCCTACCTACCACCACCATTCTTCTCCACTCCTCCTCATCAAACGGAATGAAATTTTTATCCGAAAACCACTTATTGTTAACTCTAAACGGCTTCGGACCCCAATCCGCCCCATCCACCACCAACCAAATTGGGCAATGATCCGAAATATCCCTCTGACCAATTAACTGACCAACCACCCCCCATCTCTCCACAATAGATTTAAAAACTAAAAAACGATCGATCCGACTCATGGACTGCCCATCTCCACTAAACCAACTATAATTATTCCCTTTACACGGAACATCCAACAAGTTGCTTTTTCCAATAAAAGTGCCAAATTCCTCCATCTCAGACCTCCTATAACCGACAGCCCTCCCTTTTCTTTCTCTAGAACTTTTAACCGCATTAAAGTCCCCACTGATTATCCACTCGCCATCCATACTTCTGTCTTTTAAATCTAGCAGACTTTCCCACATAGATCTCTTCTTGGCCAACTCACAAGAAGAGTAGACATTACAAATATAGTAACTGTGATTTCTCCACACAACCTTCACTCCCAAGAATCCATCACCTTTAAAGCTACTAATCACGTCAAATTTACCTTCTTTCCACAAAATGATTAGACCTCTGGAAAGTCCTTTGGATTCCGAAAAAGAAAAACCAACCTCTTCACCCTCCCTGCAAAACACCAGAACCAGAAGAAATTCTCATCTTGCTTGTCTTCTTTTGCATCCTCTTCATTCTTTTATTAAATAAAATTCCCCGTTCGGAACAGTAGCAGTATTTCAAATTTTTTGGTCTTTTCACAGGACTAGTCATGGCCGGAACCTCACTAATAGTAGTACAAATATGTGCCTCCACAGATCAAGCGACCTTAGTACCTGACGAGCAG
This sequence comes from Lathyrus tuberosus, assembly GCA_022829125.1. Lineage (NCBI taxonomy): Eukaryota > Viridiplantae > Streptophyta > Magnoliopsida > Fabales > Fabaceae > Lathyrus > Lathyrus tuberosus. The sequence continues at coordinate 868,482 of JALAZF010000426.1, read as the reverse complement.
GAGATAGGATCACTACACGACAATAAATCCACCCTATGATCTGAGCTGCCAGATGTTTCTTTCAGGAGACAAACTGTTGTGTCAAAGGAGCCATCCTCAGGAATAGGGACAGACGACACCTGATCAGTAAGAACTGCAACCAATTTACCCGAAAGTTCAGCCTCGCTACCGATTTCTTCATTGTCCCTTTCATTGAAATCTTCAAATAAGTCTTCACTGCCATTCATTCTAAAACTGTTATTACTGTCCGACCATTCACTTTCGCTTTCCTCTGACTGAACTGACTTGTAATTATCAGTTTTGGAGACAGAAATTTCCTTTAGGACACGGAACGGTCCGAAAGTATCCTCCCTCAACACCAAAGTAAAGATGTTTCCATTAACATCCACATTCAAATTCTGAATGAGCTCACATGCAATAGACATCTTTACGAGGATCCTACCGACATCGAAATTCAATCCCTTCATAGTGCTTTCGTCAACGCTAACAAACGTTCCAATTGAATTACCTATAGTTTCGAAAAATTCGGTGTTCCATGCTTGAACTGGCACTCCGTAAACCCTCACCCACATAACTCTGACTTCACCAACGTCTTTCTCCCCCCAAGGTTTGATAGTGGAAAACCACTCTTTACACGATCGTTCACCCTCCCTTACCAAATCCTGAAATGAGCTTTTTGGATTCATGATCTCCTAATGTCTTTCCAAGTGATTTTGCATACCAGTTTCTTGACCAACAGATGTATGTGTCGGGTTCGATGAAGAACTATTGGCTTGAGTAATCCCTACCATAATGTAAAATTTTAAGTAAGTCTCGTATTCTTCACAGGACTTAAGAAGAGCATACTATAGTTTTCCTTTCCTCTTAGTGTTTGTAGGTCTCACCAGTTCGATGTCTAGTACGGTTTTGAAAACATTGGTATACGGTGCTTTTTTTGTCAAAATTACTTCATACTACCATCATTTTCTATCTGTTTCAGTACTTGGTGGTAATGAGGATGGATAAACTTGACTCTGATGTGATATTTGTTGGCCAACCCTATATCTGTTCCTTCCAACTCTCTTTATTTTGCTTACCGGTCACAAAATCTTATGTCATGAAAAGTGTATCTCTTTCGTAAGCAGGAAATTATTTATTGACATTCATTTGCTTAGTGCAGCATAGGATATAAACTGAAAAAAGGGCGTGCTGTTTTTTTCTTCTTCTGAATAACTGTTTGTCTGCAGGTTGTATTTTTTGGATTAGTTTATCATGTGGATCACTTTACCTTTTCATTGATGATTGTGCCTGGGACTTTTGAAGACTAACCTTGTTATTCTTGATTCAGGTTTACCAATTGATGCTACTTTCATTCTTTTTCTTTTTAATACATGATATGATCTTTAATTTGGCATAGATTTTAATAGTTGCTTCACAAAACTTGTTATTTCTAGGATTGGTACAATTTTTAGAGTGTATGTAATATGGAACTTAAAATATATTTAGATTCATTCTTGCTATTAACTGGTTAAATTTATTGCCTCTCTAGCTCAAGGAAGCACAATAGATCACCATCACCTCCAATCAGAAGATCAATATCCACGGATAGAGGTTCTGTCACTAAAAGCAAGATCAAAATCGACAACGTAGAACACCAACCAATTTTGAAGCATCTAATTCCAGCTAGAGTACCTGTAAACAAATCTCTTGTCACAATGCCACCATCTACAGAACATAACTCAAACGTCTATCAGCATTCACAAGAGGCGGTAAAGCACAGTAACACTTCTGAACCTGTCTATAATCTTCAGAAAGTAAGCCTTAGGAAAGTTCATCAAGAACATTAAGAGGAACAGTTAAAACAACCATTTGCAGTAGTAAAACAAATTGGTGTTAGGAAAAGCAAAGCTGACAATAATAAGGTCAAGGCCAGACAACTTCAACAATCTCCCTTTAGGATTCAGAAGACTGATGAAATCGTAGAGCCTCCTCGAAAGCGTGATTACTCGGAGCTGGAAAATGATTTTAGCTTTATGGAGTCTACAACCAATAGTGCATCAAATGTTCAAAAGAAACGCCACAACATTTCAAGGAATTCTCAGACTCCTGAATCAAGGTATGTATGGCTAAAAGAACCACCCAAGTTTTCTACTTATTTAGTTTTATCATTGAAAACCATAAATAAGCATTTGTTTTGGTCACATGCAGACGTATTATGCAATGAGCTGAACCATTGTCTTCTAGTGAAGTTGAAAACAAACTTTTAAGTGGTCGCAATTCATCCATGCATGACCTTAAAAGAAGTCGATCGACGCCACGAGGAAGGTTTTTTATTATAATTGATGAGTTCAGTTTTTGTATAATGATTGTTTTTTATGTGCATGTTGAATTGCCACTTATAGTTTTGTATAGATCTCAAGGTCTTGAGGTCTGTTTCTGTGATCTTTATCTAATGTTGTGTTTGGTCATGCTCCTTTGTAATCACGAGATGTTATTCTATAGGACACAATATTTTTTTTATATTGCCTCATGTTTATATTGTTCTTATTCAAGGTTTCCTCACTCCATATTTTCCTTGATTTGACTGTATAAATAACTCATCAATCATAAACAAGTTCATGAACTCATGATGTAAAATGCCAACATCAATGATAAAATCGGCTGTAAACATGCCAACATCAATAGTAAACACGGGTGTAATACACCGTGTTTTTACATTATTTAAAGAAAATAGGATGTAAATTTGCAAATCTCTAAGGTATTAACGGCTCATTTTACACCCGATATTTATAAAATTGGGTGTAAATTTGTTTGATTGAAATGCTATTATTTACACATTTACACCCGTTTTCTATAAAATAGGATGTAAAGTGGAATATATATACATCCGTTTTAAACAAAAAAGGGTGTAATATACCATCTATAAATGTATATATTAAAAAATTTACACCCGATTTCTATTAAAAAGAGTGTAATATAACATTAAATTTACACCCGTTTTCTATAAAATAGGGTGTCAACTGGAATGTATATACATCCGTTTTAAACAAAAAAAGGGTGTAATATACCATCTATAAATGTATATATGTAAAAATTTACACCCGATTTCTCTAAAAAAGAGTGTAATATAACATCAAATTTACACCCGTTTTAAAACGGGTGTAAATTTGTCAGACATTTCTCACCCGTTGAATTCACACCCTCCAATAACGGGTGTTAAATGTATAAAAAACGGGTGTAATTTCATATTTCTGCACTAGTGATACCAGAACATTAAAACATCAGGCTGTAATGTTTTTAGGGCTGCGCTGATTATGTTGATTTAAGGAGATCTGTCAGTTAGATTGGATGCGAATTTCCTGGTACAATCAGTTATGAAGAAGATTAGTTTATTGCGAATTTAAAGCATAAAGATATGGAGAATATTTAGAGTTAACTATTGAAGATTTAATTGAAGATTTGATTGAAGATCTATTTAGGAGCAGAATCTTTTGCAGATTTGTTACAGAAGATATGATATGATTTGAAGGCCCAAATCCAGTTGGGATTGTATTATAAATAGAATGCTTGTAACCTAAGAAAGGGCACGGGTCCAAGATGTAGAGCATTAGGGCTTTGTCTAAGTAAACCACTCGGGTTGTGAGATGGTCACTGTGTTATTACTCAGAAACCTGTAGGTAATGAGTTAGGTATTGTTCTTGGAGGAAGCTTTGAAGCAACTCCAATGTGTGTCATGGAAGTGTGTCTTCTATGTGTCTATGATTAAACAGTTGTTGGTAATCAAGCTGTTGATGCAGTGGCGGTGAAGTTGACTGCTATACATCATTGAGATGATTGGAAGTGAGATGGAGTCTCTTACCTAGGGAGGACTTAGGTAGAAGGGTCATTGGGTAGTGATTAAATTAGGTAGACTGTCAACTGGTCTGTTGAGTCTGTAATTTGATACTACTAATAGTGGACTTCCTTCCTGGCTTGGTATGCCCCCAGATGTAGGTAGTTAGACCGAACTGGGTGAACAATCCTCGTGTTGATATACTGTTACTATTATTGCCTTGTTCATACAGCAGGTTGCGATGTTGTGACATTGCACGAGACATCACACATCTGTACCAGAATTTCAACGGTTTTTTAAATAACCGTGGTGAAAGGCCTAACTTTTCACTACGGTTGGAATTTTAACCGTGGTTAAAAGTATTTTAATAAAATTAAAAAAAATACATGCATCTAATTTGCGCTATTACAACGGTGGAAAGCATACCCATAATAGTTTTAGTGTTACCAAGGGCGTAATTTGTAGTAGTGAACTTTGACCTTTTTCTTTGGAGTACCTTGTTTTTCATTAACCTCAAAGAAATCATCCAACCCAAGCGTCCCCTTATCTTCACCATCATCAAATGATAAACCATCAAATCAAATTCAATATCTTCACTATCATCAAATGATAAACCATCAAATCCAAAGTCACTATCTTCATTATAATTGTTTTCATCTGTATGAATATCATCTACTTCATTTGCTTCATTAGCTTTAACACCACCAACACCATTAGCATCGCTACCTTGAACATCATTGACTTCACTAGCTTCATTACCATCAACATCGCTACCTTGAACATCATTGACTTCACTAGCTTCATTACCATCAACATCGCTACCTTGAACATCATCAACATCTCTCTCTCTCTCTCTCTCTCTCTCTCTCTCTCTCTCTCTCTCTCTCTCTCTCTCTCTCTCTCTCTCTCTCTCTCAGCATGAGCATCATAAACCATTGTACTATAACTCATAACTTTGAATGAGTAAAACAAGAATGAAACATAAATGCTAAATACCATAGATAAGATAAATGCTAAATACCAGAACGCCATCATCGTCTTATTGTGGTTATCGTTCTCCGTCGCCGTTCTCCAATGGAAGTTCCCCTTGCCTCCTCTTAGGCATCATACAAGGACCCAAAGGCTTCCTAGAAGTTCCCTTTGCCAAGTAAGCATTTTTTTAACAGGTCACTGACGTCAGGGATGAAAATCAACATAGACATGAGATATTAGGACTCAGACCTGAAAAAAAAATATTTAGGGACTAATCACAAAAACACGCTAACTTACAGGGACCAGAATACTATTTAAGCCTAAATTAATCTTAAAATGTTTTATTTGACCAACAGACTTATAAAATATGTAAAGTCAGTGGATAATAAAATAAGAATATAGGTTTATATTTCATCCCTGATCGTCGCCCTTCTCTCTGACCCACTCCTTCCTAGTTGTTTCTTGCATCTTAATCTGAGTCCACTCACTCTCTCGACTTTATGAATGTTTCGTCTCAGTCTTGTATATTCAACAAATCACATTTCCAATTGATTCATCTGCAACATGTCAAAGTACAAGTTTTAATTTTTTCTCTTTTTCCTCAATTCCCATTTTAGAGTAACCAAGAATCGTTTGAGTGATTTTGTAATATAATGATCTTTAGAGATATAGATTTCTAAAATAATTATTTGTAATTTGTTAGGGATATTTTATTTTGAGTGATTTTGTTAACGGTTATACTTGTAGTGGTAGACCAGTGAAATGGATGAATTCACCCTCGTGGAGCCAAAAGCCAATTTCACATTTACACTTTGTAAAATTCTTATATCTGATATTTCAAAATTACTCTTTTTATTTTTTTTTTAACATTGAAATTTCATTTAAAACCAAGGCAAGAAAGTAAATGGGCCGTCCGATCCCATGATATATTATTTTAGGCCTATAAATACCCCCCACTTTTTCTTAATATACTTCATCATTCTCTTCTCCCAATTATCAAGTCCAAAATGAAGGCAATATCTCTCCTCTTCTTTGCTTTGGTGGCTTCGGTAGTTGTTTCTCAGACGGCTGCAAGAACATGCATTCGCAACTGTGGGTGCTTAAACCCTCCTCATTGTGATGTAGCCTCCATCAACCGCAACGCCAGTTCCACTCTCTCCATCAACCACACTGCCAGTTCCACTCCCACCGTTGCCGCTGATGTTGCCGCCGTTGCCGCCAAAAATGTTAATACTTAGTATTATCATTATTGGTTTTATATAATAACGCATTATCTGTTTGTTGGTTTAGTCTAGTTTTATGTAATAAAGCATTTTATGTGCTTGTTGGTTGTGTTTAGGTTTTGGTAATTTGATGTTTTTATTTCCAGCAGCTTGTTAATTTAATGTTAATTTGTAGTGAGTTGTATTGAGTCGTAGTTATGAAATGAATGAATGAAGGATGATCCTTGTTTTCTTAAATTTTCTTTATAACATGCTCCATTTAGCTTTCCATTTTGTTAAATTTTCTTTCTTTCTCTTTTTCCATCTTCTTTTCTTTCTTTCCAAATAGTTACATTTTCTAAAAATTTTGAGTAAGCTATGTGATGTTTTCATAAGCTATGTAATGCAAGGAGATAATCAATCCAAGCAATAAGAAGTAAAATGGAATCTCGAGTAGTAAAGTAAAAGTACATATAATGAATGGCTCATTTCCTCAAAGAAGAATACGTACATATGGATGCAATAAATGGAATATTTCTTTCTTGGGTTTATAATTCAAAGGAAAAGGACAAGGTTTTTTGAATGCTACTGTGACAAAGAAAATTAGTGACTCAATTTGTTCTGCAAGAGCGAATTTGAAAGTTATGTTGTGTGCTCAGAATTTTATTTTGGTATATGAAAATATGTTAGAGAGTAAACAATTCTCTTAGATAACATCTAAGATATTTATGAAAGTATGCAAAAACCTACAGTAGGAAAACTGGGTAAATTCGCTGGGCGAGGAAGCCAGCGAATGCTCGCTGATGTGTTCGCGGGGCGAAGGTGCCAGCGAAGGGTGGCAGAAACTTCCACTTTTGAAAACACCCAAACTTCGCTGGGGCGAGTGTGGTAACGAAGGTTCGCTTCGCGAGTGAAATGGTTCGCCTAGCGAGCCCGCGATAAATCTTTTGGGCGGTTTAAGTCTGAGGCACTTAAAGTGTCATGTTTTAGTTCATTCGCTAGGCGAATGAAGCCTTCGCTGGGCGAAGGGTGCTGAGATTTTATTTGTATAAATAGATTTTCAGTTGTTGTAAATCACATATCTTGTTCATTTTGACTAGAATTCATAGTTTACAGTATTTTGATAATCAAAAAGTGTATTTTCGATTGGAGAAGCTGAAGTCGCATCCATTCTCGATTATTCGTCGTGGATGCTCATTCATCTTCTCTCTTTTCTTGTTATCCAATCTACCATGAGAAGTGGTAGCTAACACTCAATGTTGAGGTTAGATGTAGTTGATCCTACTTTTATGTATTGCTTTTGATCTATGGTGTATGAACAAAGTCTTTGATCAATATATATGATGTTGTTTTCTCTTAATGATCCATGTGTGATTTGTTCTACTCTAGACATAGATTCTACAAATCATGACCTAACAATTTTATCTCTTAAAAACCAAACTCTAGACATAGATTTGGGATTTGCTATTCGCATTGTATTGATCTTAATGATCGTTGCTTAGATTGTTAGCGTGAGACATCATCTAACGGTCTAAACAACGATACTCGCGACTTCGCTTTAGACATAAACGTAGTCGGGAGGATACGCGGTTATATTGGTCGAAAATCGAGTTCATACGCTTGATTAATCGTTATACGTGAAAAGGATTGGCGAAACCTAACCTTAACATGCTTTTATAAAACCTTTTACAAAATCTTTGTCTCTATTAATCTTTGCTACAAGTGAATGTTACAACCAATTGAGAAACTTTTGAAACCGTTAACTTAGAATATCACAACTATTGAAAGGCACGCATCGAATATCAAACAATCCCTGTGGATACGATTAAAAACAACCCACACTAATACTCTTCTAACAGTAGTTGAAAGTTGAAGTTTGGTATCATCAATTAATTAGAATTTCTACTAATCATACTAATTTATACTATTCATACATTAGAAGAGATATAATGAGTTTGATCATATAACATAAACTATGGTTCAAAAAGTTCAAATATATGAATAACTTCGAAATGGTACCATATGTCCCTTTAAGTCAACGCAATGTGTAATTATGCATGGACATTAAGTGTAGGACCAGAAGTTCAAATCTCCGGCATTCTATTTATTCGCCATTAAAAGATGAATTCCAATTACTATATCAATTATCCTTGCGTCTACGGGAAACATCCAAGACATATAATGTTGGAGCTCTGCAGAGTATCGTTGTACCTATGAACGACTCCATACGAAGTATTATGCTGGAATTACCTATGAGATGTAGACGGTCACAATTTATGTTATATATAAATGCCTTTTAGTTTCATTTAAATGAAATAAATAAGAATGATTTATATAATTTGTTTAAAGATGATGTAAAAATGAATAAGATATTAAATTTCATGTATCTTTTATTAGTGTCTTTCTTCTATAACGATTTTTAATGTTAATTTTTTTCTTAACTTTTAATATGTCTATATTGTTAACAATTTTAAGAGAGAACTATAGAATAACATTTTTTTTTTGTGCATATAGAATTGAATAGTTTGAGAACGTTTAATGAAAGTTGAAGTTTGATATCATCAATTAGTTACAATTTGTATTATTTCTACATTAGAAGAGACATATATTATATTAATATGAAGTTAGGTAGCCCCATTCCTATGAAAGTTCACACTTCACATATGTACAATATCAATCTTTATAGCCCGTAACTATATGAATTATTGGTTAGAAGCATCAGAGATCAACCACTTATCAAACTTCCTGCACGAGATAATCTTTGTGTTTGAGAAGTGATTTCAAATTTTCAAGAAAAGGTGTGTCCGTTATGTTTTCTGGTGGAGGAAAATGTTGTCCATTTGTTGATTCATTGTTGCAAGAGTCTAAATGTGTGGAAATTTGTAAGTAGATGGTTTTGGGTGAGTGTGGATAATCCTGAGAACCTTCTTGGGTATTTTAGGAATTGGATTGTCGCGATGCATTTGAGACGAGTGAACACTAACAACGCGATTGGTTTGTGGTTGATAATTTGTTGGAGTTTGTGGACTTGTCGGAACAATATCATGTTCAAGGAGGAGATTTGGGATGTTGAGTTAGTGCCTCATAGGATTGTTCTTCTTTCTTGGTGGTGGATTGGAAAGAAACAAAAAAAATGCTTATACTTGTAATTACTATGAAAAGGTTAACTTCCCATGTGAATTTTTGTAGGGGATTTATTTGAGGGTGGTTGGTTGATTTGGTATCTGGGTTAGGATACCCTTTTTATCCTTGGAATATATTTTTGCTTATTAAAAAAAAAAAAACACATAGCACTGTAAATACCGACTGCTATGAGAGATCAACCACATCAATTCATCTTCAAACAATGGGAAATAAAATAACATTCTCTCTTTTTATTATTCTTGTTCTTTCAATGGCATTTGTGCTTGAAGCTGGAGCTTCTGGAAGAGGTCACAATGCTCTTCTGCATGGTGTCAATCTCGAATGCACCAAAAACTATCATTGCACAGTTCCCCTTTGCTTGGACAGTTTCACTGCTGCTTCTCCCGCCACCACTACTCTGCCACCTCCTACTCCATATGATAGTTAAAATTATCATTTAATGTAATAAAAATCATGTTAATATATCTATTACGAGTACATTTGAATAAAAATTTCTTATTTATAATGTTTGTGTTCAAATGTTTTTTTTTTTAATTTTTCTGTGCTGTATCATTTTGTTCAATCATCATTTTAAGAATTATTGTTCAGTGACCATTCTCACCTAACATAAAAGTATCTTTAATAATGGTGTAACGTTAATTAGCACAACTTTAAATTAAAATGAGAAAAAACTTCATGTAATACAATCCCAGAAATATGAATTTCTTATACCCAATATGCATATGGAACTACAAAAGAAAATCGTTTTGGAGTTTCAAACCGAAAGTAGTACTTTTGGGTGACAGAGAATATTAGTTGAAAACAAACTAAATTTATATATTCTTCTTTTTTAAAACACTTGTTTATTGGAAAAATTAAAAGTGATACTTATTTTCATATTAGCATTTTGATTAATAAACCTTAAGTCTTTTTGCTTCGAAAATAATTATATTAATGAGAAAGATTAAAATAAATAAAATAAGAGACATTAGAATATTTTACACAATGGTGACATTAGTTGTGAGGGGTGTATGAGAAACAAACTTTATGTAGAGATTGACTTCAAATTTGTTCAAAAAATATTTATTTCTATTTTCTTATTAGTTTCAATGGTCCACCCCTATTTCTCTAAGGTTGTAGGCGATAATATCTAATTTAAAATATTTCTCGATGTCACTATCATTTTATAAAGTAAACTACCAATCAAGTTAAAGGTGATCCTTCAGTAAAAGAAATTGAGAATATACGTTAGATAAATGAAATAATAGTAATAATAATAATTATTATTATTATTATAATATTTCAAAGGAAAAATTTTATTCAATGATACAAGGTACTTCCAAATTCAGTTAGTCTTCTCAACAAATGAGAAGTTAAATATTAGTTTCATTATGGTTTTTTATGAAGAGATAAAGTAATTAATACAGATATTACACATTAAAGATTATTTGGATATTACACATCAAAGATTATTTAAAATAATAACATGATATAATAAGAATTAAATTTGAAAAATTATTAAAATTTCAATTTAAATTTCAATTTATAATAATATGAATTCTATAATTATAAAATAAATGTAAATATTAAAATATTAATACTAGTCATCCTAAATAAATCTAACTCTCAACCCACACACTAAATCCACTGAAACGATAAAACTCAGAAGGTGATGGTCCTTGTTAGTCTGACTGTTAGTCTGACAATAGGGAGTGTGATCTAAGAAGGTGATGGTCCTTGTTAGTCTGACTGTTTAAATTTTTTGATTTTCTATGTTTGTTATTTCTTTTTAAACGTTGTGGACATTTTGATGTTGAAAATTTGAGTTTTTGTTTGTCCAAAGTTGGAAAAAGTCAGGTGAGAATGACGTTTTCTAGCGCGACCCTTGTGAATTATGATTTGGGAAGGTGATAGTGGACTTCCAAGAGTCTGATTGTTTAAAAATTTTAATTTCTATGTTTATTACTCTAATTTTTCACGTTGTAGACAATTCGATTGTATAAAATTTTAAATTTCTATGTTTGTTGGTATAATATTATAAACATTGTAGGTGATCTGATGTTAAAATTTTTGAACCAGTGTTCATTCAAGGCTGCAAATAGTCAATTAAAAATGACACTTTTTAGTGTGAAACTTATGAATTGTAATTTGGAATGGTAACGCTTGACCTCCATGAATTCGCTTAAATAAGTCTTAAAATTATATATAATTTTTTATTGCAATTAGTTATTTTGAACGAAGGTTTAGAAAAGCTAAAAAAAAATCATAAATTAAAAAATCCTGTAATTTAATCTTATCCTATAGCATTTTTTAGTGTTAGAATGATAAAAAAAATAGAAATATCAACAAAATAGAAAATCTCAAGCTTGTTGCACTTCAATTTTATCCATCATTGTTATTTCTATTGAATACTACAAATATTAATATATTTTATCATTAATATTTTATTTTTTTCTTATTTTTGTTCAATATATATATATATATATATATATATATATATATATATATATATATATATATATATATATATATATATATATATATATATATATATATAATTAAATTACAATTATTTATATTTTTTTGAAGGTTTATGGAAATATTTAAAGAAAAAGTAAAATAACAGTGATAATTATATTAGAACTATTAATCATGGATGAGAGATAATTTATGAATGCAGAAAAATAGTAGAAACAAAAGAAATTCATTAGCTTTTTAAATGTCTAATTGTGAAAATTTTAGGCTAATCTTCTCTATTTCTAGAATGCTTTGTGGTCCATTAAATATTGTGAGCAGTAATGTGACATAACCCTTGTAGCACTGTATTTAAGACTATATGTAGGATAGTGAAGTCTTACCCTAAAAAAAAACCATATAGTAATTGAACTAAATACGGGAGAAAGATTTTGATTGGTTCTTATTTTGAGGGTGAAAATTATTGAAGGCAAAGGTTCTATTTATAAGAAAAGTTTTTTTTAAGCAAGTTATCCAATAAAGCAAGAACTAAGGGTTCTCGAACCTGGTTACAAATGAAATGAGCTAAACCAGCTCGAACAAAAAGAAATTGCTAACCAAAGGGAATTAGCCTCATTTAAATAGATACCTCTAGAAATTAAGTTATCCTTGGTTGGAAGCCTCTTCCAAAATAGACGCTAACCAAACGCTTTCATACGCGAAGGAACTTCCGTCTTCCAAAGCCTCCTCCACTCGCCGGTTGTCCCACACCCCCTGCCCACTGTACTGCTGGCCGGGCCACCACCAACCGACCTGCTACCAGCCAGAGATCTCTCCAAGCTCCTTCCCGCGAAGGGGCTGCTGCCAGCGAAAGAAGGAACAACCACTGTGTTGTCATACACAGCAGTACCAGCGGTACTGTACAATAAAACACCCGCAGCAGCAGTTCTGCTAGCTGCCAAAACCGCCGTACAGGATTTGACGGTAAAACCGATTACAGGTTCGGGAAGCCAAATGAACTTATCTCGACCGTTAATTGCAGGCCCTGCATTAATAATAAGATTCTTTAAAACCAGTCTGCTCACATGTAAATCAGAATTCACAGTAACATCAATTCCAAAATCACCCCAACTCCAACCCCCTTCCACCCAACCTCTCATTCCGGCTACAGACGCATTTTGAAGCCTAGATTCGGAAAACAGAACTAGGAATTTATCCTTCAATCTAAAATTGCCGAACCACTTGGAATACCAAAAAGAGGTAATGTAACCATTCCCCATTTCCACCCTACAATTCTTTGCAAAAATGTCTTCTTCTAATTTTTTATCGATAGACCTAATATCTTTCCACCACATTGATTTAGAGACGCTAGGCCGAATATCAGAATTCCCGTTAAACATACTCAAACTAATATCACCATATCGGGTTCTCAAGATGCTATACCATAAACAGTCTGAACCTTGCAGAATCCTCCACCTCCATTTAAGAAGAAGCGCAACATTAAAATCCTCGATACAACGCAATCCTAAACCACCTTGCTCCAACGGCAAACCAACATCCTTCCGTCCTACCCAATGAATCCGTCTCCGCTCCTCCGTGCCCCCCCATAAAAATTTACTTTGCAACGAAGTTATTTCATTGGCAATTTTGACGGGAATCCTATAAAAAGATAACATAAAGATTAACATTGAACATAAAACCGATTTTAGAAGGGTAATTCTTCCCCCTAAACTAAGCAACCGACACTTCTAACTAGAAAGTCGTTTCTTAATCTTATTGACCAAGCATCTCCACATTGATAACCTTCTCGGATTGGACCCAATTGGAATACCAAGAAAGTTAAAACTATTATCCTCTCTTATACAAGAAAGAAAAGAAGCCACCGCCTTCAAAAAATGAGGATTCGAATTAATTCCAATTAATTTACTCTTATGGTAGTTAATTCCCAATCCCGAAACAAGCTCGAAACTCCTATGAACCGCCTTTAGGGGCCACATTTGTTTCCAACTACTACCTCCGATTAGCAAGGTGTCATCCGCAAATTAAAGGATATGGACCGAGCAATCCCTATTTACAAAAACTCCTTCATATTCCCCTATTTCCACTGCCTTATTGACCAAGCACGAGAGAGCCTCCGCAACAATCACAAAAAGGAACGGAGATAAAGGATCTCCTTGCCTTAAGCCTCTCTCCACCTTAAACTCCTTAGTCGGACTTCCATTCACTAACACCAACATATTGCTATTGAAAACCAACAACTTCATCCATCTCATCCAAATAACCCCAAATCTCATCCTCCTCATCATATATCTAAGAAAACTCCAACTCACTTTGCATAAGCTTTTTCGAAATCCACCTTGAAGAGAGTGCACCTCTTCCCTTCCTTCTTACAAAAGTCCACCAACTCGTTCGCTACAAGAACATCGTCCAAAAGTTGGCGCCCGTGAACGAAAGCACTTTGACAAGATGAGATAATGGTATGCAAAATGGTCTTCAACCTTCCCGCTAAGAGTTTAGACAACACTTTGTATAAACTTCCCACAAGGAAAATGGGTATATAGTCGTCAAGCTCCAACGGATTAGGAACCTTCGGTACAAGCGTCAAGAACGAAGAAGTGATAGCTTTCGGTAACACCGTTCCCGAGTGAAATCCATTGAAGAAATTAACAAAGTCTTCTTTGAAAATGTGCCAACATATTCGGAAAAACAAGATAGTATAACCGTCGGGACCCGGACTTTTCGAACCTTCACACCCCCACACCGCCTCCCTTATCTCTTCCTCCAAAAAAGGTAATTCAAGAAACGCACTATCGATGCTATTAAAGCTTTTAAAATTAATACCATCAAGAAGAGGTCTATCTACATCTTCTTCAATAAATTTGCAAGAAAAATGATCCAACACCTCCTTCTTTACCTTACTCACCGGATCCACCCTGCCACTCTCCATATTGACCGAGCCAATGTGGTTACGCTGCTTCTCTCTTTCATGACTCTATGGGAGAACCTACTATTATTATCACCGTCGTTATTCCACTTCAACCTCGCCTTTTGAATTAACATATTTTCCTTTATTTTAAGATTAAGCCAAAACCGGTTTGAGGCTTCCTTCCTTTTGGAGAGGACGTCATCTAACGCACTAACATCAAAGTTTGATAAGAGATCCTCCGCTTCGTTCAAATCCCTCAAACTCACCTTCACCTCCAACTCAAACCTGCCGAACACCTCCGCATTCCACCATCTAAGCCGATCTTTAAGCTTCCTCAACTTCTCCTTTAAAACAAAATCACTCCTACCTACCACCACCATTCTTCTCCACTCCTCCTCATCAAACGGAATGAAATCTTTATCCGAAAACCACTCATTGTTAACTCTAAACGGCTTCGGACCCCAATCAGCCCCATCCACCACCAACCAAATTGGGCAATGATCCGAAATATCCCTCTGACCAATTAACTGACCAACCACCCCCCATCTCTCCACAATAGATTTAAAAACTAAAAAACGATCGATCCGACTCATGGACTGTCCATCTCCACTAAACCAACTATAATTCTTCCCTTTACACAGAACATCCAACAAGTTTCTTTTTCCAATAAAAGTGCCAAATTCCTCTATCTCATACCTCCTATAACCGACAGCCCTCCCTTTTCTTTCTCTAGAACTTTTAACCGCATTAAAGTCCCCACTGATTATCCACTCGCCATCCATACTTCTGTCTTTTAAATCCAGCAGACTTTCCCACATAGATCTCTTCTTGGCCAACTCACAAGAAGAGTAGACATTACAAATATAGTAACTGTGATTTCTCCACACAACCTTCACTCCCAAGAATCCATCACCTTTAAAGCTACTAATCACGTCAAATTTACCTTCTTTCCACAAAATGATTAGACCTCTGGAAAGACCTTTGGATTCCGAAAAAGAAAAACCAACCTCTTCACCCTCCCTGCAAAACACCAGAACCAGAAGAAATTCTCATCTTGCTTGTCTTCTTCTACATCCACTTCATTCTTTTATTAAATAAAATTCCCCGTTCGAAACAATAGCAGTATTTCAAATTTTTTGGTTTTTTCACAGGACTAGTCCTGGCCGGAACCTCACTAATAGTAGTACGAATATGTGCCTCCACAGAACAAGCGACCTTAGTACCTGACGAGCAGGAGATAGGAACACTGCACGACAATAATCCCACCCTATGATCCGAGCTGCCAGATGTTTCTTTCAGGAGACAAACTGCCGTGTCAAAGGAGCCATCCTTAGGAATAGGGACAGACGACACCTGATCAGCAAGAACTGCAACCGATTTACCCGAAAGTTCAGCCTCGCTGCCGATTTCTTCATTGTCCCTTTCATTGAAATCTTCAAATAAGTCTTCACTGCCATTCATTCTAAAACTGTTATTATTGTCTGACCATTCACTTTCGCTTTCCTCTGACTGAACTGACTTGTAATTATCAGTTTTGGAGACAGAAATTTCCTTTAGGACACGGACCGGCCCGAAAGTATCCTCCCTCAACACCAAAGTAAAGATGTTTCCATTAACATCCACATTCAAATTTTTAATGAGCTCACATGCAATAGACATCTTTACGAGGATCCTACCGACATCGAAATTCAATCCCTTCATAGTGCTTTCGTCAACGCTAACAAACGTTCCAATTGAATTACCTATAGTTTCGAAAAATTCGGTGTTCCATGCGTGAACTGGCACTCCGTAAACCCTCACCCACATAACTCTGACTTCACCAACGTCTTTCTCCTCCCAAGGTTTGATAATGGAAAACCACTCTTTACACCATCGTTCACCCTCCCTTACCAAATCCTGAAATAAGCATTCCTCTAATTCTCCAACAAGCAAAGAGAACCTCCCATCGGTGTGACTTTGATAGAGAAAATACCCTCAATTTCGAAACTAGTTTGCAAGTTATAGGTTGCTCCTGGGATGAGGACTTTTCCTACATACGCCTTCTTCAGTCTTTCTTTGGTCTCCGACTTCGACTCATAATGAACCACCCTATACTCTTCATCGCCCTGCTGTTTTCCTACCTTGTTTGCCACGACCTCTGCAAATGTTTTATTCCCTACACCATTACCACCTCTATAAAATGGCACCTTCTGCAAAGGTTTAGCTCTAAAGTTCTCCCCTCCTGAATGTTGTGATTTTGACTTCCCAGAGCTCATTCCAAATCGTGGCAAATTCGCGTGTATTTTCTTGCCGTCGATAATAATGTTATCTAATTTGACCGCCAATAAACTTGCGTCTCCATCTTCCCTAAACCTTGCGAAGCCGGAGCGCTTTCCAATTTTGTTCCTCTTTGGTGGTATGGCCACCTCTACAATCTCCCCCACGTATCCAAAGAGGGCGAAAATATCTTTCGCCTTTGTTCTGTCTGGAAACTCGGAGAAGAAAATTGATGATAATTCCTTTTCAGCCTCTCCACTATATCCCCTTCCGACTAGGAAAGAATCCCATGAAGCACTTCCCTTCGAAAACCCTTCCTTCGCACCTCTGTCCACCTCTTATCACCGTCCATAAAACGTAGTCCCAATCCGAAAAACCACTCCAACCTGTGCTAAACCCAGAGGAATCGCACGACCCTAAACATACGCTAAAACCTAGAAAACCTAGAAAATCAGCTCCAAAACCAAGGCCCCTAACCCTAAAGTTAGGAATTTAAGCCGAAGATTTCGAAGAAGAAGTCTAGGTCTTCATGAAAGTAGCCGGAAATTTGGGAACACCGCTGAGATGCTATCACCAATTTCTGTTACCGGAGCTCACATTCATAAGAAAAGTGACTGTACGATAACATAAACTTTGTTTAATCTAATAAGGAAAATTGTGTTTAAGTAAAGAAAATATAAGATTCCCCAAGAAACCTTGAAAATCTTTTTAAACGTAAAACTAAAAATTAGAATTTTTTTTTAAATTTCATTTTTTTACCCTTTATAAGACATAGACTATTTAAGCTTTTATTTCTAGTTGATTAAATATATATAAAAATATTACTTGTATATTGCAATAATAATTATATAATTCTTTTCAAAATTTTAAAATATTGCTCATAATATATTTTTGTTTCTAATACTCTATTCCGCTGAGTTTTTATTTAATAAAAAATAATTATTATTGGAAAAAGAATCAATTCGAATGAAATGATAATAAATACCACATGAAATTTATAATGGAGAGATGGTTTTTTCTTGATAAAAAAAATTTGAGTTGGAGTTATTTAAGTCTTTACATCACTTGTGAGCATCACCATAGTACATCACTATAATAAAGAAAGGCATTGGAAACTCCCTACAATGGCATTGAATTCATTGTACTTTTCTTATTCTCTTTTTGATTAAAATTTTTCTAGTGCAAATTTAAATAATTGCTTATTAATTAATATTTATTTTCACACTTGCACAAGTAGCGGGAAACTTTTTAAAATTTGTAACTATATTTACATTATTTGGATTTAAAGTAGACAATAGTGAAAATTCAAAAACTACTTTTTTTACTATTTAGTTATAATAACTGAAAACATAGTAATTAGAGCAACTACATTATAAATACATTCCATATTTCTTAAGCTTTTATCAACAACATTATGAATATATTTCATATTTCTTAAGCTTTTATCAACAACATTATCAAAATGAAAGGAATTTTCAATCTCTTTCTGATTATTTCTCTTCTACTATCAAGTTTTCATGTTGCTCTCCTCCTCTTTGAAATAGCATTCTGCTCTGGTAATAACCTCATCGATGCTGGATGCCGACTTTTGTGCTAGGGATTTGTTCTTCTTGCTAGAATAACATGGAAACTCGATAGTAGAAGAGAAGTAATCACAAAGAGATTGAAAATTTCTTTCATTTTGATAATGTTGTTGATAAAAGCTTAAGAAATATGGAATGTATTTATAATGTTGTCGATAAAAGCTTAAGAAATATGGAATGTATTTGTTGTTGAAGAGAAAGAATCGCAGAGTATAATAATAGTGTTGTTGATACGATCATATGAGTTGGAATCTTTGCTCTAATTATATTTCCAATTATTATAACTAAATAGTAAAAAAAAAGTAATTTCCAATTTTCTCTATTATAACTTTCTTGGTGTTGTTTGTTGTCAATTGTCGGTGTTGTCTATGCTATAATATTATGTATTAATCTTTTTATACTGTCTTTGTGTTATATTAATGTCATATTTCCAATGTTTTACATTAATGTCATAATATAAGTTTGATTCTAGAATTCAAACATGTAAATTAGTAGGGTTACTTTTTTGTGTTCCTCTCTAACATTTAATATCAATGTTTATTTATTAAAATTTAAGCATTCAAATTATAATCCAAAAGAAGTTTTTAAACTTTTGATGGCCCAAGAGATATTGATTTGAAAATAACTTCACTAGTATTGAGTGAGCATGGCAATAATTTTTTAACTAAATATTATTTATTTATGATTTCGAGATGGAATTATATAATTAATTGATTTTTTTGGTATGATTGAAACAAAGAAAATGCAAGCTTCCATCCAAGATATTTATTTTTCACATAAACTATATCGACCCAACATGTAGTCTATGGAACATTGAGTATTGAATCACAAATTTTTCAAAATCCCCTTTCAAAAACAAATACTTTATCCGAATATTTTCCACAAAATTCACAATCTCATTCACACCAGAAGCCATCTACCAACCCCCTTTAAAAAGGTCAATTTCTCTATGAACACCATCAACAACATAACCTTTGCAAGTCTTGCTACAATCACCATAAACAACAACTTATACCAGAAGTCGGGCAAAGAAATTGGTTTGAAATTCCCTCATGCTTGATTGGGTTCAGGTTGGGCTTGTCCTTACATTTGTTGCATCATTTACAGCATAAGCTAAGTTTGCTGTTGTTGCATCTGCTGCATGAACTGGGATCATTGATTCCCTTAATTACCAACCTCCTATTGGGTTTCCACATTTCGAGTTATAGGCTTCCCATGAACTCAACATCTGTCATACATAACTTGTTTGTCATACATATAGAAATCAAGTTGATCATGTCTAATACTATATAATATGACAATGGGGTTTATGCTGGCAAGCACACATCTGAGGCAGAAAAGAGATTTTACTTATGATGTTTCATGGTTGGGTCGAGAGTTGACCTGCTCTGATACGAAATGTAACACCCCATACATTACATGTCTAGAATAACATTATATGTAGCACTAGATTGGTACTAAAATTCATACATAAGCATTAAAATGATATCATAAGTCATGTACGTTACAAAATAATATCATTAGAGTACATGAATTGCAACCCATATCCATAAAATACTACAAAATATTTGATTCAACATAAATAAAATATGAAACATCTTCATTTGTGACTTAAGGCCGTCGTTCATTAGCCTTTTTGTGCATCGAGCTACCTGAAATATTCAACATGAGTGGAGTGAGATACTAAATTTCAGTGAGTTCTAGATTACACCATGAGCCCACTCGGCTCTACAGTTTTTTGAATTCCCTAGACAAACGGATATCTGCTGCCCACTAAGTCTTCTAGGTTTACTTGTCTTCCTTCTTTCGGGACCTTATCCCTCAAGGTAAGGTCTTACGGTTTACCTACCTTCCTTCTCTCGGGGTCTTACTCTCTTACCTTTTGAACTACACTCCCGACGAGACATGGGAATCAAACGTTCCACGTACATAATCCAGTTCATCTCAAAATCATCATATCGGTTATTATTGAGTATCTAAGTGTCATATCATTTTCTAAGTTACTTTACCGTCAGATTAGATACTAAATCCTAGGGTTTCCTCACTTTACCGAATTTTATCTTTTAGGTAAGTGAACTGTTCATACTGTGGTATAGAGGCAAGAAGCAAAATATTAGATTTGGAAGGATTCTCTTCGGGATTTATATCGTCTCCACAGGGATCGGTTCGAGGGAAAGAATGTCGTTCACAATCTCTATGTCTCTAAAGCTTGATTTTAATTGGTTTAAAAGAGTAACATGTAAAATGAAAAACATATAAACAAGAAAATAAATTCATTCTTTAGAGAGGAGAGAACTCGTCGGGATTGTATTACATCTACCCATCAAATACACAAATCTACCAATCAGCTGTATGCAACCTAAAACACTCATTAATATCATCACGTATCGCTCACAACCGAGGTTATGTCTAACGCAAAGTCAAGAGAACAACCGTATTGTCTCGGAGGTGATGTCTCACGCAACTCAACAACACAGAGGCATTAAGAATAGATACCCACTTTGAATATTAGACCTATATCTATTTCTAGGGTTTAGCATCTAATATATGTTCATCATAGATCTGGATTCGAATAGAATACGTCTACCGATCCTCAAATCCAAACATAAAAATCAAAGATAACATCGATAAAGAGTTGTAAAAGAGATTTTATACAAAGATCCATAAATACACATACAATTAAAGTAAACTTACATAAAAAATCCTTAACAAATAGAGAATACAAAGAGAAGAAGGATGATGCAGAGGAATCTCTCGCCGTGTCCACCAAAGTGACGCAAATCCAACTCGGGATCATCAAGATGCACCCTCTAATGTTGTTTATAAGCTACTCTACTCTAAGAATGTTTATGATGAAGTTTGGAGTAATTAAAAAGCCCAAAAAACATTACCAAAAATAATGCTTAAAAGTAATTTAAATAGGGGCTGGAACAACACGAATCGCACTTAGCGCCATCAGAAAAATCCAGCTTCTTATTTTCTTCATAGCTTTCGAACAACTCTGATTGACGCACGATCGGAAGCGTTGGAAAGCTTATTCAATGCTCTATATGACAATGATAAAATATCCTTTCTTAGCGTGATTCCACTTAAAATACACATAAACTGCCTTAAACCGTGCTAAGCGCGGTCATGCTCGCGTTAAGCGCGGTCAGAAAAACCAAAATTATTTGCTTCTGCCATCCATCTCCAGCGTACTAAAAATTATGCTAAGCGCGAATGGCAGTTTAAAAACTCCAAAATTCTGCATTTGAAGCATCTCTCTTGGCTTAAACGGGTCCATACTTCAACCATACATTATTACCAATAAAACCAGATGAAAAACTATCAAACTCAACAATATGTACGTAATATCGCAATATATACAACATTATGTAAATTATACAAAATTTATACAAAATCTGGGGATTATTAACATAAAATAAACAAATCAAGTCGTTGAGTGCTAATTATTCACACTCAAAATAACAACAATTTTAGCACTCAACAAAATCTCCCTAACTTAAACTTATTTTTCCTCACACAAGAATCGATCCACTCAAAGAAACAAAAGTAATTATCAAGAAATCATGGATCAACAAGATTTGGAAGAAAAAAAACAAATTATGGTTCAAATACCAAAACGTACAAGCAAAGCAAAACTTACCACTATACTACAACGACAACATGAAAACGAAACAAATCTTAAGCACAAAAAGCATGCAAAACCATCTAAAACAATACATGTTCAATCATGAAAAACACACAAAAATGAGGGACTTGACACTCATCCAACAATCTTGTAAACAAAAGACTAAATTATGCATTCATCCCAAAACTCATATTGAAAACATAAAAGCAAGAATCACAAGGGCTTTTCAAGGTTGTAAGGTGGCTTGGTTAACAAAGAAGAGGCAATTTCTAAAGGTAATTGAAACAAAAACTTTCCTAATCCAAAGGGAGTGATCAATCCACAAAATCTCAAGAACCACAATTTCAATCACACTTCTTCTCTTATTCCAATTTGTCACACCAATCACACAAATTATTTAGCACAATTATTTGATACCTTTTTGTTTTCTTTCCTTTTTCAAGGCTTTTCTTTTTCTATATTTTTTCGTTTTCTTTTCTTTTTCACTTTCTTTTTTTCTTTTTCTTTTTCAATTTCTCAACCTCATAGCAACAAACCTTCTCTCCCGAACTTGACTACAACCAAACATGTAATGTGATACTCCATACTTTCTAAGGCAAGGTTAAAATTCAAACAACAAAATATGGTGGAGGGTTCAAGAAAAAAAACAAGCTAAATCCATTAAAAAATAAGTGAACTAAATACTCATGGACAAGCATCATAGTTCAAATACAACATGGATGTTGACAAAAAGGCTCAGAGGGGGTGAACAAATTCTCACTCACTCACAAGGTAAGATACTAATTGGCCAAGTGGTTGTGCTTAAAATGAAACAAAGTGCCTTGATCCTTTTCATGCTTTCATACAATCAACACAATTAAAAGATTAACCATAATAAAATCTAGTTAAAACAAAAATTTAGTCTCCTGTATATGGCGAACAATGGAAAGCCTCCTCACATTTGGGGTTTTGAACTAAAGTGATTAATTTCATGAACAAGTAATGTAAAAGAAGGAATGACATGGTAATTGTACAAATTATAAGTTTCCTAATCATGTTATGTTATAGAAAGCAATAAACGAGTACCTTGACAAGTACCAACTTTGAAATAATGTCATTACCATACATCCGCAAGTTGAAACCATCAAACTTGAAAAATCACCGCATGCGTCCTCAAGCTAAGCAAAACAAAACTTGAGAGCAAACACAAACATTATTCTAACAACCTAACAAAATTGATTTAAAACTAACTGAACACAAAGACCATAATTGGTGAAAGTGGATGGAAAATGATAGATTTTTCCACACAAAACAAAGCGTGCTAAGTGCCCTTTGTGCGCGCTAAGCGCGAACTGTAACACCCATATATAAAACTCATACATCAAAGCATAAATATTATATATAGATCCAAGTATTTGGTACTGAAATACTATAAGTTCCTAGTTAACACATTATATACATTAAATGCCCCAAATACAAAGTTATAAAGTCTACGGCATAACATATACAAGATGTCCCAAAATGCACTAAGAACTAGATCAATACAATGATCTCAAAATAAAACGCCATAGCGGAAGCCATGCCATCTCAAAAGCTACGACCTGTAAGGAAAATTCAAACCACTTTATCCTTACCCTGCGCTGAACCTGTAGTACATGTGATGTAAACAACAACGTGGGGTGAGATACATCAAATCTCAGTGAGTTCGCTATCTTATAGTCCTCTTGGCTTTACAAGGTTCTAACAACCTAACTCAAGTCAAAAGGGAAGGGAAGTGACTTTGAGTACACACACGCCATATATGGATTCACACTGGTGAGCCTGTTAACTCACACTAGTACCATAGTAAGTCTTGAGCCTGTTAACTCAAGAATCTCGCTAATTAATAACCATACTGTAACACCCCAAAATTTGCCCTCTTACTTTTAGCTAACTGGCTTATGTTTCTTTGCATTTCTTGCATTAGCATTTGTGCATATCATTGGTTCTTAGCATGGGATCAAGGTACTTGGTTCATCTCAAAGGAGTCTCAAGCCTCAAGGTGGTTTGAGGAGTTCATCATATCTTCATAAGGTCAAGAATGGCAAAGGATTTCAAGTGAATCTTTCCCTCCTAACCAGAGGGACCAAATTAGGGTTTTTGACCCAAAGGACTTCTTGAAGGGCTTTGTGGATTCAAGCATGCTCTTATGGTATTCCAAATGCTCACAATTACTCATAGAGGAAGGCTTGGCTAGTGGTTCATTGTGGAAGATGCTCAGTGGATCAGTTTCTTGTGAAGTAAGCAAAAGTCAACTATAAGGAGGAGGGGAAGTCAACTGTGGAATTTTGAGGTTCTCTTCAGGGTTTTCAAGGTCTCACATCCTCATATGGTCTTCAAGGGTCAATTTTCATACCATTTATCAAGAATCAAGGGTTTGTACAAAAGTTACTAAATTTGGAAAATGACCTATAATGAGAAGTTTCCATTTTTGGCAAGTTTTTACACTACATTTAACTTGACTTTTCATCATCAAAGAAGCTTCAAATGAATTTTCCTCAAACATGTAAGTTGAAAATATTTCTCTCCCATTTCCAAAAAGTACTAGTATGTCTCAATATCATTTGTGAAACTCAAGTTATGATCAAAAGACTCAAGGTTGGTTTTTAAGGTTTTCACATGGTTCATTTTTTCCACCTTTGGCATTTTGGTTCAAAATGACTTGTAATGACCTCTAATGCTTCAAGTCACATTACAAAATCCAAGTACACTTCATGAGGATCATTTTTGACCCTTGAACCAAGTGAAATCGTGCCATGTACTTCACTTATTTCACATAGTGCATTTTGGCAAGATGGATTAAAACTCACAAACCAATCAACCACAAGGCCCAATTTCAATTCCATTGTGATCAGCAAGTGGAATGTGAGTGAATCATGCTGATTTCATGACCCATGCACGTGTGGATTAGTGGGTACAACACAAATTGCAAAATGGCAAAACCACTCAAAACTTACTAATCAGGGGTTTAATCAATTGCTAATCATGATGAGAGGTCTAATAGAGAGTATATAAGCTTACTCACACGCACAAAGCTAGGTGATGCACCCTCATTTGCTCAGAACCCATTTTCACCTCCAAACTTTTCTCTCTTCGAATCTCTCTTCTCTTGAGAGTTTTTGAAGTTTTCTTTGCACATTATTGATCAGTGTGGTGAGAGGAACAAGAATCTACCATTGGTTTGAGCTTAGGGTGAGGATTTCATCAAGTTCGTGTTCAAGTTGCTCAAGTTCAAAACCTTAGATCCGGCCAATTTCAAGCCTCTATTTGCATTTATTTTGCAAATAGAGCTCAAAAGAGGAAGATCTGCAGCTTTTGGAAGAAGTTCTTAGTGTATTTTGAGCTCTACAGTTCTCAGGTTAGCGTACTTTTCATGATCATATAACTTGTTTTTCTTGCTTGCAAAATGATCTATGATGTTCACTGATGATGCTGATCTATTTAATTTTGAGTTTGGACGTGTGGATTGTTTGAATTTTGAGATTTAAGTTTTTAAATCCAAACTTATTCTGTTCGATTTGGCTTGTGTGTTGGTTGTTTGTGAAAAATAATTGCATATATGAGATCCTTGTTGAACTCTGGTCAAGAGAGTATACTTGTTTGCAATTTCCGGAGATTTTTGATGTGCAGGTCACCGGAGAAGACGACCGGAGCTAGGGCTCTGGCGTCTGGTTATGTTTCAGGCCGGTGGAGGTTTCATTAGAGAAGATGAAATTTGGACCGTTGGTGGTCCAGATCTGATGGTCCACGTTCAGCCACCTCATTTAATTTTCACGTTTTGATTTTAATGTGTGTGTGTGTGTGCTATTCCACGATTGTTACCATGTACCACAGATCTGGATCACTCATCTTGAAATTTTTTTTGATTGTTTGACTGATTTATATGCGTTGGATGAATCTGGTGGTTGTTGACATGTCAGCGCATTAAAATTGACATGTGCCTCTCACATGTTTTCTATTTAAATCATATCATGTTAATTGTGTGTCGCCCCATGTTATTTATCTTGTATGCGCAATCTGAGCCCGTCATCTGGCGTGATGTATGATTTGTTGACTTATTGTTATGCGTGAGATTGATCCAATGGTTTGTATGAAGTCAAGATGTTTGACTGGGTCCATTATTTTTGTTTGGCTGCGCTGATTTTTTTGTTGTGGACTGGGCTGGCTATCTGCACCCCTCCTTGAGCCCATTCCATTTTTAAACATGATTTTATTGCTTGTTGCACCCCCTGGGTTTCTTTTATTCATTTTTTTCATTTCATTTAATTGTTTTGTTTTGCATTTTAAAATTAGATTAATGCATCCAAAAATTACCAAAAAATTCATGAAGCATATTTAGGGTATTATAAAATTTTTTCAAATTTTATTTTTCATTTTTATTTTATGTTGTGCATCTGAATTAATTGTTTAATTAATTCCTTTTTGGATTGTTTCATATATACATACCCTGCCTTGTTGATTTTTGTTCTCATCATCTATACATGATTTGCATCTCATTCTTTTTGCATTTTACAGAGGATATGTTGAGGTTCCTAAAAATATTTTTCTCATATTTTTAAACTCTTTGCATATTGCATTTTAGTCCCTCTCCTTTGCATATAGGTTCATGGTTCCTATGTGATCTTTGCCTAATTATTTGAGGTACTTGACTTGTGAATTTTTGTGAGATCTTTTGACATGTGATTAGCTTCTGACTTAGGTCATTTGAGTTTTAGTCTCACAATTTTTTAAGTGTCATTTGATATATGTTTGTTTATTTGTGCTTAAATGACTTATGCATGACTATATCTTGACACCTCTTTACACAAGTTGACTTGCCATGCCTATTTGCTTGATTTTCTTCTTGATTCTTTGTATGTGAATTTGATATGATGTTTACCCCTGGTTGAGGTCCCTTGTGACCAAGTTTTTCCATTTATGAATCAAGTTTGAATCATGTTTGAGTATGCTTAAGTGTTGGAACTTTGACCTCTTTTTGTAGCTTTCTTTGGTGCATAATGTTTCATGCTTTGATTTCCTTTTACATATGAGAATTGTTGATGATAATATGATTTTGGTTCTGACTTGCACTCATCTTCATATATCTTTCTCATTTCATTTTGATATGAAATCCATGTATGCTTAATTGTGCATTCCATACAAGTATGCTTGCCTTTTTTCATGTTTATCTTTGCATGTTTACTTGGGTTTGTTTTGCATGATCTTTGAGACTTGTTTAGTGATTTGAGTTGGACATTTATGATGTGATGTGCTTGCTACCCTTTATTGTATCTCATCTTCTCCTTCTCTTTCTCATTTCTTCTCTTTCACTCTCTTTCTCCCATGAATCTCAAGACTTGTTTAAGTCTTGGATTCTCTCCCTTTTGAGCTACATAGTCCAACTTAATTTTTGATTAAGCTTGGAGTAGGATTAGCATTAGGTTTTAGATGGTCGTCCCTCCTAAGCCTCACTAACCATAGGTTACCCATGCATGATAACATTAGGACTCTTAGTTTCCCTTTAGAGTTTCCTTTGGGTCTTCTCTCTTCTCACCTCAAAACTTCTTGAAAACACTTAATAATGATAAAGTGTATTGCGCACGAGCCTTAAGCGTGGGGAATGAGAAATAAGGGGCTTCCTCTCATCTTTCTAGAGTGGTTAGCGAGCGTCCTATCTTGGAACGATTCGTTAAGTATTCGTCCCTGTGCCCTAGACTTTGGTGCAATGCAAGTTATGAACTAACTTAAAAAACACTTCTGTCTAAAAAACACAAAAACAAATTCAAATTTTTTTATCCTTCAGGATTGTTGGGTTTCAAATTCCATTTTCAGAAAAGAGCACGTTACCTTCCGTCTAAGTCGCAAACAGGCATCGACCCTAACTGCCGGACGCGAATCTAACGTCGCTCATAAAAAACACTTACCCATCCGTGGTCGTACCCACGAACTACATTAGCTCTGATTCCTCTCTCTCGTCCGATTGAGGATATGTAGGCACAAGACAGCGATTGTCTTGGCGAGCAACCTTCCCCCACAGTTCCCGACCGAACTACGTTGACTCTGACTTTCCCATTGCACTGAGGGAGTACGTAGACCTAGGGCATCAAATATGTCCTACCGAGTCCGTCTTACTCACCCCCATCCCCATTTTCTTTTGCAACCATAGATAGTAGGACAGCTCACCCTCCGTTTAGACAGCAAGCGTGGATCCCATCGAGTACGATGGATGCGTGGGGTACTAACACCATCCCCTCGCATAACCGACTCCCGAACCCGGACTATGGTTACGATGATTATGTCTTTCCCCCATTCTCTTCTTGTTTATGCAGTGTTTCCTTTCCCTCCCTCGGGATAAATACACATTGCTGGCGACTCTCTGTCTTCTGCGCCACTCTCGCATTTGTACCGTTGGATGCGAATCTTTCGGGAGCGATAGCTGACGACTCTGCTGGGGACTCTGGTTGACCTCTTGCTGGTCCATCCCCTTTAGCGAGTCGATCCTAGCGCTTGTTTGTTTTTTCGTTGGGTGTTTATTTGTTGTGCTTTATTATGTTGTATATTACTGTTTTACAGCTTTTATTGCATTGCATTTCATTTTATTACTGTCATACTGGATATTGCTGTGTTGTGCTGGCTGGTTTCTGTTTGGCAGGTTGGGTTGTTCTGAGAGATAAGCCCAATACCCAGGCTTGAGTACACCCTAGGACTAGAGTGGAAAGTAGTGGGACCTACGTGTCATCTTGGTGCGTTTGTGTGTTCACGAAATTCACAACCAGACGAGGCTATCTTGGGACGCATTCTGACGTGTGTGTCTTGCGCATTTCAGGGTGTTGATCTAGAGAGTTGTCGACTCTGGTGACCGTTTCTCCGATACCTCAGTTGCGCCTCTCCTCCCGACCTGTGATAATGGAATACCAGAAATGGCAAACCCAATTACACTTGTCGATCCGAGGACCCAATGCTGAGGGACTCGCATAGGATGACCTTATTTTTTAGGGGAATCAGTTGAGGCCTCCTCGATTGATGATGATGCCAAAACAAAAATGGTGAACGTATCATCATTTCTCGACCTGAGAGCCCGTGATATTGAGGATCCTCGCCTTTCTAGAACCCTCATGTGAGATGGGATGGGTGTTTACAGGCTTGCAGGAAACCGAAACCTTCAACCTACCCGGTTTTCTGGATTTCTCATCAGTGTTTGATTATCTGGGTTTCTGGTTATCTCAGTGGTTCGGTATTCTGGAATTCTTGGTTTTCTGGGTTGTGGTTCTCGTTCAGTTAGCAGCACAGCACATCCAGCAGTGTTGCCTTGATCCCATGTTTGCATGTGCATATCATTTTTCTTGCATTCTAACATGTTTGGCATTTTTCAGGGCTTGCATCTTCCTCTTGATTCCGGTTTTTTGAGGTTGCCTTAGCATGGATGTTCAAAGAAAAAAGACTGTTGCTTATTCGTTCCCAGACCCAACCTTGACGTTGATTCACAAGCTGGTTATTATGGCTGGTCCCGGAGTTCGTACAGAGTTTGGTGGAGAGTATGGGAGACTTCTGAAGTTTGTCTACAATATCTCTAAGTATGTGAAGGATGCCATTCATACACTTCTTCAGTTTTATGATCCGTCTTTGCGTTGCTTCACTTTCCCAGACTATATCTTGGCTCCAACGTTGGAGGAGTTCTCATTTATTTTGGGAATCCCCATCAGGCATGACATAATATTCTTTTCTGAAGAACGCCCCGGGATAAAAGAAATGGCCATTGCTCTTCATATTGGTGAATCCGCTCTAAGCAAGAATATTGTGGAGAAACAAGGAGCTAAGGGTTTCTTATTGAAGTTCTTGTTTGATCAAGCTTGCATACATGTTAAAGAGAAGAATTGGACTGCTTTCCAAGCTATTCTGGCTATGTGCATCTATGGGATTGTCCTGTTTCCCAATGTTCCTGATCTGGTGGATATGCATGCTGTCAAGATCTTTATTTCAAAGAATCCTATACCTACCTTGCTAGGTGATGTGTATCACTCAGTCCACTACAAGAATGAAAATAGGCGTGGAAAAACTGTGAGTTGCTGTGCACCACTCTTATCTACTTGGTTTCTGAGTCATCTCCCCGAAGCTGGCGCTTTTGTTGATACGAGAGATTCTCTGAAGTGGTCAAAGAGGTTAATGGGCTTGACTGCTGACAACATTGTTTGGTTCAACCATGACGTGCTAGGGATGGAGATTATTTGCAAGTGCGGAGAATTCCCTAATGTACCCTTGATAGGGAGAAGAGGTGGAATTAACTATAATCTTTCCCTTGTTATCAGGCAGTTTGGTTATCCTTTAAAAGGTCCACCTGAAGAGCGAGATATCAGAGAGTCCTTATTCTTCAATGGTACTGGAGATCAAGAGATGATAAGGAAGATTGTGAATGCTTGGAAGCAGGTGACCAAGAAGGGAAAAACTTCATTCGGGAAATGTAAGAACAGTGCTTTTCCTTCCTATGAAGAGTGGATTAAGAAAATAGCAGAAGAGGAGTTTCTTCCCTTCCCGGTGGGACCACCTTTGTATCCTTTGATGATCGAAGCTACCACGACTGTTGATATAGAGAAGTATGATAAGCTATGGGCTGAGAAGGAGAAACTCCGAGAGGAGAATCGTGAGCTGGGCAGAGAGGTTGGTAAGTTAAAGCACGAAAAAGGTGAAGCTATCCATGCCGCCAGGTTGAAATCAGAACTTTTGGCTGTGAAGGAGAAAGAATTGTTGAAAAGTGTTAGCAAGGTCCTTTCGTCCAAAAAGAAAGAGTTGGCTTATGCTATGTCAAGAATTCACAGGTTCGGTGACCGTCAGAATACAGCAATTATCGCCAACAGGTTGAAAGAGGACAAGTATCTAGAGCAGATTGAAGGTTTGAAGACAAAGCTTCAGAAAAAGGAAAAGGAGATTTTATCAGGGATCTTTGAGAGGAGAGCAGTTGAGGAAAAGATCAAGGAAACCATGGCAGATATGGAATAGCTGAAGATTCAAGCCGAAGTGAAAAGAGCCAGGAGCGAAGGTCCAAGTTCAGGTGGAGCTTCTAGAGAAGATGATTGGGAGTTGCATAGTCGTTATTTAAAAGGAATCTTGCACAGGAGGGATCTTTTGATTCAGGAGTTGATTCAGAAACCAGAGCATCCTAATACCAAGAAGCTTCTCAAGGAAGTGCAGGATTGGTGCAAAAAGAATGACGAATGGGGAATTCTAGCACGGCTGAGTCTTGATAATATGCTTTAGTTTCCTTGCTGCTATTTTCTTTGTATTTCCGGGATCACCGCCAGGCTTGTTGGTCGGGGTCTTTGTTTATGCTTATTCAGACTGGTGCTGTAACAGATGCTTATTCTCTTTATATGATCAGGAATTCAGTTCTCTTCTGTTGTTAAAACTGGAATCAAGGGATAGATCGCCTTGATAATGTTCATACATGTTTGCATTTGCATGATCATAATCATTTTTGCATGACAGGTTTATCTCTGGTCTTCTTATGTTCTCCTTTCTTCAGACAGGATTGCCGACCAACGTATTCATCGGTATTCTACTCAGCCTGTGATAACTAAAGGATAGCCATGGAACAACTTCGTGCAGAGGTGACTGAAATCAAGATTCAGATGAGGCAATTTTGGGAAGATATGTTGGTCATGTCCCAAGAACAGAAATTGCTAAGAGAGGAAGTCAATCAGATGAGGACTCAGATGGGCCTGGTCATGGAAATCTTGGATAAGGTGTTAAAGAAGGAAGACAGTCATGTGCTCGCTTCCACAACAGAGGTCCTTACTCCGCCCATCTCTGTGGGGTTTGCTCTAGACCATGGATTGCCTCGTGAATCCCCTCCACGAATTGAAGTTTCAGAGCTTTCTCATCAGCAATCACTTCCTGCTCCCCAAGAGGATCCTAAGTCAGAGAGGCCTAAGAGGAGGTTTGATCCCATTCCAATGTCGTATGCGCAGTTGCTTTCTTATTTGCTCGAGCTTAAACTAGTCGAATGTGTTAGTTTGGGACCTCTTTCCACAAAGATTCCTCTGGGACCCAATGCTAATGCTAGATGTGAGTTCCACTCTGGGGCACCTGGTCACAATGTTGAGAATTGTATAAGGTTCAAGCATAAGGTCCAAGAACTCATTGATTCAGGGGCAATCGAGTTCTCATCAGAAGTGGAGACTCCTCCCCTCTTTGCAGGATCCACCTCATGTCATGGAATTTCTCCATAACCTTTTGCTGCAGAAGCTCTACGTCAGCAACCTTTGTTTGTGCCTCAGCCAAATGTGGAAAGGAAAGTGCAAGCACAGGTGAGGCGCCCAAATCAGCATCGACAGCAAAATTATCAGCAGTAGGGGCAACCGAGACCAAGAAGGCCTAAGAGGAAGTTTGATCCTATTCCTATTCCTTATAGTCAGTTGTTTGCTCGCTTGCTCAGAAGCTCGCTGATCCATCTGAGGAATGCCATGCCAGTTCCATACCCTATTCCTCCGGACTATGACATTAACGCTAGCTGTGAGTTCCATTCGGGAACGTTTGGACACACACTTGATAACTGTAATGCGTTCCAGCACAAGGTACAAGATTTGATCGACTCAAAGGTCATCACGCCAGATGGTACCCCTTTGGATTGAAGCTTCTTTATCAGAGTGAGCACTCGAGGCTGCGAAGACGTCATCAGAAGCAATAAGTCCAGACGGAGTCAAGTCTCCTCAACAATGGCAATCATCAACTTCCTTTACTGCATTTTCATATGTAGCTTTCCTTTGTTTGTTTAAATATTGTCTGCATGTAAAAAACTTGTTTGTGTTTGAGTGTCGATTTTAATGTAATGATGTGTTGTTCTTGAAGTATCTTACTTTTATGCACTCATGTCATGTTTATATGCACTGTAATACTATCTTTCTTGCCTAGACTCTTGGAGGGAGGATGACGAAATAAGAACGCAGATTTCTAATGGTACGCTTTTGGATAAAACCCTGTTAAGGATGTACAGGCATTGTTTCCAATTCACAAACACTGGAGAGATAAGGAGATAGACCTTTGTCAACCCCTTTGAGCCTAGTAGTAGGAGTTCTT
This sequence comes from Lathyrus tuberosus, assembly GCA_022829125.1. Lineage (NCBI taxonomy): Eukaryota > Viridiplantae > Streptophyta > Magnoliopsida > Fabales > Fabaceae > Lathyrus > Lathyrus tuberosus. The sequence goes on along the minus strand of JALAZF010000426.1, from coordinate 835,457 downwards.
TCTGAAAACGAAAAACCCTCCATTTTAACCCAGGGGCAGGGTAGGCGTCACTTAGTTTGACCAAGTGTTCAACTTTCAGAAGGAGTGTACATCTGAGGATCCATTACCTTTCATTCCACTATCAAGAGGTTAAGAGGTGTAGAACCACAATGGTTACTCCTCACAAACCGAAGAGTGAAACAGTCACAGCCCTTTCAAACAAGTCAGGCAAAATGGTGTCACACGACTTGTTCAAAAAAAAAAGAGAAAAAAGAGAAAAAGAAAAAGCCTGCTAAGTCGAAAAACTTGAAAGCAAGTGACTTAGGCAAAAGTTAAGGCATCCCGCTGGACTTCAAAATTGAAAACTCGAAAGAGCCAGTCCAGGCAAAAATTAGGGAACAAAAAGAAAAAGAATGAGAAAGCGAAAAGCCAAAAGGATTATAAAGAAAATCCTCGATAAGAACAAAGTCATGTGACCATAGACACAAAAGACAAAAAGGGGCGACTGTTAATCCAAAACCTCGTCAGGTGTCAAATCACCAGTTGCATGGATTCCCTAGAAATCGGGAAACCTCTTGAGAGACGAGTGCTTGTGTCAAATTAGCTGAACATAGGACTGGAGAATATCATGAAGAGTGGGTGGGTACCAATAAACTTTGAGCTATAATTCCTTTTTTCTCAAACCGCGAACCAGGCCACACGACAACCCTTAAAAGTCCTAATTGAAACAGGGTTTAGTCTGAAGGCGTACTTCAACGAGATAGCGTTCCTGACTCCCATGACTTGTGCTAATAAGATTTTTGTTAGTGTTGCATGTGCGTATTTGTTTCCTTTCAAAAATAAGTGTCATAACTCAGTTGTGTGATATATTTTCAATAAGGACTTCAAGATTAACATATGTGTTGCATTTGAATAATCATTCTCAGAATAAATATTTTCTGCTTGCATACATTTGTTTGACATCAAAGAAGCTTACACGATGAACATCAGTCGAGAAGCTTAAACTGGCCAAGTTGAGGTGCCTGAGACTCCAGAGGACATGTTGCTGAAAGATTATGTGGAAAATGGTGTTCCCAGCCATTTGTGTTGAGATGTAACTAATCTGGGACAATCACACCGGGAAATCTCTTCAAAATGTAGCCAAGATAGGGCATTCATGTTGAGAAAATTTCTTCGAACTGGGGCAATTATGTCGAGATCCGATTAATCTCTCCACAAGCGTGTAAACTGGGGCAATCACGTCGAGATTCGGTAAATCTCTCGAAGACTAGACGGTCAGAGACAAATGTACTGCAAGGCTTGTACTGGGGCAGGTCACTTCAAGGGCGCGAGAAGTTTTTCCTTTCAGAATACAGTCAATCAATAGCACCTCTGCAAGGTTCAGAATACTGTGGCAGAACATTTCAGGTCATTACGAACCCTCCCGAGGTGGTTTACTTCATGAATCATAAAGTATGGGACATTTATGTCCAGACCGGATACATCTCTAAGAGTTTGAAGACCCTGGGGCATTGTTGAACGCCAGGTTTTTTGTAAAATCCTCTTAAGATGATTTCTTCAAGTAGACCCTGTGGTCTGGGGCAAGGTGGAGTTAAAGGAACTGTGTTTCGCTCTTGACAATCAATATGCAGAAACTTGAAGCACTGAGTTGTTCCCAGTGTGGGACTTTTGGAGTCTTTTCCCTCCAGCAAAGAGCCAGAGGGTATTTTTTTCCAGCAGGGTGTGGGAATTGTTATTCTTCCTCAAGCAGAGAATTGTCTTATGTTCGAAAAGGGCTTTTATGAAGGTTTCTTATCTCTAGCAGTACAGATGGAATCCTGACTCTCAGCAAGGTAAGACGATAGAATATCATCAAGAAGACGATGAAGATTCAGAGTGTTCTCTTCCTCAACGGTCATATCTAGTCATCTCAAGTAATTCAAAGTCCAATCTTCATTGGTACCTCCCCAGTAGAGCTACTCTCCTCGACATGGGAAAGTCCATCCTCCTCAGTAGGTTGTTGTTTCCCCAGCAAGAGACTTACAGAATATCTTCTTGGGACAAAGGAGTTATTTTCCCCGCAGGTTCTGAACACCCATTCTCCTCAGCCAGTCAGGAGATGCTTTTCTCACCAGCCACGATATGAGCTAATCCCCTCCGGATGGGTAAGCTCGATGTTATCCGCTAGCAGGTTAGATGTCAGCATCTACTGTTCCCCAAGCAGGTTTGCTGATCATGGCCAGTATTCCCCAGCAGGGTAAAAGTACTAATATTCCCCGACAGGGTAAAGGTAAGAGCATCTCCCAAGCAGGTTCAAAATTATTGACTTGTCTCCCCAAGCAGAGTCTAAAGGTGCTCATATCCCCAAGCAGAGTCTGGTGGTGATTGGTGTCCCCAGCAGGTCTTAGGACCAATCGTTTTTGGCAGGCGTCAAATCCAAGTTCTGAAGTATTTGGTGATCCCTGGCGGAGGAGTTTCCATCTTCAGTATTCATCTCCCCCTAGCTAAGTGGGTATTCTCTCGGAGTTTCGTCCATCTCCAGCAGAGTGGTTGATCTTGATATTCCCCAACAGAGTGGGTATTCTCTCGGGGATTCGTCCATCTCTAGCAGAATTTGTGATCAATGTCTTCCTCACCAGAGTGAAGTATTTCTCAGCAGGGTCTCTTATTTCGGAGGACAATTTATGCTGTCGTCCCCAGTGGAGTTTGCCTCCGCCTTCAGTATTTATTTTACTGAGGCACCTCTTTTGCATTGCATAAGCATTCTTGCATGGCATCCTCCTAAATGCGTAGCATTTCCATTTCGTATGGAGCATTACGCCATAGAAAAACTCAAACATATGTATTCGAAGCATAAGCCAGGTTTGAGTTCCTTACCAGTTCCTTTCCCTAGCAGAATGTGACATGATTCAGAAGATGTTGGTTCACACTACACCGCAACCAGTGGATTCGTCCTTCCTACACTCCCCTGCAGGGTTGTCTGTTTAGATTTCTCTATTCCCCAGTGGAGTTATCTTTGTAGATTCGTTGATTCTACTAATCTTTGGAAGAGCGGTTTCGGTCAGTCTTCCCTTTCGAGTTCGCTTTCGGTCGTACTCGTTCTTTCTTTTCGAGTTCGCTTTCGGTCGTACTCGTTTGTTGTTGAAAGTCCATTTTCGGCCGGTCTTTCTTTTTGAGTTCGTCTTCGGCCGTCCTCGCACTCTTTGTTATTTCATCATCCCCAGTAGAAGTATCCTATGTGGTTTGTCCTCTCTTTGAAATTCTGCTTTCGGTCGGTCTTTCTTTTCAAGTTCGCTTTCGGTCGTACTCGTTTGCTGTTTGAAATTCCGTCTTCAGCCGGTCTTTCTTTTCGAGTTCGCTTTCGGTCGTACTCGTTTGCCTTTGTATCCCCACTGAGTCCGCTTTCGGTCGTACTCGTTTGTTCTCTTCGAGTCCGCTTTAGGTCGTACTAGTTTATTCTTCTCGAGTTCGCTTTCGGTCGTACTCGTTTGCTGTTTGAAGAGCGTTTTCGGCCGGTCTTTCTTTTCGAGTTCGCTTTCGGTCGTACTCGTTTATTCTTCTCGAGTCCGCTTTCGGTCGTACTCGTTTGTTGTTGGAAGAGCGTTTTCGGCCGGTCATTCTTCTCGAGTCCGCTTTCGGTCGTACTCGTTTGTTGTTGGAAGAGCGTTTTGGGCCAGTCTTTCTTTTCGAGTTCGCTTTCGGTCGTACTCATTTGTTGTTGGAAGAGCGTTTTTGGCCGGTCTTTCTTTTCGAGTTCTCTTTCGGTCGTACTCATTTATTCTTCTCGAGTTTGCCTTCGGTCGTACTCGTTTGTTGTTGGAAGAGCGTTTTCGGCCGGTATTTCTTTTCGAGTCCGCTTTCGGTCGTACTCGTTTATCCTTTTCATTACCACCAGTTTGCAAATTTTCGGGTTCTTTTTATATTCAATCACCTTCTACCTTGAATGTCTGAAAGCCGTTGCTATCATCCCTTCAGGTTCAAGTCGATTGAATAGGGGCAGCTGTAACACCCCAAAATTTGCCCTCTTACTTTTAGCTAACTGGCTTATGTTTCTTTGCATTTCTTGCATTAGCATTTGTGCATAGCATTGGTTCTTAGCATGGGATCAAGGTACTTGGTTCATCTCAAAGGAGTCTCAAGCCTCAAGGTTGTTTGAGGAGTTTACCATGTCTTCATAAGGTCAAGAATGGCAAAGGATTTCAAGTGAATCTTTCCCTCCTAACCAGAGGGACCAAATTAGGGTTTTTGACTGAAAGGACTTCTTGAAGGGCTTTGTGGATTCAAGAATGCTCTTATGGTATTCCATATGCTCACAAGTACTCACAGAGGAAGGCTTGGCTAGTGGTTCATTGTGGAAGATGCTCAGTGGATCAGTTACTTGTGAAGTAAGCAAAAGTCAACTTTAAGGAGGGGAAGTCAACTGTGGAATTTTGAGGTTCTCTTCAGGATTTTCAAGGTCTCACATCCTCATATGGTCTTCAAGGGTCAATTTTCATACCATTTATCAAGAATCAAGGGTTTGTACAAAAGTTACTAAATTTGGAAAATGACCTATAATGAGAAGTTTCCATTTTTGGCAAGTTTTTACACTACATTTAACTTGACTTTTCATCATAAAATAAGCTTCAAATGAATTTTCCTAAAATGTGAAAGTTGAAGATATTTCTCTTCCATTTCCAAAAAGTACTAGTTTGTCTCAATATCATTTGTGAAACTCAAGTTATGATCAAAAGACTCAAGGTTGGTTTTTAAGGTTTTCACATGGTTCATTTTTTCCACCATTGGCATTTTGGTTCAAAATGACTTGTAATGACCTCTAATGCTTCAATTCACATTACAACATCCAATTACACTTCATGAGGATCATTTTTTACCCTTGAACCAAGTGAAATCGTGCCATGTACTTCACTTATTTCACAAAGTGCATTTTGGCAAGATGGATTAAAACTCACAAACCAATCAACCACAAGGCCCAATTTCAATTCCATTGTGATCAGCAAGTGGAATGTGAGTGAATCATGCCGATTTCATGACCCATGCACGTGTGGATTAGTGGGTACAACTCAAATTGCAAAATGGCAAAACCACTCAAAACTCGCTAATCAGGGGTTTAATCAATTGCTAATCATGATGAGAGGTCTAATGGAGAGTATATAAGCTTACTCACACGCACAAAGCTAGGTGATGCACCCTCATTTGCTCAGAACCCATTTTCACCTCCAAACTTTTCTCTCTTCGAATCTCTCTTCTCTTGAGAGTTTTTGAAGTTTTCTTTGCACATTATTGATCAGTGTGGTGAGAGGAACAAGAATCTACCATTGGTTTGAGCTTAGAGTGAGGATTTCATCAAGTTCGTGTTCAAGTTGCTCAAGTTCAAAACCATAGATCCGGCCAATTTCAAGCCTCTATTTGCATTTATTTTGCAAATAGAGCTCAAAAGAGGAAGATCTGCAGCTTTTGGAAGGAGTTCTTAGTGTATTTTGAGCTCTAAAGTTCTCAGGTTAGCATACTTTTCATGATCATGTAACTTGTTTTTCTTGCTTGCAAAATGATCTATGATGTTCACTGATGATGCTGATCTATTTAGTTTTGAGTTTGGACGTGTGGATTGTTTGAATTTTGAGATTTAAGTTTTTAGATCCAAACTTATTCTGTTCGATTTGGCTTGTGTGTTGGTTGTTTGTGAAAAATAATTGCATATATGAGATCCTTGTTGAATTCTGGTCAAGATAGTATACTTGCTTGCAATTTCTGGAGATTTTTGATGTGCAGGTCACCGGAGAAGACGACCGGAGCTAGGGCTCCGGCGTCTGGTTATGTTTTAGGCCGGTGGAGGTTTCATTGGAGAAGATGAAATCTGGACCGTTGGTGGTCCAGATCTGATGGTCCACGTTCAGCCACCTCATTTAATTTTCACGTTTTGATTTTAATGTGTGTGTGTGCTATTCCACGATTGTTACCATGTACCACAGATCTGGATCACTCATCTTGAATATTTTTTTTTTATTTTTTGACTGATTTATATGCGTTGGATGATTCTGGTGGTTGTTAACATGCCAGCGCATTAAAATTGACATGTGCCTCTCACGTGTTTTCTATTTAAATCAGATCATGTTGATTGTGTGTCTCCCCATGTTATTTATCATGTATGCGCAATCTGAGCCCTTCATCTGGCGTGATGTATGATTTGTTGACTTGTTGTTACGCGTGAGATTGATCCAAGGGTTTGTATGAAGTCAAGATGTTTGACTGGGTCCATTATTTTTGTTTGGTTGCGCTGATTTTTTTGTTATGGACTGGGTTGGCTATCTGCACCCCTCCTTGAGCCCATTCCATTTTTTAAACGTGATTTTATTGCTTGTTGCACCCACTAGGTTTCTTTTATTCATTTTTTTCATTTCATTTAATTGTTTTGTTTTGCATTTTAAAATTAGATTAATGCATCCAAAAATTACCAAAAAATTCATGAAGCATATTTAGGGTTTTATAAAATTTTGTCAAATTTTATTTTTCATTTTTATTTTATGTTGTGCATCTGAATTAATTGTTTAATTAATTCCTTTTTGGATTGTTTCAAATATGCATACCCTGCCTTGTTGATTTTTGTTCTCATCATCTATACATGATTTGCATCTCATTATTTTTTCATTTTTCAAAGGACATGTTGAGGTTCCTATATATATTTTTATCATATTTTTAAACTCTTTGCATATTGCATTTTAGTCCCCTTCCTTTGCATATTGGTTCATGGTTCCTATGTGATCTTTGCCTAATTGTTTGAGGTACTTAACTTGTGAATTTTTGTGAGATCTTTTGACATGTGATTGGCTTCTGACTTAGGTCATTTAAGTTTTAGTCTCACAATTTTTTAAGTGTCATTTGATATATGTTTGTTTATTTGTGCTTAAATGACTTATGCATGACTATATCTGGACACCTCTTTACACAAGTTGACTTGCCATGCCTATTTGCTTGAGTTTCTTCTTGATTCTTTGTATGTGCATTTGATATGATGTTTACCCCTGGTTGAGGTCCCTTGTGACCAATTTTTGCCATTTATGGATCATGTTTGAATCATGTTTGAGTATGCTTAAGTGTTGGAACTTTGTCCTCTTTTTGTAGCTTTCTTTGGTGCATAATGTTTCATGCTTTGATTTACTTTTACACATGAGAATTGTTGATGATAATATGATTTTGGTTCTGACTTGCACTCATCTTTATATATCTTTCTCATTTCATTTTGATATGAAATCCATGTATGCTTAATTGTGCATTCCATACAAGTATGCTTGCCTTTTTTCATGTTTATCTTTGCATGTTTACTTGGGTTTGTTTTGCATGATCTTTGAGACTTGTTTAGTGATTTGAGTTGGACATTTATGATGTGATGTGCTTGCGGCCCTTTATTGTATCTCATCTTCTCCTTCACTTTCTCATTTCTTCTATTTCACTCTCTTTCTCCCATGAATCTCAAGACTTGTTTAAGTCTTGGATTCTCTCCGTTTAGAGCTACCTAGTCCAACTTAAGTTTTGATTAAGCTTGGAGTAGGATTAGCATTAGGTTTTAGATGGTCGTCCCTCCTAAGCCTCACTAACCATAGGTTACCCATGCATGATAACATTAGGACTCTTAGTTTCCCTTTAGAGTTTCCTTTGGGTCTTCTCTCTTCTCACCTCAAAACTTCTTGAAAACACTTAATAAAGATAAAGTGTATTGCGCACGAGCCTTAAGCGTGGGGAATGAGAAATAAGGGGCTTCCTCTCATCTTTCTAGAGTGCTTAGCGAGCGTCCTGTCTTGGGACGATTCGTTAAGTATTCGTCCCTGTGCCCTAGACTTTGGTTCAATGCAAGTTATGAACTAACTTAAAAAACACTTCTGTCTAAAAACCACAAAAACAAATTCAAATCTTTTTATCCTTCAGGATTGTTGGGTTTCAAATTCCATTTTCAGAAAAGAGCATGTTACCTTCCGTCTAAGTCGCAAACAGGCATCGACCCTAACTGCCGGACGCAAATCTAACATCGCTCATAAAAAACACTTAGCCATCCGTGGTCGTACCCAAGAACTACATTAGCTCTGATTCCTCTCTCTCGTCCGATTGAGGATATGTAGGCACAAGACATCGATTGTCTTGGCGAGCAACCTTACCCCACAGTTCCCGTCCGAACTACATTGACTCTGACTTTCCCATTGCACTGAGGGAGTACGTAGGCCTAGGGCATCAAATATGTCCTACCGAGTCCGTCTTAGTCACCCCCATCCCCGTTTTCTTTTGCAGCCATAGATAGCAGGACAACTCACCTTCCGTTTAGACAACAAGCGTGGATCCCATCGAGTACGATGGATGCGTGGGGTGCCAACACCTTCCCCTCCCATAACCGACTCCCGAACCCGGACTATGGTTGCGTTGACCATGTCTTTCCCCCTTTCTCTTCAGGTTTATGCAGTGTTTCCTTTCCCTCCCTCGGGATAAATACACATTGCTGGCGACTCTGTGTCTTCTGCACCACTCTCGCGTTTGTACCGTTGGATGCGAATCTTTCGGGAGCGACACATACCAAGGCATCCCCTTTTCCCGTCCGCTTCTACGTCTAGAAGACGACCCGAGTCATGGATCCTTGTAGTTACTTGGCATACGAATTGGATTCGGGATCACCGGCCTGTTAACCGTGAACCGTCACTTCTCATGGCCTGTTAACCATCACAAGTCTCTACCCAATGCATAGGCTCCAATCGTACTACACGTAGGGAATCAAACCTACCTAGTAATTATGCATACGTTTCAGAGAAGGTGCTCGAGTCTCATGAAACTACACCATATGATAAACTGGTTATGATTACTAGACACACACCTTGGCCTCTCATGCACGAGTGTTGTCATTATGTCATTTCCACACTATCCGATAATTGTTTACGGTAATATTCCTCACTCTACCTATTTCGTATTTTAACATGCATACATATTCAAACATGTTTAACAATAAGAGCATAGGCATATATTCGTCAATCACATAATGGAAGCACATAATGCAACATATCACACATTACACCAATTCACGATTCCCTCCGATTTATTTAATCGAGCAATAAACATATATTTCTCACCACCATTAGCTAGAGGATGTTCCTAGCTTCACAACGTTACCAAGAATATTCACATCGGATAAACGAGTCAAAAGTTATGAAAGAAACAAGTTGGATGATCTGTCATGTTCGCATTGCAAAGAAGCCAGCGAATGCTCGCTTCCTCATTCGCAGTGCGAAGCACCCAGCGAATGCCTAGCCAACACTGGTTCGCTGCACCATTCGCAGTGCGAACATCTGGCGAACCAAGTCAGAACCAAAAAAAGGTAAAGTTCGTAGTGCGAACCTCTGGCGAATGTTCGCCTTCACCTTCGTCGTGCGAACATCCAGCGAGTGCTCGATTTCCCCTTCGCTAGGGGATTCGTAGTGCGAATCTGGAAAAATGCAGAAATTCTGCAGCGTACAGCTGCATTCCCTTGGGTCCAAAACCAAACCAAAACATACCCACACATCCAACAATCAAATACAGATGATTCTACACTCATATAGTCTATACTACTCAGTTTGTAACACATTTCAACCGTTAAATTTCATCGATTACCAATTTAAGCAATTTCTCATAAACCTAACTTAAGCTAAAATCATTTCTAACTCTAGAACTTAAGTTTCTATCTAGAACCCACCTTGAATAGATGATGATGATGGTGAAGATGGGAAGATGATTTGATGAAGATTTGATGATGTTCTTGATGATCTTGTTCTTGGACTTTTTCCCCTTTTTCTCTTCCTTTCGTTCTCTTTTCTTTCTCTCCAAAACCCTTTCTATCTTTTTCTTTCTCTTGTTCTAATAAGGAAAAGGAATGGAAAAGAAATAATATAGTATAATATCATCAATTAGCAACACTACTAATTGTCCAAAGAGTCTCTAAAGTTCAAATACTTAAATATCTTAGAGTCAAATAATATTAAATAGATTTACTCTAAGTTCAACAGTTACCCTAATTATCTCTGCAGATAATTTCTCAGAGTACACTGGGACTCAGTTGATCACAAATAATATTATCCAGAGTAAAATAATTTACGGGGTATTACATCCTCCCCCCCTTAAATAGAAATCCGCCCACGAAGTTAAAATAATTACCTGAAAAGATGAGGATAGACCTCCCGCATCTCCGATTCCAACTCCCAAGTTGCATCGCCCGGATTCGTCTCATCCCACTGGACCTTAACAAGAGGAATCTCTTTATTCCTTAACACTTTAGTTTCTCTTCCGGTGATACGACTCGGTTGAGGCTCAAATGTCAAATTTGCTTCTATCTCAATTGTATCTGGTAAAATTGGATGAGGAGGATCTGGGACAAATTTCCGAAGCTGAGACACATGAAAAACGTCGTGCATCTCTGACAGAGAAGGCGGTAAGGCTAATCTGTAGGCTACTTCACCAATTCTTTCCAAGATCTGATATGGTCCCACGTATCTCGGACTTAACTTCCGCGACCAAAACGGTCTTTTCAACCGCAATCTCGGAGTAATCTTCAAAAACACGTGATCACCTTCTTCAAATTCTAAAGGTCTTCTTTGGTTATCCGCATAACTCTTCTGACGATCCTGTGCTTGCTTAAATTTTCCACAGATCATCCTAATCTTCTCCGTAGTTTCGTGAATAATCTTGGGTCCCAACATCCTATCTTCACCAACTTCTGGCCAACACAACGGTGTCCTACACTTCCTTCCATACAATGCCTCATAAGGTGCCATAACAATACTTGCATGATAACTGTTATTATAAGAGAACTCAATCAATGACAAAAGTTCTATCCAATTTCCTCCACTTTCAAGTACACACGCTCTCAACATGTCTTCCATGGTTTGTATTGTCCGTTCCGTCTGACCGTCCGTTTGCGGATGATTCGACGTACTCAAACATAACTTCGTTCCCATGGCATGTTGAAAAGCTCTCCAAAATCTCGAAGTAAACTTTGGATCTCTATCTGAAACGATACTAGTAGGAATACCATGCAATCTCACTATCTCCGAAATGAACAACCTTGCGAGATGACTCGCCTTGTAGGTAGTCTTCACAGCTAAGAAATGCGCGGATTTCGTTAACCGATCCATAATTACCCAAATCGAATCATAACCACCCGGAGTACGGGGTAGTCCAACAGCGAAGTCCATAAAAATACTGTTCCATTTCCATACCGGAATTTCTAAAGGTTGCAACAAGCCACCCGGTCTTTGGTGCGCGATCTTCACTTGTTGGCACACCGCATATTCCGACACATACACCGCAATATCTCTTTTCATTCCAGACCACCAATAGTCCCTCTTTAAATCTTGATACATCTTTGAAGATCCCGGATGTATAGTAAAAGCACCCTTATGCGCTTCATCCAAAATCCTCCTTTTTAACTCCGTGTTATCCGGAACACAAATCCTTCGGTTAAATACAATAACTCCGTCGGTAGCTCGCACAAAACCTGGTTGCAATAACACTTCTTGTAACTTCTCGTCTAACCCTTGCTCTTGTTGGATTTCCTCTCTAAGAGTAGAATTGATATTCAAATTCCCCATAATCACACCATTAGGGGTCCAAACAAATTGAAGATTTAGATCTCAAAATTTTTCCAATAAAGTATACTCTAGCATCATCAACTCGGCATTATGCAACACCTTCCTACTCAATGCATCCGCCACTTTATTCGCTTTACCCGGATGGTATTTTAACTCCAAGTCGTAATCTTTCAAATATTCCATCCACCTCCTTTGACGCATGTTCAACTCCTTCTGATCAAAGAGGTACTTTAAGCCCTTGTGGTCACTAAACATCTCAAAACGTACACCATACACATAGTGACGCCATACCTTCAAGGTAAATACAACGACCGCCAATTCTAAATCATGCGTTGGATAATTCTCTTGATGGACTTTCAACTGTCGTGAAGCATAAGCCACTACATGTCCATCTTGCATTAACACACCTCCTAATCCCATCTTCGATGCATCACAATATACCTCATACGACCTGCAAGGATCAGGAATAACCAAAACAGGAGCGGTCGTCAATCTTTCCTTCAAACTCATAAAACCTTGCTCACAAGCTGAATCCCATTCATACGAATAATCCTTCCGAGTAAGTCTCGTCATCGGTAAAGCCAGTTGGGAAAAGCCTTTAATAAACCTTCTATAATAACCTGCTAGTCCCAAGAAGCTTCTAACTTCAGACATATTCTTCGGCCTCTCCCAATTTATCACTGCTTCAACTTTTGATGGATAAATCGCGACACCTCCCTGAGATATGACATGTCCAAGAAATTCACCTCCGACATCCAAAACTCACACTTGTAAGATGGATAAAACGATTCTTAGGTGTTCTCCATGCTCTTGAGGATCACGAGAATAGATAAGAATATCATCAATGAAAATCACCACAAATTGGTCTAAATAAGGTTGAAATATCTGATTCATATAATCCATGAAACCTTTCGGAGCGTTCGTCACACCGAAAGGCATCACGAAAAATTCATAATGACCATAACGGGTTCTAAACGCAGTCTTTGGTACATCTGAACTCTTCACACGAAACTGATGATAACCCGATCGTAAATCAATCTTCGAGAACACACGGGCTCCTTTCAATTGATCTAACAAATCGTCTATCCTTGGCAATGGGTATTTGTTCTTGATGGTGACCTTATTCAACTGGCGGTAGTCAATACAGAAACGTATTCCACCATCCTTTTTCTTTACCAATAACACAGGAGCTCCCCAGGGCGAAACACTGGGTCGAACAAAATGCTTAGTCAACAACTCTTCCAATTGATACTTTAATTCTCTTAATTCAAGTGGTGCCATCCGATACGGAGAAACGAATATTAGAGCCGTTCCCGGTATCAGGTCAATAGAGAATTCCACTTCCCGCTCCGGGGGAAGAGAAGTGATATCCTCGGGGAGAACATCAGGAAAGTCACAAACTACCAGAATACTCAAAACTTGACGGTTACTACCCTCCTCCTTAGTAAGAATCAAAAGAACAGATTTTTCCTCCTCAAACAAGAAATTAATCATTCCAACCGTACCTTCTAAAATAGTAGTTAACACATCCTTCGTAGTGGCCTCGGTAGAGGGGATAATGATTAGTTTTTCTTCACACCCGATGAATACCGAATTAGCTGAAAGCCAATCCATTCCCAGAACAACATCCACTTTCTTAAGCGGTAAGAAAATCAAATCAATCTGGAAAACTCTTCCATCCACAGATAAAACACAATTTTCACACATTAAAGGTGTTTCAACCATCTCATCCATGGTAGTAGTAACCACCATGGGTGGAGGCAACGGAACCGCTTGCAACCCAAGCTGCTTTACACATTGCATCGATACAAAAGAGTGTGTAGCTCCACAATCAAATAAAACAAGCAAGGATTTCCATTCACAAAACACGTACCAGCAATCAAAGAGTTGTCACCCTTTGCTTTCTTCGCATCCAAAGTATATACCTGACCGGTAGTCCTCCCTTGTGTCTGATTCCTACCCTGAGGACAAACCCTCGCTAAATGGCCCACCTTATTACACTGATAACACCTCATTTTTTCCAAACTGCACCTACCAAGATGATTCTTACCACACGTACGGCATACCGGAGGCACACTTGTCCTGGAACTCTGAGCTTGTTTCCCTTTGAAAGATTGTTGTCTTGGCCTAATTGGTTGATTCGATCTCCCACGATCACTTTGATTCACCCTACTTAACTCTTCTTCTGCTTGCACCTTCTTTAAGCTATGCTCCACAACGTAACACTGTCGTAACAATTCAGTATAGCTATTGAATTCCCTCTGAGACGCGCTAGGTGAAATTTTGGCCCTAAAACCAAAAAGAAACTGATCAATCTTCCACCTCTCATCAGGAGCATACATAGCCTGCCTAGAATAAGCAGCCATAACCTTGAACTTTTCCGCATAAGAAGCCACAGTCAAGTTGCCTTGTCTCAATTGTTGAAACTCGAATTCCTTCTGAGACCTTAAGGAACTTGGGAAATACTTCTCCATAAAAGTTATCTTAAACTGCTCCCATACTTTCGGTACCTCTTGAATTTTCATTAAGGCTGAAGCGCTTTCCCACCATCTCATGGCAGGACCCTTTAACAAGTGAGAAGTGAAAACAACCTTATTTTCTTCACTACACTGAACTATCAAGAAAATCCGCTCCATATCGGATATCCATTCACGAGCCTTTACTGGATCTAACCCTCCCTAAAACTTCGGAGGATTCATACGAATAAAATCCCTAAAGGTTCCCCCTGCAGCTTCAGGAACAACCACTGGAGGATGCAAGCCACCGGCCATTTTCTATACCATTTGTTGCACAAACTGATTCTGTTGTTGCTGCATCTGCTACATAAATTGATACAAAGGGGCATTCCCTTCATCCCCTGGCAGATTTGTCCCTGCCGGAGTAGTTCTCGGTCTCCCGCGGTTGTTTCTGCGCCCGTCGGCCATGTTCCTAAATGTCATACAGATAGGATTAAGTTGATCAGGCTCAATACCATAAATATAACACGTAAGACCAATGGTGACACAACGCATATGAAACGGAAAGAAACACTTATACTATTTCATGGCTAGGTCGAGGATACGACCTGCTCTGATACCAACTGTAACACCCATATATAAAACTCATACATCAAAGCATAAATATTATATATAGATCCAAGTATTTGGTACTGAAATACTATAAGTTCCTAGTTAACACATTATATACATTAAATGCACTATATACAAAGTTCTAAAGTCTACGACATATCATATACAAGATGTCCCAAAATGCACTAAGAACTAGATCAATACAATGATCTCAAAATAAAACGCTATAGCGGAAGCCATGCCATCTCAAAAGCTATGACCTGTAAGGAAAAGTCAAACCACTTTATCCTTATCCTTTGCTGAACCTGTAGTACCTGTGATGTAAACAACAACGTGGGGTGAGATACATCAAATCTCAGTGAGTTCGCTATCTTATAGTCCTCTCGACTTTACAAGGTTCTAACAACCTAACTCAAGTCAAAAGGGAAGGGAAGTGACTTTGAGTACACACACGCCATATATGGATTCACAATCGTGAGCCTGTTAACTCACACTAGTACCAAAGTAAGTCCTGAGCCTGTTAACTCAAGAATCTCACTAATCAATAACCGTACCAAGGCATCCCCTTTTCCCGCCCGCTTCTACGTCTAGAAGACGACCCGAGTCATGGATCTATGTAGTTACTTGGCATACGAATTAGATTCGGGATCACCGGCCTGTTAACCGTGAACCGTCACTTCTCATGGCCTACTAACCATCACAAGTCTCTACCCAATGCATAGGCTCCAATCGTACTACACGTAGGGAATAAAACCTACCAAGTAATTGTGCATACGTTTCAGAGGAGGTGCTCGAGTCTCATGAAACTACACCGTAAGATAAATTGGTTATGATTACTAGACACACGCCTCGGCCTCTCATGCATGAGCGTTGTCACTATGTCATTTCCACACTATCCGACAATTATTTACGGTAATATTCCTCACTCTACCTATTTCGTATTTTAACATGCATACATATTCAAACATGTTTAACAATAAGAGCATAGACATATATTCGTCAATCACATAATGGAAGCACATAATGCAAGATATCACACATTACACCAATTCACAGTTCCCACTGATTTATTTAATCAGGAAATAAATAGATATTTCTCACCACCATTAGCTAGAGGATGTTCCTAGCTTCACAACGATACCAAGAATACCTTTATCGGATAAACGAGTCAAAAGTTATGAAAGAAACAAGTTGGATGATCTGTCATGTTCGCAATGCGAAGAAGCCAGCGAATGCTCGCTTCCTCATTCGCAGTGCGAAGCTCCCCGCGAATGCCTTGCCAACACTGGTTCGCTGCACCATTCGCAGTGCGAACATCTGGCGAACCAAGTCAGAACCAAAACAAGGTAAAGTTCGCAGTGCAAACCTCTGGCGAATGTTCGCCTTCACCTTCGCCGTGCGAACATCCAGCGAGTGCTCGATTTCCCCTTCGCTAGGGGATTCACATTGCGAATCTGGGAAAATGCAGAAATTCTGCAGCGTACAGCTGCATTCCCTTGGGTCCAAAACCAAACCAAAACATACCCACACATCCAACAATCAAATACAGATGATTCTACACTTATATAGTCTATACTACTCAGTTTGTAACACAATTCAACCGTTAAATTTCATCGATTACCAATTTAAGGAATTTCTCATAAACCTAACTTAAGCTAAAATCATTTCTAACCCTAGAACTTAAGTTTCTATCTAGAACCCACCTTGAATAGATGATGATGATGGTGAAGATGGGAAGATGATTTGATGAAGATTTGATGATGTTCTTGATGATCTTGTTCATGGACTTTTTCCCCTTTTTCTCTTCCTTTCCTTCTCTTTTCTTTCTCTCCAAAACCCTTTCTATCTTTTTCTTTCTCTTGTTCTAATAAGGAAAAGGAATGGAAAAGAAATGATATAGTATAATATCATTAATTAGCAACACTACTAATTGTCCAAAAAGTCTCTAAAGTTCAAATACTTAAATATCTCAGAGACAAATAATATTAATTGGATTACTCTAAGTTCAACAGTTACCCTAATTATCTCTGCAGATAATTTCTTAGAGTACACTGGGACTCAGTTGATCACAACTAATATTATCCAGAGTAAAATAATTTACGGGGTATTACGGACTTGCTTAACTTTTCAAGATTTCTCTTCTATCATGCAATCCATCCGTTCTCACGCTATTCAACTATACTACTAAATGTAAAAACTTTAAAAATTCATGTGTTGTTGAATGTTGTGTGTCGCTCCCGGGATTTTTATCCAGGTACAAACGCGAAAGTGGCACGGAAACAGAGTCACCAACAATGTGTATTTATCCCAAGAGAGGGAAAGGAAACACTGCGTAAACCTGAGGGAAAGGAAAGAGCATGGTCTCGCGACCAAGAGAAACGGGTAAGGGAGTAGGTTACGCGAGGGGAAGGTATTAGCACCCCCACGCGTCCATCGTACTCGATGGGATCCACGCTTGCTGTTCGATCAAAGGGTGTAAAGAACTAGAAATGAACTACTAACTGGAGGACTAGAAATGAAAGGCAGAAAAGAAAAGGGAGAGGAGAAAGAAGTGACTCGATAGGACATTATCGTTGTCCTAGGCCTACGTATTCCCTCAGTGCATTGGGAAAGTCAAAGTCAACGTAGTTCAACGGACTACGGGGAAAGGTTGCTCGTCGAGATATCGCATCTCGTGCCTACGTATCTTCAATCAGATGAGAAAGAAGAATAAGAGCAAACGTAGTTCGGCTCAACAAGGGTTGCTTTGTTTGTGTTTTTTAATGGAAACGTCAGAGTGCGCATCCCAGCAGTTAGGTGTTGGAGCTCGCTGTATGGAGACTTAGGCGTTACCTGTTTGCGGTAGAACGGACATGACGATTCCTTAATAATGGAACGAAGGAGATGAGAAGAGAATTATTTGTTTGTTTTTGTATTTTGAAAAGAAGTGTTTTGTCTGTTCTTTGTGTTTATAACACGTATTGCATTAAAGTCTACGATATAGGATCGAATGCGTCGCATGGTCGTCATAACAGGACGTATGCTAAACACTCTAGAAAGACGAAGGGAAACCCCCCTTTTTCCATTCGCCACATGCAAGGCTCATGTGCAATATATGTTATGCCTTTATTAGATGTTTTGCTTTTTGTTTTGAGGTGAGGAGAAGAGAGACTCAAAGGTTAAGAAAGGTAAAAGTCTAAAGGGAGACTAATAATCCTAAGAGTTATCATGCTTGGATGTTCCTAATGGTTAAGTGTGGTTTAGAAACCTAAGTATAAAAGAAAAGAGAAGAAGAGTGAGTTCTAACTTACTTCAAAGATTGAAGTTAAGTTAAGAACTCAAAGGGATGAAAGCAATGAAATGTCAAAGAAGCATAAGATGCTTATCACAATCACAACTTGAAAGCTTAAAAGAGATAAGAAAAGAGGTTGTATGTGGGTGCTCACCCACACACTTGACTTACCATTAGCCCCTGAGAATGTTAGGAAAACAATTTACAAGCTAAGGAATAAGGAGAGAAGAAGAAGTAAAGATCAAACAAGTTAGGAAATAAAGAAGAAAAATGCTAAAGGTTAAGAAAGCTTCTAGGTCAGAACCTATACCCTAAGAAAGTCCTCTAAGGTTAAGGGATCCAACATAAACAAACTATGCACAAACAATGTCTTAAACAACAAAGAAATGTACCATAAAAGATATTGATGAAAGATGAATGATTATGCAAGATGAACATGCACTAATGCCTAATGAAATGTCAAAGTCAGAATCATACATCATATATGAATGTCCTATAATGCATATGAATGGGCATACGAGTTATGAAAATGAATGATCAAGTATAAGAAGCTAGATGAAGAAGAAGTGCGAAGAAAAGAAACAAGTTCACTTAAGAAAAGAAATAACTTGGAACACAAGTTAAAGTGGCAAACCAAAGATGGATGAACATGGATTATAGATCAGTACCAAATGACATTTAAGATGTAATTATAATGCAAGAATTAATCATACAAGATGCATATGCAAACCACATTAAAACTAGTTAAGAAAGAAAGACGAATAAGGTCAAACATAAACAAGTATGCAAGATGATATAAATGAACATTTAAATGCATGAGATGATTATGGGTCAGTAGCATATCAAAGATGATATGCAATTAGAATGCATGAATAGGCATTGATGATTCAATCACAAGTCATGTTAGGCATTAGAAGAGATGAAAAGTGAAATTAGGTCAAACTTTTCAAGTAAGATGCATTTTGAAGCCACAAACATAAACCAAACAAGGATGCAATGTACATGACCTATAATACAACTAAAATGACCTATAATGTGCATAAGATGACCTATAATATTCTAATGAAGACCTATAATAATGCACACAATGGTTCTAATATGATGGCACAAGTGCCTCCTAACAATTAGGGTTTAGAAGTTAAGAAAAGATTCACAGACACGACCTACAATGATCAAACAAGGAAAAAATAGAAATGTACTTGTAGAAATTATGAAATTAATGTACAAAACACCTAAGTCAGAGGAAAACCAAATGTCAAAGCTCAAAGCAAAATTCAAAAGGAAACATGCTCAAACAATTCAACAAAGTCACATTGACACAAACCAAAAGAATGCACAAAGATGAATATCAAAAGGTATGATAAAATGACTTTAAAAATACAATAAAAATGTTTTAGATGTATCAAGATGTTATTCAAACATGGTGAAAAGATTAGAGGCCAAATGGCTTAGGAACTATGCAAAAATAATTGGACAATGCACAAATATCATGAATAAAATCATTCAAAAAGAAAATAAAAGGAAATTATGAAAATATGATCCAAAATCAATAAAGTCAGAATTAAAAAATTTAGAAAATTAGTTAAATGTGTTATAATGCTATATGAATTTATTTTGAATTTTTGGATGCACTTTAGTATTTTTAATAAAAGGAAATGAAAACTATGTCAAAAATAAAAATAAAATGTAAAAAGAATTAACACAGGGGTGTAGACATAGCAAAAATGAAGTTCAAAATGTGATTGGGCTTAAAGCGTGGGTGTGTGAATAGAAATTATAGTCTAGGTCCAAATACACGCGCAAAACATGGTAATAGCATAGACACTCAGTCAAACATTGACTCCATCAGAGCCACACGTTCAAGTCAACAAGATCAATCAAACAAAGTAATCTGATCCAACGCATTATAAGCCACGCACATGGTAATAATCATACACGCACACACATGCAACCAGTCAAAGTCAGAACAAAGAAAGAGAGAGAGTCACTTGAGTGATAACACACTCATTAATTCGCTGGCACGCTGTGAGCCATTGGATCAAACAAATCAAACGGCTGTGACATAAAGTTGGCAACGACTAGGGTTTTAGAGATTCAGGCAACCTCACCGGCCGGAGAAGACTCCGGTCATCTTCTCCGGCCATCTCCGACGACGGTAAACACTCACATGTTCCAGAAATTCACAAAACATATATCATTCAAAAGCTAAAGTTATGTAGAACACGGATCCAAGCTTAGATTTCACAGATCATGCATGTACAGAGAGAATCGAAGGGAGAAAGTTTGCCCTAGGTTTTCATCTAAGCTTCTAACAAGCCCTATCAACTAGCAAGATCAATCACAACTTCTATTAAGCTCAAAAAACAATAACAACAAGCTTAAAATCAGTAGAATCGAGCAAGAGAGTTAAAGAATGTTTGAACCTGAAACCGAAGAATATTGAGATCAAAAGAAAGCTAGAGATGAGAGCTTGTTCTTGAAATTACTTGAGCAAAATAAATGCACGTGGATGCTTGAAAATGCAGAGGAGTAGAGATCTGAAACTTGAAGATGCTTCAACTCTTAAGTGCTTCAATGTTTCAATATTGCTTGATGATGAAGATTGAATAAGAATTGTGATGAATTCGTCCAGAGAGAGAGAGAGAGGATTCAGAGAGAAATTCTTGAGAGATGGTTTGTGAAATGTGAGAATGAATCGTCTCTCCCAAATTCTGTTGGAGCTTTCTATTTATATGGCTGGTTAGTTTCTAGCTGTCTTTGTTGACAGTTAGAACTATAGTTAGGTTAGTTGTGGCGGTACGAAGCAATGGAGGGGTGTGTCTGAGCAATTTCATAAATGAGAGTGAGGGAATGATCTCGTGTGTTTCATATTATTATTGATGTATGATGGTGAAAAGATAATGGTGATGAATGGTGGTGATGGTGTGCAGCCTGCAACATCATAACTTGTTCATTTGAAAAGTTTCCCTTATGGTGTATGGTGTAGCATGACATGGTATGGTATGTAAGAGTTTGTTGGTCCAAATGAAGCAAAAAGAAGGACTGGTATGAAGGCATGCGTGTGAATGTGACTTGAAACAACAATAACAATGCCAAGCACCTTATTTTGGCCAACACAAGATTCAGTGAAAATATGGAAGTTTGAGGAGGAAAAACTCTATGGATAGTGGATTAAATATTGAGGTTTTGGTGTCAATGAAAAGAAGAAACATCATAGAACAAATTTGTAGTTGGAGACAAAGTGATTGGGAGCTTGGAAAGTGATGCAAAATGACTTGAAACACAAGCAAACAAACTGACTTATGGGAGAGGAAAGTTGTGACATGCATGGCAACATGGCCTATGGAAATTTCAGAGTGAAACATCTCTCTTTGAACCCTCATATGACCTTCATAACCTGTTCAAATGAAAAAATGTTCAACATCAAAGTTAAAGAGGACATGGAGATGAACAACTTTGATGTTCAACAATTTTTCATTTGAAGCTTTCTTGATGGAGAAAATTAGCTTGACATTTGGCACACCACATGTTTGATGAAATGCATGCGTGCCAGCCTAGTTTTGCTTGGTGATGACCTGGTTTTTGCCTTGGTTTTGTCAAACTTTGATTGATCACAACTCCTTCAATTTTGATCCAATTTAGATGTTCTTGTTATGGATTTGAACCTTAGGGTGTGATCTTTGATTGGCTCAACTTAGGCCTGAAGTTTGAAGCCTTTATCCTGAAGAAAGAATGCTTTAAATTGGAGCGCAAAATGGTCCAAACTTGCCATTTTTAGAAACCCTAAGTTTCTATTTTGGGCAGTTTTGTGATTTCTTGAGTTTTCCATGAACCTCTTGGATTTTCTTGATCAAATCTTCATCAATGAACATATTGGACTTGTGGAACATGAAATTGACCTCAAGAAGTTAGGAGTTGACTTTTTCCTTTACACAGTTGACTTTCTCCTGATTTCTTGATTCTCAAGCAACTGACCAATTGAAAACCTTCTGAAATGAACCAAAGGGCAATCTTCGATCCTTAGATACTTGACATCATGTAGAAAACAATGATATCAAGTTTGAACCAAAAATTCATCAGGAGACTGCTTGAATCACAAACCCTAATTTGGACTGTTTTTGCTAGGAGATGATGAACTGTCCAACTTCTTGGTGAATTCTCTTCTTCCAATGACTTGTGGGATCAATTGAGATCATAAGATGTAAGGGACCTTTGAGGCTTATTTGTAGACCCTTGGCTCTTGTTCTCTTGCTTCGAATAATCAATGCTCTGAAAACCACTAATCACATGCCCCAATGCAACATGTATGAGATATATGTGATGAGATGAGATGTAAATGCAATGACATGAAACATAAGCTAGGTAACAACAAGAGGGAAAATTTTGGGGTGTTACATTATGTATGATACTCTACTAACTATTTATTACACCATTACCATTAAGAATGTATTTCTCACCTCTTTTGTTTGTGTGGTGGCCTTCTTCGTGATTTATCGATTTGAGTTTATTTTAGATTCTGCGTATTGCTCTGATAGTGTAATACTGGGATGATGGCCTTCTTTTGTTTGCGTGGTGGCCTTCTTCGCTGGCATGACGTAGTAAAATCTATCCTTGAAATTTCGTTCAAGGTTGAATATGCGGAAGAAGAGGGAGAGAGTGATCCCGACGTTGAGGTAGTCGCACACGAGCTTGAACGCCCGCATGAAATCTAGTGCGTTGAGGTGAAGCTGAGAAGGCGCCAGATGCAACCAGTTGAACACCCCCAACTGGAAGCCGTTGAAGGGGATACGAATGCCGGCCTCCTTGAATGCGAACTCGTACATTGGGAACCTTAACCCCCGATAATTCAAGCAGATACGGTGGTGCTCCCTGGGCTGAAAGACCGTCCAGTTCGTCTGCTCTCCCACAGTAACATTTTCAACAATGGCGAAGACATCTGTGTCATCAAGGGAAAACCGCGACGAATTTGTAAGGACTATTCGCCGACCAGTCCGCGGCCGGGCGTGGAGGGTCCTCTCCGGGAAGATATACGGGCTCAGGCAGGTCGGGTTCGGTGTCTATCTGGATGATGTCCGCAAGCCTCGCGACCATTTTTACCTAAAAAGCCGAGGAAATCGGTGAATTCGTTGGCCACGACCAAATCCACCCTTCCACTGCTGATCAAGTGAAAGGGCAAAGAGAGCGGGGCTGCTTGGAGCAGCAAGGAACTGTCTTGTACTTTCATCCTGTTCACCCACGTGCTCGAAGCACCTATCAGACGACCAGGGACCTCCTACAGGTCCCCGGTTCTCTCTCATCCCACGTCCCCGAGACATTCATCACATGTCCTCGTGACATTCATTAAACGTCCTCGAGACATTCATCGGTTCCTCGGGATGTTCATCCCAAATATCCGTTGAATCAATAGGAACCCTAAAAAAGTTTCGCCGTTGTCGCCGAAAACTTAGGAGCCTTCCCAGGAACTTCATCAGTTCACCAAGAAACCACCGTAGGGAATAAAACAGAAAAGGAGCAGATCAGAAGCTTACTTGAAACGGTGGTGGAAGGCGGACAGGTATGGTGGAAGCGGCGGCGTACGGCTGTGTACGGCGGAAGAGCAACGACAGAGAAGGGAAGAGAAGATCAGAGCAAAAAAGGTGGGAACGTACAAATGACACGAACTCAAACCCTTTTATAGGCCCCTCACGGGACTCAAGGCGTCCCAAGGCTCTTGAGTGCCCTAGGCCTAGCCGCCCCTAGGCATTAATGGCAGGAGACACGTGGCACGCGGGTTCCCACGTTAGTCCTTTCATCTGCCTTGGTCCTCGGATCCACAACTCCTCATCTCCCCACAGCGCCGTCCAACAGCGCCACCACAATTCGAGCAGATTTCAAGATTCCTGCCCGTCTAGCGTCTGTCGCTCGAGGTCTTCCTATTACATTATGCCCGTCGACACGGGGACACTTTCCCGTCGACACGTGTCCCTGGCAAAGGATTACCTGCTGTAATACCCTAATTTTTGCCCCTAAGATCACACGTATCCGTGTGTTTTTATTACTTGCTTTATGTTTGTTTCTGTTTACTAACCTCTAACCAAAATACCAAAAATATTTTGCAATTTTTGCTTGTTTCTTCTTCTTTGTGTGTTTAAGGTTTTGCAGAAATTTGATGGCAAAGACATGTCTTGGAGATTGTGTGGCTATTCAGTTATGGTTGAGTTCAGTTGCGGCACTCCTCCCGAGATGTGACATCGGCAGACCAGAAATGGCAAACCTGGTGCACATTCTCGACCGAGGACCCAATGCTGGGAACTTGCCATAGGATCTTTTTTTTTGAAAGTGAATCAGCAGACGACCTCTTTGATTGGCGATAACATTGTATCCTTCGGGCTGAATGTGCTATTGCTTCTCAAACCTCTGAAGCTGAGGACCTTTCGTTTTGGAGAATCAGTTTAGGCCTCCTCGATTGATGATGATGCCAAACCAGAAATGGTGAACGTATCATCATTTCTCGACCTGAGAGCCCGGGATACTGAACATCCTAGTTCCCACATGTGAGGATGGGCGGGTGTTTACAGGTTTGCAGGAAACCCTGACCTTCAACGTACCCGGTACTTCAAAGCGAACCTCTGCCGTCAGCAACAGTTATTCCGGATCTGTGGAAGTTTTGACCCCTTGTTTACTGCATTCATATTGCATTGTATTTGCATCAAGCATCATTCTGCATTGTTTCTTGCCTTTCCCAGGTGTCTTATTTGCTTCATTTTCTTGGTCTTCGTTCAGCCAAGCTGTCGCACCAGTATAATACTCGGGCTAATCAGAGAAAGAAGAGGATTTAGCTGATTTTCTAGCATTCATACTAAATTCAAAGTAGAACAATGGAGAGAACAGATAATGTGGATCACATGTCAGGCTTTACAGTGATGACCAATCCGATGTATGATTCTCCTCTGGACGATGATGTACCACAAGTAAATGTTCCTACTCGATCCCGACCTGTGCAAAATGATCTGGCTGTTCAAGTTGTTGAAAAAGATTCTCGATTTTCGAGGTATATGCCAAATCCTCAGAATGTCCACCCTGTGACAGAGATGATTGATCTTAAAGTTGTGGAGATGAAAGAAGGACTTCGTGATCTCAGTGAGGAATTGAAAATGTTGACAAGACCCAATGCATCTAGTTTTAAGGCTCATGACTTGTGCCTGGTTCCGGGTGTGGTTATTCCTCCAAAGTTCGAAATGCCTGTCTTTGAAATATACAAGGGAGTTAGCTGTCCAAGGAACCATTTGACGATGTTCTGTCGAAAGATGACCGCTCATGTTGACAACGATAAGTTGATGATTCACTGCTTTCAAGAAAGTTTATATGGGGGATCCTTGATGTGGTATATGAAGCTAGAAAGGAACCATATTCAGTCTTGGGAAGACCTAGCTGATGCTTTTGTGAAACAATATGACTACAATTTGGACATGGCTCCAGATAGTGATGAATTGACGAGTATGAGTCAGAAGGACAGCGAATCCTTCCGAGAGTATGCACAAAGGTGGAAAGAGTTAGCAGCTCAAGTTCATCCGCCACTCTTAGAAAAAGAACTGTCCAAAATGTTTCTAAGAACGCTGTCAGACCCTTATTATGCCAGGATGGTAGGCGTTGTACCTCTATATTTCTCCAAAATTGTGGAAGTCGGAGTAAACATCGAAAACGCATTCAAAAGTGGAAGAATCCAAGATGGTTTGAATGGCCAAGCTAGTAATGAAAATGTTGAAGTTGACGCGATTCAGGATTCTCCTCAGTTCCAGAAGCAGCAGATACCTCTGAATAATTCAGAAAGAGAGACTCGCCAGTTTGATCCAATCCCAATGACTTATAGTCAATTGTGGTCTTATTTTGCCCGAAACTCGGTGATGACACCTAGAAAAACCAGAGCCATGAAATCTCGTCCTCCTTGGTACAATCCAAATACTAGTTGTGAGTTTCATGATGGAGTAATGGGGCATCCAATTGAGGAGTGCAAGGTTTTCCAGGAAAAGGTTCAAGAGATGATCAACGATGAGGTGTTGACCTTCAAGGAAGGAAGCACATTTGTGAATGGGACGCCTATATGTTGATATTAGAGTGACCCGCAGTGGTTGTATGTTTGCTTCTGTGTCTCCCAAGAAAGTCGATAATGTTATTTCAAGCTCAAGCTGACACAGTTTCCTCAGATCTTTAGTTCTTTTACTGTGTTTTCACTTGTAATCTTTTATGATTGTTATTGCTTTGTTTGCATGTAGAACTTGTTTGTTTTGAATATTAATCTTAATGCAATGAGTATGTTTATCTTGAAGTGATCCATTCACATTCGCTCGTAATTTGTTTTCTGCATCTGCAATACCAACCTCTTGTTTAAACTCTTGGAGGGAGGATGATGAAGTGAAAACGCAAAATTTCTGGTTGTGTGCTTTTGAATAAGACCCTGTGGATGATGTACAGGCATTGTTTCATTTTTCCCAAACACCGGAGATATAAGGAAGATAATCCCTTGTTAACCCCTTTGAGCCTTGAAGTAGGAATTTCTTTTCTAAATGAAAAAACCCTTACATCTAACCTGGGGCAGGGTAGTCTTCAGTTAATTTGACCAAGTGTCCAAATTTCAAAAGGAGTGTGTATCTAGGGACCAACCACAATGGTTATCCCTCATTCCAAAGGGAAGAGGCGGTCACAACCCTTTTAATATGTCAAATAAGGCAATGTCACATGATTTGTTCAAAAAAAAAAGAAAGAAAGAAATCAAAAGAAAAATAAAAGCCCGCTAAGTTATAAGAATTGTGACTTAGGCAAAAATTGGGGCATCCCGCTGGACATCAAAAATTCAAAAAAAATCAGTCCAGGCAAAAGTCAGGGAAAAATAAAAAGAATGAAAGAAAAATTCTCATCAAAAGAACAAATCTTTGTGTGACTACAAGTCGAAAAACGATAAGGGTGACTGTTATCCCCGAAAAATTTCATTGGTTCTTATACCGTCAGTTAAATTTTTTTTTTTAGAGATGAACATTTGAGTCAATTAGCTGAATATAGGACTGAAGAATATTACGGAGAATAGGTGGGTACAAATAAATTTTGAGCCTAAAAACCCTTTTTTCTGAAAACCGTGAACCATACCAAGTTATAACCCTCAAAAGACCTAATTGAAGCAGGGTTTATTTTGAGAGCATACTCAAAACGAGATAGCGTTCCTGACTCCCATGAGTTGTGGTAAAAGATCTTTGTTGGTATTGCATGTGCATTCAAAAATAAATGCCGTATCTAAACTAGTGATTCATTCACAAGGTTTTGCGACATCTTTTCAATAAAAACTTCAAGAATAACATGTTTGTTGCATTAGAATTATCATTCTCAGAATAAACATTTTCTGCTTGCATACATCTGTTTGATATCATGAAAGTTTACATTTGAGCATCAGTGATGAACTTAATATTTTGAGGCCTGAAACTCTATTGAGTAATTGGCAAATTATTTCAAGGATGATCCTATCCAAGGGCATGTTGCCTGAAGATTTTGTTGAGTATGAGCAAGTTTGTTTTCCTAGTTGATGTTTTCGTAGGGGCAAAGCTTGAGTTCTCCTTTGATTAAAGAATGTGCCAAGTTCAGTGAATCTGGGGAAGTTACGTCGAGATTTGACGAATCTCTCAGAGTTTGAAGACACTGGGTCAGATTATCTCAAGTCGTTATGGTACAAAGTTTCCTTTTGGTGTAAAATCCTTTGTAGACCATGCAGTCTGGGGAAAAAGTTAAATGGTGAATTCGACGCACATAAGAAGATTTGTTCTTGTGGGTGTAATTAAGTTGTTAATCATATGATGGATTCCCTCAAGATTGTTGTGAGGTGTTGGACTCTTGAAATCCATTATTCCCCAATTGAGCGCCAGATTGGGTATTTCCCGTCTAAGTACTATTTTGGGTATTCCTCCGGCTAAGTCTTGATTCAGATTTCCCCAGCTGAGTATGATTCTTTTCTCCAGCCAGGTCATGATCAAGCATTTGTAAGCTTTGAGATGATGTTTCCTCTTGATGTGGAACCCCGCGCAGAGTTTTATCTCTTGTTGTGATATTGTTGTCGTGGCCACTCCCCAAGCAAAGAGTAATGTTGACTTCCACCAATTGGTTGACATCCCCTTTAGGGTTTGCTTTGTTGTACTCCTTGACAGGATCTCTTTTGGTATCTCTATCTTGTTGAGATTAGCCGAGTATTCAGCTGAGCTGTGGTGTTTATTCATCCTCTGTTCATCCTTATGTCTGTTTTGTCAGCATATTCATACTCATACGCATTGCATACGCATTCTTTTGTTGTGCATAGCATGTTATTGTTGCATTTTGCATTTTGCATTTGCGTTGGTGCTTCCCGGCTCTCTGGTGTTGTTATCCTCCGCAGAGTGTATGTGTGTGTCCTCTCTTCATTAGAGTGTTGAACCTAAGCAGAAAGCGTTTATCCTTTCTAACTCCCCACTGAGTTCATTCCTCGTGGAAAGTTTTGCTTCAGTTTTCCTTTCCACTTCATTATCTGGATGGGACCAATCCCCAGTTGAGTTATCTCTCATTGGGATGAGTCTTGTTTGACCGTTTCTCTCCAGTTGGTTCTTGGATTGAACTTTGGTCCCCGACAGTGACTACTTTGAAACTCTCTAGGTTGTGCAACCTAGATGATTGGGAGTGCATTTATTTTGCACCTTTGAGGATTTTGTATTACTCAGCAGATGATCTGTTTGTGTTTACCATCAGAAGATGAAGATTTTGTTTCTCCAGCAGGGTTGTGACAACACTATTTTGGAATCCTTTGCATGACAACAAACAACAGCCTCTTTATGTGAGAAACTTGTGTGTCTCCGGTTATCAGACGTTGTCTTTTCCATCAAATGGTATCCCTCAGGTTGTGCCCGTCAGAGAAGTTTTTGTGAATTTCCAACAGATGGTTGTCTCTTTATTTGAGAAGTCTGTTGCATGATCTAACTTTCCCATATCTCCTGTGAAGATCCCTGGTAGAGTTATTGATTCCTCGTTCCTGGTAAATCTCGGCAGAAGATTTCCAGTGGTCCTCGGCAGAAGGTATTTTCTTTCCTAGAATCTCGGCAGTAGATTTCTTGTATATTTTCAAAGGATTTCCAGCAAAAAAAAAAAAAAAAAAACCCTCGGCAGAAGGTGGCTCTATTTCAGATCTCTTTGGTTGATCTCGGCAGTAGATTCTCTAATGAGTTTTTAAAATAGAATTTGCAACAAGCCTCGACAGAAGGTATTATCTTTCCAAGAATCTCGGCAGTAGATTTCTCGGGTAATTTCAAGAAAAAAAAATATATCCAGTTGACCTCGGCAGAAGGTGTTTCATTTATTCTCTGGTTAATCTCGGCAGAAGATTACCCAGTAAACTTTGATGGTTAACACATTTCCCAATGAAACTTTGGAAAAAGGTACTCCAATGAATGGTAAGTCTCTTCGGTTTGATGGGACAGTTCGTTGTTGAGATTTTGTGACTCCAATGAATGGTAAGTCTCTTCGGTTTGATGGGACAGTTCGTTGTTGAGATTTTGTTACTCCGATGAATGGTAAGCCTCTTCGGTTTGACGGGACAGTTCGTTGTTGAGATTTTATGACTCCGATGAATGGTAAGTCTCTTCGGTTTGACGGGACAGTTCGTTGTTGAGGTTTTCTACTCAAATGGATGGTTAGTCTCCTCGGTTAGACGAGACAGTTCATTGTTGAGTTATTGATTTTCTCCAGTGGAATCTTGTTGTGCTAAGTCTTCCCTGTTGAGTTCTATCCTTGTTGTGTTGTGGTTTATTTCCATATACGATTATCCCCGGTTTGAATCTTTTCTTCAGCCGAGTCCCAGTAGTCCTGCGATGTGTTTCCCCGGCTAGTTGGTTGTCTCCTGTGATGTGTTTCCCCGACGGAGTTTCTTTCTCCCGTTCTTCTTTTTGTTGATCTCCTTTGGCATATTCTCCCCACAGCGGTCTTGTGTCTGCATATCATTTGCATAATCATATTATTTTGTGGTCTCTTAGGGCCAAAAATTGGGTTTTTGTTATATTTAAGTCTCTTCTATCTCGTCGAGACAAAGACGTCAATCTTCATATCTCCGGATAGAAGAATCTTAAATAGGGGCAGCTGTAATACCCTAATTTTTGCCCATAAGATCACACGTATCCGTGTGTTTTTATTACTTGCTTTATGTTTGTTTCTGTTTACTAACCTCTAACCAAAATACCAAAAATATTTTGCAATTTTTGCTTGTTTCTTCTTCTTTGTGTGTTTAAGGTTTTGCAGAAAATTGATGGCAAAGACATGTCTTGGAGATTGTGTGGCTTTTCAGTTATGGTTGAGTTCAGATGGATGTTTGACCTCATCTTGGTCAAACTATCCAGCAATTGCTTCAAGTGCAAGATATCTGTTTCAGTGAGCTATTCCTCAAAGCAGCGGCTGTCAAGTTGTTGTGTGGTGATATTCATCAGGTTCATCTGAGTTCATCGATCAAGACTGTGTTTATCTGTGGATTTATTTTCCAAGATAGTTGATTCAGATGAATTTTGAAGTGATTCAAAACTTATTATCAGAGGTGCAGAGGATGATGGATTTAAGTGGCTGTTGTTTAGTTGTGGTTTGTTCAGTGGTGGCTGTGTGCACTTTATCAGAGGCTTGTGAAAAAGTCAAGTTTGGTTTTGGGCTAAAAAATAAAGATTTTGCTATTTATGATCCATTTTCATTTCCATTCCTTAAACCATTTCTTTTTCTAAACCATATTCCTTTTTCAATTTTATCCATTTCTTCTTCTAAACCATTTCCATTTTTTATTCAAAAACCCGATTTCCATTTATCCATATTTTAGAGTTATCCATTATATCCAAAATTTCTAAATATCCATTTTTAATCCATTTTCCTTTCCTAAACTTTTCATATCCATTTTCTTTTTTCAATAATCCATTTTTTGATCCATAAGTTCATTTAAAAATTTCACCAAAAAATCTACAAAGCCCATTTCAATTGTCATCAAAGTCCATATCCATTTTTTTTAAAAAAACCACTAATCCAATTATCCAATATCTATTTACCATAAACCATTTCTCAATATCAATTTTTTTTTATCCAAAATCATTTCCAAATTTTTGTCTATTCCATACTTTTTTTCCAATCTTTTATTTTAGTCCAAATTCAATCCAAAATCCACATTCATGCAAAATTTCTCAAAAAAGTGTACAAAGGTATTTCAAGGTTACAAATGAATGTCCATTACAAGAGTAAGGCTCATTCTCATAACATGGTCTTGCAATTAAAGTGAAAGAATAGCAAGCTCCACAGACAAATTTACGTAAGCCAACAACAAGCTACAACTCGGCCAGCATAGTCCAGAAATTAAATTGCAAGCTTCTGACATTCAAAAAGAATTGATACTTGAAGCCACTTGAAACAATATTACTACCTCCGTCCCTAATTATAAGACCCTGTTGAGTTTTTTTCTTGTCCATTTTTATAAGACCCTCTTCAACTTTCAAAGCGCATTAATTATTTTTTTCCACACATACCCTTAATTATATTACATCTTTTTTTGCACTCTGTAATAAATACAATTACATGTACATTAACTACAGCTTCATCTATAAATACAGCTTCATTTCTCACAATTTCTCAAGCTTTGACAGCCTCCAAACCCCTACCAAAATCAAACCAAGCTTAAGCCTCCAAAAATTCTGCAAAAAAAACAACTTCAAAAAAAAAACTCCATTGAAGCTCCATTTCCAAAAGTTTCAAATATCACTCCAATCTTCATCAAAAATTGTTTCTAAGAGTGAAACTCTTCATACAACAACAAGAGGAAGAGAGTAGAAGTTGAAGAGGAGTCTTGCTTCCATTTTTCAAGGTAGTCCGAATTTTCCGTCGAAACTTTGAAACTCCGATTCGTCCAATTCTTGCATCGACGGTTAATTGTGATCACATATTTGAAATCCTCTCCGTCTCACAATCGCAACGGTATATGGTTTGAGCTCCGACGCTCCGATTTGACGGAGCTCAAAATGGAAGCATGGTGTTGTTCTTGGATGAATAGTGCGCGGCATTTGTAGAAGAAGAAGATATCACTTTCTGACTTTTTTCTTTTTCATTTCCTTTTCTTTGTTTTTTGTTTTTGGTTCTTATTTCTTGTTTTTTTT
Source organism: Lathyrus tuberosus (assembly GCA_022829125.1). NCBI lineage: Eukaryota > Viridiplantae > Streptophyta > Magnoliopsida > Fabales > Fabaceae > Lathyrus > Lathyrus tuberosus. The sequence continues at coordinate 803,407 of JALAZF010000426.1, read as the reverse complement.
TTGGAAAACGATGGGCCTAGCCCATTCATTACACCACCACCATTTTCTAAAACTAACCTCCTTCACTTTTTTTTTTCTCTATTTTTTTCTTAAAAAAGTTAATTCCATTTGTTTCTATATTTTTTTAGTAAGCTTTTGAAATTAAATTTTACTTTTAAATTCTGTTTTAGAAAAATCTCTTGAAATTTATTTGAATATTTTGTTCTTGATTTTCATTTTTCTTTTGATTTTGGATTTGAATTACATTTTTTTAAGATATTATTTCTCTTTAAATTCATTGGACTTAGGGTGTAGATGAAGTTGGATAAATATTCACTAATTCAAATCTACCTTTAAAGTGAATTATTTAATTCACTTTAGGTGCTTTGAGTTAATGATATATTTAGCACTTTAATCCACCAAAATGAGTGAATGAACTTAAAGATGGAATTGTCTTGATTTTTTAATTCAAATTTGGTTTCCTCTTTCTTCTATTTCTTTTCTTTTTGATCGATGAAAGTCGAAGTGATCGTGAAATTTCTTTGTTGAATTTCGATCGAGACGAGATCATTACCACTTTTTCTTTTCGTGTGGCATCGCTTTAGGATAACGATCCCTATATCGTTTATCTCGCGTTCATTAACACATATATCTCATGGCCGACCTCATTTGTAGGGTAATTTCTCGAACAAATTACTCGGCGTGCGCTTAACATAGACCAAAATTCGCCCCTATTCGGAATAAATCCAATTCGGTACTTGTACTTTCGTGGACCGGACTTTGATTAGTCGCGTAATCCCAAGGTTGATTGATTATTTGCGTTAGTTCCATAAACTTTGAAGCTTGATGCGTAGTTGCTTCGGGTCTCCCGATCTTCTTTCAAGTTTTTATTAAATTTGGCCTAATCGCATTGGTTAATCGCCGTAGTGCAAGACACGAAGCGGAAACAATTATCTTTTTGTTCTTTTGGCCACTTTTTCTTGGTTGTGGATGATTAAGTTCGCCATACCATTATTGTGTATATATTAATGTTACATGTTATATTGTGATTACTTCTTGCTCCCTTATCTCTTTTATTTTTATGTCTCATGTTATCATCCCATATTCATGTTTATATTTCTTTATTATTGCTATTATTTTGTGCTTGATTTTTACTTTGTCCATTTGGACTTCAAAAACATTAATAAAGGCTTAAACCATAAAAAACTTAATCCTTCCTATTTTGGACTTTTGGTTACTATCCTATGCTTTGGAGTGATCTCTTTATGGGCCTCTTTTGAAGTGATATTGGATTTATGGACCTAGAATTAGGACTTCTTATCCCTTTGCTTGGAGTGTTGATTGAAGACTTGCCTTTATTTGGCCAGTTTGCTTAAGGATGGAATTCTTTTAGTATTGCTTTGAAGTGGCTTCATTTTGGTTAGATCCTTCTTTTCCCTAGCTTTTATTTCACGCACTAGGATAGTCACTTCTTCTCCTTCCCATTCTTAAATTTTCAAAATCTTCTTGTTTTCAAACTCAAAACCGCTTTCATAATAAAACCTTGACTTTGGTCAAGTGATTTTCAAACTTCATTTTCCTTAATAAATGTCAATCCATCTTAATCATATTTTGACCATTTCAAAAAGACATAAAAAATACAAAACTCATCCAAATTTTTTGTGCTTTTATGCACCTTTTTCTTTTAAACTTTTTTTCAAAAGAATTAGACATGAGTCATTTTTTTTATGAGATGTAAAACTCCTAACCATGGTATTTTGTTGAAAGAATGGTCGTTTTCCACTTACATGTTGAAGTGATTAGTCTTGTTGATGTTAATCCAAGCAAATCCTCCATCTTAATGTGATGCAAATGCCACTTTCCCATACCTTTGGGTAATTAGTTGAGTATTCTCTCTTGAGAATGACAGGTTGTCTTTTTCAAGATAAAATAAACCACAACCAACAATTTTTGTTCTTTGTACCACGAACTACGAGGTTTTGATCCTACATTGCACATCGTGGGTACGTAGGCATGAGGCGATAAGTCTCTCCAAACACAAAAATCTTAAAAAATATTTCTCCTCTCATCTCCTCAATCTCTTTACAAGCAAACCATTTTCAGACCAAAAGCAGTGAATACATCAAAGGGCTCCTATAGAGTACTATAGATGTATTGGGTGCGTAAAACCTTCCCTTTACATAACCAACCCCCCTTACCCTTATCTCTTTAGGTTTTGTTCGCTCTTTTTTCCTTTCCTTTATGGATAAAAATAAAAGTGCGGTGGTGACTCTTGCTTATTTTTGAGTTGAGTTAATTAATAGCTTATACTCACAGATTTTACCGCTACACCTGCACATATCAAGCGATCACCTTCATCTCGGGGGTTAGAGCATGCTTACGGTGTCCTCGTCATAGGGTCTGATCCATAAGTCATTACTCCGACACTTCGGAGCAACGACTTGGAGGGCTCCTGTTCTGGACTGGGCAAATGCCTACCCATCCGTCGGGCAGGCCTAGCCCAATACTAGTGCGGCCCAATGTGGTCCATAAGTAGCCAACGTCGAGCATGTTCAAACCACCCCTCGTTGAGCACGTATTGGATATCACGGTCGAGCAGAAGCTTAGAATCGAGGAGAGCACCCCTCTCCTCGATTTCCACGTACTCCTCCCTGCGAGGACACGTCGTCTTGTAACCTCCCACCTCCGAAGGAATCGGTCTGTCCACCTTCCGGAGATCTCGGAACCGTTACCCCGGGGCGAAGACCCCGTGCTGGTCTTACTTACGCCACGTAAGCCCTGGCAATCACCTGGATTGGGCCTTGCAATCCAGCCCAGTGCAGGAGACCGTTGGCCCCGCGCCGGGGGCACTCTATAAATACGGTCAGGTTATGTTCATTCTTACTCTCACCTAAATTCTGTACTTGCTTACTCCCGTTACCTGACTTTGGCATCGGAGTACCTTGCGGGTACACCCCCCCTCCCCCCCCCGCGTCGTATCATCATCACCTGAGTTGAAGACTATACGACGTTGCTGGCTACTGTCATACTTTATGATCCTGGTACGATCAAATAATGACAATAATAATAATATTTCAAAGGAAAAAATTTATTCAATGATACAAGGTACTTCCAAATTGAGTTAGTCTTCTCAACAAATGAGAAGTTAAATATTAGTTTCATTATGTTTTTTAAGAAGAGATAGAGTAATTAATACAGATATTACACATTAAAGATTATTTGGATATTACACATCAAACATTATTTAAAAGAATAATATGATATTATAAGAATTAAATTTGAAAAATTATAAAAATAATATATATAAAATAGGGTGTAAATTTAAAAAAAAAAAAGTTTTCCCCTTGATAATAACCTTTATATTTATATTTATTTAATTGTTATTTTATTAATAAAATTTCAATTTAAATTTCAATTTATAATAATATAAATTCTATAATTATAAAATAAATGTAAATATTAAAATATTAATACTAATCATTCTAAATAAGTCTAACTCTCAACCCACACACTAAATCCACTGAAACGATAAAACACACATAAAACCATTTCACCTCCAAACTGTACAGAAAATCATAATCCATTCAGAGAAAGATCATCTCTCCAGAACCGCACAAAAACCAAACACCTAAAACCCCTTAGCTCATCCCTTTGCACGAAGGTTGCAATGGCTTGACGACACCGACAAACAACATACTCATCTTTTTAGAAAATGACAACCTTACCGAGGAGATATTGGTTTGCAAGACACAAATCAATTTTCCTCCAACATTTTTGCATGAATCATCCTCTGTGAACAAGAACCTTTCACTTTCAATTCTCCGACCAGTATTCTCTACATCACTTTTTTTTCTTCTTTTTTTTTATGTTACTCTTTGAATCATTGTTAGGTTATATTTTATTACTAATTAGAAATTACTAATTTGAATCATTGAGTGAACATGGATGCACATTGGTGTTGCAGTTTGTGGTCTCACTGGTTTGATTGAATCAACAATGTACTTCTTTTATGGTCTCAATGGTTTAACCAAATCAACAAACTTAATGTATATGATATATTTGAGTTAGTTTCTTTTAGGCCAAATGGCGAAACTGTTATCGGTATTACAAATACCAAAAATGTTTTAACGCAGTTGTTTTCGCGGCCGCGATGACCGATTTTTGCAATTATCCATGTCCCTCAGCGTACTTTGTGAAGTACCCATCATCGTGAGGATTGATGTGCAATGCTTCTTCTTTAAAGAAAAAATGTTGACCACGGTTACTCTGGTGGTGCTTTTAGGAAAATCGGAGGATATGATGTTCACAGAAATCCCCTAAATCATGTATCTCCATGGAGCGGTCCTTGAGAGGCCCGTTTCAGAGATATCTACGAAGATGGTGCTCGGTGCGTGGTGTAGGACACTACCATTCATATTCCACAAAAAAGGAAAATATGGGATAACAAGGTCGAAGTGAAAAGTGTTGTTTGTTAAAAGGAAATATGACATGGGTTAAATTTATCGGGCCCTATAGTGGGAGCCGTTGTACTATTCTAAGAAGTGCAGGGTGTGTGTTTGTAAGTTTATTACACGAATGGGTAAGGGATGTCTCATGGTGGTGAGTAGCCACGTGTGGTGGTTTTTGAGGATGTTTAAGGAACCGACTCATGTGAGGTGAGAGGCCTTGTGTGCAGGCTGCACTGTTGGGTTGTAGGCGTGACTTTAAGTTACTGTTGTTAAGGCTATTGGAAGCAAAATGCCATCTAAGCAGTATTGGGTGGTATTGAGTGAATATGACTTGATCCCTCCTTTTGAGGGAGGGGTATTTATAGGGATTCTTGATCCTCAGAGACTTCCTGAAAAAGGTCGACGCCTACCCAGTCAAAAGGGTAGGTAGACTGAAGAATTCCTATTTTCAAGGAATATGTGGGTTAGTAACTATCTTGACTTTCGCATTATCCAAGACACGTCATATCCCACGCTTCTTCTTCCCATGGGCCAGGAAAACGTATGAGCGCGGTGGTACCTCCCTTCGGACAACCTTGCTTCATCGCCCCTTTCTTTGGGTGGCCCCAAGCTGCCACCTAAGGAGGTGAAATTACAAATATAACACTATAGATCTTTTCTAGCGTGTCAATAGAGAGTGTCATCTAAGAAGGTGATGGTAGACCTTATGAGTCTGACTGTTTAAAATTTTCAATTTTCTATGTTTGTTATTTTATTTTAAACGTTGTGGACATTTTTGATGTTGAAAATTTGAGTCCTTGTTTGTCCAGGGGTGGAAAAAGTCAGGTGAGAATGACGTTTTCTAGCGAGACCCTTGTGAATTATGATTTGGGAAGGTGATAGTGGACTTCCAAGAGTCTGATTGTTTAAAAATTTTAATTTCTATGTTTATTAGTCTAATTTTTCACGTTGTAGACGATTCGATTGTATAAAATTTTAAATTTCTATGTTTGTTGGTATAATATTATAAACATTGTGGGTGATCTGATGTTAAAATTTTTGAACCAGTGTTCATTCAAGGCTGGAAATAGTCAATTAAAAATGACACTTTTTAGTGTGAAACTTATGAATTGTGATTTGGAATGGTAACGGTTGACCTCCATGAACTCGATTAAATAAGTCTTAAAATTATATATAATTTTTTATTGCAAAGCATATAATATAAATTAACTTTATCATATTCGTTTGAATAATAAAATATGTTGTACAATTAGTTATTTTGAACGAAGGTTTCGAAAAGCTAAAAAAAAAATCATAAATTAAAAAATCATGTAATTTAATCTTATCCTATAGCATTTATTAGTTTTAGAATGAGAAAAAAAATAGAAATATCAACAAAGTAGAAAATCTCAAGCTTGTTGCACTTCAATTAAGCTTGTTGCACTTCAATTTTATCCATCATTGTTATTTCTATTGAATACTACAAATATTAATATATTTTATCATTAATATTTTCTATTTTTTCTTATTTTTATTCAATATATATATATATATATATATATATATATATATATATATATATATATATATATATATATATATATATATATATATATATATTAAATTACAATTATTTATATTTTTTGAAGGTTTATGAAAATATTTAAAAAAAATTTAAAATAACAATGATAATTATATTAGAACTATTAATTATTTATGAGAGATAATTTATGAATGCAGAAAAATAGTAGAAACAAAAAAAAAATCATTAGGTTTTCAAATGTCTAATTGTGAAAATTTTAGGCTAATCTTCTCTATTTCTAGCATGCTTTGTGGTCCATTAAATATTGTGAACAGTAAAGTGACATAACCCTTGTAGCACTATATTTAAGACTATATGTAGGGTAGTGAAGTCTTACCCTAAAAAAAACCAGATAATAATTACCCTCTATAAGACATAGACTATTTAACCTTTTATTTCTAGTTGATTAAATATATATAAAAATATTACTTGTATATTGCAATAATAATTATATCATTCATTTCAAAATTTTAAAATATTGCTCATAATATATTTTTGTTTCTAATACTCTATTCCGCTGAGTTTTTATTTAATAAAAAATAATAATTATTGGAAAAAAAATCAATTTGAATGAAATGATAATAAATACCACATGAAATTTATAATGGAGAGATGGTTTTTTCTTGATAAAAAAAATTCGAGTTGGAATTATTAAGTCTTTACATCACTTGTGAGCATCACCATAGTGCATCACTATAATAAAGAAAGGCATTGGAAGCTCCCTGCAATGGAAAGTTCTGTTTGAATTCATTGTACTTTTCTTATTCTTTTTTTGACTAAAATTTTTCTAGGGCAAATTTAAATAATTGCTTATTAATTAATATTTATTTTCACACTTGCACAAGTACCGGGAAACTTTTTAAAATTTGTAACTAAATTAACATTATTTGGATTTATAGTAGACAATAGAGAAAATTAAAAAATTACTTTTTTTACTATTTAGTTATAATTATTGAAAACATAGTAATTAGAGCAACTACATTATAAATACATTCCATATTTCATAAGCTTTTATCAACAACATTATGAATATATTTCATATTTCTTAAGCTTTTATCAACAACATTATCAAAATGAAAGGAATTTTCAATCTCTTTCTGATTATTTCTCTTCTACTATCAAGATTCCATGTTGCTCTCCTCCTCTTTGAAATAGCATTCTGCTCTGGTAATAACCTCATCCATGTTGGATGCCGACTTTTGTGCAAGGGATTTGTTCTTCTTCCTAGAACAACATGGAAACTTGATAGTAGAAGAGAAATAATCACAAAGAGATTGAAAATTTCTACCATTTTGATAATGTTGTTGATAATGTTGTTAATTTTGCAGAAACTTTAACGACGGTTATATTTCATAACCGTTATAATATCTTGCGCGCTGTCTAGGAAAAAATAAATATCATAACTGCGCTGTTGGGAATCGAACCGAGGATAATTATTTTTATTACAACGGTGTATTATAAAATCCGTTGTGGTAGGTAGCGCGTTTTCCAGTTTATTACAACGCCTACTAGGCCGTGATTGTAAGTATCATATATACAACGACAATCTACATAACAACGCCTTCGCCCGCGTCATTATATGTCATTCCCAACCGTTGTTAAGTGGATTTTTCGTAGTAATGCACATTTCGTGTTATAGGCTTCCCACGAAGTCAGCATTTGTCATAGATTACACCATGAGCCCACTCGGCTCTACAGTTTTTTGAATTCCCTAGACAAACGGATATCTACTGCCCGCTAAGTCTTCCAGGTTTACTTGTCTTCCTTCTTTCTGGACCTTATCCATCAAGGTAAGGTCTTACAGTTTACCTACCTTCCTTCTCTCGGGATCTTACTTTCTTACCTTTTGAACTACACTCCCGACGAGACATGGGAATCAAACGTTCCACGTACACGATCCAGTTCATCTCAAAATCATCATATCGGTTATTATTGAGTATCAGAGTGTCATATCACTTTCTAAGTTACTTTACCGTCAGATTTTCTACTAAATCCAAGGGTTTCCTCACTTTACCGGATTATATCTTTTAGGTAAGTGAACTGTTCAATCAGTTGTACGCAACCTAAAACACTCGTCAATATCATCATGTATCGCTCACAACCGAGGTTATGTCTAACGCAAAGTCAAGAGAACAATCGTATTGTCTCGGAGGTGATGTCTCACGCAACTCAACAACACAGAGGCATTAAGAATAGATACCCACTGTGAATATTAGACCTATAACTATTTCTATGGTTTAGAATCTAATAGGATATATCTACCGATCCTCAAATCCATACATAAAAATCAAAGATAACATCCATAAAGAGTTGTAAAAGAGATTTTATACAAAGATCCATAAATACACATACAATCAAAGTAAACTTACATAAAAAAACCCCAACAAATAGAGAATACAAAGAGAAGAAGGAAGATGAAGAGGAATCTCTCGCCGTGTCCACCAAAGTGACGCAAATCCAACTCGGGATCATCAAGATGCACCCTCTAATGTTGTTTATAAGCTACTATACTCTAAGAATATTTGTGATGAAGTTGGGAGTAATTAAAAATCCCAAAAAACATAACCTAAAAAAATGATGAAAAGTGATTTAAATAGGGGATGGAACAATGCGAATCGCTCATAGCGGCATCAGAAAAATCCAGCTTCTCGTTTTCGTCATAACTTTCGAACAACAACTCTGATTGACGCACGGTCGGAAGTGTTGGAAAGCTTGATCAATGCTCTATCTGACAAAGATAAAATATCACTACTTAGCGCGGTTCCACTTAAAATACACATAAACTGCGTTAAGCACGGTCCTGCTCGCGCTAAGCGCGGTCAGAAAAACCAATATTATTTGCTCCTGTCATCCACCTCCAGCGTGCTAAAAATCATGCTAAGCGCGAATAACAGTTTAAAAACTCGAAAATTATGCATTTGAAGCATCTCTCTTGGCTTAAACGGGTCCATACTTCAACCATGCATTATTACCTATAAAAACAGATGAAAAACTATTGAACACAACAATATGTACACAATATCGCAATATATACAAAAGTATGTAAATTATACAAAATTTATACAAAAACGAGGAATTATTAACGGAAAACAAACGAATCAAGTCGTTGAGTGCTAATTATTCACACTCAAAATAACAACAATTTGTCACTCAACAAAATCTCCCTAACTTAAACTTGTTTTGCCTCAAACAAGAATCTATCCACTCAAAAAACAAAAGTAATTATCAAGAAATCATGGATCTACAAGTTTTAGAAGAAAAAAAACAAATTATGGTTCAAATACAAAAACATACAAGCAAAGCAAAATTATTTGAATCACACTTCTTCTCTTATCCCAATTTGTCACACCAATCACAAAACTTATTTAGCACAATTATTTGATACCTTTTTGTTTTCTTTCCTTTTTCAAGGCTTTTCTTTTTCTTTCTTTTTTCTTTTTCTTTTCTTTTCTTTTTCACTTTCGTTTTTTCCTTTTCTTTTTCACTTTCGTTTTTTCCTTTTCTTTTTCAATTTCTCAACCTCATAGCAACCAACCTTCTCTCCCGAACTTGAATGCAACCAAACATGTAATGTGAATACTCCATACTTTCTAAGGCAAGGTTAAAATTCAAACAACCAAATATGGTGGAGGGTTCAAGAAAAAAAACAAGCAAAATCCATTAAAAAATAAGTGAACTAAATACTCATGGACAAGCATCATAGTTCAAATACAACATGGATGTTGACAAAAAGGCTCAAAGGGGGTGAACAAATTCTCACTCACTCACAAGGTAAGATACTAATTGGCCAAATGGTTGTGCTCAAAATGAAACAAAGTGCCTTGATCCTTTGCATGCTTTCATACAATCAACACAAATAAAAGATTAAACATAATAAAATCCAGTTAAAACAAGAATGTTGGTCTCCTGCATATGGCGAACAATGGAAAGCCTCCTCACATTTGGGGTTTGGAACTAAAATGATTCATTTCATGAACAAGTAATGAAAAAGAAGGAATGACATGGTAATTGAACAAATTATAAGTTTCCTAATCTTGTTAAGTTATAGAAAGCGATAAACGAGTACCTTGACAAGTACCAACTTTAAACAATATCATTACCATACATCCGCAAGTTAAAACCATCAAACTTGAAAAATCACCGCATGCGCCCTCAAGCTAAGCAAAACAAAACATGAGAGCAAACACAAACATTATTCTAACAACCTAACAAAATTGAACTAAAACTAACTAAACACAAAGACCAAAATTGGTGAAAGTGGATGGAAAATGATAGATTTTCACACAAAATAAAGCATGCTAAGTGTCCTTTACGCGCGCTAAGCGCGAACACACTTGCTTAATTTTTCATGATTGCTCTTCTATCATGCAATCCATCCATTCTCACATTATTCAACTATACTACTAAATGTAAAAACTTTAAAAATTCATGTGTTGGTGAATGTTGTGTATGATCCTCTCCTAACTATTTATTACACCATTACCATTAAGAATGTATTTCTCACCCCTTTTGTTTGCGTGGTGGCCTTCTTTGTGGTTTATCCATTTGAGTTTATTTTAGATTCTACATATTGCTCTGATAGTGTAATACTGGGATGAGTTATCTTTCTATTTTGTGTTTTGAGAGTTTGAACTATTTGTTTTTATTTAAATGAAGTTGTTTTAAATTATGAGATAATTGATGCTTTTGAGTTAAACTAATATATGATAATTTTTGAGTAAGATGTTTTGTGTTAAGAAATGTAACACCGTTTTTGAGAAAATTATTCGGCATTTTTATTAAATACTACCTCTGTTCCTTTTTATAAGAGACAACTCATATTTTAGGTACATTGAATAATCAATGTATCTAGTCTATAAACTGACCAAATGCATTGATTATTCAATGAACCTAAAAACTGAATTGTCTCTTATAAAAAGGAACAGAGTTAGTAAGAGTTTAGGGTTTAGAGTGTTACCATATGAATAAAAATAAATGCAGTAAAGTAAATTGCACAGTTATATATCATGGTTCCTCTTTCTAAACAAAAGTTGTTCAGTCCCCTCACACCCCGTGAGATATTTCACTATTGTCAGATCTTTGTACAAGCTTACCACTAAGACTTCTCTTACAATATTCTAACAATAATAAAGAAGCACACTACTTCCTTGATTTCCAAACACAAATAACTATGGTGGATTTTGAATCATCCTGATACAAAGCACTTTCCAACAAATAGAAAAACAACCTTTCCTATTTGCAACAACATGTAATAAGTACAACACTTTCTTATAGATAAAGAATCCTTATACACTTGGTGAAAAAGTATAGAAAAACAAATAATTTATGATAAGAAAACTTTGCACCAACTTTGATAATTTGTTAACTTTGTTGATTTTATGAGATGTTGACAATTTCAATCTTCTCCTTCAATGAACAAATCAATAAAATATAAATATTTAAATGCTCAAAACTTTTTCACATATCATTTGAAAATTACGTAGAAAAAGTTTTCTATCAAAATAGTTACTGATACTTAGAACATACAAAATTGTTCATGAAGAAGGTGCTATTGAATTTGAAAAATCTCACTATTTATAATGAACCATGCACCTCTTGATTTTTAAAAACAATTGTTGAAAAATACTAAACAATTGCCATGAAAAAACAATGCAATGATTCAGTATTTTTCCACTTGGAACAGAGGTTAATCATTAAAAATAGGGGTTATCAATTACCCTAGTGTTAACACTCAAAATTACAAAGAAAAAGGGAATGATTAATCGATGAACTTGGTCTCCTTGCTAGGGTTAATCGATTATTCTTATTAAAAATTCAAGTTTTCACTTGAGGCAGAGTGGTGGTTAATCGATTCCCATGGCATAGGTTAATCGATTACCTCAATGAAAAATCAAGTTTTTCTCAAATAGAAGGCAGGTTAATCAATTATACCAAGGAGGTTTAATCGATCACCTCATTGTGGATTTAAAAAAAATTCACAAATAAAAATGCCACTTTATGCCATTTTGAAAATAATGCATAAAGTTTTTTTTTTAATTTTTTCTTTGAGCATCTAAGGTCTTTATTATTGAATTGATAATTGTAACTTTGCTTATGATTCAATATCATTGAAATTTAAATCTTGATAGAAACTTGATATTTGATTCAATCTTTTTCTTCTTTTATCTTTCTTCTTAAGATCGCACGATTTTTCTACTCAGAATGCACGAAACATCTTTCAAAAAGTAGACGAATTTCCCTAAAACAGGGTTTTCCGAAGGGTATAAAACAAGCAAAACCTAAAACTAAACTATAGTTTATGATCACAGTTTGTTAAATACCCATGGTAAAAGGCCTGTGAGGATTTTGAAAAAATAAGTAAAAAACCAAAAATGCTGGTGCTACGACTTGAACCCATGACCAAACGCTGCCTATAATCAGGGTTTTTTAAATAACCGTGGTGAAAGGCCTAACTTTTCACTACGGTTGGAATTTTAACCGTGGTTAAAAGTATTTAAATAAAATTAAAAAAAAAAACGTGCATCCAGTTTGCGCTATTACAACGGTGGAAAGCATACCCATAATAGTTTTAGTGTTACCAAAGGCGTAATTTGTAGTAGTGAACTTTGACCTTTTTCTTTGGAGTACCTTGTTTTTCATTAACCTCAAAGAAATCATCTAACCCAAGCGTCCTCTCATCTTCACCATCATAAAATGATAAACCATCAAATCCAAAGTCAATATCTTCACTATCATCAAATGATAAACCATCAAATCCAAAGTCACTATCTTCATTATAATCATTTTCATCTGTATGAATATCATCTACTTCATTTGCTTCATTAGCTTTAACACCACGAACACCATCAACATCGCTACCTTGAACATCATCGACTTCACTAGCTTCATTACCATCAACATCGCTACCTTGAACATCATCAACATCTCTCTCTCTCTCTCTCTCTCTCTCTCTCTCTCTCAGCATGAGCCTCATAAATCATTGTACTATAGCTCATAACTTTGAATGAGTAAAATAAGAATGAAACATAAATGCTAAATACCATAGATAAGATAAATGCTAAATACCAGAACAACATCATCATCTTATTGTGGTTGTCGTTCTCCGTCGCCGTTCTCCAATAGAAGTTCCCCTTGCCTCCTCTTAGGCATCATACAAGGACCTAGAGGCTTCCTAGAAGTTTCCTTTGCCAAGTAAGCATTTTTTTAACAGGCCACTGACGTCAGGGATGAAAATCAACACAGACATGAGATATAAGGACTCAGACCTGAAAAAAAAGATTTAGGGACTAATCACAAAAACACGCTAACTTACAAGGACCAGAATACTATTTAAGCCTAAATTAATCTTAAAAAGTTTTATTTGACCAACAGACTTATAAAATATGTAAAGTCAGTGGAGAATTAAATAAGACACTACAACAAAAATGACTTCTGGCAACAACGCAAAACCGCAGCCTAAAGTGCAAAAACTGTAGCCTAAGGCTTTAGGGGGCGGTTTATCAAACGTGGAATAAACGGCCGTTGCCTATACCTTTAGAGCGCGGTTTTTTAATTTTTACCCACGGATTCAAAACACCGTCGCCTAAATCATCCAAGTCCACGGTTCTAGTTGTTGTTTTAGGCCGCGGTTTTCTAGTGACAACATAAAATAACCGTCCCCAAAACCTGAATATGCAACGGTTAGTAAACTGCAACAAATGAAAACCGTATCTAGTTTATTGTTTCATTTAAAAAACCGCCCCTAAAACTTAGGAAAAGTCCATGGTTTTTAATAAGCAACACTTAAAAAGCGTTGCCTATGAATTGAAAAAAATCTGCTGAACTTTAAACTCACTACAACAAAAATGACTTTAGGCAACAAATCATTTGTTACATGTGATGTTTTCTTGTTATACACTTTTTCCACCAGTATTTTAAAGTATTAAAATTATCTATATTAAATTACTGATAATAAGATGATTTTTTATTCTTTACATTTCAGAATTTAAATACAAACAAATAGTGTAGTGCATTAAGTTAAACTCATAAAGTTAAATATAAAATCATAAAAACTCATCTCAAATAACAACTATAACAATTATGATGTCATTTTAAGAACCCTGCTCTGTATTAGTATAGTTTACGTACCCTAAAAATCAGACTCATACATTATTCATCATCAAACAATCTTTAAAAACTTAAGGTAATGCCCAAAAGAAAAGTTCCCATTATGATCAATAATCACAAAATAAGAGAAGATAGATGTAATTGGCTTTATAAAATTCTTCAATCCACATCAGCTCTGATCCAGCTCTGAATTGCTCCTGCAATATTAATTGCTTCCGTTGAATAACTTGCATGCACTGCTCTAACACGACTAGGATCGGTGAGTTCATGTCGTAACTTCAATATTGAATAACCTAACATTTAAGTTCCAATAAAACAATTCAACAGGGTTTAATTAAAAGTGATAACAACACACATCTATACATATCTTACTTGGAAATAAAAGATGCACTTGTATGCATAGTTCCCCGAGTAAAGAAGTGACTAGTAATCCTATCATTTTAAACTTTGTCTTTCATAAATAAGTTATGACTAAATAAATTAATAGTATCTTTTGAAAGTTCTATTAGTAAATTAGAATATATAAAATATGATCATACAATCTAAAAATTTAGTTGCCTTTAATTAGAAGAACGAATGTAGTGCTAACTAGAGAGAAAGAGCTTGAACTACTTGTAAACTCAGACCCTATCTCGAACAACGAGAAAGAATAAGTAACCTCTTAATTGCTAGCAAGTAGCAATTATACATATTATTATATATTGTACTAAATCAAGAATAAGAATTATATTGAGATCAAAGCTACATGAAATAAATCAGTATGATGTTTATAACTCTAAGTTTTTGGAATAGTGAACTCTCTGGAATTTTTTTAGATAACGAGAGCAAAAAATCAATAAAGTAGAAAACCAATAAAACCAAAAATAAACTCTCAAAATAAGAACGATAGTGAATTTAAAACACATTAGCATCACCTAAAAGGCATTATCACCATTAAAACAATATGAACAAAATAGATCCATCTTCATTAAAAGTCATAACAAGTAGCAAAAGAGAATTTCATACTTACTTTCATAATAAATTGTTGAAATGCTCAATGGATGGTTGGCCACTTTGTATCCCCATTTTGTCTACTATTATGAATTAAAAAGTAAATCAAAGGTGATTTTCAAAAAGATAGACATGTTATATTAAATTAATGAACACCCAACAAGTAAGTACACCTTATATGCACGCAATACACTGATTTTTTTATCTTATCATGCTTAGATTTTGCTTCTTATATCCTAATATTTGTCAATAATCTATATCTTTATATCTCTATGTAAACAATAAATGATCATACAATCACCACCACTATTTCTTATATACAACTACAAATAGGTATATTTTACTGGTAATATCCATTTTAATAAACTGTGGACTATAGTAAAAAGGCAACAATTTCTTTTAAATATCTAAAAATTTGTGTACTTGAAAAAAACCGCAGCCTATATCATTTTTGGCTACGCTTTTCTACCAGTTGTCTATGCATCCGTGGGCTAAAGTAAAAAATGGTGTAGTGAGAATATGGGTTTATATTTCATCCCTGATCGTCGCTCTTCTCTCTGACCCAATTTTTTCTGCAAGAGTGAATTTGAAATTTATGTTGTGTACTCAGAATTTTATTTTGGTATATGAAAATATGTTAAGAGAGTAAACAATTCTCTTAGATAACATCTAACATATTTATGAAAAAATTTGTGATGGAAATGTTAGAGAGAAATAAAACTCGTTTTTAAATCCATCACTTTTTAAATATCATTATAATTCAATCAAATTAGAGATGGTAAATTACAATAATAGAGGTTAAAATTAAAATCTTTATATGTATCATATATATCTCTTGTTCCTTTGTTATATATTATTTTTAACGCATGTAAAGGTATAGTACAAATAATGGCCCACTTTTTATCATGAAGTAAATGCAAACGATAGAAAAATGCCGTTCTTGCTTTGCATAATTTGAAATATAGCTTTAAGTGTGCAATTGAAAGTGTGTTGGAGTTAATTAAGTGATTCCCTCATTTGTGTGTTAACGTAACTTTCATTTAAATGGGGCTACCTAGCTACATATTAATACAATATATGTCTCTTCTAATGTAGAAATACTAGTACAAATTGTAACTAATTGATGATATCAAACTTCAACTTTCATTAAACGCTTTCAACTATTATTCAAAAGCAATTCATGGTTTTCTAAGTTTGGATTTTTCTCTATGCCATAGTCTTTAATTTTTGTCTTATTTTGATCAAAGATCATAATACAGTACACTACCCATGTGTTTCATCTTTTTACTATTATATTTTTTAAATAAAAAATTTAAAATATCATTCTAAAGATATATTCTTTAAAGATATTCATCAAAATCATTTTAAAGATATATTCTTATATTATTTGAAAAATTAGTTAATTTTTATGATATAAAATATGAACCTATACAAAACATTATGTTCCATTAGTTATAAACCTGCAAGATTTCATATCAATCCTGCCACAATATTTTTTTTCTAAGCAAAATATATGCAATAACGGATACAAAGTGGTATCCGAACCCACGTACAACAATCAAATGGATTCACCTTTACAAAAAATCTATAGGTAATTTAATCCAGTCGTAATAATTACATGTAATGTTAGATTTTTTAGCAATCCATCTCCAAAATAGTATCACAATGTTGTGAACTATGTCTTCACCATTCTAAACCTCGTCTTTAAACATAATTCTATTCCTAACATTCCACATACTCCAACATATAATAAGCCATATACCGGTTGCATTTTGATTTGATACACCCTTCAGATGTAACGAATTTGTCCAACTCGATAGGAATTTCCACTACAGACCCGTTACCATAAACGACAACCCATAACCAATCCATAATTTCCTTCCAAATCTGACATGACTTTGAACAATAAAACATCAGATGGACCATATTTTCATCCTCATGAAAACAAATTGGACAAACCAAATCGAGAGTTGAGTGGATAATTCCGCGCGTCCTTAAGTTGTCTCTTGAAGGAAGGCGATTATGAATTAGGCGCCATCCAAAAACCAAGGTATTAACTGGTGTTGTTGCAGACCAAATCAACTTAAATGCCTCTAGACTTTCAGCAGAAAAATTGATAACAGGAAGCTTTCTTTCAGCTAGGAATTTGTAAGCAGAATGCACAGAAAATTCATAATTCTGGTTTAAATTCCATTTGAGGCTGTCGAGACCATCCTTACTTAGCGTTATTTGATGAAGTACATTTAGCAGACTGAGCATCTGTTGCGACAGGAGTTGATTTGCAGCAGTATCCTGCAACTCCACCTTCCAATTCCAGCTATCTCCATCCCAAAAGCCATTCTCTGCCACAACACTCCAATTATCTTTCGCCACGCAATATAATTCAGGAAATAACTCATCTAAAGCAACACTTCCACACCACAGCGAAGACCAAAAAGCAGTCATTTCACCATTTCCTACATTAGCAGCAGTATTTCTAAAGAAAAACGCACCTCCGAATTTGCGAGACAACTGGCATAGATCACGCCACCATAAAGAAGTTTTAACCGAACCAACATGAGAATCACCACAAATCAAATGTGTCGATAAGTTATCATACCTGGCCTGGAAAATGTCAGACCAAATGAATTTATGAGAACTTGTACATTTCCAAATCCACTTGGCTAGCAAGGCTTCATTCAAACTTTGTATATCCATAATGTCTAAGCCACCTTCTTCTCTTGGTTTGCACACTAACTTCCAATTAATCCACGCAATGTTGTGTTTTAAAGGAGAGCCATTCCACAAGAATCTTCTTTGAAGGGATATCAGAATATTGGCAACCTTTCTCGGTATCCGGTAAAACGACATGTAATGAATAGGAAGGTTGGTAAGAACATATTTGATTAAAGTAGTTCTACCACCAATCGACAGAAGTCTGCCCTTCCAAGATGCAAGTCTAGCATGAACTTTATCAATTACAGGCTTCCAAAATGATAACAGTCTATGGTTTCCGCCAATCTGAATGCCGAGAAATCTGAAAGGGCATGATTGAATCTTGCAGTTAAGAAATTTTTCTGCAGGCTTCATGAATGCTACAATATGGGTGAATATCAAACATAACTCTATGTCTAGGCATTATTTACAATCATAGTGTATAGTTCTCCAACCAATTAATGGATTACCTTTATCTTCTTTTGTTGATGTATCTCTTTCCCATTTGTCGCACCTCAAAAAATGATATCCTCACGAAAGCATTCGTGGATGAGCTAAACAGAGTCGCCACAAATTTGTCAACTATTTCGGAAAATAGTCATTTTACCTAGTTCTATTGGAGGTTTACAGGTAATACTTTGGATAATCATAAGAATGAAATCTACAAGGTTTTAGAATCATTTTTAAGGTAATCACCAACCTTGGTCAAGATGAAGTAGTGGAGGAGGTCTTGACTGAAGAGAACGAAGTAGGGTCTGAGAAAGAGGAGAGTGAAAACCAGAGTGACTAAGTTGAGAATGGGGTCACCATTAAGCTATTGATAGGCAAAAATTCCCCTTGGAGAAGGACTAAGAAACAAATTCTTAATGAAGAAGGGTTGTTTACCAAGTTTAAAGAGATGTTAACCCAGAGCTATCTGATTACATAAAATTGCAATATCCATTCATTAAGAAGAAACCACTACAGGGAGATGAGGAAGAGTTGTTTACAAAGTTTAAAGAGATGTTAACCAAGCTTCAGGTAAGTATTTATTTTCATGAAGTTTTAGAGCTAATGTCAATATTTGCTAAATTTATGAAGGCATTATTAACTGGTAGAAAGTAGAAGCTGGATAAAGAGCTGGTAATTATGACTGAAAAATGCGATACGACATTGCTCCAAACAATGCCGACAAACTGAAGGATCCAGGTTGGTTTACCATATTTTGCACTATTGGTGGGGTAAAGATCAGTGGCGGAGCCAGTAAAATTATGAAGTTTGGACAATTTTTTCACTACCTTCAAAATTTTCTACCAAGACAGTATTTGACATACATCATCATAACATCATGCTACAATTCATATACTCCAAAATTTGTCAAAAATGATAAAGAAACATTACAAACCTTTTTCCCATGATAAGGATCTTTTATTTGATAAGGAACTGCAAATTAAAAGCATGTAAATCATAAAATCTTACTTTTCCACTTGAGAGTGAAACAGATATTTCCTCTCCTGAAGTTGGTTGTATTAACCCTACACTACTATGAAAACTCCATTTAACGATGCCAGGTTTACCACGGTTTCGTATCCCACCGTTGTATAAGGACTAAAAATTTATAACGCCATGTTTAACGACGGTTGTATTACATAACCGTTGTAATACAAGCTGTGTAACAAGCTTCGATTCCCAGCTACTATATTTTTTTCCATATTTTTACATTTTAACACGCTTGTATTAGAAAACCGTTCTAATACATGTATCACGCTTCGATTCAAAGCAATGTATTTTTTGTCATATTTTTAGATTTTAAACATGTATTAATTTTTTAAACATGTCTAACACCATGTAATGTATGATCTATATTCCCAGCAATGTATTCTTTAGTATTTTTAAGTGCAATAGAGTATATATATAACTTAAAAAATAAAACTGTAAGAGATGAACATATATAGAGATAATTTTTTTTTAATATTCCGTTGAGAGTACATTGATAAACATATTACATATCAAGATCATTGTCAGAGCCCATAGCATAAAATGCATCTTCATAATCTAGACATCTCTCCTCACTCCCCTCATCAGAATCATAATATACATGCCTCCTTTTCTTCTTTATCTTCTTCTTTTTCGGCTTCTTCTTCTTCTTCTTCTTATCCTTCCTTACCCTTAAGGCATCCCTGAAGTTGGCAGTTGCTGGTTGGACGACCTCCTGGATTGGCGCCTGACGTTCCTCATTGAGGTTTCTAGGATTCTCATTTGTTGAACTCATTGTTACGAAGAATATATTATTTAGATATGTAAAATTGTCTATTTATAGATGAGGTTGAAGATGAAAAGACTGATAGTTTAATGCTTGTAATGATGATAACTTGTAAACCGTTCATATTCTGGAACGATATTTTCTTGTAAACCGTTCACATGTTGGGAAGTGCAATGGTTAATAATATTACGACGGTTATAAGTAATGACCGTAGCGATATCACTTATAATCCAGGCGTAATTTTAGGAAAATGTTGTTGCCTGGTGTCGAACCTTGTACCACGTATAAGGGGTATCGTTACTGTTATTATAACTAACCGTTGTGATATTATTAAATTAATATATAATTTATCATAACGGTTATTTAAGAAAACTGTTGTGAAAAATTTACCTATATAAGGGAATTAACTTTTCTTTTTTGACAGTAGCGCCGTTTTCTTCACAGCGAAACCCTAGCACCCAAACTTCATCTTTTTTTAGAATCTGCGAGAAGAAATACAAGAAGTATGAAGCTTTTGATTTAAGCTTCTTCCTCCTTGTAGTTCTTCTTGCAGAATCTAAAACTAGATGAACATGGTGATGATGCTGGCGGTAGCAAGCGTAATGTACATATTGTTTATGGAAAATATGGTAGTCTTCCACTTCAATCTTTTTGTTAAATAATACTCATTATCTCGTTTGCTTCATGATGTTTTTGTTGATTGTTCTCTTTTTGCGCAGATTCGACTTCAATGCTTCACAAGCAAGGTGAACTTCATTGTTATGGTATAGTCCCACTTCTTAGCGTTTTCTTTCAACTTTTGCTTGTTTTGTTTTGAATACTAACTAATTTTCTTCATTGCTTCCCACTTCTTAGGGTTTGTTTCTAATTTTGCTTGTTTTGTTTTGAATAATAACTAATTTTCTTCATTGCTTTCCCACTTCTTAGGTTTGTTTCACATGGTGATGATGATGGTGGTACATATATATATATGAATTCATTCTAATAAGGTACATATATATGAATTCATTCTGATATTGTACATATGAAATTTAGTTTATTATTCTGATATTGTACATATGAAATTTAGTTTATTATATACTATGTATATTGTTTTTTTTAATATCCTTTTAATGAAAATGCAATCTGTTAAATTGGTATCGAAACTTATAATTTGAAAATTAAGATGTATTTGAAAACCAACCATTATCATGTCAATTTTTTTTCGAATCGCATCCATTTCATTCCGCACATTGAATGTTCCTTAACGCATAATATATGATTCAACGGTCTGATTCCTTCTACACATCGATATCTTTTATATTATATAGTTTACATATTCATCGCCAAAAATCATCGTGGTTTTTATGATAATGATTTTTATGATGATAAAATCGCGATGATTTTGGGCGATGGAGAGGTAAACTATATAATTAAAAATATCGATGAGTAGAGTGAATCAGACCATTGAATCGTATATTATGTGTTAAGGAACATAAAATATGCGGAATGAAATGGATGCAATTCGAAAAACAGTGGTGTGTTTAAGTTGGTTTTCAAGAATATTTTAATTTTCAGATTATATATTTCCTTACCAATTTAATGGTTGTAATTCTTTAACTAGGTGTATGGTAAAACAAGCAATATACATTTGTATATAATAAACTAGGGTACATGTAACAACGGTTGAAACTAATATCCGTTGTGATTGATAATATATTTCTGAATGGTTGAAACTAATATCTGTTGTGATTAATAATATATTTCACAACAGTTGATACAACTAACCGTTGCAATATATAGCGCGTTTTCCAGAATACAACAACGGTTTCCAGACCGTTGTAGAAACATCGAAGATACAACAACAATCTACATAACAACGTCTTCGCCCGCGTCATTATATGTCATTCCCAACCGTTGTTAAATCGGTTTTTCGTAGTAGTGCTAGCTCCCATTGCCCTCTTTGTTGCCTACACCAAACAACAAAAATATAATGAATTTTGGCACTAATGAATTTTTAGACGGACCGCATCAATGGACTTTGGCATTAAACTTTGTCTTTATTTGTATGACTTACATTTAAACATTCCATGTAAAGCAACAATTTGTACGGCAGAAAAAAGACAAACTCATGCTTTGAAATATCAATCCAATTCAAATGTAACACATTATAACTAACAACAAAATGAAGTCTAACATGAATTTATAATCAAATCATTCCACCAACAACAGAGTCAGAGAAGAACCATGATATATATGCACACAATTTTGGAAGCTAGTCGTCTTCTACCTTTATCAAGCTACTGGTATTCCATAGCACTTGATTTCAAACTTACTCCTAAATCAACTATTTCCTATGATTCCATCCCTTCCAAATATCCAAAATCTGTTGACTGCAATCTTGTCATCACTGATAAGAAACACTTCCATATTTTTATTTTTGTCACAGAGCAATATTTTTTTCCATCATATGATTGGCTTTGTTATTACACTTCTTACCTCAGAAGCATAAGCATCAAGACTCTTCAATCAATCTCAAGTTGGCTATAAACCAAGCTCTAACCTTCAAGAATCAACAGAAGAACAAAAAAGCAACTATCATAAAGTGTGGCAATTTAAAAATTCAATACCAAAAACACCATCACAAATCAAGGTTAAATTATTAAAAATCCAGTAAAGCAAAAACAAGATAAAGGAAGAAGAATCTCGGTTCAGAACTTTTACCGAACACTTGGTGGCCGTAGCGCGAAACGACAAATTCGACACCAATTCTCCATCAATTATTCAACCACAACCTGCAACAACAACGAGTACCAACACAACAACAATGTTGTAGCGAGAATTGAACTGAAACAGAAGCAAAAAGAAGAAAGAACCATAGGAGGCATTTTATCGGTATGGCTCAAAGGAAGGTGAGGCTTAAATACACATAAAAAATGGTTAAAAAAACTAAGACATAAAAGAAGGTGAGGCTCATTGGTGGTTGATTGAACGAAAACCGAAATGACAAGAGTGGAGCTATGGTGTGCGTCTGTTTGCGGTATGGTGTGGTGGAGGAAGGCCATGGAAGATCTTCGGCGCGAGATGGTGAAGCGTTACCAGGCGGAGCTTGAGCAGCTGCCCTACCTGGCCGAGCGCTGGCTCCGCCACTGGTAGAGATTTCACATGGTCTATGTGACTTAGGGTCGAGTACCAATTTAATGCCTCTTAATTAGGCAAAAGAATTGAAATTGGGGGAGATCATACCTAACAATATAACTCTCACCTTGGTTGATTTTCCAGTAGATTTTGTGTAGTAGATATGAAGGGAGACACAGGTGGTTCACTTATTCTCGAACGCCCATTCTTAGCGATTGGGAAAGCATTAATAGGTTTGGAAACAGGTGAAATTATCTTGAATTCAATAATGAAAAGTGGTGTTTAATGTTTATAAATGGACACTGTATGCAGATGATTTGGAAACATGCTACCAGATTGAAGACAAAGGTATCAAGAAGGACAAAGGAAGAAATAAAGGACCATTATCCAGCATGAGGGTAGCCATTGCGCCTGATGTGCCTTAGGCATGGACTGTTAAGCTAATAACGGTAAAGAACTGTTGGTTGGGAGGCAACCCATTAGTAAGTGTGTATTTTTATTTATTTTTTATTTTATTTTGTTTAATTAAAACATGTTAAATTTTTGTTGTTACCGTGCAAGGAAAGCACGCAGGTTAAAAATAAAGAAGAGAAGAGACATGTGAAAGGAAAATAAGAAATGAAAAAAAAAAAAAAAGATAAGAAGAAAATAAGGAAGCCCCTGGAAAAATCATGCAGCCTGTCTCACGTGTGATAGGGCTATATCGCACGCAATGGCTTCATAACACACGTGATAGAGACGTTGGCAAAGATATGTTAGAAGAATTGTGAGCATCGCGCGCGCGATGGACGCATCATGCGCGTGATGAGAATGAGAAATTTCCTATAAATAGATATTTTCAAACTTCTTGTCCTCACAAATCTTTTCTCTAATCTTTCTAAGCCCTAAATCTCTTCCATTCATTGTCTTCTGCTTATTTTATTCTCTGTGCAGTGTTATTTTTGTGTTGTTACAGACAAAATGAGTTTTAAAAGAGCCAGAGTTTGAAGAGGTTCATCTTCAGGCGCTCCTCCCGCACCAAATTCTCCAACTTTTCCAAATCGAAGTTTCTTTCTGAAGCAAATGATGAAAAGTATTTAAAGTTGGTTGACTACCATACCGTGAGAGAAAGAACATTTGCATACAACGAACTGAGAGGCTTCCAAGAATTGGTGGAAATGTTGCAGCAACGGCAATTGGTAAGTTTTAATAATTTAATTCTGGTAACCAACAAAACCATTGGCCTCGAGCTTTAAGCAAATGCTGTTTTTAGTGAGGTGGGCTCTTATACTTCATATGTGTGAGGTAAGTACATCAACAACTCTACCAGTGCGATTAATTCTATTTTGAATCTTCGACCTCCTCCCGTATTTGCTCTTAAGACTTATAGAAATGAGCATCATGTTATAAATGAAGCCATGGCCCAAGAAATGCTTGATGCTTTCTGTACGCAAGGGGCTGAATAGTTGATTTAACACTGCACAACGAGCTTGTGGGCATTTTTGTGTTGTTAATAAATTGTGCAGAAGTGCTGAAGTACCCACCTACCCTGATGACGATATGATAGGTCCAAAAGCACCTATCGGTGCTTTGACAATTAGGAGGCTACAACATAATCACTCAGCAGGAGAAGCTCAACAAGATCAAGAGGATAACCAAGCAGGAAATGAAGAAGAATTCTACCATCCTCAGGTGCAGTAGCAGACGATTCAAGTTTAAAGAAATCAACATGCATCAAAATTTTAGAGAAGGATGGAAGCTCATTGAGTGGGAGTAACAAGGTGGATAACAGAAGTTTCACCCCATTGTATGCTCAACCCCCTAGATTCGCACCAGTCTTCAGAGAATTCTGCAACCAACAAGAAAACCACATGCATGCGAAAGTTTAAGAGTGTGTTTCAATGAGGAAATTGAGAATTTTTAGGGAATTTAAAATTCTAATCAATTCAAATGATTCAATTGAAATTCATTCATTTTTTTTGTTTGGATGGTGTATTAAAATGATTCAGTGTAAAAATTTTAGGGTCATTTTCATAATTTTTAAAACTCTTGGGTCAAATTTAAAATATGAAAAATAGGGACCAATTTGCAATTTTTGAAAATTTGAAGAGACCAATTTGTAAAATTTGAAAATTATTATGGACTAATTTGCAATTTTTTGAAAATTTTGGAGATGAATTTGAAATTTTCTTATAATATAAGGACCATCTTGCAAAATTTGAAAAATTAATAATAAACAATTTAACATTCATTTTATATAGAGTTAAGAAGCAATTTGAAATTCTTTACTTTTTGGTGTCATTTTAAATTCCTTAAATTGAACATGAAAAATCGCATTGATGCGAATTCTGGATTTTTTGGTGCAGACTGCCCATACGCGTATGGAAGAGGGCCATAGGCGTATGAGGGGACTTCCCAGGGGTAATACACATATCATACGCGCCCTGTCCTCAAGGCCAGCACGCTCTTTTGCGAGTACGCGTAGGGAACGGGTATGGCAGGGGCCAATATGCGTATGGGGTTCCTTTGGTAGAAATGAGAGGGAAATTTCCCTCTGGTCAAACGCGTAAGGAAGAAAACAATTCGTGTATGATGCTTGGGCAACCTGGGTTCTACGCGTAACATACGCAGGGATTGGGGTGCGGCAGCTAGGCCATACACGTATGGAGCAGGGTCATACGCGAATGGGCCGGCTTGGGCGATAATTTTCTCGTTTTCGCGACTTATTTCTCGATTTCGTAAGGCCGGCTAGGCCATACACGTATGCAATTCTCTTGGTTCGTAAGGCTAGAAGGATACTATTAGACATAGTGAATCTAGTAATGATACAAAAAATAGTAAAACATGGAATTTTGTGTGAATTGTTCAATGATGTGTGGTTGATACTTATGTGATGAGATTGTTGTTGTGTGAACACTCTTTGGACAAAGATGGTAAGTCTAGTGGGAATTACGGTGAGTATATGACTCACGTGTGATTAGTGTGGATCGTGTGTTATGCATCAATGATATTGTCTTATGCATAATTGTATGTCATGCATTTCATGTTGTGTCATGTGGAGATGAGCCTAGGTGGGAATCCATGATGGGTGCCTATTCTCATCTGGACTCCGTGTGGGAGTTGTGTTGGATATAAGTTATAGTTCAGAGGTACGTATACGACTTATCCAAATTTTGACGAAAATCAGATTCAATGATTGAACCATATGGATTATGTTGGTACCGCATGCATGGTGTAGCGTCAGTTGAGTCACATTGCATACACATATTTATTGAATGTGAATTGAGTATGAAGAGTATGTGGTGATATTGTGTGTTGATTATGATTGTCTGATTGGTGTGAATTATGTGAATTACTACTCCTTAGCATGTGATTTTCACCGTATAATTATTGAATGCAAGTCTCACCCCTTTTCTGTTGTTGTGTCTGTGTTCCTTGGGGAGTACAGATAACTAGGTACCTGGGTAGTTTTTGGAGCGTGTGTTGCCTGATCGAGTCTTAAGAGTCGCTCTGATACGTAACACGGGAATTTATGGGAATTTGACATGTTTTGTATTGCTTTTATTTGTTACGTATATTAATTTCAAACTTATGATGAACCACGAGTTTTGTGGAGAATATTGATGTTGAGGCTTTAGTGCCATGGAAGTGAACCAATTTAATTATTCCACTGTTTAATTGATTTTTCTAAGAGTAATAAAGATATGAAGTGCTTGATACTTCATGAGTTTTTAAGGTATGTGATATCCTACTTGTGTACTCTAATTTATTCCGTAAATTTATTTTATAAATTTAAGTAATGGGGTTAGTAGGGTGTTACAAAGAGCACTTCTTGCAAGCACTGAAGAGATGGAGAATTAATTTAGAAATCAAGATCAAGAGCACTTCACCCTCAAAACCCCAAATCCACCTTTTTTTCTATTTTTAATGATTTTTTTACTGTTTTCATAATCTCAAAAAAATCTCAAAATTCTTATTTTACTTAATTAGATTAATTTTCGTGTTTTTTGTATTTTTTTGAATTAATTTAATCATATTACTCACATTTTTTCAAAATGCTAACAGACCTTTCCCCACGGGTATTAAAAAAACCATGGTTATAGGTAGTGTTTTTTACTTATTTTTTCAAAATGCTAACAGACCTTTCACCATGGGCATTTAAAAAAACTGTGATCATAGGTAGCGTCTGGTCATGGGTTCAAGTCCCAGCACCAACATTTTTGGTTTTTTTACTTATTTTTTCAAGTCTCATAGGTGGCGCGCTTATTGAGTTTATTCACTGGCCTTAAACAAATCGTGGCCAACAATTTAGTGATTATCAACGGCCAAGAAACTACTATTAGTGATCCACTTGAAACCTAAAACTTAGACAAATTCCATCTTCTACCTCCAAACATCATCCTTCATTTACGATACTCTAATTCTCCACTAAACCAAATTTCAGAACTCCATCATCTCTTCTACAACTTGAATCATAGTTAGCAATGTTAGTTGTTGGTGTTCTTTTTTAATTATTGTTGTTCTTTTTGTTCTTTTTGTTCATTTTTATTATTGTTGTTCTTGTTGTTATTATTGTTATTGTTATTGTTGTTGTTGGTGTTGTTGTTGTTCGTCTACTTCATCATCATCATCATCATCATCATCATCACCATCATCTTCTTCTTCTTCTTCTTCTTCTTATTGTTGTTGTTGTTGTTGTTGTTGTTGTTGTTTTGTTCTTATTATTGTTGTTGTTGTTGTTGTTGTTGTTATTTTTGTTGTTCTTATTGTTGTTCTGTTGTTCTTAATGTTCTTGATGTTCTTGTTGGTCTTGTTGTTGTTCTTGTTCTAATGCTACGATTTTTTTATTTTATTAAAAGACGTACAACAACGGTTATTTAAAATAACCATGATTATAGGTAGTTCTATACAACAACCGTTGTTAAGCATAACCGTTGTGATATACCGCACGCTTTCTAGAATACAACAACGGTCCCGTGACCGTAATTATAAGTAGCGCATTTACAACAACACTCTACATAACAACACCTTGATCTGCGTGATTATATGTATTTTCCAGTCGTTGTTAAATGGGTTTTCCGTAGTAGTGAATTTTGCAGGATATGCTCGCGGGTTGAATGACTATCAACTTTTTTGATTTATATATATTTTCGAATAAATATTTGGTTTGCCCCACAAGACCTAACCATCATAAATCGTTATCCAACTACTAAAGTTTCTTTTTTATATATATTTTCGTCTACGAGCGACTACATACAAGATATTTTCGACTACGAAACTCCCTACGAGATATAAATTGCCACAATTATTGTTATATATGAATGCATTTTAGTTACAGATAAATAAATAAAACAGTATGATTTGTATAATTGATATAAATATGATAGAAAAATGAATAAGACATTAAATTTAATTTATTTTTATTTATGTCTTTCTGTCATTCTTTTAGAAAGATTTTGAATGGAAGCTAAATTCTTTTATCACCTCTAACTATGCCTAATTTGTTAACCATTTTAAGAGAACTAGAAGTAGATTCTTATTTTTGACATACAGTTGAAAAGTTTTAGTAAAAACTAATGGTCTTTTATTTGCATGTCTTTTAAGACCTATAGATGCTATTTGAATGAATAGTAGTTGAAAGTTGAAGTTTGGTATCATCACTTAATTAGAGTTTCTACTATTCATACTAATTTATACTATTCATACATTAGAAGAGACATAATGAGTTTGATCATATAACATAGACTATAGTTCAAAAATATCAAATATATGAATAACTTCGAAATGGTACCATATGTCCCTTTAAGTCAACGCAATGTGTAATTATGCAGCGACATTAAATGTTGGACCACAATTCAAATCTCCGGCATTCTATTTATTCGCCATTAAAAGGTGAATTCCAATTACCATATCAATTATCCTTGCGTCTACGGGAAACATCCAAGACATATAATGTTGGAGCTCTGCAGAGTATTGTTGTACCTATGAACGACTCCATACGAAGTATTATGCTGGAATTACCTATGAGATGTAGAAGGTCACAATTTATGTTATATATAAATGACTTTTAGTTGCATTTAAATAAAATAAATAAGAATGATTTATATAATTTGTGTAAAGATGATGTAAAAATGAATAAGATATTAAATTTCATGCATCTTTTATTAGTGTTTTTCTTCTATAACGATTTTTAATGTTAATTTTTTTCTCAACTTTTAATATATCTATATTGTTAACAATTTTAAGAGAGAACTATAGATTCACTTTTTTTTTGTGCATATAGAATTGAATAGTTTGAGAACGTTTAATGAAAGTTGAAGTTTGATATCATCAACTAGTTACAATTTGTATTATTTCTACATTAGAAGAGACATATATTATATTAATATGAAGCTATGTAGCCCCATTTATATGATAGTTCACACTTCACATATGTACAATATCACTATTTATAACCCATGACTATATGAATTATTGTTAGAAGCATAAGAGATCCACCACATATCAAACTTCCTGCACGAGATAATCTTTGTGTTCGAAAGGTGATTTCAAATTCTCAAGAAAAGGTGTGTCCAGTCTGTTTTTTGGTGGAGGAAAATATTGTCCATTTGTTTATTCATTGTGGCAAGAGTCTACAAGGCTATAATGCCTTAAGGCCTCTCATGCCTTTTCAAAACCACAAAGGTTAACCACATGTTCCATACTAGCGTTTCACTCTCAACTAGGCGAATACTCGGCAAGGATGTATCTTCCAACAACACGCGCCCGAGCATCGCCATCTAGAGTTGTCTACAATTTCTAGTTCCTTACTAGATTCTCCTATAGTTCAAGTTTGAGGTTTCCTCACTCTTCCTATCTTATTTTCATATTAACATACATACTCTATTACAATTATGTTACACAATATTAGGATAGGCAAGACATGTCATAATTGCACAGTAGAATAATATATAACAATTAAAACATAAATATATCACTTTTGGAACTTCTTCGATTATTTAATCGGTCGGTAAAATTGAAATATTTCATCCCCATTGCATAGAATATCTTCTCGGCGTTACATCGATATAAAGAATGTCCGATTCCGATAAACGAATCAAAAGTTATGAATTTTCTCATTTTGGAAGAAAAACTTTAAGTCCCAGGTCGCACTAAGCGTACCCCTGAGCGCGCTAAGCGCGCTACTCTCTACCATCTGGGGTTGCAGGATTTCAACTGCGCGCTGAGCGGACTTCTACGCGCTAAGCGCGCTCTGCGAAACTCAGAAAAAATGCTTCAGCAAAACAGAAATTCCCTACACCTCCAAACTTCTTCCCAACCACAAATAACCACCAACAGAGAAACAATAACCTGGTTATAGTATGGTTTGAGCAACAACATTCCAAAAACACGGTTTTACTCAAGAACACAAGTTCTACAAAACCTAACATTTCCAATCAAACCAAAACATCAAAACAATCAACAATATATGTTTCTATAAGTATATTAATCATTCATTTCGATTTATATCAATTTCCAACCGTTGGAACATCGATTTCCATAAATTCGACCTAAACCAAACAATTCCAAAACTTCTAAAAATTGGTACTAACTAGAACCCACCTTGGATAGAGGTTGAAAATGAGAAAGATGAGATGATTGATTGAAGCTTGGATCAATTGATGATGATCTTGCTCTTGGATTTTCTTAAAAACCTTTTCTGCTCTTTTTCTCCTTCCTTTCCTTTTCTTTCTTTCTTCTTTCTCTCTCTTTCTTACTATCTTTCTCTTTTTAATGTTTGGAAAGTGGGAGGAAAAGAATAAGTAGTAAACTTAGTATTAGAAATAATACTACTAAATGTCCAAAAATTCTCTTAAGTCCAAATTAACAAAATACCTCAGAGTCAGATAATATTAATTGGATTTATTCTAAGTTCCACAGTTACTCTAATTATTTTATCAAATAATTTCTCAGAGTACACTGGGCTCAGTCGATCACAATATAATATTATCTGGAGTAATAAAATACAGGGTATTACAGAAGCTAAAAGGGTGTTTGTGGGAATTAATTGAAAGAGTGAAAAGATTAAAATTGAGATATGAATATCTGGGAAAAACATCGGATGAAAATAGAAGGAATATCCGGGAAAGCGTCGGATGTAAAGAAAAGGAATATTCGGGAAATCGTCGGATGAAAAGAAAAGGAATATCCGGGAAAGCGTCGGATGAAAAGAAAAGGAATATCCAGGAATGCGTCGGATGAAAAGAAAAGGAATATCCGGGAAAGCGTCGGATGAAAAGAAAAGGAATATCCGGGAAAGCGTCGGATGTTAAAAAAGAGGAAATGGTTTTTCCTGTGTTTAAGGAGATAAAAAGGGTTCTTTGAAATCCAAGAGGAAATGAGACTGTCCGAATCTACTGGGTGTGTCTTTGTATAATGCCCAAGAGGAGGCTGATGTTTTACGGGATGAAGATCTAAACTCATTTGAAAGACTGCTCTAGCAAGATGACTAGTTTCTATTCCTATACCTTTAAGAGGTCGTCAGGACAATTTGTACAAAGCCCAAGAGAAGGCAGGAAAAAACATTTAAGAAGCCGAAGGGACAATTTGTACGAAACCCAAGAGGAGGCTATCTTCGCTGAGGAAGAATCATTACACGAAGCCTAAGAGGAGGCTGTGAAAACTTCTAAAAAGCTGAAGGGTCCTTGTACGACGCCCAAGAGGAGGCGGGGATACTTTTAGGAAGCCTGCGGGTCCTTGCACTAAGCCCAAGAGGAGGCTGATGAACAGTTCCAGAAGGGGTTTCACTTGGAACAATGGCCTTCTCTATATGAACTGTTCAAGGGGGGAAATTTCCTAGATCTAGTTGTCTAAAATTGTTGTAAAAGAATATCCTAATTGTTTAAGCTATGTTAAAGGAGGGTGAAATATCCAGGAGAACGTCAGATGGAAAGAGACGATCGAAAAAAGAAAAGGTTGCAGATATTCGGGGAAACGTCGGATTGAAAGAGATAAAAAAACAAAAAGGTCGAAAATACGAATATCCAGGAAAACATCAGATTGAAAGAGACGATGGAAAAAAGAAAAGGTTGAAAATATCCGGAAAAACTTCGGATTGATAGAGTTAAAAATAAAAAGGTCGCTCGCTAAGACTTTGCAGTCTTATGCCTACGTATTCTCAAACGGGATCTTGAGAAATCAAAGCGGTCGTAGTTCGCCCTTATAGGGCACGAACTATAGAGAATAAAGTTTAAATCGCACGGCGGCGAGAGGGGATTTTGTCTGGTTCTAGACGTAGTTGCCGGGGAAACTCTAAATATCTATACTAGTATTACACAGTTAATATGAGTTTATGAAAGAGAAATCAAGTAAAAAAATGATAAAAAATATCAAATAAAATCATTAATCATGTTATAAATAATGATTAAGGTTTATGAAAAAGTATTTTATCCACATGAATATTAAAAATCATTTTGGTTTTAAAAATCAAGAAAAAGAAATCATTTTAAAAGTATTTAAAACAATTTAAAACCATATTTTTGAATATATTAAAAATATATCAAATAATAATATTTTTTGAGATTTTTTTGTGGATTAAAATATTATGGAGTATGAATAAGAAATGTGTAAAACAGAATGGGAAAATGATGATTTTTGCTATGTGAAAGAATTGGTTGAGTTTTGAAGATAAACTAAGAAAAAGAGGAAAGATGTCACAACATCACATTCGACATCTTTCATGAGTTTTGAAGATAAGAGAAAAAGGGAAGATGTCACAACATCACATTCGACATCTTAAAAAACCAGAACTGCACCTTGGTTTTCAACATCTTGGCTATCAAACTTCAAACATTCATAACTCTCTCAATTTTTAACGAAATTAAAATTCGTAAGAACATATCTTGACCGATTTTTCGCAAGGAATCCAATGGCATCATTCATGCACACTGAAACTTGATGTACAGAACACACAAAGCAAAAAACCAGAACTGCATGTTTAGTTTTCAACGTCTTTTCTCGTCAAACTTCCAACACACATAACTCTCTCAATTTTTAACGAAATTAAAATCCGTAAGAACCTATCCTGACCAATTTTTAGCAAGGAATCCAATGGTATCACTCATACATACTGAAACTTAATGTACAGAATGCACGCAGCAAAAAACCAGAACTGGACAAGAATTTTAAAACAACATAAACTCCACATATAAACATGTTAAAGTGCAAACAGTAGGAGGATCACAACATACACATTAAGGACTACATTTTTGCTTCAAGAATTGTTCAATATGATGCATGTATGTGGACATCAAAGGAAAGCATGATTCAAAGAATTCAAGTTGTGAATTTTACCTCTTTTTTGGAGATTTTGTGCAACCTTCCAAGTGCTTTGTTCCAGAAAAGACTTGATGCTTTGGACACCCTCAAATGACCTCTTAGAAGCTTTTAGGATGGTTGGAATCAGCTGGAAACCTCTGGAGCAATTTTGAGCTCTTTCTTGCAAAATGGGCAAAAGTGGCCAAAATGCCAACTCTCTTAAATGGTGTTCCAGATGGGGGGAACCATTTGGGACAGTTCAAGGATGATATTTGGAGTGTGTTTGAGGTCTTATCTGGTTTTGAAAGTGACTGAATCAAGACATGGCTTGAAAAATGCAAAAAAGTCCAATTTTGAGGTTTTGAGAGGTGACTTTGTGATTTTGGTGTTATAGGTCACTTATGAGAGTTTGGACAGCTTAGATATGACATATTGAATGTGTTTGGATCATGAGTTATGATGGAAATGCTCTCTAAATCAAAAACTCAGAATTACCTTGCTAAAGAAGGCATTTTGGAGTGAAAGAAGTGATTTTGAGGAAAGCATCGGTTTGATGGCTTTGGTGTACTCAAACTGAGCACAAATGAGCTCTATTTATAGTAGAACAAGTTTGTTTTGGCAGCAATAGTGAATGGCAACTACTGCAGAACTTTGGCAAATGTTGAGCAATAGAAATCCAAGTCACCTCTAGCCATTGACTAGAGGTTAGGGCACAGGCTGCTGGTCCCCTTGTTGTTGGAGGAATCTTGACTGAATTCAGTTAGAGGAAGCTCAGTTCATGCCACCTCTAAGCATCCAATAAATGCTCCAAACCAAAATTGGAGTCTTGTCCCTCTTTTATGGTTTTTTAGGTTTGGCATGCTATTTGTGGAATCTTGGACTTGGGAGGCTTATGGATCAGATCATCCCCCTTGGATTTGATCCTCAGATGTGTCCAAAATGATGACAAGCCTTAAAAATTCGTGTGGCACAAGAAATGTGCAAATCTGTCTTAAAAATCTGCTGCAGCAAGCCTTGTTGTAAAATCCATAAGTCCTTGCTCAAGAATGATAAATGGTTGTTCCAGGACTTTATGGAAAGCTGAGATGACATACTTCAACTTTGATGTTTGACCCTAGACTTGGTTCAACTTGGATCATGGAGAAAAACATCCTTGAAGTTGGGACATTCTTGCTGGAAAAATATTAATGATGTCCTATGAAATGTCGGAACATTTGACATTAAGAATTCCCAACTTTGATCACTTATATCTTTCAATCCTTATGATATTTTGAGTTGATTCCTTCTACAATGTTGAAGTATCAAATACCCCCTTTAAAAGTAGCCCTTACACAAAATCAATGAATGCTTAGATCAATAGTTACAACCTTGAAAAGTTGTGCACTTGAACATGA
The DNA here is from genome assembly GCA_022829125.1 of Lathyrus tuberosus. Taxonomy (NCBI): domain Eukaryota; kingdom Viridiplantae; phylum Streptophyta; class Magnoliopsida; order Fabales; family Fabaceae; genus Lathyrus; species Lathyrus tuberosus. The sequence goes on along the minus strand of JALAZF010000426.1, from coordinate 768,601 downwards.
TTTTAACTTAGAAACAATTTCTAAGTTTCCAATGACATGATGAATCTTGATTAAAATTTTCAAAGTTTGTTACAATTTAATGTATGTAAAACAAATCATGAAAAACAAAAGTTAGTAAAAACAAAACTTATTAGAAACAAAAATTATTAGAAACTAAAATCATAAAAGAAAAAAATTAAATACATGGAATTATATTGTTATTTCTAAAAAACAAAAATTTGAATATATATAAATATATATATATATAAAGTGGCGCACAAAACAAATATATATACATAATTTTTATTATTTTTTTCTTTTATAGGTAAAAACTAAACAAAGTTAATAATTAAAAAAGAAGAAAAATGAAATACATATATATATATATATATATATATATATATATATATATATATATATATATATATATATATATATATATATATATATATATATATATATATATATATATTAGATTTTATCTTTAGTTTATGCAAAAATAAAACATAAATGAGAGATCTAATTTAAATGACTGAAAATTGAACAATTCAAACGATATGCATAATGTACGATATGTCGTGCAAAAAAAACGAAATAAACGAAAAATTCAATCTGATAATCGAAAATATTCACAATAAAAGAGGTCAAAATTTAGGGTATGACAGATGCCCCTATTTAATCTTCTTAGACCTGAAGGTATGAATAGCAAAGAGTTTTAGACATTCGAGGTATAAGAGGATTACATATCAGAGTACCTGGAATTTTGACCGTGAATACAGATGAAATGATATGTGATGAATGGAAGACTTTTGAACACTGTGGGGAACGATGCCACAGGAGACAGACCAACAGAATTTTCTTGGGATATAAGATATTGTGGAAATTTGCCGATGCGACAAAGGGTATTCAGTAGTATTTGGAAAGAGAGGAATAAACCCTAGAACAGGGATTCAAACATCTGGAAAAACATCAGATGCGAAAGAGGTAACACACTCTTGGAAATATATCTGCGACATCTAGAAAAGTGTTTAGATGTATTAAAAATAACTTTGAGAGTAAATCCGAAACATTTAGAAAAGCGTTAAATATACGGGAAAAGTTTTTTAGAAGACTGGCTGAATGATGGACATATCCGGAAAAACATCAAATAAGCACATCAGAACAAAAGTTACATCTGAAAAAACATCAGATGAGAAAAAGTCATATCTGGGAGAGCATCAGATAGACATGTAAAGAGTTTCTAGAAGAGCATCAGAATAAAAGAGACATATCCGGAAGAGCATCGGAGGAACACAAAGAAAGTTCTGGAAAAGCATCAGAACAGACAGACATATCCGGAAGAGCATCGGACCGAAACAAAGAAAGTTCTGGAAAAACATCAGAACAGGTTTTGGAAAAACTTCAAAACCAAAAGATTCATCCGGAAGAACATCGGGTAGACACAGAGAAACGTTCTGGAAAAGCATCAGAGCAGATAGACATATCCGGAAGAACATCGGATGAAGAAAGAAAGTTATATTTGGAAGAACATCAGATAAGACATAAAAGTATTGGTGCCAGATAAGTCAGACTTTGTAGAAAGGTAAGATGTTGATAATAACACGACCACTGATGAATGAAAATGAGGATTAAAACACTCTTGAATGCATAGTATATGAAAATGTCATGATGTATGATTAAATGTATGTAGTGTAAATGAAAATGCTGACAACAAGTTTAGACTCTTTGAGGAGTGAAAATCAACAAGTTTATACTCTTTTGGGGAGTGAAAATCAACAAGTTTATACTCTTTTGGGGAGTGGAAGACATGACTGATTCCTCAACACGGAGATCACTGCAATTGCTTAGGGACTGAAAATGTTGTATACTGGGAAGGCTTGCCCCAGTAATGAGTCTTGAAAGTTTTTCTGAATATACCAATTTTGAGAAGGACTTGCACTGAACAAATCTTGAACTGATTCTTAACATGCTCTGGAAAGAACTTTCCCCTGATAGGATCACTGACCAAGTTTCTAAACTATTTTGAAAATTCCTTGAGAGGAAAGCTAGTTTGCAATAAAAAATGTTTATTTAAACATGGAAAATTTAATGCAAAGTTCATGCAAAAATTTTGAAAACAAAATCATTGTTTTAGAAAAAGTACACTAATATGGATTACTGGTTAAAAACACAGTGGTTTAAAACATTTTGAATGAAAAGTAAAACAGAGGTATAATACCAAAACAAATGATTTGCAAAAAATGATTTTGGAGTCAATTCACGCAACCTTGTTGTAGTATGCTCTCAAAATAACCTTGCTTCAATTAGGTCTTTTGAGGGTTATAACGTGGCCTGGTTCACGGTTTATGAAAAAAAGATAAAGGCTCAAAATTTGTTTGTGCCCACCCCAACTTCGTGATGTTCTCCAGTCCTATGCTTAGTTAAACTTAAATTGTGCATTCAGTTTCAAAAAGGTTTCTGATCTGTACTGATAGTGATGACGATGGTTCAGAAGTCTTGAGACAGCAGCTACTGCTTCTTTGCAACATTTAGTTATTTTTCGTCTTTGTGGTCTTTTTGAAAATCGAGGATTTAAGGACCTCTTCTCTGTATTATCCCTAACTTTTGCCTGACCTATTTTTTTTTGAAATTTATAGTCAGCGGGATGCCCTAGTTTTTTGCCTAAGTTTTTTTTTACTTAGCGGGCTCTTTCTTTTTGATTTCTTCTTAGAAAAAAAGTGACTGCTTGATTTGATGATTATGACGGACCATCATTGGCTTTTGATTTGAAAGACGTTTTCAGCATCTACTTGTTGTATGTAAACTTTTTGAACTCGAATACACAACCCAAATTAAACTGAGAGCTACCTCGCCCCTGGTTAAAATTGCGGGTTTTTTATAAAGAAAGAAACACCTACTTCAAGGCTCAAAAGGGGTTAACGAGGGATTATCTTCCTTATATCTCCAGTGTTTGGGAATTGAAAAAAATACCTTACATCGTCAGCAAAATTTTTTATTTGAAAGCATACCGACAGCAATTATGGGTATTATATCTTCATCATCCTCCCACAAATATTTGCATGTCAAAAATTTGAAAAAGAGGTGCATTTTTTTGTTTTTGAAAGTTTTTATTTTTTGAAAGTTTTTGTTTTTTGAAAGAGAAAGCATAAAGATGCGAATAAACAGATGATTTGAATCAAAATACTGTACATGCTCATTTCATTAAAACTGACATTTAAAGATAAACAAGTTTTAAAGCAAATAAATATGATACAAACAAGGAAAATGCAAAATAGACAGAAACAAGGTCAGTGACTAATCAAGCACAAGGATGAGCTGTCCTGTCTTCTGGAAGTAACTGAGCTGAAGTTGATTGAAGTTTCAGTTCTTATGTTCAGGCAGAGGATTGCGCTGGACATTAGGACTAGTGTCACGAAAGCTGAGGAGGTTGTCTCTGATTAGATCCCGCACTCTAGCCTTTAGTGCATAGCATCTTTCTAAATCGTGGCCCACAGCCCCCTCATGGAATGCGCAATGAAGGTCATATTTGAATCCAGGTGGAAATGGATTTGGAGGAAGAGGTGCCGCCTTGGTAGTAATTGCTCCTTTTTTAACCAAAATAGGGTACAGTTCAGTGTACGTTATAGGAATAGGATCAAATTGAGTCCTATTGTAGTTCTGGTTTTGTCCAACAGCCGGACGTTGAGGAGCTTGAGCTGGTCGAGCAGCCAACAGAGGAGTGATAGCAGCAATATGAGCTTGATTAGGTTACTGAGGTCTGTAATGAGGTTTCATGTCCTCAGTCAATACATAATTAGTCTGATCTTCCCTCTTCTTTTGGAAGTTTCCATAGGGTTTTTTTACAGCGTTAGAAGATTCAGCAGTTTTAGAGACCTTTCCATTCTTGATACCTTCTTCAAGTCTCTGGCCAATAATGACCAAGTCTGTAAAGTTTGATGAAACACTGCCAATCATCTTTTCCCAAAAGATGGGAGACAAAGTGTCTAAGAATATTTCGGTAAGCTCCTTCTCAGCTAAAGGGGGTTCGACCTGAGAAGCTAACTCTCTCCAGCATTGAGCATACTCTTTGAAAGATTCTTTCTCATTCTGAGTCCTGTTCTAGAGTTGACGACGGTCTGGAATCATGTCCAGGTTGTATTTTAACTGATTCATGAAAGCATTGATAAGATCCTATAAGCAATGAATGTTGCTTCGTTCAAGGCTCATGTACAACTTGAGTGAAGCTCCACTTAAGCCATCTTGAAAGCAGTGGATGAGCAACTTCTGGTTTTTGGTGTAGGCAGCCATCTTACGAAAGTACATTACCAAATGAGCCTTTGGGCAGGAGTCGCCTTTGTACTTTATAAACTCAGGGGTCTTAAATTTGGCTGACATGACGAGGTTAGACACAAGACACATATTGTCAGGCTCAATGTCCACATTATCCTCACATTGAGCACTAGCATTGTAATCAAAGTTAGGATTCTCAAAGGGAATTCTGGCAGTCCGTGCCAGAGGTCTAGGTTCTGAGACAACAGGGATTTGAAACTCTGATCTTGGAGCTTGACCGACCAAAGTGGTAGTGACCTGTTGTGGAATGAAATCGTGAGGTAATCCAAATTCCGGCCATGTAGATGGTGGCATCTGAACAGGCGGAGCCTCAATAGCAGCACTCTTGATTTCTTGGATGACAGTCCTCTGAGGTGGCTCTCCTCTGACAATTAGGACCTGAAGCATTTCCGTTAAATTAGTCATGCTTGCCTTCAGATCGTCTATTTCCATCCTAATCTCTGCATTGTGCACTACTTGTTCTGACATTTTGCGCCTGACGTTAGCTCTAGTCCCGTATCGGTGATGAGGAATCAGTTTGACGACTTACAGATGACTGAAGGAAAGAAGGTTGGAATGAATTGACGATGACCCGGACGTAGATATGAAATATGCAAGGGATGCAAATAAAATGCATGGATGCAGCAAACAAAAACATGTGGAAAACATGGGTTCAAAGGTTCGGCGTCATGAAGTCAAGGCTCTACCCATCCCCAAAGGTTTATACTGGTGATTTTTGTACCTGCCTCTCAAAATCATTGATTCTCGAGATAGCATCAGCGGGCCAGGAATCGTGCTAGGTGATGTATCTCAGAGTAATCTCAGATGAGGGTAGTATCGTGTGACAACTATTTCCGATAGCTTCCGCACTACTGAATAAGGTGATTTTCTTAGGTGTATACTCAATCTTTCCACATGCGGCATCACACGCATTCCCATTAGCAGAAAAATAAACACGGATATCAATTAGGAAAAGCAGTATATATATTTGTCCTAACAGCCTAGACTTTTTAAGAGGTATAAATCCTATGATCCTAACAGAAAATGGCTCCTCGGCAGAGTCGCTATTTTGTGGCCCCTTCCCCACTTTAAAGGTTTCGACCTAAGATCCTAGTGATGACAGATCCTAGCAATAATATTCATCCCCAGTGAAGTCGCCATTTTTCTGTAGCGCGGTTTTTTGTGGTTGCGAGTCACACCGTTGGGCTGCAGTTCGATTTATTTTTTATCCTATTGTGATCTGATTAAGGAAGGGAAATAGATGTCTCCAATTAACCCTGCTTGCATACTGAGATTAAACAGATGACTGTTGGTTTACAGATGCTACCTGAGATGGGGGGTCTTTCTTAGGCTTATTTTGTTTAAGGAGGGAATGTTTTGTCTGTTAGGGAGGATTTTGGTTAGGATACTGATTTGTTTTTCTTAACTAATATGTGCAGGTGCTAAATGTGGAGTTTTTGATGAGTATGTGAGAGTATGGGACCTGAGGTTTTTGACGTGGTGTGCTCGCTAAGATTTTGCAATCTTATGCCTACGTATTCCCGAAACAGGGAAATCATAGCGATCGTAGTTCCTCCTATTCTATGGGAGGTAAAAGGTGTTTTGGTGTCTTGTTCAAAGCCCAAGATTGAAGCTAAAGGTGATTTGTATCTTGTTCAACGCCGAAGATATGAAGCTGAAGGTATTTTTGTATCTTGTTCAAAGCCCAAGATTGAAGCTAAAAGGGTGTTTGTGGGATTTAATTGAAAGAGTGAAAAGATTAAAGATTGAGATATGAATATCCGGGAAAAACATCGGATGAAAATAGAAGGAATATTTGGAAAAACGTCGGATGTAAAGAAAAGGAATATCCGGGAAAGCGTCGGATGAAAAGAAAAGGAATATCCGGGAAAACGTTGGATGAAAAGAAAAGGAATATCTGGGAAAGCGTCGGATGAAAAGAAAAGGAATATCCGGGAAAGCGTCGGATGAAAAGAAAAGGAATATCCGGGAAAGCGTCGGATGTTAAAAAAGAGGAAAGATCAGAGGAAATGAGATTGTCCGAGTCTACTGGGTGTGTCTTTGTATAATGCCCAAGAGGAGGCTGATGTTTTACGGGATGAAGATCTAAACTCATTTGAAAGTCAGCTCTAGCAAGATGACTAGTTTTTGTTCCTATACCTTTAAGAGGTCATCAGGACAATTTGTACAAAGCCCAAGAGAAGGTGGGAAATAACTTTTAAGAAGCCGAAGGGACAATTTGTACGAAGCCCAAGAGGAGGCTATCTTCGCTGAGGAAGAATCATTATACGAAGCCTAAGAGGAGGCTGTGAAAACTTCTAAGAAGCCGAAGGGTCCTTGTACGTCGCCCAAAAGGAGGCGGGGATGCTTTTAGGAAGCCTGTGGGTCCTTGTACTAAGCCCAAGAGTAGGCTGATGAACAGTTCCAGAAGGGGTTTCACTTGGAACAATGGCCTTCTGTATATGAACTGTTCAAGGGGGGAAATTTCCTAGATCTAGTTGTCTAAAATTGTTGTAAAAGAAAATCCTAATTGTTTAAGCTATGTTAAAGGAGGGTGAAATATCCGGGAGAACGTCGGATGGAAAGAGACGATGGAAAAAAGAAAAGGTTGCAGATATCCGGGAAAACGTCGGATTGAAAGAGATAAAAAAAAAAGGTCGTAAATACGAATATCCGGGAAAACATCGGATTGAAAGAGACGATGGAAAAAAGAAAAGGTTGAAAATATCCGAAAAAACGTCGGATTGATAGAGATAAAAAATAAAAAGGTCGCTCGCTAAGACTTTGCAGTCTTATGCCTACGTATTCTCAAACGGGATCTTGAGAAATCAGAGCGGTCGTAGTTCGCCCTTATAGGACACGAACTACAGAGAATAAAGTTTAAATTGCACGGCGGCGAGAGGGGATTTTGTCTGGTTCTAGACGTAGTTGCCGGGGAAACTCTAAATATCTATACTTGTATTACACAGTTGATATGAGTTTATGAAAGAAGACTTACAGTGAAACAGCCCCACAATACAGTTATATATATGTGAAAGCGGATAAAGAAAGCATATAAACACTTACTCGGTTGTAGAGCTTCCATGCTGTTTGGTTAGTTGTTCAACAAAGAAAGATTGAAAATAACAGTATATTTCAAAATCAAAGGAGAAAGTATTTTGAAAAGAGGTTGGGGCATACAGCTCAAGGAGAGGCCCATGGTTTTATCAGTGATCGCACCGTTATTTTGAATTTGTACAGGGACTTATACAAATGACTGAGGCCCAAAAAGGTTTTCTGTACAAAGGGATGGGTCTTACACTCTCTCAAGTGGCCCAAAAGTGTTATTAAAAAGAGATGGGACTTATAGCTTAGAGAGAAGCCCTGATGATTTTGTGAAAAGGCGACAACCATGCCATTGTATTGAAAATGTACAGACGGACTTATACAATAAGTGAGGCCCACAATTGGTTTATTTACAAAAGGGTTTGGGTCTTACACTCTATTAGAGGCCCAAAAGTGTTTGAAAATGTTTGATAAAGATCAAAAATCAAAGAAACCCTAATTTCACTTTTTAAAGGTATTTTTCAAAGAGAAATCAAGTAAAAAAATGATAAAAATATCAAATTAAATCATTAATCATGTTATAAATAATGATTAAGGTTTATGAAAAAATATTTTATCCACATGAATATTAAAAATCATTTTGGATTTAAAAATCAAGAAAAAGAAATCATTTTAAAAGTATTTAAAACAATATTTTTGAATATATTAAAAATATATCAAATAATAATATTTTTTGTGATTTTTTTGTGGATTAAAATATTATGGAGTATGAATAAGAAGTGTGTAAAACAGAATTGGAAAATGATGATTTTTGCTATGTGAAAGAATTGGTTGCGTTTTGAAGATAAACTAAGAAAAAGAGGAAAGATGTCACAACATCACATTAGACATCTTTCATGAGTTTTGAAGATAAGAGAAAAAGGGAAGATGTCACAACATCACATTCGACATCTTAAAAAACCAGAACTGCACCTTGGTTTTCAACATCTTTGCTATCAAACTTCAAACATTCATAACTCTCTCAATTTTTAATGAAATTAAAATCCGTAAGAACCTATCTTGACCGATTTTTCGCAAGGAATCCAATGGTATCACTCATACACACTGAAACTTGATGTACAGAACACACAAAACAAAAAACTAGAACTGCATGTTTAGTTTTCAACGTCTTTTCTCGTCAAACTTCCAACACGCATAACGCTCTCAATTTTTAACGAAATTAAAATCCGTAAGAACCTATCTTGACCGATTTTTCGCAAGGAATCCAATGGTATCACTCATACATACTGAAACTTAATGTACAGAATGCACGAAGCAAACAACCAGAACTGGACATGAATTTTAAAACAACATAAACTCCACATATAAACATGTTAAAGTGCAAACAGTAGGAGGATCACAACATACACATTAAGGACTACATTTTTTCTTCAAGAATTGTTCAATATGATGCATGTATGTGGACATCAAATTGACTTTGTGATTTTGGTGTTATAGGTCACTTATGAGAGTTTGGACAGCTTAGATATGACATATTGGATGTGTTTGGATCATGAGTTATGATGGAAATGCTCTCTAAATCAAAAACTCAGAATTACCTTGCTAAAGAAGGCATTTTGGAGTGAAAGAAGTGATTTTGAGGAAAGCATCTATTTGATGGCTTTGGTGTACTCAAACTGAGCACAAATGAGCTCTATTTATAGTAGAGCAAGTTTGTTTTGGCAGCAATAGTGAATGGCAACTGCTGCAGATGTTTGGCAAATGTTGAGCAATAGAAATCCAAGTCTCCTCTAGCCATCGACTAGAGGTTAGGGCACAGGCTGTTGGTCCCCTTGTTGTTGGAGGAATCTTGACTGAATTCAGTTAGAGGAAGCTCAGTTCATGCCACCTCTAAGCATCCATTAAATGCTCCAAACCAAAATTGGAGTCTTGTCCCTCTTTTAGGGTTTTTTAGGTTTGGCATGCTATTTGTGGAATCTTGGACTTGGGAGGCTTATGGATCAGATCATCCCCCTTGGATTTGATCCTCAGATGTGTCCAAAATGATGACAAGGCTTACAAATTCGTGTGGCACAAGAAATGAGCAAATATGTCCTGAAACCTGTCTTAAAAATCAGCTGCAGCAAGCCTTGTTGTAAAATCCATAACTTCTTGCTCAAGAATGATAAATGGTTGTACCAGGACTTTATGGAAAGCTGAGATAACATACTTCAACTTTGATGTTTGACCCTAGACTTGGTTCAACTTGGATCATGGAGAAAAACATCCTTGAAGTTGGGACATTCTTGCTGGAAAAATATTAATGATGTCCTATGAAATGTCGGAACATTTGACATTAAGAATTCCCAACTTTGATCACTTATATCTTTCAATCCTTATGATATTTTGAGTTGATTCCTTCTACAATGTTGAAGTATCAAATACCCTCTTTAAAAGTAGCCCTTACGCAAAATCAATGGATGCTTAGATCAATAGTTACAACCTTGAAAAGTTGTGCACTTGAACATGATTTTAACTTAGAAACAATTTCTAAGTTTCCAATGACATGATGAATCTTGATTAAAATTTTCAAAGTTTGTTACAATTTAATGTATGTAAAACAAATCATGAAAAACAAAAATTAGTAAAAACAAAACTTATTAGAAACAAAAATTATTAGAAACAAAAATCATAAAAGACAAAAATCAAATACATGGAATTATATTTTTATTTCTAAAAAACAAAAATTTGAATATATATATAAATATATATATAAAGTGGCGCACAAAACAAATATATATACATAATTTTTATTATTTTTTTCTTTTATAGGTAAAAATAAACAAAGTTAATAATTAAAAAAGAAGAAAAATGAAATACACATATACATATACATATATATATATATATATATATATATATATATTGGATTTTATCTTTAGTTTATGCAAAAATAAAACATAAATGAGAGATCTAATTTAAATGACTGAAATTGAACAATTCAAACGATATGCATAATGTACGATATGTCGTGCAAAAAAAAAACGAAACAAACGAAAAATTCAATCAGATAATCGAAAATATTCACAATAAAAGAGGTCAAAATTTAGGGTATGACAATACGAGTCATAGCAAAATCGAAACTCAATGGAATTCCATTTTCACATTGCCATTAGGATAGTTTCTTTTCTCTTTTTAAGCGATTACCTCTTTCTAGGAATTGCTTCCTGATGTAAACGCCTATTCACAGGCTGATTCAATCAATGAACTTCTTTTCACTCAAAAAGTTGTTTCTTTTGTTTTCATTTTTGCTGTTTGTTTGCAAAAATGTCCGAATTTTTTATAAACATTGCATTTGAAAATATTGAGGCTTTACAATAACATGCGTAAAAACATTTAAAATTGCTTTGAATGTCGAGTATTCTTGGGTGGTGAATTCGAACCGCATGATACCCTGGGGCATATGTGTGTATCCTTTTGTTTGCAGGTGTTAGCAATTCACTAATCAACTTATGAATATGAAGCAGAGGTCATTCCAACATGGGGCATCCTTGATCTCTTTTCCCCAGCAGTATTCAGTATACGACTTCTCCCCCAAACAGAAGTGGGTCCCTTAGTAGAAAAGTACTTCCTTGAGGTTGTCATCCCCAGCAATGCAGAAGAATTCCTCGTTCCTTGCAGCTTAAAGTGATGGAATGTTCCCATGTAATAATCTTGAAGATAGAGAAGTCATAATGCACTCCTTCTCTAGCATGTCAGATCAGTGATATTCCCCGCAACCTAAAGTCCAATGGTGGTTGGCAATTCAGACCTATCTCTTTATCTCATGATCGGTACATGAAGTTCGGAGAGCTTTCCTCAGCGAGAAGTTTGGTTGATATCAGTCCCTTAGCGGGTTATTCATTCTTCAGTAAAGATTCGTTTGACCTTAACTCACAAGCAGCCAGGTCAGAAGTTTGTTATTTCCCCAGCGGAGATCTACGATTATAGGTCTTCCCCAAGCAGATTCGATTCATATGGTGCTTCACCAGCAATGTCATCATCCTCCAACAATTACAAAGTTCAGTAATCCTCAGCGAATTTGGCAGTTCAGAGCCCAGATTATGTCAACGTTATCTCCAGCTAAGTTGATTACTCCCCACAGAGAGTCAGAAAATCAGAACAGTGGTTACTCTCTAAGCAGAGTTGATGTTATCTTCCCCAGCAGAAGATTTACTTTGTATTTTGCATATAGTAATCATCATTACATTTGCATCCTTAAAATGCGTAGCATTTCCATTAATATGGAGCATTACGCCATGAAAAATCCAACATATGCATACAGAGCATAAGCCAGGTTTGATCGTTTGCCCGAGAGCCGAATCAACCTTTAGACAAAGCGTTGTCATAAGACCTCCAGCAGATATTCCTAACAAGTCATGCGGAATACTAACTCTCAGGAGAGTCAAATCCAGTCACTCGTTGTGTCTGTATTTCTTTTGGTACTCATCGTATCATTCTTTCGATACTCGTCCGTGTCGATATTTCAAATCCAATCACTCGTCGTGCCTGTATTTCTTTTGGTACTCGTCGTATCATTCTTTCGATACTCGTCCGTGTCGATATTTCAAATCCAGTCACTTGTCGTGTCTGTATTTCTTTTGGTACTCATCGTATCATTCTTTCGATACTCGTCCGTGTCGATGTTTTAAATCTAGTCACTCGCCGTGTCTGTATTTCTTTTGGTACTCGTCGTATCATTCTTTCGATACTCGCCCGTGTCAATATTTCAAATCCAGTCACTTGTCGTTCCTGTATTTATTTTGGTACTCGTCGTATCATTCTTTCGATACTCGTCCGTGTCGATATTTTAAATCCAGTCACTCGTCATGTCTGTATTTCTTTTGGTACTCGTCGTATCATTCTATTGATACTCGTCCGTATCGATATCTCAAATCCAGTCACTCGTCGTGTCGGTATTCCTTTTGGTACTCGTCTGTGTCGATCATCTTCCCAGAAGTTCTAAATATTACTCCTTACTCTCTGTTATCCCCAGTAGAGTCATATATCCAATTAATTTTCCCACAGAGCACAAATTTTCAGGTTCTTCTAGTATTCAATCCCTAGTTACCTTGAATGTCTGACAACCGTCGTTTTCATCCCTTCAGGTCCACAGTTGTTTGAATAGGGACAACTGTAATACCCCAATATTTGTCCTCTTATTTATTACCTTACCCAACTGGCTTATACTTCATTCATTTTCATTTTAGCTAGGTCATCACGCGCATACATGCATATTATTTGGTTCTATGGTTATGCGATCAAGGTTCTTTGTTCAAGCATTGTCAGGTTGCGACAGACGTTTATTTCATCATTTGGCATGTGCACAAAGTACTTCTCCAGGCTACATGATCACCGAGCCGTCAAGCTCTCATCAAGCCTAATTTCTTGTGTTCTGACATGTCAAGAATCTCAGAAGAAGCCGAAATATTCAGTTGATTCGGAACAGTTTGAACAGAATATCAGTTTTACGGGGCAATTTGCTAAATTCGTAACTCTCGCCCAGAAACTCGTTCTGGCTTGATATTCAACAGTTTGAACCATCTTGTTATTTTCTACAACTTTTATGTTCATCTAGGAAGCCAATTCATCAAGGAAAGTGGCGGGAATTAATTGTTTTTGGAATTTCGGTTTTGTTGGTTAACTGTGCTGGTGGTGTTCAAAAATTCACAACTTCTGATTGGATCAACATCTCTGAGCGGTTCTTGTGCCAAAAGTTCTGGCTTGATATCTTCTTCAACTTTCGTGTTTTGGCCGAAGGCTAATTCTTTGAAGAAGATCTCCAAACACGCGAATTCTCTGAGTCGATGCAGTGGAAAAACAGTGAAAATCAGTGTTGAACAGGTGTATTTCGGACCTTAAAAAATTCATAACTTTCAGCTCGTTCATCGGTTTGACCCGTTCTTTCGGAATTATTTCCGTCTCGATGTTATCTTCAAGCCGTATGTTTTCAACGAGCGCCGATTCTGAGCAGAAGGACTCCAAAAGTGCGAATCACCTGAGGAATTCACTGATGTGGTTCACTGTCTGTCCGGTTTTGCAAAAATCATAACTCGTTCGATTTTTATCGTATCGTGTCCGTTCTCGAAGCGCAAGATTAAAACTTTTGTTATCTTCAAATCCACAGACAAGCCCGAGTTCGAACGGTGCTCCGAAGATTTCCGTTTTGGTTTATTGCGCAAAACGGAAATGCTGAACCGAAGAAAAAGGCTGAACGTTCCTCCACCGTAAAATTCATATCTCACTTGGTTTTTGTCCGATTGCGCTCATCTTTTGACACGATGTCAATGACTCATAGAGATACAACTTTACTGACAAAGTCGGGACGAGATTCTAATTTTAAAGGCATGAGCTTGTCACTTTCCCGAGTAGAAGACGCTAAATAAGCTGGAAAAAATGACTTATTCAGTAACGTCTTGCAGCTTAAAAGTATCGAAATCATTCGATTTTGATCGTATGACGTCCGTTCTTTTTGCGTTGCATCCATGACTCAGATGCCGACAATTTCGTAATAGGCTCAGAGTCGAAATTTTGTACCGAGCAAGGTGTTATTTTCACTTAAGCTGCCGATAAGCTGGAATTTTACCGTTTCACTTCATTTTTCACCACACTATATATTCAAATTTCCTCTCATTTCCCTCCAACTTCATTCATAACTCACAAACACCAAAAACATTCACACTCATTTTTTCAAAGATCAAATCAAATTCTCTCAATTTTTTCTCAAGAACACTTACAACCTCTTTATACAAACTCAAGAACAATCAAGCATCTCTCTCTCTCTCTCTTGGACCGCCTCCGCACCTCACTCTCTCCTCCCTCCGGTCAGCCAATCGCGCCGCCACCTCCGGCCTGGACCGCCGCCGTCGTCACCAGCAGCACCGCCGGAAGCACCCTCCGTCGCGTCGTGATTTCATGCGCTATTCCTCCCTCCGTTTGCGCGATTTTCCTTCTTCGATCTTCATTTCGGTAATTGTTTCTTGGATCCTTGTGATAATTGTTTATTAATTCTTGAATTTAGCATTGATTTCAGATTGATATTGTGAAGATTTGTTGAATGTTCTTGAACAATATTTGTTGTGATGCTATTAGTTCTTGAATAATTGATGTGCATTTAGTTCTTGAAAATTGAATTTGATTCGTAGTGAATTAATTAATTCTTGACATAAGTGATTATGGACAATTGTGGAATCGGATGAATTTTGTTCAAATTGTTGTGGATCTTGAATTTCGACATTAGATGCGATAACTCTAACTTTACATGTCGAAGTTATATTCCGATTCAAGAATTGTTGATAATTAATTTGTGTCATGAATTGATTATTGTGTTGAATTACTTCATTGTTGTGTGAATGCGATTTATGTGTTGGAGCCTAAATTCTAAGTGTTTAATTGTTGATTTATCTCACTTTTGCGTGTCGAAGCGTAATCTTGAATTGTTAATTGGTGAATTGGCTTTACATTCTTGTGTGGTTGTGTGAATTGGAATGCATATCTTGTATCGATACTTGAATTTTGTTCGATTCGGAGTCTTGAAAACTGCGGTATCGGTGTTGGTTTTGCTTGTTTCTTCACATTTGTGAATTTCACTTGTGTTGTTATGTGTCGGTGTTCGGTATCCACACTTTAAAATCATGATTTCAAATCACTTTTTTGGACGAATACCGATATGTATACATTGCTGCCTGGAGTTCACAAATGTTCCTTAAGTTCTGATTTAATTTGTGTGCATTGCTTATATGAGTTTGCTAGCATGCTTTGGTAAGTTTGGCACCACTTTCGGTTCATTTTCTTTCGAATTTTCCGACATGCGTAGTTGCTGCCCCGTGATGGTAAGTTGATGTTCCGGTGTGATTTATTTGCGGATAATTGGTTGCTCGAGCTTGGTAGCTTATTTTGTGACACCGGTGTGATTTTCATTCATTTTCGGACCGATATTTTCATTCGTGTCAGTTCTTCCCGGGTTTAGAAGTCATACTTCCACTTTGATTTAATTCGAACCATTTGCATATTTGAATCTGTTGACATGGTTGTATGCTACCATGCGATTTTCGTTCAATTCCAAGTCGATGATTTTTGATGCCTATTTTCCGATTTAACGCTTTTAAGTTCTGTTTTGTGCGAACTTTGCATCTTGACTTGTATTTGATGTGTGCTTATGCTTACTTGCTTATGGATGATAATTGTACTTGGTTTTGCTTATTTTCGGATCGACTTTGTATGCATTTCATGTGATTACGTCACCGCTGCCCCGAATTCTATTTTGTGGTTCTGATACTTGCTCGGATTGCATTTCTTCATGTGAATACGTGATGTTTGTTAAATTGAATGTGCAACTTTCAGTTGCATTTCCTTGTTGTTTCTAATGTTTTTGTTGAGTTTGTGCAAGGATTTTCAAGGAGCTCCCGATGATGGTTATTCGCTTGGTATTCCACTTTATTTGTGGGATACCACTTCGCTTCCGATGCGATTTCTCTTTTCCCATGCCATAGGATACATATATGTGCACTGTTGTGTTTTGTCTGGCTTGTATTTTTGTGCAGGTTACTTATGTCAGATATGTGATTGCTGACTCTTCTTGCTTGTTGATGTTAGCTCGTTCGAGTACCTCTGGGTTTCTTTGCTAATAGTTTACTGTACTACGGATTTCTATCCGTTCGGTAGTGTTCTTTATCCCTTTTAATATTCCTCGCACTTTACCGCTTTCGATGCCATGAGAAGTAGGAATAAAGATGCATGTCTGGAAGTCCCTACTTTAGGTGGGCAATTCTGTTTACTGCTTTAAAGTCCTCAAAGGAGGCCATGTTTGTGATGGCTTACTTTTGTGCCAAAGACCTCAAAAGAGGCATCCCTTTCCCGTATTCCCCCTGATAAGTCCTTGAAGAAGGCAAGCGAAGAAGGGACTAGTAATCAGTCACCGCACATTCTGTTGAGTCATTCATTAGCTCGCACTACATGTTGATACTTTTGAATATGTGCCCCGATCTTGTTATCGAGTCAGTCAAGTGGAAGAAGGGTCTAGCAATCAGACCCCCACACTTTGTTTAGCTCGCGTCGACCGACGTTGATGCTTTGTGCACGTGTGCATAATTTACTTTTTCCCCGTATTTTCTGTCCTACCCGAAGACATGATATCGTGGTTAGGGTCCCTTATTTCCTATAGTTTGCAAGCTTCGATGACATGATATCGTCGCTTTGCCTCCTTATCCTGCCCGATCACATGATATCGTGGTTAGGTGCCCCTGATGCCTTGTCCTGCTTCAATTGACATGATATCGTTGCTAGGCATCTCTCTTTGCCACTGTGATAACATGAATCAACAGTCAGATGTGTGCTACTCGAGCGATGTGGATACTCCTCGAGCTTGTTTGCGTTTGTTATGGTGTGATCGTTTTTCCCATAGGATTGCTAGACTTAGCATAGGTACCCCTCTTGCATGCCAACATAGGTAGAGACTTCCCTTTCGCTTTAGGTTATATTTGCATACATATTAAAACACAAACCAACTCTTTGATTTTCTTTTCTTAAGAACATGATAATTCCTCTCTATCCCCTGCGTGAGTCTCCAAAGGTCGAGCCGCAGAGTATGAATTCATCATTGTTCAACTAAAAAACAAAAAACGAACAAAACTAGTTAGCCGAACTACGTTGGCTCTGATTCCTTAAAAGGGATACGTAGGTAGTGGGGTAGGGCCCATCCGAGCACAACACTTTCTTTTCCCTACGTTATTTTCCCTTTCTTTCGTATGCATCCTAGGTCAGCTTTAGACTTAAACTTTTGACACACCCTTTAGATATAGACAACAAGCGTGGATCCCATCGAGTACGATGGACGTGAAGGGTGCGATAACCTTCTCTTCACGTAACCGACTCCCTTACCCATTTCTCTTGGTCGCGAGACCATGCTTTTACTTTCCCTCATGTTTATTCGGTGTTTCCTTTCCCTTCTGTGGGATAAAAATACATCGATGGCGACTCTTCTTTTCTGCGCCACTTTCGCGTTTGTACTTGGATGAAAATCCCGAGAGTGGCAACTGGTAGGAAGGATTGGTTTATCGACATAAAACTCTCAATGAAGAACATGGTGAAATTTGCAAATGACAATACTCTAGCAGCTGAAGATATTGGTGATGTTCTGATTATGAGGAAAGATGGAAAAAAAAGTCAGTAATTTCCAATGTATTGTATATATCAGGCATGAAAAGTAACTTGCTCAACATAGGGTAGTTAGATGAAAAGAACTAAAAAGTGTCGATCGAATACAAGATGATGAGAGTTCTTGACTCAAGTGGAAGGTTAATCTTGAAGGCTCCCATGTCTCATAATAGAACCTTCAAGATTGAACTTAATGTGATGAAGCACAAGTGCCTTGAAACTGCAGTTAGCATGGATGAATGGATATGACACTATAGACTTGGCCATCTCAAATTCAAAGATATCAGAGATATGAAAAGAAGAAATATTGTTTCAGCGTTACCAGAAATTGACATTCCAAATGAAGTATGTGAAGAGTTTGTGTAGGCAAAGCAACACAAGAATGGCTTCAACAAGGATGCCAGAAGTAATTCGAAGGCAATTCTTGAAGTTATATACTCTAATGTATGTGGTCATATCCAGGTGGATTCGATTGGAGATAGCAGATACTTTGTCACATTCATAGATGATTCTAGTCAAGAATTGTGGACTTACCTACTCAAGAAGAAAAGTGAAGTGATTGAGGTATTTTCCAAGTTTAAATTTATGGCCGGAAGACAAAAAGGTCGAAAGTTCAAGATTCTGAGGATTGATGGTGGTGAATGTAGCTCAGTTTTCGTGACGTGGCCACTACCGCATTGGTGCTACTTTCTGATTTCTTAATATTTATCCTATGATGCTTAAAAGGAAGGGGAAGGAATCTTAAACTAACTCAGCGCGCAAGTGTTTCCCTACAAATGCGAAGAGATCTGGAATCGGAGGTTGGGTATACTAAGGGAAGCTATTAACACCCTAAATATCTATAGTACTCTACAGGAACCTTTTGTTCCTTTTTTCTTACTGTTTATTGCCTTATTTGTTTAAATAATTATTGAAATGGGAGATATTTTATCCTAGGGTGAGAGGGTGAGAACATGAGATATTTTTGTGATTTTTAATGTTTTATGAAAAGAACGGGTATCTGGCCTAAGGGGTTTTATTTACAAGGTGTGCTCGCTAAGATCTTACGACCTTATGCCTACGTATCCCCAAAAAGAGACTTTGGGAAATTAGAGTGTTCGTAGTTCCACCTAATCTATGGGTGGAATTTGTATCTTGTTCAAAGCCCAAGATAATGAAGCTAAAAGAGTATTTGTGTCTTGTTCAAAGCCCAAGAGATGAAGATAAAAGGATATTTATGTCTTGTTCAAAGCCCAAGAGATGAAGCTAAAAGAGTTTGTTTGAAAGAAAAGATAAATTGTCATCTTAAGGGAGATATCTCACCTATTCACTACAAACATTTGAGAGTAATATCATAAGGGGAGAAGCTTTAAACTTGGATGTTATAGAATCCTAAGCAATGTCACATCTTCCTTTATGAGTATTTGCATGCTAAGAGAGGGACCTTAACTTGGATATAGAATCAACAAGTGTGCCACTTACATATGTTAGATGAAAGGAAAGTTTTGAACCATGATAAGAGAATGACTCTAACTTGGATTTTGAATCAACAAGAGTGCCACTTACATCGGTTATCTGGGAAAAAAAATTTTAATGTTTGATTTGAATTATAGTGTATAGAAGAGATATCCTCCTACAGAGATGACTCAATGTCTCATCTGTGGGGAGAAGTTGAATTATTTAGTGACTTGATCAAAGCCCAAGGTTGAAGCTGAAAGTTTATTTTGTATCTTGTTTAAAGCCCAGGATGATGAAGCAGAAAATTTTGAGTACAACCTCAGAGGAGGCTGACTTAACTGGGGGAGATTCTTTGTATAAAGCCCAAGGGGAGGCTATGACCGTTGAGGATTTGAAGAGAGCAGAAGTCACAAGATGATTGTGACTCGACTTTGGATGCCCTAGAGACTCTGACTCTTTTGGGGATTTGATATTGATTTTATTTATATCATGTACAAAGCCCGGGATGATGAGGCTAAAATGATTATTTTGTTATTTGAGAGATGACTAAGACTTGACTTATGCTTTTAGGAAGCCTGAGGGTCCTTGTATGAAGTCCAAGAAGAGGCTGGGGAACTTTTGAGAAGCCTGTGGGTCCTTGTATGAATCCCATGAGGAGGCTGAGGGGGGAGTTGAATGAGACTTCCCAAGTCTCCTTGTATAAAGCTCAAGAGGAGGCTAAAAGGGGGAACTAGTTGTTTGAACTAAGTTATAGTTGAAGAGATCTTATTTTTTGACCTATGTCTAAAATAAGGATGACATAAATGTCAAGAGAAACTTAACAAGATATGAACAAATGATTGAATTGAAAAGGTGGTGGGTCTTACACTCTATTAGAGGACCAAGAGTTTAAGAGATGAGAAGGTGTTGGGTCTTAGACTCTAGCAGAGGCCCAGGTGAAAGATTGAGAAATTGAAGAAAGTTTTGAGAGGAGGGAAGAGACTTACACTCTGATAGAGGCCCAAGATTATAAGATTTGAATGATTGAAAGATTGAATTGATGAATGATTTGCATATTGATTGATAATTTTGAATAATTAAGAATATTGATTTATGGTATATACTTTAATGTAAATTACATGCTTGGGCTCAACGAGACTTATTATTATAAGGCATGTAAAGATTATCCAAAGATGGAGTATGACTTATATATAATTTTGAATTTAGAGTCTAATGTAATTATTGAATCCCGTGAAGTGGAATTCCTTAAGAACTATATCACAGAGGATAAAGAATTCGAGATTCCCATAATAAAGAACCTTATGAGGAATGTTCTCCACAGATTATTAAAACACAAACCAAAAGTTCATCACTAATGAAGAATCTCATGAGGAAGATTCTTCATGGGTTGTTGAAAAACAACCCTAACTTAGAATAAGAAAGAGAGTCTGAAAGGCTAAGGATCTAGTTCTGAACAAAATTGATAGTCAATTTATTTCTTTTATCTAATGGAAGAAAATAGTAAGAATTTTGTTCGTAAGATTCCTATTATTCTTCTAGTGGAAGATGATCCTAAGACTTATAAGGAAGCAATAACTTCAAGGGACTCCTCTTGTTTAGAAGGGAGTATCATAGTGTGATGGTACATTAAACACCTACATGTATAGATTAGTAACCAAGAGTTTTAGAAAAAGGAAGGTGTTAATTATTTCGATACATGTGCACTAGTAGCAAGGGCGGCAAAAACTAGAGTATTGTTTGCATTAGTTTCTTTGCATGACCTTATAGTTCATCAAATGAATATCAAACTACATTACTAAATGGATATCTCGATGAGGAGATCTACAGGGAGTATTCATAAGGTTATGTGCTTCTTGGTAATGAATAAAATACGTGCAAACTTGTCAAATCTTTGTATGGAGTAAAACAAGCACCGACACAATGACATCAAAAGTTTGACTTTGTCATTGCAAGATTCACAATTAATGGAGAGACACATAACTTAGGGAGAGATTTTTAAATCATTTTCAAAACAGAAATTCAAATATTTTGTCATCATCAAAAGGGGGAGATTGGGAGGAATACATCTTATATCTAGTTCAATTTTGATGAAGACAAAGATTATCAAACAAGAAAAAGTTCAAAAGTGCCATGCACATCAATGATGAAGTTGATAAAGAAGGTTTAACATAGACATTCAAGTGAAGATTTGAGACAAGTAAGCATAAATAAGGTGCTCATTGTAATTTATACTATATTACTTTAAATTTCTCATAATTTCATCTCTCACTTCATCGAAAAACTTTCTTGCATCATCATGCATGATTATCTAAAATCCTTCTTCATCTAATTCTTGTTACAAGTGTTTGTACACAAAGCCACGTGAGAATATTATGATATTCATTTGTCTCCTTGTTGATTATATGATTGAGCATTAGCAATGAGATGAATGGAATTTTAGAAACAAAAAGGTTTCTAACTTCCACATTCAAGATGAATGATCTTGGACTAGTTGACACACTTTTGGGGATCAAAGTAAAGCGATATTGCGGGGGTTGTGAAATTAGTCAAGCACACTGAAATTCTGGTATACAGATACTCAGATGTCAAGAAAACATGTTGAGACATTTATATCTGCATCTTATTAAACAAGGTTGAATACACCAGCTGCTACTTTGAAGTACAACACCAAAGTCACAAAAGATGTTGAGACATCTTATTGCAATATATAATCAAGAACAATTACAGAAATTGTAAATCTCCAGAATAATAAAAGTACACAGAATATATTGATCCAGTTCGGTGCAATTCACCTACTCTGGGGGATACCAATCCAGGATGAAGACTCCACTATATCGTTGTATTATCATAAAGCTAAACTCCCCCATTTACAACTTTGTCTCCTAATCACTATCCAATGGACATCTTTACCAAAGTTAAACTCTATCATTTACAACTCTGATATGAGATCCTACTCACATCCTACTCACAACCTGTAATGTCTAATCATTCCTGTCAATACAGAATCTGTTGCGCATACTTGACCAACAAGATATTTTGGACTTGCTTCAAAGCTTCGTCCAAGAACAATACAAGAAACATTACCTAAAGGCTTTTGGTTCTGTGCATGTGCCTATGCCATCCACTCATCCCATAATACAAAGGGAGACTAACAACCCTAAGAGCCGACGACTCTCAAAACCTAAACCCTTATTTTACAAAAGAGAACTGGGTTACAATTGTTGCATAAGGCATATTCTAACCCTAGGTCTAAGTCTTCATATATAGTCTTCTGCAGTCTTGGGTTTTCTATCTTTGATCTTGTGATTCCTTGATCCGCTCCTTGATTCTTGCAATAGATTAAAACCTGCTAAATCAGTAAGTCAGTCTAGGATGTCGACTCTCAAAGCTGGGATATCTTCTTCGACATCTTTGATCTTGGCAGATTCTTCATCTTTATCATTAGTATGTTTTACCAAAATTTAGTCAAACACTAGGAGCTTTCAATCTCCCCCTTTTGACAAATTTTGGCTAAAACGTCTTCTTCTGCATTATGCTCTAGCATGACTTCTCCATCTTGAGAATTGATTGGAGCTACGGTCTAAGAGAATCTCCCCCTCAACACAATCCCTTTCCTTTCAAGAGAGGTCCAGAAAGAAAGTCTGAGTGGGTTGAGAAACAAAAGACTCCTCCAGAAAAGGAACAACAGTTGTAGTCTTCGTAACACAGAATACACAGAGAATGTAACTCAGATCACAAGACACAACCTGCTTCACAACTCAAATCACAAGACACAAGGGAAGGAACTACGATGTTAAGATGTCAGAACATCTTATCCAACATTCTTGCAAAACAACTGCAGGAATGTACCCAAACCCAGAAAGCAATTCACCAAGATTTAAAAAAATGCCATCGGACACAGACCCAAAGAGAGAGTATTGAGACAAAAGAAGACCAAAGCAATCCTATTTATAGTCGAGCAGTTTCCTTAGAAAGTAACGAACCACAGAAAATAACGATGGTCAATTCAAAGGAACATTAATCGAAGGAAATAACTCCACCAAAAGTGCACCGGCCAAGACTACTTTGATTGTTTCTTCTTTTAAGAAAGCCGTCCAAAGACCCCATTACATGCAAACATGTTTTATAACAATGTCCTGACATCATGTCATACATTGTCTTTTCTTTACATGCGTTCAACCTCAGACCTGACAAAGACTTCTCATATTGACTTTTCAATCAGAGACAATTTCACATGATAATGAACTCAATCTACAGAGAAAAATAAGTTCTCCCAGACCTAACCAATGATTCTTAAGCGTCCATAAAGAATCATATAATATGCACTGTCAAGTCTCCCCCAACTTGCAACAATACAGTAATGTCAAGACATCTTTCTTGACATCTCATCCTTCCAGGATGGAAATCATCACAGCTTGCTTGACACACAACACAAGCTTGATTCAGACTGCACCCCCGCAACATAATACCTTAGATCAAGAGACAACTCCCCCTATCTAAGATAATTCGTGCTCCTCCAATGAACACTTGCATAGATGAATGGATAACATAAGACACATCTTCATGTCTTCAAGAGCTCACTCCCTGTCCATCCACCCTGCTGAAGCGCATTCATTTTGGCACCACTGCTCCTTTTGACAAGAAATAACAGTCACTCACACATGAAAACCATCATGTCTCTGTGAGGTCACATAAGGATCGCCATCCTCAATTAGCAAACTCTTGGATTAAGATCAAAGTCCCATTGATCCCCCTCTTCATGCAACCATCTACACACCATACGAACTCCTCTTGAATTCTCATGTATAGACCTCCAGCTGCTCGAGATATAATCCAATTGGTCTGGAATGCTTCACACTCCCCAAAGAGATACCTTACCTCTTAGTTTGTTGTCTTCCAACGGTGTCAGATACCGTATACATGCTTTAGAACTTCACAGCTGCCAAACTGATCAACTTCCCTTTAGCATGACTTGTCAAATAGAGGCGGTATCCCCTCCACAAGCTTTTCATCTGACCTTAGAAAGGCCAACCAATAGATAGACACCCAACAATCCAAGACAATCATTCCTTCATCATTCTCCCGTATGATAACCTGGAATACTTCTGATAAACTAGTGAATATCCACATTCAGACTTCCATGCAATCAACCCATGATCCACTTCAGTCTTCTCTACACCATCCTTCCAAGGTAGTCCTTCTACTCCATCATTCTCCCGTATGACAAGATAGATACTCCTTAGACACGATGTAGGAAACAAGTTCCTGAACCAGAACTTAAGAATCCTCCTCCATGGATAACCAACCCAGATAATGTCCTAACACCGAGTTAGAACATCTTCCACACACCAAGACACCATACACCATGGTTCTTGATATGCTCTACCACTGGACTTACTATAGCATATTAATCCAAATTGAAGATCTTCAAACAACACCGCGCCACTAGCTTGAATAAGACTTCAGAACGAACAGAGAGAAATAAAATCTCAACCACCATCAAGAAGGAAATCTTCCATAAGCATAGAACTTCTACCACAAGCTCCAAGATATGAACAGAAACACACCTCCTTGAGTCTTCAACTAATCACTCTTCTTCCCAAGAGTAATTCGTTCCAAGACAATCCTCAAGAGTCACCAAATGCCACATTTTGATAACCTTGATTCTTCGAATCCACTTATGAGATAAACCAAATGCCACTGTTTGATCACCTCATTCTTGAATTCAAATGTGAACCCAACCAAATGCCACAGTTTGATTGTTTCACTCTTCTTCAGAACTCCCACAAGATATCCTGATCTACCAATGAAACATGATCTTCAAGTTACATGATCGCCTTGCACCATATCAAGCCACCTTAGATCCACTAAGTCTAGGACATGTAACATCTTCTCCTATCTATAGCTCCAGCAAACTTCTATGAGACAGATCTTTTTAAAGCATCCAAATCTTCATTCCCGTAGATCACCCTATCTTAAGTTGATATACCACTTCACCAACTGAGATTCTGATGTTTGAGCTAGATGTCAGAACATTCTGATACGACATCTAGCTGTTGAATTTAGCTCTTCTTTCTGCCTCTTAGAATAACCTCCTCGCTTTAACAAAACAAGAGTTCCATGCTCTCATAGACTTGATTCACCGACCAAGTTTGAGTAGACAACCTCTATTATGTTGAATTGCTGTTATTCCATACAAGCTCACACCTTGATGAATAGCTGCCAAATACCTCCAAAGTCTTCAAACCTGCCACTGTCTGAATCTTCAGAAAGGAATAGTCATAGACTACACCTCATAGTTGTACCAAAGGAATGCCACATTTCCTTGAGTAGAGCAGTCTTCACGAAGTCACTGATATTGCCATCTATCCTTGAACTCCATGATGAGTATAACAAAATGCTCTAATGTACCTGGATCATAAATAAACCAATCCAAGTAAAGTCATCAAGATTATGATGTCTTCATAGTCTTCATCTCCATCTTCAACAGCATCAACATCTGGACAAGTTTTTCTCCCATAAAACCTTCCAGGAATCAGATGCTTAAGCCACAACAGGCTAAGTCAATAATCTTAGGTCAACACCCAAGAGATTTCTAAGTGTATGCAGTACCCCTCCCATGATTCTGCATAACCTCTGATGAAGAGATGTTTCAACATCTGATTGAACATCGCCAATCTTGAATCACAAGAATAATTAATTAAATATATGTAAACTTTAGATAGCAATTGATCTTAAATCCTTTTCCAATAACCCTGTAAGATACCAGCACCGTATGAACACCCTCAAAGTATTCTCTTCATGCTAGCTTCTTCTTTTTGCAAGGTGTTGAGATATCAAGGTTGTCACCCTTGACTCAATTAATCTAAGATCCTCTTTGAACGAATCCTAATTACCTCAACTGTGTGAACTCATCCTTAGGGTTGAGAAGTATGAGTTCTTCCTTGCATTTTTGGATGGTGAAAATAAATCACCTCCACTGTCTTCAATTTTGTGCTTCATAGAAACACCTTCCAGTCTGAAGAAAAACTAGAAGACTCCAGAACATAACTGAGCCGCCTTGAGTGGACTTGAGAATCATCACAAGTGTCTTTGACAACTTAGCCAACAAGAAATTATCAAATCCCTAGAGCATGAATTTGATAAACCCAGTCTCACCTCTTCTCTTCAACTTGACTTTAATATACATGATGGTGCCAATCATCCACGTACCAAGTCACACAAATATCAACCAACACACTAACATTCCATTGCTCCCGACTTTAGAATGCCATGTGCCTTCAAACCAGTTGATATCTCCAAGAACAGAACTAGGTAATACAACCACATTCTTTCTTCATTCACAACTCCAGAATCCCATACTTCCAGAGTTCTTCCTTCAGAAACATATGCAGCGGAATCACTAAAGAACAACTTCAACTTGCCCTAGACAAGATGTCAAAACATCTTTCAGGACACCATACAAGAGAACTAGCCACTTCTCCTGTTATTGTTTTAGAAACCCTTCAGACAACAAAGAACCAGAACACTCCTCTTCAATCATCAGACGATTGATCTACTCATTTCAACTCCTCCTTGTTTAATCACCAGAAAGTACCTCCATGGATCTCATCCAAAAACAGATCAGGATGCCTGCTCTGATACCAATTGCAATGTATCAACACCTTTGAAACATTGTCTTTAGTCATTGGAACTTCCAACAAAAGGTCCCTCAACCTTTCAACTTCTTCACTAGCAAAGCAAGAGCCTCGAATTTTGATTCAATGATTGAGAAAGTGATTCACATTTATTTCTTGATCTTCCAAGAAATTGCACCCCGACTAGTGTAAATATCCACCCAAACGCAGATTTATGATATTAAACATTCGCTATCCAACTCACATCGATATATTCTTCTAATATGGCAGACAATATACCATAATGGAGGCCAAGATTTTTGGTCTTTATAAGATAGCCGAAAATCCCAATGATGGCCTTTCAGTGCCACCATTTTGATTTCTAGTAAAATCTACCCATTTTACTAATTGCAAATGCTATGTCAGGTCTATTACATTACATGCACTTGCATATTCCAACCGAGTCATAATTCTTCCATCATTCTTTTGAAGTTTGACACTAGGATCAAATGGAGTGGTCATTTCCTTAAAGCGTACGTGTTTAATGTAACGCCCCGTTTTGCCAATTTTATTTTATTGAGTCTTTTTGGATTATTTTATTATTATTTTATTTTATTCTCGACTTTTATGTGAAAATATGTTATTTTTCGTCGTGATTATATTTTATCGCGTTTTGGGAACATTTGCGGGATATTTGAGTGTGGGGGTATTTTGGACATTTCATAGATATTTTTACTAAGTTAGTAAGAAAGAAAAGAAAAGGGAAAGAAAAATAGAGAGAAAGAAAGAAGAAAGAAGGAAAAAGAGAAGAAAAGAGGAGAAGAGAGAAAATTGGAGAAAGAGTGGAAAAATCATCAAGAACAATTTCTAGGAATCGATTAATCGGGTAAGGGTGCGAAACTCGATTATTCTATGATTGTATACGATTATGTATGTGTTTTGTTTTTTTGTTTTTGGATTAATTTGGAGAATATTAGTAAAACCTAGATTGTGTAAAAATTGATTAGAAATGAATTTGATTGTGGCAAAAATCTTGTTGAATGCATTGTTGATTGTTCATACATGTTTGTGGTATGTTATTACACTTCAAATTGCTGTTTTTCTGAGTTTTAGGTGAAGATTTGGTTGATTGGGGTTTGAAAAATGCAGAAAATGTTCTGCAGAATTTTTCTGGGTCTGTCCTGGCCATACGCGTAAGGGGCTTGCCAATACGCGTATGAGACCAGGCGATACACGTAACATTGTGCTGTTTTGGGGGCAATACGCGTATGAACTTGCATGTTTTACCGGCCCTCTGGTGATACGCGTATGGGCGAGGCCAATACGCGTATGGATTTGTGAAACGTGGTTTTGTGAAGGAAAATTGCTCTGTCAATACGCGTATGGGAATAGGTGGTACGCGTATGGACAGGAGAATGTCAAAAATGTGATTTTTCAAAATGTGTTTTCGGTTTTGTCCGTAACTTTGGTTCCGATTATCCGATTTTTGAATTCTTGGTGTTGTTGGAAAGGTATCGAGTTGTACTTTATGATTATGAGGTTTTTGAGAATTGTTAGCCGA
This sequence comes from Lathyrus tuberosus, assembly GCA_022829125.1. Taxonomy (NCBI): domain Eukaryota; kingdom Viridiplantae; phylum Streptophyta; class Magnoliopsida; order Fabales; family Fabaceae; genus Lathyrus; species Lathyrus tuberosus. The sequence goes on along the minus strand of JALAZF010000426.1, from coordinate 740,482 downwards.
TTAAATTCTGTTGGGAAATGTGAATAGTGTCGGTTATCGATTTTTGTCATTTTAATGGTGTGGAATTGACGTGTATTATGCCGTATGTTGTTGTTTTGTACGTGAGATGACTTATGTGCTGTTGTGATGATGCTTTGTGGCCGAAAGGCAAGAAAATGCTAAGTGTGGTATTTGATAAATGTGCATGATTATGAATATGTGCATGGATGCAATGTGAGTGTCATGAGTCATTGTATGCCAAGCATCATAATGTGCATTGTGGAAACGTCCTGAGTGACGGTTTAATTCCTGAGGGAAATTGCTATAACATCGTGTGCCTCGAAAATATGAGGCGATGCCTGAGGACCTAAAGCGGTGGTTATAGACGATTGTGGGCTCCTTTGGAGACTTAAAGCAATCCTTAACGTCGTGTGCCTCGAAAATATGAGGCGATGCCTGAGGACCTAAAGCGACGGGTGAACATCGTAGGCCCGACGGGGAGTTACTTGATATTCTCAGTAACGAGCGATGGTTCCAATAGTTCCTGAGTGAACTGATGATGAGACAAGAGACATTGGAAGTCGGTACCGCATGGCATGTGCATAGAGTCGTTGTGTCGGTCTATGTGCATTGCATAAATCATGAATTAATTGTGTGTGAATTTGTGACTGTGATTGATGATTGTATGGTATATATGTGGTGTGTAATGGTATTTGATGCTTGAGAATTGTGCGGTATTATGTTATATGTGGTTGTGGTGAGAATGTGTTACGTGTACAATTATGTGTTATTATATATAATTTTATTCAATTATATTATGGTTGTTTTTCTCACCCTTCTGCTGTTTTATAACGCTCTATGTGGCGTTGCAGATTAGAGCTGCTGGAGGTATTCTTTTTGTGAAGCGTTGCGTCTTCATTCTTTTGGTCGGTCGGCTCTGATATGTGACTCCGGGTAGTTAGGGTGGCCGCGTGCTATTATTTTGTATATCTGATGATATATTTTGGTTGTACATATGCTACCTGATGTAGGACAAACTGTTTATATGTGTATATGTATATATGTTAAGCAGATTTTAGATCTTCCGCTTTAATTCAAATTTCTGAAAAGTGGGTGAAAGGAACAAAGTTTCCTCTGTCTGATTGCTACCCCACAGTTGCATATCATTATGGGCAGGTGTTGCATGTTATGCTATGTTTGGTTACTTTGATGTGATTCCTCCCTTTCTATGCCGCGAATTCAAATGTACTCTGACGAAATTTCGAATTTTCTTTTAGTGCTTTATTTGCCTGTTAATTGGGGGTATAGATTGGGGGCGTCACATTAAGTGGTATCAGAGCCAGTCCGTGTCAGTTGTGTCTGTTGTGTCTGGCATATTGGGCGGGTTGTGTTGGACGAGTTGTTGTTTAACCATAGTTTCTGTTTTTGGACGAACAGAATATGGCTGGTCGTAATGATGCTGCTTAGGCTGCTGTGATGGAGGCTATGGCACGAGCTGTGCAGGGTGCACCGAATGCTTCCGGAAATGATGAGTTTAGAAAGAATAAGCCCCCGGTTTTTAAAGGGAGGCATGATCCGGATGGTGCGCAGTTGTGGTTGAAAGAGATTGAGAGGAATTTTAGGGTAATGGATTGTGATGACGATGATGATAAGGTGAGGCTGGGCACTCATATGCTACATGAAGAGGCTGATGACTGGTGGGTCAGTACTCGTCAGGTGTTGGAAGCTGATGAGGAGGAAGAAGAGATTACTTGGGAAGTGTTTAGCCGAGAGTTTCTAAGGAAGTATTTTCCGGAGGATGTCCGAGGAAAGAAAGAGATTGAGTTTTTAGAGCTAAAACAAGGTAATATGTCGGTTATTGACTATACTGCTAAGTTTGTGGAACTTGTGCAGTTTTATCCTCATTATGTGGAAGCGACTGCTGAATTTTCAAAGTGTGTGAAGTATGAAAGTGGTTTGCGTCCTGAGATAAAGCAGGCTATTGGTTATCAGAGGATACGAAGGTTTGCTGATTTGGTGGAATGCTGTAGGATTTATGATGAAGATAGTAAGGCTCGTTCTGCTCACTATAAAAGTGTAAGTGACAGGAAAGGGAAGCAACAGTTCCGTGGTGGACCGTATGTGTCACCGGCTGATAAAGGTAAACAAAGGGGTAATTTTGATCGAAGGTCAAGTGGAGGAGGTATGTCTAATGCTCCTAGGTGTTTTAAATGTGGTGAATTAGGTCATCGCCAGATGGAATGTAGGAAGAAAGTGGATAAGTGTTCTAATTGTGGTGGTATCGGACATGTTTTAGCTGATTGTAAAAGGAAGAATGTAGTGAAGTGTTATAACTGTGGGGAACCTGGTCACATTAGCTCGAAGTGTCCGAATCAGAAGAAAGCTCCTACTAGTGGGAAAGTGTTTTCATTGGCGGGAACTCAGACCTCAAGTGCAGATCGTCTGATAAGAGGTACTTGCTTTATTAATAATACGCCTTTAATTGCTATTATTGATACGGGAGCGACTCATTCGTTTATTTCGTCTGAGTGCGCGGAACGTTTGAATCTTGGGTTGTCTTCGATGGATGGTGAGATGGTTATTGATACTCCAGCGATGGGGTCAGTAACTACTTCTTTAGTGTGTTTGAGTTGTCCTTTGACCATTTATGGTAAAGACTTTGCGATGGATTTGGTGTGTTTACCGTTGGAAGGTTTAGATGTGGTGTTGGGAATGAATTGGTTGCAATTCAATCGGGTGCACATTGATTGTTATCATAAGCTTGTAAGGTTTCCTTCTCTGGAGGAAGACGAAGACTCGAGTTTCTTATCTACCAAAGAGTTGAAGAAACTTTTGGCGGATGAAGCTCAGTTGTTTGGTTTGTTTGCATCTTTGACTGTGGATAGTCAAGTTTCATTGGAGGTGTTTCCTGTTGTGTGTGAATTTCCTGAGGTGTTTCCTGATGATATTTCAGATGTACCGCCAGAGAGAGAAGTTGAATTTTCTATAGATCTAGTTCCTGGTACTAGACCTGTTTCTATGGCACCTTATAGAATGTCGGCATCTGAATTGGTGGAGTTGAAAAAGCAGTTAAGTGACTTATTGGAGAAGAGGTTCGTGAGACCAAGTGTTTCTCCTTGGGGTGCTCCAGTTTTGTTAGTGAAAAAGAAAGATGGGAGTATGCGATTATGTATTGATTATCGCCAGTTGAACAAAGTGATGATTAAGAATAAGTATCCGCTTCCAAGGATTGATGATCTGATGGATCAGTTGGTTGGTGCTTGTGTATTTAGTAAGATTGATTTGAGATCGGGGTACCATCAGATAAGGGTGAAGGAAGAGGATATTCAGAAGACGGCCTTTAGAACGCGGTACGGTCATTATGAATATTCGGTGATGCCGTTCGGGGTTTCTAATGCGCCTGGTGTGTTTATGGAATACATGAATCGGATTTTCCACGAGCATTTGGATCGTTTTGTGGTGGTGTTTATTGATGATATTTTAATCTATTCTAAGTCTCGTGAGGAACATGCAGAGCATTTGCGTATTGTTTTGCAGGTGTTGAAGGAAAGGAAGCTTTTTGCCAAATTGTCCAAGTGTGAATTCTGGTTGTCTGAGGTGAGTTTTCTTGGGCATGTAATTTCAGGTAATAGTATTGCTGTGGATCCCTCTAAAGTAGAAGCAGTTCTACAATGGGAGGCTCCTAGATCCGTTACTGAAATTCGAAGCTTTTTGGGTTTGGCTGGTTATTACCGGAGGTTCATTGAAGGTTTTTCTAAGCTAGCTCTTCCTTTGACGCAGTTGACTTGTAAGGGCAAAGCATTCATTTTGGATATTCAATGTGAAGAAAGTTTTTGTGAGCTGAAGAGAAGATTGACGACAACTCCGATTCTTATTTTACCTGATCCTAATGAACCGTTTGTTGTGTATTGCGATGCTTCTTTAATTGGTTTGGGTGGTGTTCTGATGCAGGAAGGTAAAGTTGTAGCTTATGCTTCAAGGCAGTTAAGAGTTCATGAGAAAAACTATCCTACTCATGATCTTGAATTAGCGGCTGTGGTTTTTGTGTTGAAGATTTGGAGGCACTATCTCTATGGTGCGAGGTTCGAAGTCTTTAGTGATCATAAAAGCTTGAAATATTTATTTGATCAGAAAGAGTTGAACATGAGACAGCGGAGATGGTTGGAATTCTTGAAAGACTACGACTTTGGCTTGAATTACCATCCTGGTAAAGCTAATGTGGTAGCCGATGCATTGAGCCGGAAATCGTTGCATATGTCCGCATTGATGGTGAAAGAGTTGGAACTTTTGGAGTCGTTTAGAGACTTGAGTTTGGTATGTGAAGTGACATCGGTTAGTGTAAGGCTTGGAATGTTGAAAGTTACTAATGAATTTTTGTTGTCGGTAAGTGAGAAACAAAAGCTGGATTTGAAATTCGTTGATTTGATGAGGAATGAGAATGTGGATTTCAAGGTGGATAATTTTGGTGTTTTGAGGTTTCGTGGTCGTATTTGTATTCCTGATGATGCGGAGTTGAAAAGAATGATTTTGGAGGAAGGACACCGGAGTAATTTAAGTATGCATCCGGGTGCGAATAAGATGTACCAAGATTTGAAGAAGATTTTCTGGTGGTCTGGTTTGAAAAGAGATGTGGCTCAGTTTGTGTATGCTTGTTTGACTTGTCAGAAATCGAAAGTGGAACATTTGAGACCTAGTGGTTTGTTGCAACCGTTGGATATTCCTGAGTGGAAATGGGATAGCATTTCGATGGATTTTGTGACGGGATTACCGAACACTCAGCGTGGGCATAATGCTATTTGGGTGATTGTGGACAGGCTGACTAAATCGGCGCATTTTATTCCGATTGACATCAGTTTTTCTTTGGAACGGTTAGCTGAGATCTATATCAGTGTGGTGGTGAAATTGCATGGGATTCCATTGAGTATTGTTTCTGATCGAGATCCTAGATTTACATCTAGATTTTGGGAAAGTTTACAAAAGGCTTTGGGTTCTAGATTGAGGTTGAGTTCGACTTATCATCCGCAGTCGGATGGTCAGACCGAAAGAACGATTCAGTCTTTGGAGGATTTGTTGAGAGCGTGTGTTTTGGAACAAGGTGGTGCGTGGGACGGTTATCTTGCTTTGGTTGAGTTCACGTATAATAACAGTTTCCATTCTAGTATCGGAATGGCACCTTTTGAGGCTTTATATGGACGAAGATGTAGAACGCCGTTGTGTTGGCATGAAACAGGTGAAAGTTCGGTGGTTGGACCGGATTTGGTGCAACAAACGACAGAAAAGGTAAAGTTTATTCGTGAGAAAATGAAGGCTTCTCAGGATAGACAAAAGAGTTATCATGATCGGAGACGGAAGGATCTTGAGTTTCAAGAGGGTGATCACGTATTTCTGAGGGTTACGCCGGTAACGGGTGTTGGTCGTGCTTTGAAATCTAAGAAGCTTACTTCTCGATTTATTGGTCCTTACCAGATATTTGCGAGAGTTGGTGCTGTAGCGTATCGTGTGGCGTTACCGCCGAATCTGTCGAATTTGCATGACGTTTTTCATGTTTCACAGCTTCGGAAGTATGTTCCGGACCCTTCACATGTTATTCCAATGGACGAGGTTGAGGTAAGGGATAACCTTACGGTCGAGACTTTACCAGTTAGTATTTTGGATCGCGAGGTGAAGCGGTTGAGGGGTAAAGAGATTGCACTTGTGAAAGTGGCGTGGGGAGGCGCTGCTGATGGTAATCTGACGTGGGAGTTGGAAAGTAGGATGCGGGAGTCGTATCCAGAGTTGTTTGTATCAGGTAAGATTTTCGAGGACGAAAATTTCTAAGTGGGGGAGAATTGTAACGCCCCGTTTTGCCAATTTTATTTTATTGAGTCTTTTTGGATTATTTTATTATTATTTTATTTTATTCTCGACTTTTATGTGAAAATATGTTATTTTTCGTCGTGATTATATTTTATCGCGTTTTGGGAACATTTGCGGGATATTTGAGTGTGGGGGTATTTTGGACATTTCATAGATATTTTTACTAAGTTAGTAAGAAAGAAAAGAAAAGGGAAAGAAAAATAGAGAGAAAGAAAGAAGAAAGAAGGAAAAAGAGAAGAAAAGAGGAGAAGAGAGAAAATTGGAGAAAGAGTGGAAAAATCATCAAGAACAATTTCTAGGAATCGATTAATCGGGTAAGGGTGCGAAACTCGATTATTCTATGATTGTATACGATTATGTATGTGTTTTGTTTTTTTGTTTTTGGATTAATTTGGAGAATATTAGTAAAACCTAGATTGTGTAAAAATTGATTAGAAATGAATTTGATTGTGGCAAAAATCTTGTTGAATGCATTGTTGATTGTTCATACATGTTTGTGGTATGTTATTACACTTCAAATTGCTGTTTTTCTGAGTTTTAGGTGAAGATTTGGTTGATTGGGGTTTGAAAAATGCAGAAAATGTTCTGCAGAATTTTTCTGGGTCTGTCCTGGCCATACGCGTAAGGGGCTTGCCAATACGCGTATGAGACCAGGCGATACACGTAACATTGTGCTGTTTTGGGGGCAATACGCGTATGAACTTGCATGTTTTACCGGCCCTCTGGTGATACGCGTATGGGCGAGGCCAATACGCGTATGGATTTGTGAAACGTGGTTTTGTGAAGGAAAATTGCTCTGTCAATACGCGTATGGGAATAGGTGGTACGCGTATGGACAGGAGAATGTCAAAAATGTGATTTTTCAAAATGTGTTTTCGGTTTTGTCCGTAACTTTGGTTCCGATTATCCGATTTTTGAATTCTTGGTGTCGTTGGAAAGGTATCGAGTTGTACTTTATGATTATGAGGTTTTTGAGAATTGTTAGCCGATTAAATTCTGTCGGGAAATGTGAATAGTGTCGGTTATCGATTTTTGTCATTTTAATGGTGTGGAATTGACGTGTATTATGCCGTATGTTGTTGTTTTGTACGTGAGATGACTTATGTGCTGTTGTGATGATGCTTTGTGGCCGAAAGGCAAGAAAATGCTAAGTGTGGTATTTGATAAATGTGCATGATTATGAATATGTGCATGGATGCAATGTGAGTGTCATGAGTCATTGTATGCCAAGCATCATAATGTGCATTGTGGAAACGTCCTGAGTGACGGTTTAACTCCTGAGGGAAATTGCTATAACATCGTGTGCCTCGAAAATATGAGGCGATGCCTGAGGACCTAAAGCGGTGGTTATAGACGATTGTGGGCTCCTTTGGAGACTTAAAGCAATCCTTAACGTCGTGTGCCTCGAAAATATGAGGCGATGCTTGAGGACCTAAAGCGACGGGTGAACATCGTAGGCCCGACGGGGAGTTACTTGAGATTCTCAGTAACGAGCGATGGTTCCAATAGTTCCTGAGTGAACTGATGATGAGACAAGAGACATTGGAAGTCGGTACCGCATGACATGTGCATAGAGTCGTTGTGTCGGTCTATGTGCATTGCATAAATCATGAATTAATTGTGTGTGAATTTGTGACTGTGATTGATGATTGTATGGTATATGTGTGGTGTGTAATGGTATTTGATGCTTGAGAATTGTGCGGTATTATGTTATATGTGGTTGTGGTGAGAATGTGTTACGTGTACAATTCTGTGTTATTATATATAATTTTATTCAATTATATTATGGTTGTTTTTCTCACCCTTCTGCTGTTTTATAACGCTCTATGTGGCGTTGCAGATTAGAGCTGCTGGAGGTATTCTTTTTGTGAAGCGTTGCGTCTTCATTCTTTTGGTCGGTCGGCTCTGATATGTGACTCCGGGTAGTTATGGTGGCCGCGTGCTATTATTTTGTATATCTGATGATATATTTTGGTTGTACATATGCTACCTGATGTAGGACAAACTGTTTATATGTGTATATGTATATATGTTAAGCAGATTTTAGATCTTCCACTTTAATTCTAATTTCTGAAAAGTGGGTGAAAGGAACAAAGTTTCCTCTGTCTGATTGCTACCCCACAGTTGCATATCATTATGGGCAGGTGTTGCATGTTATGCTATGTTTGGTTACTTTGATGTGATTCCTCCCTTTCTATGCCGCGAATTCAAATGTACTCTGACGAAATTTCGAATTTTCTTTTAGTGCTTTAATTGCCTATTAATTGGGGGTATAGATTGGGGGCGTCACATTTAAACTTATCAAACTCTTTCTCAACATAGTGTGTGAAAGCTCCTGGTGTTTGACTAAATTTTGGTAAAACATAATAATGATAAAGATGAAGAATTTGCCAAGATCAAAGATGTCGAAGAAGATGTCCAAGCTTGAAGAGTCGACATCCTGGACTGACTTACTGATTTACACTACTACGAAAAACCCATTTAACAACGGTTCGAAATGACATATAATGACGCGGGTGAAGGTGTTGTTATGTAGAGTTTTGTTGTATATGCGGTATTTATTTTGACAGTCCTGGGACCGTTGTTGTATTCTAGAAAGCACGCACCATTTCACAACGGTTAGTTTACACAACCGTTGTGATATAACTAAAGGTGATCTGGTTCGATTCTCAGCAACAACATTTTTTTATTTATAATATTCTGGTCAGCGTTTAACATACAACTACGGTTAGGTTTTATAACCGCTGTCAAAACAGCCTCTATTTTAAATATAAAAATTCTCTGCTTATCAAATTCTTCCTATATTTTATCCTGTCAAAATAGCTTCTGTATACATCAAACACAATATGTGCATTAAACACAATTCTTCCTATATTTTATCCTTATAAATGAATCAGAGAATTTACATGAAAAGCTAACAGCTAACATTGTTTAAATAAAATACAATACGTGCATCAAAAGCCAATATTATTGATTTCATTATGTGCATCAAACACAATATCCTGTACATCAGACACAATATGTGCATCAAAAGCCAGAATTATTGTTCACATTATGTGCATCAAAAGCCAAAAATATGTGCATCAAAAAATATGCTGAGAAATGTTGATGATATATCAAACTGCAGGAGGACCCTTAAGCGCATTATGGATATATGCCCAACGTTTACGAAGATCTAGAAAGTCCTCAACGGGGAATGGGGTTTGGTCGTTAAACATCTACATAAGAAAGAGAAAAAAATTAAATATCATGCATGATAATAATTTAATAGTCAACTTATATATTAATATATGTAAACATTTTATGACATATATACCTTATCCCATGAATCAACAATGCCGCCATGGACAATGTTTAACATGTGTTTCATGACATAATACCCACACTCGTAACTCCCAGGTTGTTTCCTCGTCTACAAATTACATGAATATAACCACACATGAATGTAAATGAAAGAAACAGGTAATCGGGCCACTTACTTTAGGAGCAATCCATGTGGGCTTTTTTCTAACATTCCTCATCATATTAACTTGTTCCACAAGACTGTACATTGAAGATGAATTAAACATATTACATGATAAACTAATTACAGTTAATGTCAAAGAAAATGATATTAAACATAGACACTTACGTTAGAATAATATCTTTCATTGGTTTGTGGACTGGAGCGTGCAAGGAACACAGTAATGTCACCGTATTTGTCATAAATGATATTATCATCAATTGCCAATGACCACTGAATGAACACGAGAATATATATATATATATATATATATATATATATATATATATATATATATATATATTATTAGTTTTTAATAAAACAAAACTAAAGACAGAATATTTAAATAAATTACAACAATACTTACCTACAGAGGAATGGTGCAAGGTAACATTCTTTTCCTCCCTCATTTAGCCGTTCTTTCAAGTACCCTTCCATGATATTTTGTTCTTTATACGCCCAAGCAATATAATTTGGCTCCAAGATTCCATAAGTACTTAATTTATTTAATTCTATACAAACACGGTGAATGTACCTAAATGGTCAAAGAAAATGAATAAATTAAGGGAGAAAATACAAAAAATTATAATGTTCTATAATGACATGTATATTCGACTATATACTTATGTGTGTAGCGCCCACATCCGGCTGCGGATGGGATTGGGTGCTACTTTCTGATTTCTTATTTATCCTATGAAGCTGGAAAGGAAAGGGAAGCTATCTCAAACTAACCTTGCACGCAAATGTTTTCTTTAACAAATGCTAAGAGATTGGGGAGTTCGGGGTCAGGTTATACAATGGGGAGTTTTCAATTACCCATCCTATACATGGTTATCCATGAGTTGTTAGCAATTTTCTACTATTTTCTACTTACTGGTGTTTATCTGTCATGGGTTGGGAACGTTTCTCCTTTGGGAAGGTTGAGAGATGTTGAAAAGATATTTTTGTTGTTTTCGGGGTTTTCGATGTTTTTGGTAAGGTACTGGACCTAAGGTTTTTTTGATTAGTGTGCTCACTAAGATTTCGCAATCTTATGCCTACGTATTCCCGTTAAAGAAAACAGGGAAATCAGAGCAATCGTAGTTCCTCCTATTATATGGGAGGAAAGAGATGTTTGGTGCCTTGTTCAAAACCCAAGATTGAAGCTAAACTGATGTTTGTGGGAATTGAATGAAAGAGTAAAGAGATTAAAGATTGAGATATGAATATCTGGGAAAAACATCGGATGAAAATAGAAGGAATATCCGGGAAAGCGTCGGATGAAAATAGCAGGAATATCCGGGAAAGCGTCGAATGAAAATAGCAGGAATATCCGGGAAAGCGTCGGATGTTAAAAAAGGAAAGGGGTTTTTCCTGTGTTTTTTAGGAAACTTGAGGGTTTCTTGAGATCCAAAAGGAGGTGAGACTGTCCAAGTCTACTGGGTTTATCTTTGCATGATGCCCAAGAGGAGGCAGGTGTTTTAAGGGATGAGAATCAACACTAAATTGGTTTGATGTCTTGACTCTAGAAAGACTGCTTTAGCAAAGGATGACTAGGTTCTGTTCCTATACCTTTAAGAGGTCGTTGGGTTCTTGTACTAAGCCCAAGAGGAGGCATGAGAACCTTTAAGAGGCCTGAGGGTCCTTGTACAACGCGCAAGAGGAGGCGGGGAATGCTTTTAAGAAGCCCGTGGGTCCCAAACCAAAGAAAAGTTCAAGAAATGCTATTCACCGAGAATAGATCATTTATGGAACAGTTCGGAGGTTTGAAGAAATTCAAAAGATGCTATTCACCGAGAATAGATCCCCTCTGGGGGTAGAATTTCTTTGACAGTTTCTAGGGGTGACAGTCTGAGAAAAGTTTCACGAAGAATAATGCTTTTCTCTTTGTTCCATATTGTATAAGCCCAAGAGAAGGCAAGACTGTATCTGGAATCCTATGGGGATCTAGTTTTGACTGTTGAAAGAGCAAACACTGGCTTTACCTACTTCTAGACCTAGTTGCTGGGGAAAACTCTAAGCAGATATACAAGTATATATACAGATATATATAGATTGTATGTAAAAGAAAGGGTAGGAGGACTTACAGGTGTCCAAGCTTCCCACAATACAGTTATATATTTGACATGTATTTAAAAGAATGAAAGAAGGACTTACATGTGAGCAAGCTTCCCACAATACAGTTATATATATAAAAGCGGATAAAAGAAAGCTGATAAAAACTTACAGGTGAGCAAACTTCCATGGCTGTATTGTTAGTTGTTCAAGAAATTAAAGAAAGTTTTGATAACAAATTATGAATTTGAAACTTAATCACAAGGAAAGTTGTTTTAAAAAGAAATATGAATATCCAGGAAAACATCGGATGTAAAGAGATATAATAATAAGAGGTTGAAAATACGAATATCTGAGAAAACGTCAGATGTAAAGAGACGATGGAAAAAAGGAAAGGTTGAAAATATACGAGAAAACGTCAGATTGAAAGAGATAAAAATAAAAAGGTTGCTCGCTAAGACTTTGCAGTCTTATGGCTACATATTCTCAAACGGGATCTTGAGAAATCAGAGCGGTCGTAGTTCGCCCCTAAGGAGCACGAACTACAGAAAATAAAGTTTAAATCGCACGGCGGCGAGAGGGGAAATTTAACCTAAAGTTATCATGCTTGGTTGAATATCCTAATGTCTGTCTTATTTCAAACCTAATCAAAAATTAAGTTTGAACTAAGAGATCCTAAGGGAGCATGCATACCTGGCAAAACATCACGGAATAAACACTACAAGAAAAAAGGTTTGATACCACGCACGAAAAACCGAGGTTATATACAAAATAACCGTGGCAATTCGATGTTGCCACGGTTTAGCCACGATAATCAAACTGTGGAATATGCGGCCGTGGCCCAAAGTATAGTCCACGGTTTTCATGTTTGTGCCACGTTTTATAGACATCCGTGGCTAGAAGAGGCCACGCTTTACACATGCAGGTTATGGCCGCGGTTTGTCTTTTGCCTCAGTTTTTAACAGTGGGTAAAACTAGCCACGGTTCATATATAATGTAAAACGTGCTCTAGTTTCCCAGGTATGGCCACAATTTAAACAGTGGGTAAAACTAGCCACGGTTCATATATAATGTAAAACGTGCTCTAGTTTCCCAGGTATGGCCACAATTTAAACCGCGGCTAATTTTATACATGGTTTTACTATATTTAGTACTGCCAGGCTTTCTATTTGTGCCATATAATTGTGTTCTACCTGCAATGGCTTAAAAAGTTTATTTTAGATCAAATTAAAATCTAACTATACAAGCAACATTATGCCACAAATTCAAAATATATTGACTAAAAAACATGTTAGTGTGCGCGACATTTTCTTATAAGTCACCAAACTATTACATCAAGTATTGCGCTACCGACTAATAAGTCGCCAAAATATATAAGTCTACATCAAATGCGCTACCGACTAATAAGTCGCCAAAATATAGTCATCCCAAATTAAAAACAAAGGTTCTTAATAGTCATCCCATAAAACATGTACAACTAGCTAGTATATCTTAAACTCATGCATCATAATATTCATCTTCTTCTTGATCATCACAACCTCCTTCTTGTTCTTCTTCCATATCTTGATCATCATCACAAGCTTCTTCATCACCATTATGCAAGAAAAATGATATATAAATAAGCAATGATAAAATTAAACCAAGTATAAAATTAGCAATGATAAAATAAAACCAAGTATAAAATAAAACCAAGTATAAACTAATTTATACATCCTAACCATTTTGTTTCACAAGTTCAATAACTGCCATCCATTACCATTCTAGTAGCAAGCATAACATGCCTTACATAACTTTGATTCATGCTAATACATTTACAGGACAGTTACACAACAGGGCAACCAAACACTAATACAAATATCTCTAGTTTAGTTCATTGCCTTTTAACAAGCATTCACACAACTCAAGCTAACAACCAATCTAAGTAATTCAACATACAATTCTAACTAGATTTTCAAAATTCTAACAATAGCATTTAAGAAATTCAAATTTATTTTGATCCACAAGCTAATACATACATTACAATTACCCAATCATGCATACATATACCCAATTATAACAAGGAAACCAACAATTCCATTTCAAAATTCCATTTTTATTAATTCCCATATCAACGAAGTTTTGTAACAGTACCAAACCATGAAATGTTAGTTTCACTACATAATTATTCATAACTCAATTCACACTAACTCAATCATGACAAGTTCTAATAGCTGCAACATTTTTTTCACACATTCAATGCAAGTTCAAATTACAAACCAGCCAAACTAACATAATATATCTACACTAACTGTGACTAGCTTCAAGGCCACTTCATTAACTTTTTTCTTTCTCACCTTAAAACCTTTAGCAACTCTAACAGGTTTTCATGCAATTACTGACAGTCACAATTCCATTTGTTTAACTCACTAACTTTAATTCGTTCAACATGACTCTCATAACTAACCTACATTTTAACATTATAGCTAATTCACACTAACTGCAGAAACTAACAGAATAGCTAATTCACTCTAACATCATAGCTATTTTTCATTCTTCAATCTAACTCCTAAATCTCAATTCAAATTCTAACTCTTCTCTAACACAACTAACTTCAAACATAATTTTATGCTCAAAAAAACAGCATAAAATTATCACAACAACAGCATAACAAGTAAAACAGAATTGTACAAGGAAAAAACAGGAACAACACCATTTGTAGTTTACAATATACCTCTTCACAACAAGGAATATGAGTTGACGCCGACGAAATAGGACCAGCATGATGTTCAGTAGTACTAGTGGTAATTCCCAACGCAGATGCCATCATATTAGAGATCTCCTCGTCACTCATATGCGGGTTTTGTTGCTTCATCATGGTCTTAAAAAGTACCTTCATGCCATCCATCTCCCTCTTCATTCCAGCCACTTCATCACTATGCTGCTTTTTAATAACCGAAATTTCTTGATTTCTTTTAAACATGGTTGGTGTAGTTGTTTTTCCATAGCAACGTACTCGACCAGATTTTTCTTTCCCGAACAATGACGTAAATGTCTCAGATTCGGTCGAGTTCTTAACAGAATCTTGAAGCTTATCCTAATTAAAAAATATTCACATTATAACCACAGAATATTACATACAGTTGGAACAGAATTTTCCTGATTTTCTACATACAGCACCATTTTCCTGATTTTCTACATACAACACCAGTTTCCAGATTTTCTACCTAGCAGTTTCCAGATTTTCTACCTAGCAGCTTCTACCTAGCAGTTTCAGCCTACAGATGTTGATAGGTTTGAAAACAATAAATTGTACTTACAATTGCAGTTTGTGTTTCCTCATCCACTTTTTTTCCTTTTCGACTTTGTCGAGTCTCAATGAACATCTCTGCTTGGCTAACTTCCTCTCCGTCCTCTTTCTTTGCACGCTACATTGGTTGATATTAAACACATACAATTAGTAATCACTCAACCAATACAGAATTATAAATTGACGAATGTATAAACACACTACCAGTTTTGCACGAATCCTTGCAAAGTTTGTGTGTCCCATACGATGCATATACTTTAGCTTAGCTCTGTTCACAGCATTAACTTTGCTAATTTTCTACATTGAGGAACAGCAAATAGGCAACCAATAGGCAACCAAATGTTAGACAATAACATATCAAATAGGCAACCAAAATTATAATCTATAAGTCGTAAAATTATCTTACTTGGATTTTGCCATTTTTCCAATAGGCAACCAATTGCTTGAAATGAGCTATAGGTACGGTCTGGGGATGATGTTTCAATATTTCACTCATAGTAGTGTATTTTGAAAAGCAATTCTTTTTGATACATTTCTTGTAACGCCTCCAAGCATCATTTATCCGAGAGAAAACTGCTCTATGTCCATGCTCAGAGATAATGAATTTATCCTACAACAAAGAAGGGAATTAGATATATACAAGTAACAAATTAGGTAACAAAATGAGAAAATAACTCATTTTGATCATACAGTAACAAATTCCCATATACGGTCTTAGTTAGCATTCTTCAAAGCTCTGAAGTTTGTATAAGTTAAGGGACACAAGTCTGAATTCCTCGCGACAGTGCCAAGGAAACCACTCAAATCTGACACGGTTCGATCATTGGGTCCAATAGGCTCTCCATCATCATCTAAGACAACCTTTTCACGATCCTCACTATTTCTAGCATGGATTTTCAAACATTGTGTTGGTCCACGTGTCTTTTTCTTATTTGTCCCTGTGTTAGATAAACTATTAAAATGCGAAATCGAATTTGAATGCAACAATAATTAAAAACAATGCATGACATAAACAAGTTTTAATACCTTCAGTTTTTTCACTTTCAATTTCCTCATTTTGTTCATCCATTACATTTTGTTCCTCCTCAAGATCTTGACATTGATCTACTTCTTCAAGAGTTACCCCATTTTCGTTGAGAAATTCTTCAACTGAAGTCGATCTACACATTGGGATTCTTTTTGTCTTCTTTAGGGCACTGCCTTGCTCTGTCATTGAATTTCCATCATCTTGCACTGCCCGTTTTGTATTACTCTGCTTTGCACTTGCATTTGCATTTGAAAGTGGCTGCCTTGCACTTGAAGTTGGTTGCGGTGCATTTGAGGGTGGCTTGGTTGCATTTGAGGGTGGCTTGCTTGGCTTGCTTGCATTTGAGGGTGGCTTGCTTGCATTTGAGGGTGGCTTGCTTGCATTTGATGGTAGCTTGCTTGCATTTAAATGTTGCTGCCTGGTCCTTGGAGATTCATAAACTTCAGCCCCGATTTTTCCAATAAAAATTTTTACACATAGCACAAGGGCATAAAACCTCAGCTCCTTGAGGTCTACCGTTAGTGTAGGCAAAGTCTAAAAATCGAGTAACACCGTTGATGTACTCTTGACTAAACCATGGAAATTTAGTCCACTCTTTATCCATCACTTTATAATCTAAATATTTGAAACACACAACACAAAATAGATTCAAAACAGACCCAAAACAGACCCAATACAGAACCAAAACAGAACACACTATAAAAAACCGAAACAGAACCAAAACAGAAGCAATATACAAACAGAAACATGTGAATATACAAAACAGAACCAAAACAGAACCAAAACATGGGAATATACAAACTGAGCAATCACAAACTGAACATTTTGACATTACAAGAACAAAAATACCAAACAGAAAGTCAACTTCTTAAATCAAGGTTCATCAACCTCAAATTCCACACTAAAATCAGATCACAATGATATTCAAAAATCCAAATCTTAAATCCACACAGATTTTTTTATCTATAACTAAACAAACAGAAACGAGTACCAAAGCACATAATCCATATCATTCGATAGATAAACTCGTAACTCCTAGTATCTAAACAAACAAAATTAAGATAACATCAACCAAATAACACTAATATCGGAATGTTAACCTTAAGATTTAAACACCTAAAACCATCACTCCAATACTGATAAAAATTTGCTTATAACCCAATTTCAATAATGAAACAAACAATTTAGATAAAATCAGGTTCAATCAAATGAAGTTCGTATCGCGGGCAATCGTGTGTCAAAACGACATACTTTCAGTATTAAAACTTAGACACAAATTATCAGATATGAAAAGAAAACCCTAGTGAGCTTGTCAAGGCAGCAATTAGAGGAACAAATATGAAAATCATACAATCCAATCCAAACAGAAATACTAACATACAATTTTAGTTCAGTTCACATCACCCAACATATATTAAATCATACAATCCAAACAGAAAATCAATTTAAGGTTTCATATCAGTTAACTAATTCAAACCCTAAATCATACAATCCTAACATACTCAATGATCAGTTCACTAACATCAACAGAAGAAACCCTAAAAAACTCAGTTTCAAAACAACATAACAAAATCTAAAAATAAGGGTAAAGATGAAAACCTTGCAATGCTCCAACTGAAAGCTTCCGCTCCACACCTCAACAAAAAAATCAAAACTGCATGCAAAACAAAATTTGGGGATTAGGTCAAAATTTGGATTTGGACTTTGAAGAGAGAAGAGGAACGGAGATGAATGTGGGAACGGAGATGTGTGCAGGAAACATGCAGAGGTGCGAACGAAGATGTGTGAGAACAGGCGAAGGTATGAAGAGAGAAGCAAAAAACTTATGCAGAGAGTTGACCGGAGTAGAAGGTTGAGAAACGAAGAAGGTCGTGTTTCGGTGAAGGGAGAAGGGAGTTGGGAGAGTGAAGTGACGGAAGAGTGAAGAGTGAAGAGAGTTTTTCTATTTCTTTTTCTTTTTTTTTTTAATAAAATATAATTAGAAAATAAAATAAAAAACAAAGAGGGAAACTGAAGAAAAAAAAAGAGGGAAAGTTTGGCGGGGTATAAAATGTGGGCTTAGGCCACAGTTTGAATCGAAAATTATAAGCCGCGGTTATTAAGCGTGGCCTAAATATATTTGTCATTTTGTAAACGTGGCAATTTAAGAAAATGCCACCGTTTCACAATCTGGGTTCAATATTTCAAAACATATTTCCACGGTTTAAAAACCCCCGCCAAAGCATATATGTAGCCACAGTTTTTGAGCTGTGGAACAATTTGGCGTGGCAGTAGGCCATTTTTCTTGTAGTGAAATGAATACACGGCAAAGCATTGTGAAGAGATATAAACATTCACGGAAAAAAACATCGTGAGGCACAGAGAAAAATACAATCACGGAAAATCATCGTGACAGATAAAATATACATGGAAGAACATCGTGGCGAAAAGCATATACACAGGATAACATCGTGTCAGGTAAAGATACGCGGCAAAGCATCGCGTGTGAATCATCAACACATAAGATTAACAGACAATCACGGCAAAACATCGTGGAAAGATATAAACATTCACGGAAAAAACATCGTGAGAATAAAAGTAAGCACGGCAAAACATCGTGTAAAATAAATAGAAAACACACGGTAAAACATCGTGTGACACCGAGAGAAAATACAATCACGGAAAAACATAGTGAAATAATCAAGGCACAACATCAGGATTTAATCGAGGAAACAAGCAAGTCACAAAATAAAATCGGGCAACAAGAAGAATTATCAATTAATTTAAATATTAATATTTAATAAGATTAACTAATAATTTAATTAATCAATATTAAATAAAAATATCTAAATTAATTAATAATTAAACAATATTTTTTTTACATCTTTAAATATTTATTAATCTAATTAAAACTAGAAATAAGAAAATTAAAAATAAATAATAGAGAAATATGAAAGAGAGAAATATATATGTGATGGAGAGATTGTGAGAAAACAAAGTTAGAACATTGTTTTGGTGTAAGAATTATGAAAACTTCTTCATCTATTTATAGGAAATCAAGTCTTGGTGAAGAAGCAAAATGATGTAAGCCATGACATATGAATTTTGAATATTAGAGTTCATGTTGGAATTGAGTTGAAATAATTTTGTGGAAAAATATTATAAAATGAAAAGTGGTTATGTGATAGTAGTAGTAAAATATGAAAAGAAAAAAAGTTTACATAGAGTGAGAGAGAAAATGGCGTGAGATTTTATGTAGTATGGGAGGAAAATTGTGAATTTGAGAGACTAGTAGTGTAAAAATAATAAAACAAAACTTATATTATATATTATAATAATACAC
Organism: Lathyrus tuberosus; assembly: GCA_022829125.1. Classification (NCBI taxonomy): domain Eukaryota; kingdom Viridiplantae; phylum Streptophyta; class Magnoliopsida; order Fabales; family Fabaceae; genus Lathyrus; species Lathyrus tuberosus. The sequence continues at coordinate 721,476 of JALAZF010000426.1, read as the reverse complement.
TTAATATAATAAACAAATTAAATATAATAAAAAATTTAATAAAAAATAAGTTATGAAAATCTTGATTAATTAATAAAAATGAATTAAAATTGGAACCGAAACCGGTAAAAAACGATAAAAACTGTCCGTATCGAAGTGTCCGAAAAAAATAAAATGAACACACCAAAACGATCAGTACAAAATATACGTTTTGAAAAAATACAGCGTTTTGTCAAATTTTGAAATTGATTTTATTCGCTAAAACGGCTCAGACAGATCAGAACATGATGACCGGAAAGTCAAAAAAATTAAAATAAGCACACCGGGTTAAAGTACACGAAAAATAAATAAAAAAAATGTCTAAAAGTGTGATTTTAAAAATTTCCCGGATACCGACTTTTTGCACTGTTGACTTTTCAGTTTGACTAAAAATACCTGAAAAATTTAACACGTTAATTCCGGCTAATAATTCAAAAAAATATTCGTGAAGAAAATATATGATATTATATGTAGACGACACAGTATGAAAACATAGACAGATGAAATGAGAAAAAATAAAAATGCCTAGTCAAAATTTAGGGTATGACAACTTGCACCAAACTTGCAAAATCGCTCTGTCAAGACACTTAAATCCTGCGAGGAAATCCCTTACATCTTCAGAAGTGTAATACACTACATCCAATTTCGGGCAATGTTCTAGCGGGAGAGGTTGCGAAAGGTTTGTTGTTGCAATGGACAAGTATAAATTGGTTATTTCATGTTTTCTTTAAACTCCTAATGAAGTTCAATACCGAGGGTATGTGTCTCATGGAAAAGGATACAATATGAACTTCACCTATGTGAATTTCGAGATGGTATCGTCTCAAAGTGAGAGTTGGAGTTTCTCTCACGAAATATTCATGAAACAGGAAAGCATATGGCCATAAATAAGTGCTAGGAGAGAAATATAGGCGAAGAACCTTAAAGAATGTGTGTGACGTAACGTCGGTCTATTCACATGGATTAATGGTTTAAAAAAATTTCTACCTAACATTTCGATTAGACTTTGCATTGTCTTTACTAAGGTTAAGTTTTAAATCGTAAGATACCTAACTATATTAACATTCTTTGATTCTCTTTTATGGAATTGGTCTTGTCATTATTAGAACAAGTGGGGGATTATTGTAAATTATTAAGAATTAATAATTTTAAGTATGTTCCAAAATGACAAGAAAATATGCAAGTGAAGATTAATTTTGAATTCGAAGAGAAGCAACACTTCGTGAAGTGTTGCTGTGGAATGAACATGGGCATGCTTAGAAACAATGCAACTTTTGGTTAAAAGGTGTTGTTTCATCAAGGGTCGTAACCTTGTGAAACAACACATACATGGCCTATAAATACCTCATTCCAGAATTCATAAATCACATCACAAACCGAATATTCTCATGTACAAAATTCCAAACACTCTTCGCTACATAATTTAGTTTTCGTCTGTCTTGCGCAAATTCAATATAAGGCTTAATTATCATGGGTATTCCTGCGTTCAGACTCTAAGACATACAAGAGAGTACTTGAAATACTTTTAAGGAAAGTGATTTCGTTCACGATTCTATCATCGATCCATTCGGTTTATATTAATTTTCTAACAGCATCATATCATCATTAATATAAAATATTATATGAGAGTATGGGTGTTCATGAGTGCAGGTAAATTAGCGAACTCGCTGACCCAAACTGAACCAACCTATATATTATTGGAATCCGCTCATTTACGTGTATATCCAACCCAACCCATAATTGTTAGAACAAGATTTGGTTCTGCATCTATATCTCTATGTTTTGATGATAACCAAGGAGTATTTGTGTGAAAACAATTTTGGTATTCTAACGTTTGTTATTATGAAGTTTTAACAAACAGGTTCCGACTTCTGATAAAGACCATTCTCATGTCATTCTGGTATGACAAGTCGCTTCTACGACAAAGGAGCAAGGCTACTTCTGTATCTGATCACATTCAGAAAGATTATGAGACGACAATATGTTGTTGCTGCAATGCTCTCTTGGATTCTGCTTCTAAGTGTGACTCTGATGTTCTACTTCTAAAGCCTGTTTAACTTCTGAAGTTGTTCTCTTCTAAAGACTAAGTGTTAAAGATTCTGAAGACAAGGTTCTGCTGGACGAGTTTTGAAGGCTCTGAAGACTTAAGGGTTCTGAAGTGTAAGGGTTATGAAGACTAAGTGCTGAAGATTTTGAAGACAAGGTTCTGGTGAACGTGTTCTGAAGATTCTGAAGACTTGAGTCTCTGAAGACTCAGTGATCAACTCTTCTACTCATGCTTCAAACGTCTTTTACCAGAAGCCTCTGAAGGGCAGAAGATAAGATTAAAAGTTTACAAGGGAATAGTACATAGTACGTATCAAAACGATCCATTCCACTACCATCTCACTACCCTAATTTTGTGGTGAAAAGGACAGATTTTATGTACGAATTTCATCTCTGCGTAACGACATTCCTTCTAGATTCCTGCTCATTTTCAAGACAATTCCTAAGATGCCCTCCAACAGATCTTTTATGGCTATATAAGGATGTGATTACTTGAAGAAAAAGCACAACAATTGAACTACAACAACAACGAAATATTCTACAGTGTGCATATTTTTCTTTAAGTCATATGTGATATTCATTGTGTTTACCATGCTTGTGTAGAAGCAATTTCCTTGTAAACAAACTTTTCTTTCAAACTGTTGTTTGTATTTCCTTAAGAGATCAGTTGGGTCAGGATTCTTAAGAAGACTAAGACAGTGAGTCTTAGTGGTTATTAGTCACTAGCAGTTGCTTGTGCAAATTGTAATCAGTTGATTATAGTGGATTAAGTCCTTGTGTATAAGGCAAAATCACCTTGGTACGGTGGACTGGATTAGCTTGATAGTTTTCAAGTGAACTAGGATATATCGTGTGTCTCTCTCTTGATTTGTTCTTTATGGTTTTTGTTTTGAGTTTCTTAAAAAGCTTTCATTTTTAAAACCGAATTCAAACCCCCATTTCTTGTGTTTTTCTCACACCTTCAATTGGTATCAGAGCCTGGTTCTTATTGTGATAAACGTTTTATCAACACTTAACCGTGTTTAGTACCGATCCAGTATTTATGTGAGACATCATGGCTGAGGCTATGCAAAACAACAATGTTGTTCAAGAGAAAGACTATTTAAGTGCCAAACCACCAGCCTTTGATGGTGAAAAGTTTGACTACTGGAAAGACAGAATAGAAAGTTTATTTCTTGCTTACGATGTAGATCTATGGGATATGGTAGTTGATGGCTACACTCACCCATTAGATTTTGTAGGTAAAAAGGTTGCTAGAAGTGCAATGAGTGACCAACAAAAGAAATATTACAAGAATCATCATAAGGCAAGAACTATATTGCTAGATTCTATTTCTTATACTGAGTATAAGAAGATAACAGATAGGGAAACTGTCAAGTCCATTTTTGATTCACTTCAAATGACTCCTGAAGGAAACGCTCAAGTAAAGGAGACAAAGCCTCTTGCCCTAATCTAGAAATATGGGGCTTTAAAAATGGATGAGAAACTACCTACCAAAGATTGGAACATGCTTAAGCATTTCCATCTTTGCCCTTTCCTTGCTTTTATTTTATGACCAGTCCATGCCCCTTATGGTAAATTACTAAGTCTTAATTACTCCCACTTATCAAATGCTACACTCTGTACACGTGGCAGATTTTATTTGAAAATTGCTTCCCCTTTCCCTCTTTCTCTCACACGTTCTCTCTCTTTCTCTCACGACGTTCGCTCTCTTTCTCTCTTCCTTCTTCCTTCACTATCTCTCTCCTTTCTCGCCTCCTTCCCTTCCTTCTTTCCCCCCACCTTCTTTCTCATCTCCTTCTTCCTTCACTATGTCCCTTTGTGTAGTTTACGTATATAGTTGATTGGATGTTTTTTTGTTGAACAGGGATTATCGGAGGATGGATGAAGCTTACCAGTTCGAATCTGTTGGATTGGACGATTCTGTTGAAGACGAGAGAGATTTTGATCAGATCATGGAGGATCGCAGGTCTGTTGAAGACGAGAGAGATTTTAGGGTTTTTATTTTACTGTACTTTACGTCTCCATTTCATATTCATTTATCTATTCATTTCCTAGCCTGATTTAGGGTTTCTAATTTTTCAGGTGAATGTACAAATTATAACTTGTCATTGTGTTCAGTTAAGTAGTCATTCCATTTGAAAGACGAGTTGTTTATTGTTTGTTTGGATTTATGATTCCATTTAGATTTAAGAGATTATGGAAAAGCTCTTCTCATGATTTTGATATTATGTTCTTCAGGAAACAGAAGCCATGAGAATGAAATTGGAACCGGTGAAGCAGAAAAAGTTGATTTTTCAGCTGAAGTTAGGTAATGTCTAATGATGATTAATTGTTTTTATGTTCTTCATTGTTTTAAGTTGATTACTCATAGAGCTTATTTATCACTTCAGATTCTGGATGGTTTTATTCAATTTGGAAGATTACATTTCGTCTTTTTTTTTGTGTTCTGCTGTTGATAATAATGTGCATCTTCTCAATTCACTTCCAGGTACTGTTATCATAGAGGAGGTTGGCCTTACCTTAGACAAAGCTGATAAAGAGGTTCTGGGAAATGGTGCCAAGGTGGTCCTCACTAAGGATTCAACCACAATTGTTGGTGATGGAAGTACCCAAGATGCATTTAATAAGAGAGTTTCTCAAATTAAGAACCAAATTGAGGTTTCCATCTCTCTCTCCCCTCCCACTCAAAACATTTGCATTGGATGTGCAAGGTTTCTTTAGAAATATTATACACCAATAATAACTAATGACATAGTCTACAAATGAAAATATTTTGGAGTTTAGTAGGACTAATGTACAGTAGGGTCACAATGTATGTGTGCACATGTACATGACTGGTCTTATATAAGGGGAAACTACTTATAGTCTCTATAAAACAAGAGCGTGGGAGATTGATGCTGTTTGTTGGGTTCTAATGAAATATTTACTCATTATTCAGGCTGCAGAGCAAGACTATGAAAAGGAAAAGCTAAGTGAAAGGATTGCAAAACTGTCTGGTGGTGTGGCTGTAATACAGGTAAAACGCCCACTGACATTCAGTAATATACTAGCTCTAAACATCTCAGCAAGTCATATTAAGCAGTGCAAGTTTGTTATATAGGTGTAGGTTGGTGCACAAACTGAGACAGAACTCAAGGAACAGAAATTGAGAGTTGAAGATGCTCTTAATGCTACAAAGGTGACATCTATCTCTCTAAAAATGTTCATTGTTTAATTATTTTTCTTCTTCTATGAGCTCATATTTATTGACTTTCAGGCAGCTGTTGAGGAGGGTATTGTAGTTGGTGGTGGTTGCACTTTGCTCAGACTTGCATCAAAAGTGGATGCAATCAAGGATACCCTTGCAAATGATGAAGAAAAAGTGAGTAATTGTTTGATATGGCAATACCTCGGTTTTTTTATGTTTTGGGTGCTTGAAAGTATATCATTATTTAATACTTAACATTCTGATTACGGGCTTACAATTGCAATGGTCTGGTGCAGGTTGGAGCAGACATTGTTAAAAGAGCTCTTAGTTACCCTTTGAAATTAATAGCTAAGAATGCTGGTGTAAATGGTAGTGTTGTGAGTGAGAAGGTAAGGGAATCACCTTAATTTGGAATACCTGGTTAATCATTTTGCTTGTGCTGATGTAATTTGTGTATTGTATGTATAGGTTCTGTCTAGCGACAATCCAAAATATGGTTATAATGCTGCCACCGGCAAATATGAAGATTTAATGGCTGCGGGGATCATTGATCCAACAAAGGTGATTTGTTATTTGAGTGTTTTTAATTTATTTGCCCTTGAATTTTCAACTCTCTTTAGTTGCCTGTCTAATCAATTGAACTGCAGTTTGTTTACTATTCTTGTATTTTTGGGATGTTAGAGTTAGGTTTGAATGCCTAAATCAAATTGATTTTGTTTCAGGTTGGTATTCTGGTACAACTTGATTGGTCCAGACATTTTTTGATGCTCGGTTACTACACATTTCTCGCAACCTTTGCTGATCCTATTGTGAGGTAATTTAATTATTCTACAAGAATGAATACAAGTTGAATAATATGATATATCTATTATTCACACTCTGCTGGATCAAACAAGACAGAATGGGATGAGAATTATATGATGCTACACTTTTTTTGATTTAATAAATAATCAGGTTTGTTATGCTACTGTTTTAGCCATTACACAAAGTTGTGGCCACTGTTTCATTACATGTTGCCTTTGTCACCAAACCTTGATGGTAGGCCTTTGTCACCAAACCTTGATGGTAGGTTCAATAGTACAAATGTTTTTTACCTCACAATTTTAGCAGGAACGGTGTAAATCAGTTGCATCTAAAATGAATGCAATGGACCTGAGGCGAGGTATAAAATGAATTGATTTACATTTTTGTTGAACTATCATGAATAAGCATGTTATCATATTACATGGCTTGTTATTACATGAGCTGACACAAAATAGCATGTTAAGTTGTTGTGCATAAGCATGTTAAGTTGTTATTACAATCATGTTCTTGACTGCCATACCTCCCACATTGCTGTAAAGTTTGTTAAGTTGTTTGATGTTTTGCACTTTTTTCTCCCATTTGTTTATGTTGCAATATGACACATGAAATCAGGAGTTTGTGTTAGTTTTCACATTTGGATGATGTTTTGAGCTACATCTGGTTTGTTGCAATGAACCATTGCAGTGAAAAGATAATAATCACATTGTCTTTACCAGGTTACAAATGATGTTACAGGTAATTTGGCCAGTATACATTATGAGTAAGGTCAACTAGACATGGCAATTCTACACTACAAACAAGCTATTGCATGTGACCCCAGATTTTTGGAAGCTTACAATAATTTAGTTGGTTTCTTTTCTTACCGCTCTTCAGCTTAAGACTCCAAGGGTTTTGTTTTGGGGAATTTTTGTTCAGTTTTAATTGCAAAATTGCCACTTTGTTTTTGTCTTTTAAGGTTTTCTATTAAATTTTTTTATTTACTGTTTTCACCGGTTTCCATACAAAACTTTGAAGACAGGAAATAAAATAATTTTGTATTTTTTTTTTAAATAAAACCAAAAGCAACAGATGGAAACAAAATCCAGATTCTAAATGTGCTATTATAAATTTGATGCAATTGGATAATATTATCTTTGTTTTCTTAGGGTAATGCTTTGAAAGATGTTGGCAAAGTGGAGGAAGTAGTCCAGTGCTACAATGTATGGCTTTTCTGCTTTACATGTATTTAGTCATTAGTTCATTATGCTTTCGAGCCATTAGATTCTTACTCAACTTGTTTTTTTGTTACTATGAAACAATGCCTTTCATTACAGCCCAACCATCCACAAGCGTTGACCAATCTTGGAAATATATACATGGAATGGTATGTGATCCTTCTATCTTCATGCTAATGGGAGTAGTTTGTGGGTTATGCGAGAGAATTTGAATTTTCTTGGTTGAAATTGGTGATGCAGGAACATGGTGGCTGTTGCTGCTTCATATTATAAAGCTACACTAAGTGTAACCACTGGATTATCCGCACCTTATAGACAAATCATCATTTTTGTTTGATTTCTAAAACTGATTTGAAATCATTTAGGTTTCATACAACATACTTTCAATAACTTCTAGAGTTTTTGATGGTTTTGGTATTAGGTTTGATTTTTTATATGGATATGTGTAGGGATCTGTTACTGAGGATTTTGGATTTAGTTGAAGGGATCTGTTAATGTGTAAGGATCATTGTTGTGGAATTTTAAACTTTGATTTTATCTGTTGGATTTTGAAAATATAAATCTCATTAGCTTTTAAAATTAATACTTTTCTGCACTTAAATAGTGAATTATTGACTCACATTGTTGCAGGTGTGATACACCTTCTGCTTCATAATTTTTTATAGGAATACAATGAAGAAGCTGTTGCCAGAGGTTGGCTGTTTGGTAACTTTTTGTCATTTTACATTCAGAAGAGCATGTATTAACCTAAAAGTTATCAATTTACTATAATGATTTTGTATCATATTGTTATCAATTCTCTACTCAAATTGACAGAGTATGTATTATGTAGCAATGTTAACATGACTCTTATAATCTTTTATAGTTTTTATAGTTGCACATTTTGGTCTTCAAATATTATAGTTTTTATAGTTTTTATAGTGTGAAGCATTTGCCACTTTGAAATGAAAATGATAGCTTACAGAATGGACAAGTGAAAACGGAGCAATCACCTTCATCTAATGGAGGAAAGGCTCGTACTAAGAAACAAAGTAAGAAAAATGAGACCATCTATTTAAGGAATCTTTTGCTTCTGTGTTCATAATCTGTGTATGCTTATGATAACAGAAATGCTAATGAACTTTTGAAGCAAATTAGGAAACATTCTTCACCTTTTGGGGATGCACCACAGAGTTTAGTTCATTACTTTGACAATGGCCTTGAGAAACGCCTTGTCGGGAATGAGCATTTGAAAGAACCCTCTAACTGATATGTGGGTTGTGTTCAATTCTGCACTTTTGTTTGTTTCGCTCCTCTATGAATTTTTCGTTGTACTGTTGAGCGAAGATAGTTCCTTTATGTTAAAATCATTTTTTATGCAACATTAATACATTCACTTGAAAAGGATTTTGATTAAAATCAATTATATAAAGTCAAGTTCATTCAAAAGCAATTATCCAAAGACTAATCTAAACATCCCCTTCATCATCTTGATTTGTGTTGCAGGCAATAGATCATATAATTAATTCTGCTGCAAAATAAAATTACATGTCTGGGGGAAATGTCTGTACCTATTATCTTTAGAGGACCCAATGGTGTTGCTGCTAGAGTTGGTGCTCAACACTCTCATGTATGTTTCTATGGCATTTTACTTCTAAGTGAAACTTCCATGAACTATTTGTTTGCAACACCCATTGTTCTACTTTGGTTATGACCTATTGAGCATATATACTTTAGTGTTTGTCTATATTTGTGTGCCCTACAACTTTAGAAGATCGCATTCATATTGTTAATTTATGGGTTGTCAAAGAATGTAGTGGTTTAATCTTTAAATCATTTATATGAAGCACACTTAAATATGTTTTGGTCCTTATTACAAGATTATTCTTTAATATTATTGATGTTTTCTTTATAATAGTTTGATGGGATGTTGATAGTATTTGTATAATCTCATTAGGGTATTTTTTTACTAAGAATGACTATATAATGTATTGGTAAGCAGAAAACCTGAATAAGGAAACATATACTTTATTTGAAATAATCAAACATGAAGAAGAGAATAGATAAATGAAACAGTAGTTTGCAATGCAATTTTTTGTTGGTTAAGCATTTTTAGTCATCCAGTAATTCAAAATTAATGTTTCAAACTTGTATGAGGCTTTTGCCTCCAATTGAAATGTTGTCTACTGAAAATATTTTTCAATGTAAGCCTTCTTTCCAATATTTTGATTATGCTAAATAGAAAATCAACTTTTCATCTACAATATAAATATGATTATTATTTTCTTACATGCAGGGTGTCAGGATGTAATTGTCAGTCATGTTAAGGGTCCACAGATGATTGGTTGGGAGAAACATAACTTGACTACAAGTGCGGATCTCGTCGATGATAAACCATTTTGGTGGAGAAGTACCAAACTCACAAGTGCAGGGCGTCAAGATATAACTGATAGTCATGGTGAGGTTCTACATATGATTGGTTGGGAGAAACATAACTTGCCTACAAATGGGGATTGTGTTGATGATAAATCTTGCTGGTGGATACCTATCAAACCCATGAATCTTTTGAGGTTTTACTGCCTGAAAAATGTGCCTAAAATTAATGCTTTGGTTCTGTTATTTTGGAGCCTCACAGTTTTATTCTTGATGGCAAAACCGCAAAAATAATGTTAAAAATCCATGTGACAGCAACTTTCAAATGCACATTCAAATTGCTGATCAGGAAACATATTCAGCGAGTTTTCCTTCTGTTTCAGTCTGCTTGTTTGTAGGGAACTGGTATATCGGTGGGCATTGTTGTGGCGCTGCTTTCAAGCTATTTTAGTTTGTCATGACCTTAGCAGTTGGAGTTGGAGATTGGTAGTTGAACTTCACTGGTTGATAAGTGATTCTTCATTTTGGTCTGTACTTTTTCTGCAAAAATCATATGGTTGTGGTTTGTTGCTGTCTCTGCTGTGCCTGGTGTTGGTTCTGGTGGCCATTAAATTTTTGGGGTTAAGTTTGTCCATCTTGCTTTGGTAGGGGGACATTATATTATTGCTGCTGCCATATTTGTTTAGGTGAAGCTTTGTATTATTTTGTGGTGTTTTAAGTTTGTAATGTCAATGTTGAACTGGTTGTATGTTTACAATGGCATTTCTTGTGCCCAATATTAATCCTTAGCACTTTTGTCTTTTAAAAAAAGGATAATAGTGTACCACCAACTAAGCCAATTGAATGTGAGTATGGATCTTCTCACGAGAGCTTCAATACACATATTTCATTTGATGCTATATCAAGTCTCTTTAGTTTTTAACAAAGATATTTTATATTAAAAGTATTATTAATAGTATTTTTTTTGTCATAAATATAACAAGTTTTAAAAAAAAGAAGTGTTAATTATCTATTTAATTTATAACATATTAAATGCTTTGGTTCTGTTATTTGCAAGAGAAATATATATCAATTAAAAATTAAATGCACTTACACCTTGAAATATAGTTCAATGCTATACACTTATTTTTATTCTAAATTTAAATTAGTATTAATTGTGTATTCAATTTATAACATATTAAATATATGATTAAATTTTTTTTGTCTAAAACTCTTTTTATTATAAATGAAGCAAATTTTAAATTAGTATTAATTGTGTATTCAATTTATAACATATTAAATATATGATTAAATTTTTTTGTCTAAAACTCTTTTTATTATAAATGAAGCAAATTTTAAATTAGTATTAATTGTGTATTCAATTTATAACATATTAAATATATGATTATTTTGTTTGCAAATTAAATATATATTAATGAAATCTTTTAATTAAAAATTATATGCGCTTGCACTTTGTAGTCACATCAAATATGGTTCAATAATTTGCATTAATTTATATTTTAAATTTAAATTTTTTTAATTTTCGACAAGATTTTTATTAATTATAAATATATTAAAGTATTATTTTTGAATTAATTTTAGTTGTCTTCAATCCTATTTATTCTAAATTTGTTGTATTTATAATAAAATTAAAAGCAATTGAATATTTTGGAGCATTAAATAGGGATTGATAGATTGTTTCGAGAATACTGTGAAAAATAAAGACAATTGATTATACTATTGATTTACAATAATATTATTTAAGATGTTTAATTTCATTTGAATGACGGATTGATTTAACTATTTTGTTATAATATGGTAACATAATATCATAAGTGATATTACTATTTAATATTAGTTATACAAAATATTATATATTAAATTTTATTTTATTTAATATTTATCAAATCAACTACAAAACCAATCAATTAAAATAAGTATTGTCTTATAAGTAGAATGCTAATGGTTAAGAAGTCAACACAAATTTGAAAATTTAATATGGTAATTATTTTTTTTAATATAAATTTGCTAATATCATAATTCTTTTTATTGATTCATTTATTCTATGATTAAATTGAATTGTTGATTATTTTGTAATAATGATTATTTTTGGTAATGTTGGTCCTCACGGGTCACTACCATAACAATACCTATGTGTGATGAAGACCTGGAGAATCTGTTGGATTGCAGTGAAAACACTAAGCTACCAACTCTTGTAACTTTTATCACGGGACACTAACACCACAATACCTTTTTTTTTTAATCAACAAAGTATTCGTAAATATTTATATTATATTAGTGATATTTGTTAATACATATTTTTATTTTTAATTAACCACCTTAAACATAACAACGATCACCCGTGCGAACGTACGGGTCATATTATTTTTTGTATTTTCCAAAAATAAATTGTTAAAAATTATTTATATTTTTTATTTATAAAACAACATTATAAAACTACTTAACCCGTGTCGTACACATTTCAACTGTAGTGCACGTTTCTTTCATTGTATCCCAATCTCAAGTACAAAATTATTTCTATCCCGTGTATTTGTAAAAAATTTGTATATTCTAAAATTATTTCTATCCAATTTTGTTATTCCAAGTATTTACTTTTTTATGTTTTTATATTACTTCATTTTAAACCAAACAAGAATAACCCGTGCGTCCGCACGGGTTTTTTACTAGTAATGAATCTGTGGAAACTATGTTTTCAAGATTTCAGATGCTGATAGCTAGACTCGGAGTGCTCAACAAAGGTTATTCTACTGCTGATCATGTCAAGAAAATTATCAGAAGTCTTCCTAAGAAATGGAGACCTATGCTAACTAACCTAAAGCTATCCAAAGATCTGAACATTATAAGTCTTGAAGAACTTATTAGTTCTCTAAGAAGTCATGAGATAGAGCTAGAGGAAGATGAACCTCAGAAGAAGATTAAATTTGTTGCTCTTAAGTCTAAACCTGAAAAGGCAAAGGCTTATCAAGATGAGGAAGAATCAGAAGATTCTGATGAAGACTCAGAAGATGAGATATCACTTATCTCCAGAAGAATCAACAAGTTATGGAAACATAGACAAGGAAAGTTCAAAGGATCAAGAAGGAACAACAGTCGTTCTGACTCATCATCTGGACAGAAGAAGCAAAGCTCTGGAAAAGAAGTCATCTGGTACGAATGTAATGAGCCAGGTCACTACAAGAATGAGTGTCCAAAGCTTAAGAAAGACAAGAAGCCTAAGAAGAACTTCAAAGCCAAGAAGGGACTCATGGCAACTTGGGATGACTCTGACTCTGAAGAAGCAGATTCTGATGAAGAACAGGAAAATGTTGCATTAATGGCAACAACAATCAACGTTGAAGTCTCTGGAGAACCAGAAGACAAAATGCTATCAGAATCAGAATCAGATTCAGACTTCGACTCTGAAGAGGTATTGTCTAAACTCTCTCGTAGTGAACTAGAGGCATGTCTTTCAGAAATGCTGGAAAGATATCAGGGTCTTCAAAATAAATACAAGGATCTTAAACAAATCCATGTAAGTACTTCTGAAGTTAGAGATAAGCTTGAACAAAATAATTCTTTTCTAAATGAAATTATTTTTTCTTTACAAAATTCTAACTTTGCCTTAAAAAGCAAAGTTTCTAAACTAGAAGAAGAATTAGTTTCTAGTATCTTTACTGATTGTATCAACAAATATGATAGAGCATTCCAGTACTTTCTGGCTAAAGGCATAAATAGAAGTAAATTAGCTTCCATGATCTATGGATTAGCAGAAATGGTAGAAGAGATTTAGGTTTTATAGAAAGTTTTATGGAAACACCTAAATATAATGAAAGTCAGCCTATAAAACTAATATCTCTCTATGATCATTTCGTGCCTTCTAGTACTAAGCTAGATTGTTTTGAGCTTGTGCAAGCACTTCCACAGACACAAAAATCTGATCCTAAACCTAAGTATCATGCACAAATCCCACTAGATTATCCTGTTGCAAAGAAACCCAAGGTTGTCAGAAACTCTGCGAAAACTAACAAAAGAGGACCCAGAAAGTGGGTACCTAAGGATGAGATAATCTATGTTGCAGATATCCTTAGCAGCTTCGTTGAAACACCAGTCATGGTACCTAGACAGTGGCTGCTCGAGACACTTGACGAGAAGAAGGCATATGTTCCAAAGTTTAGAACTTAAGCCTGGAGCCTTCGTTGGTTTCGGAGGAGACCAGAAGGGTAAGATCATTGGCTCTGGAATTGTTGGTAATGGTAAACTTCCTTCTATTACTGATGTTCTTCTGGTCGATGGCTTGATGCATAACCTTTTGTCAATTAGCCAACTTAGTGACAATGGTTATGATATCATTTTCAATCAAAAGTCTTGTAAGGCTATTAGTCAGAAGGATGGCTCAATCCTTTTTAATGGAAAGAGGAAAAACAACATTTATAAAATCAGACTTTCTGATCTTAAGGACCATAATGTTAAATGTCTAATGTCTGTTAATGAGGAGCAATGGGTATGGCATAGACGTTTGGGCCATGTTAACATGAGAAGGATTTCTCAGGTAAATAAGCTTGGATTAGTCAGAGGCTTACCCAATCTGAAGTATTCTTCAGATGCTCTTTGTGAAGCATGTCAGAAAGGTAAGTTTTCCAAAACTTCGATTAAAGCGAAGAATGTTGTTTCTACCTCTAGACCATTAGAACTTCTGCACATTGATCTTTTTGGTCCAGTAAAAACTGCATCAATCAATGGTAAGAAGTATGGATTAGTCATTGTAGATAACTATAGTTGTTGGACATGGGTAAAATTCTTGAAACACAAGGATGAGTCACATTCTGTGTTTTCTACTTTTTGCTCACAGGTGCAAATAGAGAAGGACTGTAAAATTGTCAGAGTCAAGAGTGATCATGGTGGAGAATTTGAGAACAGATACTTTGAGGATCTTTGTGATTCTCATGGCATTTCCCATGATTTCTCATGTCCTATAACTCCACAACAGAATGGAGTTATAGAAAGGAAGAATAGGACTTTGCAAGAAATGGCTCGTACCATGATCCAAGAAACTGACATGGCAAAGCACTTCTGGGCAGAGGCAGTAAACACAACATGTTATATTCAGAATAGGACTTCTATCAGACTTATTCTGGGTAAGACTCCTTATGAATTGTGGAAGAATAGAAAGCCCAACATTTCTTACTTTCATCCTTTTGGCTGTATTTGTTTTATGTTGCACACTAAAGAGAATCTAGGCAGGTTTGATTCCAAAGCTCAAAAGTGTTTGTTGTTAGGATACTCTGAACGCTCTAAAGGCTAGAGAATCTATAACATAGAAACATGAATTGTTGAAGAATCAATTCATGTCAGATTCGATGATAAGCTTGACCCTGAAAAGTCAAAGCTAGTTGAGAAATTTGCAGATTTGAAGATTACATTTTCAAAACCTAAGGATAAAGATTCTGAAGATAAAGATGCAGCTACAGCAACTAAAGACTCAGAAACGACTCAACCAGAAACTATTATTGGTCAACCTCATCAGAAGAAAAGTAGACCACGAACTTCTCATTTTAGAGAATTGATTATGAGAGATAAAGATGCTCCAATCAGAACCAAATCATCATTCGAACCTTATGAAGAAACTCTTTTGGGATTGGTTTCTCTTAATGAACCAACCTCTATTGATGAAGCTCTTCAAGATAATGATTGGATTCTGGCTATGGAAGAAGAGTTGAATCAATTCACCAGAAATGACGTTTAGGATCTCATTCAGAAACCAAAAGGTGTCCATGTCACTGGAAAAAAATAGGTATTCAAAAACAAGCTGAATGAGAAAGGAGAAGTCGTAAGAAACAAAGCACGACCGGTAGCACAAGGGTATAGTCAGCAAGAAGGGATATACTATACAGAAACCTTTGCACCAGTCGCCAGGTTAGAATCTATTTGCTTATTAGTTTATTTTGCTGTAAATCATAACATCATTCTGTATCAGATGGATGTTAAGAGTGCATTCTTAAATGGGTACATTTCTGAAGAAGTGTATGTACACCAACCCTCTGGCTTTGAAAATTATGAGAAATCAGATTATGTTTTTAAATTAAAGAAATCATTATACGGTCTGAAGCAAGCTCCCAGAGCTTGGTATGATAGACTTAGTAATTTCCTTTTGGAAAATGATTTTACCATAGGGAAAGTAGACAATACACTCTTCTGCAAAACCTTTAAGAATGATATTCTGGTTGTGCAAATTTACATAGATGATATTATATTTGGTTCTGCTAATACTTTCTTGTGCAAGGAATTTTCTAAGTTAATGCATGCATAATTTGAAATGAGTCTGATGAGAGAACTCGGATTCTTTCTGGGAATTCAAATTGATCAACATCCAGAAGGAACGTATATTCATTAAAGCAAGTATGCAAGAGAACTTCTAAAGAAGTTTGAGATGTCAGAAAGTAAACCGAAAAAGACTCCCATGCATCCTACATGCATTCTGTAGAAAGAAGAAGTAAGTAACAAGGTTTGTCAAAAGCTTTATCATGGTATGATAGACTCTCTTTTGTATTTGACTGATTCTCTTCCAGATATTATGGAGAAAGAATAAGCAAGTAACAAGGTTTGTCAAAAGCTTTATCATGGTATGATAGGCTCTCTTTTGTATTTGACTGCTTCTTGTCCAGATATTCTGTTTAGTGTTTGCTTGTGTGCTCGTTTCCAATCAAATCCAAGGGAAACTCACTTAACAGCTGCTAAGAGAATCCTAAGGTATCTAAAGGGAAAAAATAACATTGGCTTGATGTATAAGAAAACATCAGAGTACTAGCTATCTGGTTATTGTGATGCAGATTATGCTGGAGACAGATTATAGAGGAAAAGTACTTCTGGAAACTGACAGTTTCTGGGAAACAATCTCGTCTCCTGGGCAAGAAAAAGACAATCAACCATTGCATTATCTACTGCAGAAGCAGAATACATCTCAACTTTTCTATGCAGTACTCAAATGCTATGGATAAAGAATCAGCTAGAAGATTTCAAGATTCATGAAGGTAGCATTCCTATCTTCTGTGATAACACAACTGCTATTTGTCTAAGTAAGAATCCTATTTTGCATTATCGAGCTAAACACATTGAAATTAAACATCATTTCATCAGAGACTATGTTCAGAAAGGGATTTTAACTCTAAAATTTATAGATACAGACCATCAGTGGGCTGATATCTTTACAAAACCCTTAGTTGAAGATATATTTCAGTTTATTTTGAAAAATTTAAATATGGATCTTTGTCCAGAATGAATTTTATTAGAATATGTTTAGTCTCCTTCTGTAGAATGAGATTCTGACATTAAGCAAATACTTATTTATTTGACATTCTGAAAAAGATACTTCTACAAGTTAGAAGATGTCCTTATCAGAAATCTGTCTAGTCAAATACGTGTGTAATTCTGAAACATGAGCTTTCTGAAGTGTGAAAGTATCATGAATTAGAACATTTCTTTTCAGAAGAAAATACTTTGATTTGTCTTATGGATTGTGAACAGTTACAACATTAATTATTGTCCTTTCGTCTGATAACATATGAACGATAGTGGTAACAACCGTCCCATTTACTGAACATGCGTAATCATGAATTGACACATTTGGTTTCGTAACTTTCTTGAGAATAGGTTAAAATCCTTATGCATTCCCCTATAATTGTGCATTCATTAATGATAAGACGTATGTGAGTTAAAGTTTTCTTGAAACTAAGTTATACTCTCCTATCTTTATTCTATGTCAAATTTTCTTTTCCACTTATAAGTATACAATTATTCGTAGTTATTGACCTATGTCAAGACTTAACTAACATATCCTTATTTGTGTCCTTTTTGGATATTCCTTTTTTAAGAGACAACTACACTTCTTTCCCTTTATTCGATATTTTTGTCTCTTAGTCTGCCCTTGACTTACATCACCTGTCTTGGTAATGATGAATTTGTTGTTTCAATTCATCCAGTCTTTATTATCATTTATTGTCTCCCAATATCTTTTTCGCCTATATATAGTTGTCTCTATTCCTTCCTTAGTCCCTCACCTCATTCCATCAATTATTTCTCATCTTGTTTAGCCACTATGTCTTCCAAACCCTTTTTTGGAAACGAAGACATCTTGGAAGTAATCTCTGAGAAACGTCCCAACCTTCTAAGGCTTAGAGAATATGGTCTGAACATTACCAGGAGCATGCAAATACAAGGATGGTCTGGTTACTATGCAATCCTGCATGGACCCATCTTTCCTAACCTTGTAAAGGAATTTTGGAAATATGCTCATGTTGAAGGAAACAATATCTGGTCTTCTATCTATGGGGTCCCTTTCATTGTTACTTCCACATCCATTGCTGAAGCTATTAGTTATGTTTAATCAGGAGTTATTGTTGAACAGTTTTAACTGAGCTACGCCTTTGTTGAGAAACTCTTTGCCATTCATGACCACTCCCTTCTCGTATATGAACCTAACAATGTTGCATGACTCCTTCCTACTGCTAAATTGTGGTTTCAACTCATTCTGACCAACTTCCGCCCTCGTGGAGTAGCCAAAAATACTCTGTCTCATGATGGGAGAATTTTTATCTACTTCCTGACACACAACGTTCAGATCAACATACCCCAAACCATCTTCAATCATCTGAAGTATTCTGTTGAGGTTTCCAGAAGTCAGCATAGTCTTTCATTCCATATGGAAGGATTCTGTCTGAACTGTTCTTCAAGGCTAAGATCATTGGGCTGGTAAAAAGGCTTGGACCAGACAATGCAGTGATTGAAGAGAGGTGTGAAAGAGTGGATAAGTGACGCTCCCGGGATTTTCATCCAAGTACAAACGCGAAAGTGGCACCGAACAGAGTCGCCAGCAATGTGTATTTATCCCAAGAGAGGGAAAGGAAACACCGCGTAAACCTGAGAGAAAGGAAAAGCATGGTCTTGCGACCAAGAGAAGTGGGTAAGGGAGTCGGTTACGCGAGAGGAAGGTATTAGCACCCCCTCACGTCCATCGTACCCGATGGGATCCACGCTTGCTTGTCTCGATCAAAGGGTGTAAAGAAAGGAATACTGAGAAAGAACTGAAAAAGGAAAGGAGAAAGAGAAACAAATGTAGGGAAAATAAAAGAAGTGCTCGCATGGGCCCTACCCCACTGCCTACGTATCTCATCGGGAGCATGAGAATCAGAGCGACGTAGTTCCCCTCACTAGGGATGAATTGTTTGTGTTTTTTAGAGAACGGCTGACGTTCTAACTCAGGTGTTGCAGGCTCGCTGGTCCGAGTGCGTTACCATCTTGCAAGAGAACGAGTAGAAGCGCGTTCGTGCGTTGAGAGTGAATGAGGTGAGAAAAGAATTCCCGAAGGAAAGACGTTATTGTTTGTTTTTGTCTTTTAAGAGTTTTTTCATTTGTTTGCATATGATAGTGTATCTGAATCTTAGTCATTGGAATGTGTACATCCTCACATTCCAAGATGGAATGGGTAAGAAAGCACACTAAGAGTGAAGAAGACCCCCACACTTAGTTCCAATTGTCAAGGTTCAAACACACTAGCATACTTGTGTTTATTAAGTGTTTTTGTTGATTAAGAAATGAAGAAGTGCTTTTTTATTATTTGCACCTTCAACAAGTATTGCATTTAAGTCCCTCATACAAGATCAAATGTTTAACACATTGACCCAAGATGGGCTATATGCTACACATTCTAAGATTACAAGAGAAGACCCCTTATAACCTTTTCTTTATATGAAAGGCCTAAATGCAATAAATGCCTACCTTTATTAGATATTTTGAATTTTCTTTGGGATGAGAAAAGAGACTCAAGAGAGGGTAAAGGTAAAAATCTATATAGACTAAGACTCAATCCTAATTGATTAGTTAAGGGAGTGATCCTAAAGTTTGTGAGGTTTCAACCTAAAGTCTAAAGAAAGAATGAATTAAACAATTCACTTCCAAAGTAGAAGATGAATTGTAATTCAAAAAGGGAAAGTAATGAGTTATTAAAGAAAGCACATAAATGCTTAACAAAACACAAAATGAAATTGTAAAAGAGAAAGGATAGAAGTTGAATGTGGATTCCTTATCCACACTCCATTGAAACTTACCAAAGCCCCTACATGGTTAGTAAACATGTATAAGAAGTATAAGAAGTAAAAGAACATGTAATGCATCATAAAACTCAAAAGAATTAAATGAGAAACCAAATACTAGGACCACAATCAGAATGTACATCATATGGACAACAAATGAATATCATCATACAAGTACAAGTGAATAGGCAACAAACATCATCCATTAGCATTTAAACATGTTACAAGAAGAAAGGGTAGATGAAAGATGGAAAGAAATGAAGAAGACATGCATAAATGGAACATGTAAATCAACAACCAGAATTGAAACTAAATGGAAAATGGTTTATAAACATCTCAAAAGTATTTATGAATCAACTTCAAGGCATTCAAGAAGTAATATGAGAAGAATTGAAATGAAAATTCCAAAAAGAAAGTGCAAACAAAACATGTTAATGATGCACAAAGTTCAAATTGAAATGAACATGTAAAGATGACCTATAATGTGTATCAAAGACCTATAATATCATATGAATGACTCACACAACTATGCAAATGCTCATACAAATATGCACAAAAGAATTCATGCAAACATGCACTAAAGATTACAATGATATAACATGTCATAATGCCTTAAATGAAATGCATCAAGCAAAAATCAAATGTCCTCATGAAAATTATGAAAACATGGTATTGGTGTTCACTAACCAGAGATGAATCACATATCAAAATAGCATATCAAAATTCAAAGCAAAATGACTTCAAACAAAGCAATTAGGTCAAGTTGAAATGTCATGCAAAGTGGTACAAATATAGGCATCAAGACATGTCATAAAGTGACCTAAAAAATCAAACAAAAATCCTCTAACATGATTCAATGTATTAGTGAATTAATGCAAAAAGAACCATGCCAAAACAGTTTGTAATGAGCAAGAACAAAATTAAACAAATTCAAGTATCATGCTTAGGATACATCTAAATGGAAATTCAAAGAAAATTATGGAACAGGGGCAAAATGGTCATAAAATCAGAAAATAAAATCATAGAAAATTTCCTAAATGTTTTAAGAATACACATGAATTTTTGTAGAATTTTCCAATATGTTTTGGTATTTTTAAAAATTAGAAATCAAACGTGTAGCAAAAATGGAAAAAATAAAATGGAATGTAAATGTGAATGGGGGTGCATGCCTAGTAACTATTCAGTTCAAATTACATTGGGCCTTGAAAACATGGGGTGTGGATAGCAAAATAGTCTAGGTCCATTAAGCGCGCAAAACACCATAACTACCATGCTCCTCAGTCAACACAAGTCAAAGCAACTACAACCATCAGATTAGGTCAAGTCCACACAAAGGTCAAAGTAAACAAAATCAATGATCACGCGTGGAGGAACACAACAACTAACATGCACTGCACCATAAAACGTTTAAGTGAAATCAGAAATAATGCACGTGAGGTGCATGTGTGTTTTAATGCGCTGGCAGTTCCTCCACCCTTGGATTTCACAAATCAGACGGCTGACATTAAAACTGAACATAAAACCCTAAAATGAGGTCACCGGCCGGAGAGGGACCTCCGGTCACCCTCTCCGGCGAGAACCACCACCTGCAACTTTCACATCACCACAGAAATGCACGATATTCATACCAAAATGAAGCTGAAGTTAAGCAGGTCATGAATACACACTTATTTTTCACATAGCAATCACACACATAGAGAAACGAAGAGATGAAATCATGCCCTAACTTTTCAAACTATGCCTTTAGAAGGCCTATCAACTAGCCGGAGTAAGCAGAGCTTCTATCAAGCTTATATTAACAAAAACAAGTCAAAATTAAGGGGAATCGAATAGAAAAAGGTTGAGTGATAAAACCTGAAAGTATGGAGAAATTGGAGATGCTGAGAAAACCAGAGATTCTTGCTTCCCTTTTGAGCTTCACTTGGCCAAATAAAGGCTTTCAAACTCTGAAGAGTGATAATGAAGATGGATTTGCAGTGTGCTTACTTCAACAATCCAAAGCTGCTTCAAGTTCAGAGATGATTGAAGATGAAACTTGAAGGTGGAATTAGAAGAGAATGATGAACTCGTGCAATGGAGAGATTTGATGAAAAAGAGTGGGAGAATCAGAGAGAAAATTAGAGAGTATTTGGCAGTGAAATGAGAAGAATGAAGCTGAAAATGAAATTAGAGAGTGAGGTTTTGCTTTATAGTAAACTCTAACCATGGTTTAATGAGTGAGTTAACTGAGTTGAAGTGATTTAGGTGAGTCCATCCTAACTAACTGAGTCAAGTTAGTTAGGGGACGAGCTGTGATATAGTGATGATGATCTATGGCAAGCTAGGGTGGCTTACAAAGGATCAGTGGTGGTGGTAAACTCATGTGTGAGCTGCAGCAACATAAACTTGCTCTACAAGTTTCATTCTTTCCACTTCCATGTAATGAGCCTGAGCAGCACGTGCAAGCAAGGACAATGTTAGTTCTGAAAAGGCAAAGTGTCATAAGGTGTGGGATATGTGCATACACTTTGAAATAACAACAACAACAACACCTGTTTTTTCTGATTTTATGACAGTTTGGAACAATGGAGATATGGTGGTTTTGGTGATGATTTTGTCTCTACCCAATGGGTGGTTTGATGTGTTTTTGAGGTCATTGGAAAGAAGAATCATAATAGAACAACTTTGGTATGAGAAATGAATTGAATTGAGGCTTGGAATAGGTTGAAAAAAGGATTGGAACACACAAATTTGGAACTGATATAAGGGCGTGGCAAGCAAGTCATGGCATGGCAACTTGGCACACAAAATTTCAGCACAATCAACATGACTTTGAACCAATATATCTCCACTATAACTTGATCAAATGGAATTTTGTCCAACATGAGTATTGAAGATGACACTACAAGAAACAACTTTGATGTTGAAAAGTTTTTCATTTGAGGCCTTTAACCATGAGAAAAATGAGTGGACATTTGGCCCACCACATGTTTGTTAAAATGACTGCGCGCGTGACCTGAAAATCTTGGTCATGACCTAGTTTTGAACCTACTTTGCTCAAACTTTGATCAATCATATCTCCCTCAATTTTTATCCAATGGAGAAGTTCTACACATGGATTTGAAGCTTAAAACAAGATCTTTCATTGAGGCAGAGTGGATTTTTCATTTGGTGCTCCAAATTTAAATGGCCTTGGTTCAAATTCTGATGCAAAATGGCCAAAACTTGCTATTTTTAGTAACCCTACTTCATCCAAAAATGGCAACTTTCCACATCTTGATTTTTTCATGATTCCTTTGGAGTTTCTTGACCAAATTTTGTACATTGGACACATGTAACATGAATTTCATGAATTTGGGCTCAAAAAGTCAAGAGTTGACTTTTTCCTCTGATTATTTGACTTTGCCCCAATTTCTCTGATTCTTGATCTTTCTTCCAATTGAACCACTTCTAAAACCAATTGAGATGCAATTTTCCACATACATACACTTAAGGACATATAGAATACCATGACATCAAGTTTTGCCCAA
Organism: Lathyrus tuberosus; assembly: GCA_022829125.1. NCBI lineage: Eukaryota > Viridiplantae > Streptophyta > Magnoliopsida > Fabales > Fabaceae > Lathyrus > Lathyrus tuberosus. Next base: position 698,279 of record JALAZF010000426.1, on the reverse strand, counting down.
AAAAGCAAAGATTCCCTGATTTAACTGGAAACCCTAATTTTGGCCCCCTCTGGTTAGGAGGTAAAAGTGCAGTCTCCAATTTCAAATTCCTCAGAGTATGTTGTGTATCCTCTTAAAGGATGATGAGATATACCATTTGGGAATGATTTTGAATCAATGAGCTATCTCTTTTGAGGGTTTTCCTTCAATTTTTTGAACCTCTTGCATAGTGAAAGATGTAGTGCTTCAATCTCCCATTGAATCTCACTTCCTTGAGGTTTTGGAAGATCAATTGAGATAGTATGAGACATGAGAGACCTCTTGGCTTGCCTTGAGGCAACTTGACTGACCTTTTTGTGCTTTGAATGATCTCTTGATTGTCCACCTCCCACCTGACCACATGCCCTGATGGTAAGAAGGATGCCATGTTTCATTTTTCTATGTTAAATGCAATGCAATGCTAATGAGATGGATATGATATGATAAATGATAATGCCATGCTATGATGCCAAAAGGGAAGAGCAAATTTTGGGGTATTACAGCTGCCCCTATTCAAGCGCTGTAGACCTGAATGCCTGAAAGCAATTGCTTTCGGACCTTCAAGGTATATAGTGATTGAATACCAAATATAACCAAAAATTTGCTCTGGATGATGAAGAAAAACAGGGATATAAACCCAACGAGACTGCTGGATTGAGTCCTCGATGAAACGTCGGAGAGATCTGTCTTTTGAACGATGCCAGACGACTACTGGCTTGCCACGCTGCTGGTGGACTTTAATACTGTCTTTTATGCAATTCCAGACGACTACTGGCCTGCCACACTACTGGTGGACTTTAATAATGTCTTTTATGCAATTCCAGACGACTACTGGCCTGCCACACTACTGGTGGACTTTAATAATGTCTTTTATGCAATTCCAGACGACTACTGGCCTGCCACACTACTGGTGGACTTTGCAGCTTCGTGCCACCCGAAGATGGACTTTTGCCAATCCACTGTTGGACTTTTGCCACCCGAAGACGGACTTTTGCCAATCCACTGTTGGACTTTAAGAATTTGCCACCCTTAGATGGACCTTTCGCCAATCCACTGTTGGACTTTTGCCACCCGAAGACGGACTTTTGCCAATCCACTGTTGGACTTTGAGAATATGCCACCCTTAGATGGACCTTTCGCCAATCCACTGTTGGACTTTTAGCTGCTTTGCCACCCGAAGATGGACTTTTGCCAATCCACTGTTGGACTTTTGCCACCCGAAGACGGACTTTTGCCAATCCACTGTTGGACTTTGAGAATATGCCACCCGAAGACGGACTTTTGCCAATCCACTGTTGGACTTTTGCCTGCTTTGCCACCCGAAGATGGACTTTTGCCAATCCACTGTTGGACTTTTAGAATTTCAAAATTGAATTACTCTCTGCCTCTGCGCCAGACATCTCTGCTGACTCTGCTGAGGAATAATGATCAATGACTTGACTTTTAGAGGGTCCTGAGAGGATAATATCTCTGCTGGCGAATGGATGAACAATCCGTCTGCTTCGAATTGTCAAGCTTGCCAAAAATAAATTGGACTTTGAGGGAATGACGACTCTGCCAGGAATTATTCCATCTGTTTGGGGGAATGAATTCTGGTCACAGCGATTCCGCTGGGGATGAGAATTTTTAAATGACGTCCTGCTGGGGAAATGAGCCATTAAAACTCTGCTTGGGGATTTATTCAACCCAAGATCCTTTGTAGGGGTTATCCACCTTCTGACCCGGCTAGGGAAAGGCTGTACCATCCTTGTTGAGGAATAGATTCTGTCGATCTGATAAACCTCTGCGGAGAGAACAACAACTCAGCTGGAAGTTGCTGACAAGATTCGATGCTGACATTTGTGGGGATACCATGACCAGAGATACGATCTTGCTGGGTATCAGGGCTACTCTGCCAGGGATATGCAAATCCTGGTTAGAACATTCCCCTGCAACTTGCTACGAAGAGTCATTAGAGATCTGTTGGGGAAAACCAAAGCAAATCCACAGTAGTCTGCTGAAGAATGTGACTATCGAGCTTAGGATAAGTACTACAATGCCCCATGTTAGGCGAGCTTCCCTTTAGACAATTCCGTTAGGGACGACGAGTTTATGACAAACTCTGCTGGAGGAAACTGCTTTAAAACGTCTCGTGCTGGAGAATGCCTTTTGAGAGGATTTTACAGAAGACCAACTGTCCTCAAACTCTACTGGGGATGATCAACACTTCATGCTGGGGAACCAAACATGCCCCGTGCTTGGACAAAACAACAATTCGTCCCCAAAGCGGATGTCATAAGAGGATTTTACAGAAGATCTAGCCTCTTCAAACTCTTGTGACTTCGCTGGGGATAATGACCATCAGTTTCGGTGTAGATGAGACCACCCTTTTGGGGAACCTGTGACCGTTATCGACACAGAAAAGCTTGTAGTTGTTGGAAGTACTGAATGAGAGAATCGACTTAATAAGATACAACGGTACCCAGTTGAACTTAATTCGCTGAGATCGACCCGATGAACGCCGATCTCCTTACCCATAATTGCCCCAGTCTTTTGCGTGGAGTGATTTATTGCTAGTCTTGTGCTTAAAATCATCTGCACCTGCTACCTGCAACGAAAGAATATGCCCACATGCCCCGAATATTGCGTGGCTAGAATCCACCATCCGGGAGTATTCAACATTCGAAGTAATTTCAAATGTTTTTTCTGCGCATGTTATTGTAAGGCTGCCATGTTTTCAAATGCAATGTTTTATCAAAAATTAGGACGTTTTTGCAAACAAAGCAATAAAACAAAAATAGAGAGCTTTTTATTGAAATTCAATTTATTGACTGAGAGCCCAGAATAGGCAATTACATCCGGAAGCAATCCCTGGAAAGAGGTGATTGCTGAAAAATTGAGAAAAGAAACTATCCTAATGGCAATGTGAAAACGGAATTCCACCGAGTTTCCATTCTGTTATGACCAGTATGTCTTCAAAACTCCCCGACCTTGCCTTCTGAGGAATGATCAGACCGATTCCTATCCTTCAGAACGTCAGTTGTTCAAACGGTGATAGGGTACAGATAACTCAAACCGTAGTCATTCGCTTAAATCCCTCTTTTGTGTGGACCGCCCTTTCAGGTTTTCGATCCACCAGGATACCCTTTTTTGCCTAAGTTGCCCTTTCGGGTTTTCAACTTACCGGGTGTACAAAATTTTTTCAATTATATCCCTAATTTTTGCCCGAACCTTATTCTGTTTTTGGTTCGCCGGGATGCCCTTTTTTGCCTGGATTTTTTTTATTTTTATTATCCAGCGGGTCTATTCATGCGAAGTATTTTTTGACTACGTCCGAGTTGACAGGGGATGAAAAGTCTTCGCCATCCATGGTTGTAAGCAATAAAGCTCCGCCCGAAAAGACCTTTTTAACCACGAATGGACCTTCATAATTAGGAGTCCATTTGCCCCTGTGATCTGTATTGGGAGGAAGGATCCTTTTGAGTACCACATCTCCGACTTTGTAAACCCGAGGACGCACCTTTTGGTCAAATGCCTGTTTCATTCTGCGCTGATATAGTTGCCCATGACATACAGCCGCCAATCGCTTTTCCTCAATAAGGCTCAGCTGATCAAATCTGGCCCGTACCCATTCAGCTTCATCTAGCTTAACATCCATCATGACTCTGAGGGACGGAATCTCTACTTCAACCGGTAGCACTGCCTCCATACCATATACGAGTGAGAATGGGGTTGCCCCAGTGGACGTGCGTACCGACGTTCGATACCCATGCAAAGCAAATGGTAACATCTCATGCCAATCTTTGTACGTGACAACCATCTTCTGTACAATCTTCTTGATATTTTTGTTGGCCGCTTCGACCGCGCCATTCATCTTTGGGCGGTACGGAGAGGAATTGTGATGCTCGATTTTGAAGTCCCGGCATAACTCAGCCATCATCTTATTGTTCAAATTAGAACCATTATCAGTAATGATTCTTTCGGGAACTCCATATCGGCAAATGATATCCCGTTTTAAGAAACGAGCGACCACTTGTTTTGTAACATTGGCATAGGATGCGGCTTCAACCCATTTGGTGAAGTAATCAATTGCCACCAAGATGAAACGATGACCATTGGAAGCTGTAGGCTCAATCTTTCCGATCATATCAATGCCCCACATGGCAAACGGCCAAGGCGACGACATGATGCTCAACGGATTTGGAGGCACATGCACCTTGTCTGCATAGATCTGGCATTTATGGCATTTGCGGGCATATTTACAACAATCTGACTCCATAGTCAACCAATAATATCCCGATCTTAACAACTTTTTAGCCATTGCATGCCCTCCGGCGTGAGTACCGAAAGAGCCTTCGTGCACTTCAATCATCAACAAGTCTGCTTCATATCTATCCACACATCTAAGCAGGACCGTGTCAAAATTTCTTTTATACAGCACGCCATCTTTGTTCAAGAAGAAACTACCAGCTAACCTTCTCAACGTCTTCCTGTCTTTGGACGATGCCCCGGGCGGGTACTCTTGACTTTTCAAGAAACACTTAATATCATGAAACCATGGCTTGTCATCAGACGTCGCATCGACCGCAAACACAAATGCTGGTCTGTCAAGGCGGGATACCTCAATCTTAGGTACATGGTTCCATCCTTGCACTTTGATCATGGAAGACAAAGTGGCCAAGGCATCAGCGAACCTATTCTCATCTCGAGGAATATGGTACAGTTTCACTGTTGTGAAAAATGTCAGCAATCTCCTCGTATAATCTCTATACGGCACTAGATTTGCTTGGTGCGTGTACCAACTCCCTTTCACTTGATTGATTACCAAAGCTGAATCACCGAATATATCAAGGGTTTTAATCCGTAGATTAATCGCCTCCTCGATCCCCATTATACAAGCTTCGTACTCTGCTTCATTGTTGGTGCATCCGAAAGTTATTCGGGCAGTGAACGGCATATGAACACCTTCCGGCGTGATAAGAACTGCTCCAACTCCGCACCCATTCATATTGACAGCCCCATCAAACATCAGACTCCATTTGGATTCAGGGTCTGGCCCCTCCTCCGGAAGTGGTTCCTCACAGTCTTTAGCTTTGAGAAACATGATATCTTCATCAGGGAAGTCAAATTTCATGGGTTGATAATCATCAATCGGCTGTTGCGCAAGATAGTCGGACAAGATACTTCCTTTGATGGCCTTTTGTGAAGTATACTGAATGTCATACTCTGTCAAGACCATTTGCCACCGTGCAACTCTGCCTGTCAATGCTGGTTTCTCGAAAATATACTTGATAGGATCCATTTTTGAAATCAACAAGGTCGTGTGCCTAACCATATATTGCCTCAATCGCTTAGCGGCCCATGCAAGCGCACAGCATGTCTTTTCAAGCATTGAGTATCGGGACTCACAATCATTGAACTTTTTGCTCAGGTAGTAAATAGCATGCTCCTTCCTACCTGTCTCGTCATGTTGACCGAGAACACAGCCCATGGAACCTTCAAGCACTGTCAGATACATTATCAGCGGTCTCCCTTCAACTGGAGGCATTAGAATCGGAGGTTCCTGCAAGTATTCTTTTATCTTATCGAATGCCAATTGGCAATCGTCATTCCACCTGACCGTTTGATCTTTCCTTAACAATTTAAATATTGGCTCACACGTGGCTGTTAGGTGAGATATGAACCTTGCAATGTAGTTCAATCTACCCAAGAAACCACGAACCTCTTTTTCTGTTCTCGGTTCAGGCATTTCTTGTATTGCTTTCACCTTGGCAGGATCAACCTCGATTCCTCTTTCGCTCACAATGAAACCCAGTAACTTTCCAGACCGCACCCCAAACGTGCACTTGTTTGGATTTAATCTCAGACGGAACTTTCTCAACCTTTCAAACAGCTTTTTCAGGTTGACCAGATGTTCCTCTTCTGTTCTCGACTTAGCAATCATATCATCTACATAACATTCGATCTCCTTATGAATCAAGTCATGAAACAATGTCACCATCGCCCGCTGGTACGTTGCCCCTGCGTTTTTCAACCCAAAAGGCATTAATTTATAACAATATGTACCCCACGGAGTAATGAACGTGGTCTTCTCCATGTCTTCAGGTGCCATCTTGATCTGGTTGTACCCGGAGAACCCGTCCATGAATGAGAACACTGAAAATTGAGCTGTATTATCGACCAGCACATCAATATGAGGTAGTGGAAAATCATCTTTCGGGCTAGCTTTATTAAGATCTCGATAATCCACACACATTCTCACTTTTCCATCTTTCTTCGGTACTGGCACGATGTTGGCTACCCATGGCGGATACTTTGTCACAGCAAGAAAACCAGCGTCCCACTGCTTCTGGACTTCCTCCTTAATCTTTAAAGCCATGTCGGGGTGAGTCCGACGAAGTTTCTGCTTGACTGGCGGACATTCTTCTCTCAATGGCAGCCTGTGCACAACAATATCTGTATCCAACCCCGGCATGTCTTGATACGACCAGGCGAAGATGTCAACATACTCGCGCAACATTTCCATCAAAGTTTGCTTCACATCTGCTTGCAAGCTGGCACCAATCCTGATCTCTTTCTTAGCGTCCTTAGTACCAATATTGATGATTTCTACAGTCTCCTGATGAGGCTGGATGACCCTTTCCTCTTGTTTCAACAATCTGGCCAGTTCTTCAGAAAGTTCACAATCTTTCCCATCCCCTTCTTCGGCTTGATAAATCGGATTGTCAAAGTCATACATGGCCATATCAAAATCGTTATCAGTGGTATCCGGAGGATCAAGTCTGCATGAACGGGTTCATGCCTTATTTTAGAATTTATTTTTAAGCAAAACAAAAGAAAATGAAACATTGCCATTTTATTTTTTTTGTGCAAAAATAAAAACTGAAAGACAGAGAACAAAATTTGATTGCAAAACGTCCTTTATTAATGATTAAACATTGCAAATGCAACCATGGTGGCCCTACAAATGAATCTATACGCCTTGGGCAGAGCGCAAGATTTTGTCATGCATTATGGTTAGAAAAAACAAAGAAAAATTACTCTGTCTGAAGAGTAACCCGGATGACTTCTTCAACGAACCAGTTCTGCACTTGTTGTCCCGAAGCATGAGGGCATACCCAGTTGTCCAGGTCACAATTACTGTCAACACTATCCTCTGTGGCTGCACAAGACTGGTCCGGGTAGATAATTCCCCCACTATTGAAAGTAATGGGTCCCCTGCTCCCCGCATCTGAAGTTGTAGAAGGATGATAACCAATACCAAATTTGTCTTCCTTCATTGGGGTCTCTATCAACCTGCCCCAACCTTGGGCGTTGCCTGCCCTAACGACTTCGACAGCTTGTTTGTAAGATGAAATGGAGGTACCAGCCCCAACTGGTACAGAAGAAGACTCAGGTGCATCGTCAATATTGACTGCTTCAAATGATTGGCACAGCATCTCATGAATTTCCCCATCCATTTCAATGTACTTGAACGTGGACAAGTGACTCACAAAGATGTCTTCTTCCCCACACACTGTCACAACCTGCCCTTCAAACTCATACTTCAGCTTTTGATGTAGAGTGGAAGTAACAGCTCCAGCTCCGTGAATCCAAGGGCGTCCCAATAGGCAGCTATATGCAGGTTGTATGTCCATTACATGGAACGTGGATTTGAATACCTGTGGCCCAATTTGTACGGGCAATTCCACCTCACCAAACACAGATCGTCGGGTCCCATCGAATGCTCTGACCACCAATTCACTAGGCCTTAAGATCAAACCATCAACTTCCAGCTTCATCAATGCCTTCTTGGGCAAGACATTGAGTGATGAACCAGTGTCTACCAGTACATGAGATAACACTGCGCCCTTACACTCCATCGTGATATGCAAAGCCTTATTATGGTTTCTTCCTTCAACAGTCAAATCTCTACTTGTAAAGCCCAAGCCATGGCTGACATTAACATTGGGGATTACGCCCTCGAGCTGATTAACAGTGATTTCTTGTGGCACATATGCACTCTTCAACACTTTCAACAACGCCTGCCGGTGCGCATCAGAGCACATCAATAGTGACAGGATTGAAATCTTTGAAGGGGTCTGATTCAGTTGGTCCACAATCTTATAATCGCTTTTCTTGATTATCTTCATAAATTCTTCCATTTCCTTATCAAAAGTAATCTTTGTCTCTGCTTCAGGTGTAGGCGCACTTTCAACCACCTGTTTACCCTTAGCCTTTGCTGCAGCTTCTGCCTCTTTATCACTTCTCAAGGTTTGGGGAGCGAACAACCTTCCACTCCTTGTAAAGCCCCCTACACCCCCTACATTATCAATATTTGGGCTGACTGACGACTCAACTTCCTGTTTTTTACCTTCGTAATATACATCTGCCCCATAGTGCCATGGGATAGCCTTCGTAGACGTGAACGGAATTGGTCCTGGCACCGTGATAGTGACAGGACTGGGCCTTTCTGGCGCAACACTCGCCACGGGAACTGCATTGACCGGCATTTGAATCTCAGCGGGAGTGTAATAGATGGTCACGGTTGATATCTCATCAGTGTCTTTCACGACTCTGTCGAACTGTAGACATCCTTCATCGATCAGATTCTGTAAACCCATCTTCAACTTATCACAGCCGTTCTCCTGATTCATACACTCAGAGCAATCTTGATTACAGCCCGGGAACACCTGTCCCTTCAATAAACGATCTTTTACAACCAACAAAGAAGTTTTCACTTGATGAACGTCTAACACCAGATTCAATCTCCTCCCATCTTCAATAGCGTACACATTTGCTGCACTATGATCAGGCATGGGATGCTGAGTAATATTCGGAGCGGGAGAGAAATTGATGGCTTTAGCATCAATCAAATCTTGTACTTTATGATGGAAAGCCCAGCATTTTTCAATGGAGTGCCCCTGAGCACCTGAGTGGAACTCACAACGAGCATTAGCATCGAAGTTAGGTGGCAGGTTTCCAGCAACCGGAGCTTTCATAGTACGGAGTTCTACCAACTTTAACTCGAGTAGCCGGGGCAACAGCGCGGCATAAGTCATAGGGAGAGGATCCATCTTACGATCCCTCTGTCTAGACCTTTGCTGGAAAAAGGGTTGTTGCTGTTGAACTTGTTGTTGGGGTTGTTGTTTCTGAACGGACGGTGTGGGGATTGTCACAGCATCTACCTGATAATAAGCTCGAGAACGCCCTCTGCCTCGTCCTCTAAACACAGCATTTGTATCACCTTCTCTTCTTTTCTGGTTACTAGCAAACGGTTTCTTCGTCCCCGAAGAGCCAGCCCCACTCACATCCTGGATCTTTCCAAGCTTTAACAGACTTTCAATTCTTTCTCCCGCAATCACAATATCAGCAAATCCAGTCGACGGACAAGCAGCTAATCTATCCAGATAGGCCCCTTGCAATGTGCCCATGAACATATCTGCCATTTCTCTGTCTGACAAGGGAGGTTGAACCTGGGCAGCCATTTCCCTCCACCTCTGTGCATATTCTTTGAAACTCTCCTTGGCATTTTGTGACAACCCCTGCAATTGAGTGCGGTTGGGCGCCATGTCAATATTATACTGGTATTGCTTCAGGAACGCTTCTGCCAAATCTTTCCAATTCTTCACAGCAGCTCTATTCAACTTCATGTACCAGGTCAAGGATGCCCCAGCCAGACTGTCCTGAAAATAGTGCATCCATAGCTTCTCGTCATCCGTATGGGCTGAAATCTTCCCAAAGTAGGCTTGAAGATGCGTTTGGGGACACGCATTGCCGTGATACTTATCAAAAGTAGGAGGTTTGAATTTAGGGGGAATTCTGACTCCTGAGACCAGCCCCAAGCTAGTAACATCAATACCCATAGAGTTCTTGCATTCTATGGCCCTGATCTTTTCTGCTAACTCCTCATACCTTCGATCACCTTGATTACCCACATCAGCGTCTAGTAGAGTAAATTGGTCTTCCAGAGTATCTTCAAGAGTAACACCAGCATGCCTACCATTTCCATTACCCCGATTGTTACCACCAGGAGGAGGGTTGCCACCGGGAGGGGGGATGCCGTGTCCCTGTGAATTGTCATGATGATCCCCTTCGGGCCCATTGTCGGGACGCTCTACCAGAAGCCTCAGTCTCTCCTGATTTTGCGCCATGCCAGTCATGAGGGTCATGAACTGGTCCATACGCGCCCTCATTTCCGCCAAATCACTTTGCACTTGATCCATGATTCTTACTTGATTCCTTCGCGTCGAATATCGGTGAATATGACTCTCCGCTATACTGCCTGAAACCAAATAAAGGTTAGAGACCCTGTAACGAGTACCTGAAAAGCAAGTAACAAAAATGCAAAATGATATGCAATGCCATGCAATGCCATGTTTGTCATTTCCGAGGTGCTTTATACCCTGATTCCAATCCAACCACAGAAATCTGAAGACCAGAAACCGTGATATAAAGAGACGTGTCGTGGTCATGTGCTTGTGTGCAGCTATCTGATAAGGAATAATTCTGAATAAAACTGCTCATACTCATTCAACGAAGTATTCAAGTACATTTAAGAAAGGTTCAACCGCAAATGCAATACAAGGAAAAAATGGATCCATCAACAAGCCTGATGGTAGCCATTAACAACAAAATACAGGGAAAAGAACATCAATCTGACAATTCCACATCCTTCAGCTTATCACTTGAATACTTGATTTCCTCAAAAAGTATACGGGTACGCTGGTGATTCGGCTTTTCAATCATCTCTTTGATCAAGACATCCCTTTTCTCAAGAGCTTCAGTTAAAGAACCCATGTGCAGCATCAGAGCCTCGTCATCACACACTCCTTTGTGTCTCTTTATGCCGGCTTGCGTCTTGAGTATCTCCCTTTCTATCATGACGTCTTCGAGCTCTTTCTTGGTATTCTTCAACTGGCTTCTAGCTTCTTCTAACTGCTCTTGACTTTTATCGAGACTTTCCCGATACTTTCTCCTCTGCTCATGTGCCTTTTTAAGCTCCTCGTCTTTAGTCTTCGACTGATCCTTTAACTCGGCATTTTCAATTCTGACTTCATCCCAAGCTTGACGAAGTTGAGCTAATGAATCCTTGCTTCGGGCTAAAGCCTGTTTTGTAATCTTGTGAGCCTGACTAGTGTCATCTGCTCCCAAAGTAAGTTTCCGAAAGTACCGAGCTCGGTCATCAAAATCTTCCTCTTTGTCAGCCAAGGTTTTTTCCGCTTTCAAGGCTCTCTTTTCCAACTCTTTGTTGTCAGCTAGAGCTTTCTGAAGGCATCTGCTCATTCCAGAATTCTCTATCTGCAACTCTCTGACCATTTTCTTCCACTTCTCACATTCTTCAATAGCCACCATAGTGGGTTGTTCTGGCTGTACTGCACATAAAAGAGGTCCCCTTGAAAAGGGTAAAAGCAATTCCTTTACTTTCGTCTCAATCCACCTGTCATATTCAGGATAAGATCTACAATCTCCTTTTCCAAAAACTGCTTTTCCAATTTTGTGCTTATCTTTCCAAGCATTCACTACTTCTACCACCTTCGCATCTTTAGTTCCTGTAAAGAATAAAGATTCTTCCACATCTTGCTCTGTAGGAGGATCCCTGGAAGCATACCCAAACTGTCGGATGGCCAAAACTGGATTATAATTGATCCCTCCTTTTCTGCCAATCAAAGGCACATTTGGAAAATTTCCGCATCTTGTGACAAGCTCTATTCTCAATAACCGGTGATCAAACCATACAATGTTATCAGCAGTTAAACTCATCAATCGTTTAGACCATTTCGCCACATCTTTGGTTTCCACAAAGGCACCTGTCTGAGGCAAATGTTTGAAAAACCAATGACTCAGCAGTGGAGTACAACAACTGACAGATCCTCCCCTCCTTTTCTCATTCTTATAGTGCACAGAATGATAAAAATCTCCTAACAAAGTAGGGACTGGATTTTTAAGAACGAAAACTCTTGTCGCTTGCATATCCACAAAGTCTTGCTGATTGGGAAAGAAAACTAGGCCATATATGCAGAGAGCCAGAATGGAATTGTAAACCGTCCAATTTTTAGCACTTGCAGCCTCCTGGGCCCGTCCAGACAGAAATTCTAAATGAAATCCGCTAACTCCATTTTTACTGCTCACACCACTCTTTATCAATGCCTGATCCATTTGTAGAGCAGCAGCAATTTCTTTTACGCTGGGAGAACTACCAGAGAAGAATGGTATTGCCGACGTAATCGGAATTCCCAAAATAAATGAGAATTCTTCCAGTGTTGGCATCAAAATGTAATCTGGAAAAAGAAAACATCTTAACGAAGGCTCGTAGAACTGCAGCAGAGTGTGTAAAGCATCATGTTCATACTTGGTGATTGTACGGACCATCCCAACCAAATTCCCGTGGCTCTTCTGAAACCTATCAAGAATACCCGGACCAGCCATATCTATAACTTTGAGCAATGAATCCAAAATAGGATCTGGAAACTTGTAAGACACATTGTTCTTTCTCTCGGCGACGATCTCTGTTGAACCCATGGATTGGAATCAGAAATGTATTATGCACCTGAAAATGACAAACATAACTGTTATGATATGATAATGCAATGCAAAAGGGCATGTGATCAGGTAATCAAGTGTCGGTGTCTGTATTGAACTGTGTGCACTGTGTCTCTGTACTGAGTCTGGCAATATCTGAGATGAACACTTAAATCACTGTCATAGGATACAATGTCTGAAATCATCATAGAATCACGAGTAAGGTAGGTAGGAGGCTGGGTTTCCTGCAAACCTGTAAACATCCCGCCCATGCTCACATGTGGTTCTTAGAAAATAAGGCTTGTCAGCTTCGGAGGTTTGAGAAGCAATAGCACATTCAGCCCGTAGGATACAATGCTATGCCAATCAAAGAGGTCGTCCACTGACTCCCCTTAGAAAATAAAGGTCATCCTATGCAAGTTCCAAAGTGGGCCCTCGGGTGCGAATGGGTTTGCCACAGAATGTGGTCTGCCATTGTCACCACTAAAGAGGGATATTTCCACTAAGGTCCTCATGATCGGTCACTAGAGTCGACAGCTCTCTAGATCTACACCCTGGAATACGCAAGATGCGTATGCCACGACGTGTCCCAAGATAGCCTCGTCTAGCTGTGAATTTCGTGAACACCCAACGCACTCCAAACGGCACGTAGGTCCCACTACTCTCCACTCTAATTCTAAGTGTATACTCAAGCCTGTGTAATGGGCTTATCTCTCAGAAATCCCATCCCGCCAAACAGAAAATAGCACAGTCCAACACAACAGTAATAATATGATATGTAATGCTAAAAAGCAGTAAATACAGTAATGTACAGTAAAGCAGTAAATAACCATACAATAAAATGGTAAATATAGCACAACATTATCAAAGTTAACACCCAATGAAAGAAAAACAAACAAGCGCTAGGATTGACTCGCTTAGGATGGACCAGCAATAGGTCAACCTGTCCCCAGCAGAGTCGCCAGCTGACGCTCCCGGGATTTTCATCCAAGTACAAACGCGAAAGTGGCACCGAACAGAGTCGCCAGCAATGTGTATTTATCCCAAGAGAGGGAAAGGAAACACCGCGTAAACCTGAGAGAAAGGAAAAGCATGGTCTTGCGACCAAGAGAAGTGGGTAAGGGAGTCGGTTACGCGAGAGGAAGGTATTAGCACCCCCTCACGTCCATCGTACCCGATGGGATCCACGCTTGCTTGTCTCGATCAAAGGGTGTAAAGAAAGGAATACTGAGAAAGAACTGAAAAAGGAAAGGAGAAAGAGAAACAAATGTAGGGAAAATAAAAGAAGTGCTCGCATGGGCCCTACCCCACTGCCTACGTATCTCATCGGGAGCATGAGAATCAGAGCGACGTAGTTCCCCTCACTAGGGATGAATTGTTTGTGTTTTTTAGAGAACGGCTGACGTTCTAACTCAGGTGTTGCAGGCTCGCTGGTCCGAGTGCGTTACCATCTTGCAAGAGAACGAGTAGAAGCGCGTTCGTGCGTTGAGAGTGAATGAGGTGAGAAAAGAATTCCCGAAGGAAAGACGTTATTGTTTGTTTTTGTCTTTTAAGAGTTTTTTCATTTGTTTGCATATGATAGTGTATCTGAATCTTAGTCATTGGAATGTGTACATCCTCACATTCCAAGATGGAATGGGTAAGAAAGCACACTAAGAGTGAAGAAGACCCCCACACTTAGTTCCAATTGTCAAGGTTCAAACACACTAGCATACTTGTGTTTATTAAGTGTTTTTGTTGATTAAGAAATGAAGAAGTGCTTTTTTATTATTTGCACCTTCAACAAGTATTGCATTTAAGTCCCTCATACAAGATCAAATGTTTAACACATTGACCCAAGATGGGCTATATGCTACACATTCTAAGATTACAAGAGAAGACCCCTTATAACCTTTTCTTTATATGAAAGGCCTAAATGCAATAAATGCCTACCTTTATTAGATATTTTGAATTTTCTTTGGGATGAGAAAAGAGACTCAAGAGAGGGTAAAGGTAAAAATCTATATAGACTAAGACTCAATCCTAATTGATTAGTTAAGGGAGTGATCCTAAAGTTTGTGAGGTTTCAACCTAAAGTCTAAAGAAAGAATGAATTAAACAATTCACTTCCAAAGTAGAAGATGAATTGTAATTCAAAAAGGGAAAGTAATGAGTTATTAAAGAAAGCACATAAATGCTTAACAAAACACAAAATGAAATTGTAAAAGAGAAAGGATAGAAGTTGAATGTGGATTCCTTATCCACACTCCATTGAAACTTACCAAAGCCCCTACATGGTTAGTAAACATGTATAAGAAGTATAAGAAGTAAAAGAACATGTAATGCATCATAAAACTCAAAAGAATTAAATGAGAAACCAAATACTAGGACCACAATCAGAATGTACATCATATGGACAACAAATGAATATCATCATACAAGTACAAGTGAATAGGCAACAAACATCATCCATTAGCATTTAAACATGTTACAAGAAGAAAGGGTAGATGAAAGATGGAAAGAAATGAAGAAGACATGCATAAATGGAACATGTAAATCAACAACCAGAATTGAAACTAAATGGAAAATGGTTTATAAACATCTCAAAAGTATTTATGAATCAACTTCAAGGCATTCAAGAAGTAATATGAGAAGAATTGAAATGAAAATTCCAAAAAGAAAGTGCAAACAAAACATGTTAATGATGCACAAAGTTCAAATTGAAATGAACATGTAAAGATGACCTATAATGTGTATCAAAGACCTATAATATCATATGAATGACTCACACAACTATGCAAATGCTCATACAAATATGCACAAAAGAATTCATGCAAACATGCACTAAAGATTACAATGATATAACATGTCATAATGCCTTAAATGAAATGCATCAAGCAAAAATCAAATGTCCTCATGAAAATTATGAAAACATGGTATTGGAGTTCACTAACCAGAGATGAATCACATATCAAAATAGCATATCAAAATTCAAAGCAAAATGACTTCAAACAAAGCAATTAGGTCAAGTTGAAATGTCATGCAAAGTGGTACAAATATAGGCATCAAGACATGTCATAAAGTGACCTAAAAAATCAAACAAAAATCCTCTAACATGCTTCAATGTATTAGTGAATTAATGCAAAAAGAACCATGCCAAAACAGTTTGTAATGAGCAAGAACAAAATTAAACAAATTCAAGTATCATGCTTAGGATACATCTAAATGGAAATTCAAAGAAAATTATGGAACAGGGGCAAAATGGTCATAAAATCAGAAAATAAAATCATAGAAAATTTCCTAAATGTTTTAAGAATACACATGAATTTTTGTAGAATTTTCCAATATGTTTTGGTATTTTTAAAAATTAGAAATCAAACGTGTAGCAAAAATGGAAAAAATAAAATGGAATGTAAATGTGAATGGGGGTGCATGCCTAGTAACTATTCAGTTCAAATTACATTGGGCCTTGAAAACATGGGGTGTGGATAGCAAAATAGTCTAGGTCCATTAAGCGCGCAAAACACCATAACTACCATGCTCCTCAGTCAACACAAGTCAAAGCAACTACAACCATCAGATTAGGTCAAGTCCACACAAAGGTCAAAGTAAACAAAATCAATGATCACGCGTGGAGGAACACAACAACTAACATGCACTGCACCATAAAACGTTTAAGTGAAATCAGAAATAATGCACGTGAGGTGCATGTGTGTTTTAATGCGCTGGCAGTTCCTCCACCCTTGGATTTCACAAATCAGACGGCTGACATTAAAACTGAACATAAAACCCTAAAATGAGGTCACCGGCCGGAGAGGGACCTCCGGTCACCCTCTCCGGCGAGAACCACCACCTGCAACTTTCACATCACCACAGAAATGCACGATATTCATACCAAAATGAAGCTGAAGTTAAGCAGGTCATGAATACACACTTATTTTTCACATAGCAATCACACACATAGAGAAACGAAGAGATGAAATCATGCCCTAACTTTTCAAACTATGCCTTTAGAAGGCCTATCAACTAGCCGGAGTAAGCAGAGCTTCTATCAAGCTTATATTAACAAAAACAAGTCAAAATTAAGGGGAATCGAATAGAAAAAGGTTGAGTGATAAAACCTGAAAGTATGGAGAAATTGGAGATGCTGAGAAAACCAGAGATTCTTGCTTCCCTTTTGAGCTTCACTTGGCCAAATAAAGGCTTTCAAACTCTGAAGAGTGATAATGAAGATGGATTTGCAGTGTGCTTACTTCAACAATCCAAAGCTGCTTCAAGTTCAGAGATGATTGAAGATGAAACTTGAAGGTGGAATTAGAAGAGAATGATGAACTCGTGCAATGGAGAGATTTGATGAAAAAGAGTGGGAGAATCAGAGAGAAAATTAGAGAGTATTTGGCAGTGAAATGAGAAGAATGAAGCTGAAAATGAAATTAGAGAGTGAGGTTTTGCTTTATAGTAAACTCTAACCATGGTTTAATGAGTGAGTTAACTGAGTTGAAGTGATTTAGGTGAGTCCATCCTAACTAACTGAGTCAAGTTAGTTAGGGGACGAGCTGTGATATAGTGATGATGATCTATGGCAAGCTAGGGTGGCTTACAAAGGATCAGTGGTGGTGGTAAACTCATGTGTGAGCTGCAGCAACATAAACTTGCTCTACAAGTTTCATTCTTTCCACTTCCATGTAATGAGCCTGAGCAGCACGTGCAAGCAAGGACAATGTTAGTTCTGAAAAGGCAAAGTGTCATAAGGTGTGGGATATGTGCATACACTTTGAAATAACAACAACAACAACACCTGTTTTTTCTGATTTTATGACAGTTTGGAACAATGGAGATATGGTGGTTTTGGTGATGATTTTGTCTCTACCCAATGGGTGGTTTGATGTGTTTTTGAGGTCATTGGAAAGAAGAATCATAATAGAACAACTTTGGTATGAGAAATGAATTGAATTGAGGCTTGGAATAGGTTGAAAAAAGGATTGGAACACACAAATTTGGAACTGATATAAGGGCGTGGCAAGCAAGTCATGGCATGGCAACTTGGCACACAAAATTTCAGCACAATCAACATGACTTTGAACCAATATATCTCCACTATAACTTGATCAAATGGAATTTTGTCCAACATGAGTATTGAAGATGACACTACAAGAAACAACTTTGATGTTGAAAAGTTTTTCATTTGAGGCCTTTAACCATGAGAAAAATGAGTGGACATTTGGCCCACCACATGTTTGTTAAAATGACTGCGCGCGTGACCTGAAAATCTTGGTCATGACCTAGTTTTGAACCTACTTTGCTCAAACTTTGATCAATCATATCTCCCTCAATTTTTATCCAATGGAGAAGTTCTACACATGGATTTGAAGCTTAAAACAAGATCTTTCATTGAGGCAGAGTGGATTTTTCATTTGGTGCTCCAAATTTAAATGGCCTTGGTTCAAATTCTGATGCAAAATGGCCAAAACTTGCTATTTTTAGTAACCCTACTTCATCCAAAAATGGCAACTTTCCACATCTTGATTTTTTCATGATTCCTTTGGAGTTTCTTGACCAAATTTTGTACATTGGACACATGTAACATGAATTTCATGAATTTGGGCTCAAAAAGTCAAGAGTTGACTTTTTCCTCTGATTATTTGACTTTGCCCCAATTTCTCTGATTCTTGATCTTTCTTCCAATTGAACCACTTCTAAAACCAATTGAGATGCAATTTTCCACATACATACACTTAAGGACATATAGAATACCATGACATCAAGTTTTGCCCAAAAAAGCAAAGATTCCCTGATTTAACTGGAAACCCTAATTTTGGCCCCCTCTGGTTAGGAGGTAAAAGTGCAGTCTCCAATTTCAAATTCCTCAGAGTATGTTGTGTATCCTCTTAAAGGATGATGAGATATACCATTTGGGAATGATTTTGAATCAATGAGCTATCTCTTTTGAGGGTTTTCCTTCAATTTTTTGAACCTCTTGCATAGTGAAAGATGTAGTGCTTCAATCTCCCATTGAATCTCACTTCCTTGAGGTTTTGGAAGATCAATTGAGATAGTATGAGACATGAGAGACCTCTTGGCTTGCCTTGAGGCAACTTGACTGACCTTTTTGTGCTTTGAATGATCTCTTGATTGTCCACCTCCCACCTGACCACATGCCCTGATGGTAAGAAGGATGCCATGTTTCATTTTTCTATGTTAAATGCAATGCAATGCTAATGAGATGGATATGATATGATAAATGATAATGCCATGCTATGATGCCAAAAGGGAAGAGCAAATTTTGGGGTATTACAATAAGGTGCAGGATTTTGATGCCTGGTCCATGGTGGTGTTTGCCGGTGTTTCCTTGGTGTATTTGTGTGTTTTGTATTCTGTCCTGTTTGTCTCTTGGTTGTTCTAGGTCTTGTCTGTCTTTTGTTTTATCATGTCCCTGTAATGCCGATTGTACTTTGTTCTATCACGAATAAAATTGGTTCTTTTTTATATGATTGCTATGGCTTATAATTGAAATCTCAGACTCACATATTTATCATAATATTTATTACCTTTTTTATTATGACAAAAGGGGGAGAAAGTATAGATTTTTATATACCTAATTTTTTATGAATCAAACCCAAACATTGTAAATGGTTGAACTAACCCTCGTTTTAGAGGATATCTTGTTAGTTGATTTTCATTCCGGAAAATATATATCATATCAGAAACTCCTAAAATAATCAGAACAAAATGCTTGAAGCTCAAACTCTGAAGATATGCTAGTTCTGAATCATCTTATCAGAAGTACATTCAACTTATCAGAAGTGAAACTCACCAGAAGTTTGAGAAACATGGAAAGATAAACTAGTTCTTCTGAACAAAAGGATCATCTAGTTCAACAAAAGGATAATCGAGGAAGTGTTCTTTCATTCTGATTATCTCTTTTAGAGTTGTTTGACTCAGGGGGAGCTTTGTGCCTCTTTCTGATATACGCTTTGGTGATTACCCGACAAAAATTATTCATCAAAATATAATGTTTCTTCATCATCAAAAAGGGGGAGATTGTTAGAACAAGATTTGGTTATGCATCTATATATCTATGTTTTGATGATAACAATTGAGTATTTGTGCGAGAACAATTTTTGTACTCTAACATTTGTTATTCTGAAGTTTTAACAAACAGGTTCTAACTTCTGATAAAGACCATTCTCATGTCATTCTGGTATGACAAGTCGCTTCTGCGCCAAAGAAGCAAGGCTGCTTTTGTATCTGATCACATTCAGAAAGATTCTGAGAAGACAATATGTTGCTACTGCAATGCTCTCTTGGATTCTACTTCTGAGCGTGACTCTGATGTTCTACTTCTGAAGCCTGTTTAGCTTCTGAAGTTGTTCTCTTATAAAGACTAAGTGCTGAAGATTCTGAAGACAAGGTTCTGCTGAACGAGTTCTGAAGATTCTGAAGACTTAAGGGTTCTGAAGAGTAAGGGTTCTGAAGACTAAGTGCTGAAGATTTTGAAGACAAGGTTCTGGTGAACGTGTTCTGAAGATTTTTAAGACTTGAGTTTCTAAAGACCCAGTGATCAATTCTTATACTCATGCTTCAAACTTCTTTTACCAGAAGCCTTTGAAGGACAGAAGATAAGATCAAAAGTTTATGAGGGAATAGTACATAGTACGTATCAAAACGTTCCATTCCACTACCATCCCACTACTCTGATTTTGAGGTGAAAATGACAGATTTTATGTACGAATTTCATCCATGCGCAAAGACATTCCTTCTAGATGCCAACTCATTTTCAAGACTATTCCTAAGATGCCCTCCAACGGATCTTTTACTGACTATATAAGGATGTTATTACTTGAAGAAAAAGCACAACAATTGAACTACAACAACAACGAAATATTCTACAGTGTGCATATTTTTCTTTAAGTCATATGTGATATTCATTGTGTTTACCATGCTTGTGTAGAAGCAATTTCCTTGTAAACAAACTTTTCTTTCAAACAATTATTTGTATTTCCTTAAGAGACCAGTTGGGTCAGGATTCTTAAAAAGACTAGCACAGTGAGTCTTAGTGGTTGTTAGTCACCAGCAGTTGCTTGTGCAAATTGTAATCAGTTGATTATAGTGGATTAAGTCCTTGTGTATAAGGCAAAATCACCTTGGTAGGGTGGAATAGATTTGCTTGATAGTTTTTAAGTGAACCAGGATATATCGTGTGTCTCTCTCTTGATTTGTTTTTTGTGGTTTTTGTTGAGTTTCTTAAAAAGTTTTCATTTTTAAAACCCAATTCAAACCCCATTTTCTTGTGTTTTTCTCACACCTTCAATAACAACCCATATGATTTTGGTTTGGGTATCGGATTTTAGTTTCGCAACTCGCGGACTCGTTGACCAAACTCATTGATGTGACATTGATAATTTATTTTTATATTATTATTTTAAATAAAAATATAAAATTAAAAACTCACTAATAATCATAATGTTTAATTTTTTTTATTATCCACCAATAATACAAGTAGATCAATGAGTTTACGTAATTTTACGACTAAATCTTATTTATTTTCTTTTCTTTTGTATCATTTCAAACTTATATATTTTATGAAAATAACGTATCTTGTTGAATTTTATACTTTTATCAAGTGTTACGTCGTGTTGATGAATTTTATTAGATATTATATGATGTGTTTCAGCGAATTTGAGTTTAGAAATAAATATTATAGTATTAAGTTGTGTTACAATTTTTTTAAACTTTAAAAAATAATTATTAAAAAATAATTTTTATTTGAAACACAACCCGTGAATCCAATCCAACTCAATCCATAAATGAACAAGTCGGTTCGGGTTGTTGTGTTAAAGTGGGTACTCATCCAAGTCCCACGTCAAGTAATGTGAAGAAAAAATGAGTAAAAGGTTATTATAAATATAGAGAGTTAGTTTGATTTTAATTACCACAACAACTCTAGTCTTACGGGTGTACTGGGGATTTGGGTAGTTGTGTGTATAGAGAGGGTTTATAATTTTTCCGTACAAAAATTACGGTGAAAAGTGTTTTCTGTTTTTCCGTATAAAAATAGTTGTTGGGAGGGTTTTCTATTTTTTTGTTCAAAAATAGTTGCTGAGAGGGTTTGCAATTTTTTCATCCAAAAATTGCAAGTTAATAATAAATTTTTAATTGTGAGTTTATTTTATTTTATTTGTATCAATTATTGGAGATTTACTCTAGTTGTATTCCCAACAACTGGTATCAGGGCAAAAGTTCCAACCAAGGGAGGAAATCACAAGTTTGCTATCATCTTATTTAATTTGAGTTTTATTTTCTTAAACAATATTATGGCTACATTGAAGTTGGATATTCTTTTATTTGATTGGAGAATGGATTTCCCCTTATGGCAATGCACGATACAAGACTATTTGGTCCAACAAGGTCTTGATTGTGCTTTGGAAAAGGATAAACCAAGTGAGATGAAAGATTCGAATTGAAATTCAATACAAAAAAGGCAGTGAGTACAATTTGGTTGGCACTTGTTCCACAAATTAAAGTGACGGTGTTGAAAGAAACCTTTCCAAAGAAATTGGGGGATTTGTTAGAAAGCAAGTTTGCACCAACCATACTAATCAACCGATTGATGATGAAAATGAATTTATACTCATTGAAGATGGAAGATGAAGGTAATGTATTTGATCATATTAATAAATTTAATGAGTTGGTATCTAGAATCATGAATGCAGGGGAAGATATCAAAGATGAAGAGCAAACACTACTTTTGTTGGCTTCACTACCCAAATCTTACAAATCATTAGTGCAATCAATGTTAGCAGGGAAGCACACTACAGTTAGATAAAGTAGTGAAATCATTGAGAGTAAACAAATGATGG
Organism: Lathyrus tuberosus; assembly: GCA_022829125.1. Classification (NCBI taxonomy): domain Eukaryota; kingdom Viridiplantae; phylum Streptophyta; class Magnoliopsida; order Fabales; family Fabaceae; genus Lathyrus; species Lathyrus tuberosus. The sequence goes on along the minus strand of JALAZF010000426.1, from coordinate 675,942 downwards.
GTATTGATTAATCTTCCGAAGAAAATCAGGTACTAGTAGCCAAAGGAGGACACAAAAAGAACTATGGTGATCAATATGGTAGAAATTTTCAACCAAGATATATGAGTTCTGTCGAGTGTCATTATTGTCAACAATATGGTCACATGCAATCTAGATATTCATATTTTATAGAGGATGCGCGAAGCATAAATAAGAAGACAGAAGAATTGAAAAACGCTCCTTCTGTAAATATGGTTAGTTGTGTAGACAATCTTTTAGCTTGTGAGGATGAACGTGACTATGAAGTGAAAAGATGTGAGACTTTGAATGAAGGGAGGATATGTTGTGTTAAAGTGGATACTCATCCAAGTCCAACATTGAGTAATATGAAGAAAAAAGGAGTAAAATGTTATTATAAATATAGAGAGTTAATTTGATTTTATTTACCACAAAATAGCTATTGAGAGAGTTTGCAATTTTTCCATCCAAAAATTTAAAGTTAGTAATAAATTTTTTATTGTGCGTTTATTTTATTTTATTTGTATCAACTATTGGAGATTTACTCTGGTTATATTTTCAACACGGGTAAATTTTGACAATAAAATTAAAAGTTAAATGACGAACCTAAATCATTAAAGTTTGAACGGGTTAGGACAAATCTGATCCAACCCAATATATGTACACTCATATGAGAATATCTAAATAGGTTTCACAAAAAAATATGAACTCATTTCTTTTTTGTAGAGCATTTTCAATGAGGTACAAAAGTAGCTTAAATAATATAAAGTATAAAGCATCCTATCACCATTAATATAAGTTACATTATTTTTTATTACCATGGGGAAATATCTATATGAATTTCATAAGTGTGACAAATCCATAAAAACATTAATATAATGTACCAAGCTCAAAATAAAATCCATAAAAATAAAATTGGAGATGATCTTAAAAGAGATATGACAAAAATATAAGTTTTATTATCAATTTAACAAGTAAATGAGGTGAAAAATGTTTCCTCTCATTCAATACTTAGAACAATCAGTAGATTTGAACGAGACAATATTATTTTTTAGGTCATAGCCAACTAAATAGTTCACTTGTGCAAGGTTTCCGAAGATTCCAAAATTACGCTTATGAGGGAAAAAAGTAAAGCATTCAACCCCTTTAGATACAGATCTAAAGTAGCCTTTAGAATCCAATTTAACATCTCCGCCACTAAAATGTACAATAATGGCAGGAAAATTAGGTTTGGATTTGGTTTTTTTTGATGTGGTATTATAACAAAGGTTATATTCATCATCATGAAAGCGCTCTAGTTTAACCGCTTTTTTAACCGCTGATTCTAACCTATGGTAAAAATGACGCGGAACAAAAGTTACAGTTGTAGCAGAGTCAAGTAGGATGTTATGTGTAGACGCATTTACTCCTTTATTCTTAAACCCACTATACTTTATTCTTTTACTTCCCACGCTTATCGCTTTCAAATTTAGATAGTAATAATCATCTTGGTGGTTTCCTATCAATTTGACCATAGGAGTGGAAACAACATTATTACCAGAGACAATAGCAGCATCTCCAAAATTGAGCTTGCTAGATGAATTAACATTTCTTTCATCAACTAAACAATATGAGAATCTTTCCTCAATGGAAGATCCTAATTGTTTTATAAGTGACAAAGGCCCAGTTCCAAGACCAATTATACCTGAACTTTTCCCGCTATAAAATAGAGTATTGTTGTGTCCACATCCTATCATAATTTTAGGAAATGAGACAATAGATCCAGAAGTGGACTCTATTGTAATTGTCTCCAAAATAAGATTTCCTTGAGTCGTTGCACTAAGACCATAATCTAATGTATATTCACAAGCATCTCTATCATTAGAACAAGAAGTTTTTGCTTCCGTAGATTTACATCTACTAGAAGAACATGGAATATTTTGGTAACTCGAGGATTTTAAAGGATTAAAAATAGGAGATGTTTGATTGTAACATGTATTACAAGGCTTACATTGAAGCCATATTAGGTTACTACCTGAATCAAAATAACCATAGACCTTAAATGGTGGGGTACCAACATAATAACTCATAAGATAATCGCCACCTTCATAGGTCAAGGACGATTCAAGTTTGTTTTTAGTAAGAGAAAATTTTCCGTTGATATAATTGGAACGGTTGATAGAACGGTGTACAGCATTGATAATTTGTTGGGATTTAGTTTGGGTAGGATTGTAGAGTGGTGATTTATAAGAATCACGATGAATAAGTTCTACACTAAAACCATTGTTTATAGCATGAGAACAGACTATTAAGCTAAAAAAGCAAAAGAAAATAATGATAAAAGATGAAACTTGTGACATTGTTCTAGAGATATCAATGAAAACTTTTTATCCCAATTTATATTGTTGCGCTGCTTCTTATAAGATTAGAATGCATATCTGTAAAGATAAGAACAAGTAGAGCGTTAAAAAAAGTGAATATTTGTTTAATCATATGTTTATTATATTTTTAGTAAAAAATTATTATACCTATTTTAGAAATTTGATTTAATTTTATGGGAAAAAAAGTTTGATTTGAATATTTTTACTTAAATGCCAAAAAAAATGAAAATATAAATATTTTATTGTATGTATTTCATATTTATATATTCTTTCCTTTTACTATTATATAAAAATGTTATCTTTAAATAATCGATTAATCTTATCTATATAAAGGTCAAATACATCAATCAAACAATTAATTATTTTAATGAACATGAAAAGAAAAGTTTTATTTATAATAGTAATAAGTGAGAGAACATTTGATTTGAAAGATACTTTTTTAGTTTAGTTCCAAAAATAATTTAGTAAATACCATGATTTGATTAAATGCATTTGTAAAGAAGATTATACCTCAAATACATAAATATTAATTTTCAAAATAATAACGAAAATTTGTAATTTTAATTTCGATGCGTCAATTTTGGCTAAGGGAGTTAAATTCCTCATGAAAATATTTAGGCTTGTAATTATAGTTCATATATTTTAGCCCAACCACAAAACTATTCCCTCAAATTTAAATTTAAAAACTTTTGATCTTACTACCATATTTGCACTCAACAATAAGTTTTTCAACAATGAATAAGAACAACCAAATCTCGAGCATTAAAAATAAAAATAATGAGTATTCATTTAATCACATGTTTGTTATGTTTTTTTAAAAAAAAATTATATAAGATAACTACTATACCTATTTTAAATATTTGATTAGACTTTATTGAGAAAAAATGATTTGATTTGCCTCTTTTTACCCAATATGAATAATATATTTATAGTTAATGCAAAATAACCTTAAAATGAAAATATTTAGTCATGTACATTTCATATTATTCTTAAGAAATTACTCCCTTCTTCTTATAATAGGTGTTCTTTTTTCTATTTTTATTCGTCTCAAATTATTTGTCCCTTTAAAATATTGATGTGATATTTATTATTTTTTTCTATTAACTAACCCTCATTTATTGTATTTTAAATCATGTAACTATTCAACAACTTATTATTAATAAGGTTATTTTAGTAAATAATATCTATTTTATCATTGAAATCAACACAATTAGTTACTATCTTAAAAAGTGTAAAAATCTTAAAGAATAGTATATCTATTGTCAGACGGAGGAAGTAATATATATATATTCTCTCCTCCTGTCACTATTATAAAAAAATATTATCTTTTTAGATTTATTAAATAATTAATTCATTTGATTTATATAAAAGTCAAGTATATCAATTATTTAATTAATTAAAAAATGATTTTTTTTTTTTGTATAATAGTGATTAGAGAGAATATATATTTTTAAATAATTGCAATGCTAATTTTTATTTTAGTTTCAATTTTTTTTAATAAATATCACGATTTGATTAAATACACCTGTAAAAAATTAAATTTCCAATGAATAAATATTAATTTTTTTAAAACAATAAAAACTTGCATTTTAGACGTATTTAGACGTATTTTCAATTTTAGATATTTTTAAACAATTATTGATATATTATAGGTTTATAGTAGATATTCATTTTTCCACGAGTTTATTATTCTTTTGATAAAAAATTATATATTTTAACTATTATACATATTATAAAGATTTAATTTGACTTTCTTAAATCAAAAAGATTTGATTTAAATTTTTTGCTTATAAATTCAATAAAAAAATATTAAAAATGGCAATATTTTAATATTGAATAATTTCATATTCTTCGTAGAGACTAATATGTGTACTGCATTCAATCACAATTATAAAAAAAAAAATTTCTTTTTAAATTTATTATAATATATATATATATATTTGATCTATATAAAAATCAAATATATAAGTTATTCAATATTAAAACACTTTTTAATAAATATCATGATATGATCAAATACATATATATATATATATATATATATATATATATATATATAATCGTGAAGGCTGGATTAGATCCTGTGAATGGCCGAAAAGATCGTCTGAGATGCTGGGCGTATGAAGAGGAGGAGAGGGTGTACCTGCAAGGCACTCCGACGCTCAAGTAAGAAAGGGTCAGAGAAAAGGGGGGGCAAGTACAAAAGTATGAGTTCTTAGGATGATTTTTGGATACCTGACCCTCTCAATCGAGAGGGTATATATAGTGCCCCCTGCGCGTGGCCAACGGTCCTATTTTCGGGGCGAAATACCCGTTTTCCCGAAGAATATGTAACTGCCCAAAACTAGTCATTATGTCGGGCCTGGTGTCCAAAACTAGTCGTTGCGTCAGGCATAAGCATAGTTTTAGGCACATGCCCTTAGCTGTTCGGGGACTGATGAAGCCGTATGGAACGGGCAGAGGTTCCGGGGAGAAGCGATGCAATCCTTGCTTGGTTGGAGGGGCAGAAAGGTAACTTTTGCCCCTTTGTGGATTGGACTTAGGCAATTGGGCCGTTCTAGGAGCAGAAGTGGATTGGGCCATGCCTAGCCATTGGTCCAGTCCAGAACAGGAGCCCCCTAAGTCATTGCTCTCGAGCATGGGAGTGATGACTTAAGGACAGCCTGTGGTTCTGGGGAACTAGTGTGGAGTCGTCGTTTGGTGACGGGGGAAATTGTCTTGTGGTGCCCGTGACCCCCGATGTTTGTGAGATCCGTGTCCGTGTCTGGCTTGCCCGTCGTACGGGGAGACTAACGGTTAGGAAGAATTGAAACGTTGGGGCGCGACGTGTGCCTCGAGCCCTGTGCTGCAGTGACTAGGTAATGATGGCTAGTCTACAACCATTATGACCTACGAGGGCGTGCCACTGCACGTGCCCCTCAGTATAAAAGGAGAGAGACACAGGCCATTTGGAACTTTCGTTTCTCTCTCTTCTTCTTCGTCTTCCTCAGAGCATTTACCTGCCGCCGCCGTCCGCTGCTTCAACCGCCGCCACCAGTTCCGAGCAACCGTTTTTCAGCCTTTTTCATCAAGTAAGTTCACAGATCTAGTGTTCCTTTGCCTTTTTTATGGTTGTTTGTAGATTGCATGTGGCTAGGTTTAGGCTTAGAAGACGAATTGCTGCTTTTCCCGCTGGCTGTTGGTGGTTGACGGTGGCTAAGCCATCTTCTGCCACCGACGAGGCCGCTGGATCCCTTAGATACTTCGCGAGTAGGGCGGTTTTCGGCGTCGTCGCGATGACGATGCATGTGTAACTGTCGCAATTAATCAGATTCTGGTGCTTCAACGAAGTTTCTGGGGAACGTTTGCAGTTTCCAGTGAACGTTTGCAGTTTCCGGTGAACGTTTGCAGTTTCTGGTGAAGCTTCAAACGGAAACTGGGAAGTGGCCCGAGGAAGTTCCTCGTACGGGAGTGGTTTGTCCCGAGTGTCTCCTCGTGGGAGACTCTCGAGTTTTTTGTTTGATGTTAGGGCTTAGGTCGGGGACGTCGTCCTCATCCCTTTGCGTGCCGTTTCGCTTGACTAGCGGTGGAAGGGTGGATTTGATTCTTCGTCGAATTCACTTTTTTCTCTGCTTTTTAGGTGATCGATATGGAGACAGGGCTAGATGGGGAGATTTTACTAGACTCATCTGAGGAGAGCTCCTCGGAGAGTAGCAGTACAGAGGCTTCCACTGTCCCCAGTGAGGTCGGGGAGGAGGTCGTTGAGGATTCGACGGAGGAGTGGTCGGTGGCTGAGCCTGCCGAGCACGTATCTACTTTTGCGACGTATCTGGGGGATGTCTTCAAGGTCGTTGGGCCTGAGGGGCAGTGGAAGGTGCACTTCCCCTTCGAGGATGATAGGGTTTGCACCAACTTCAGGGAGCGTTTCACCATGTACAAATACGCATTTAAAGAGCTGGGATTGAGGCTGCCCTTCACCAATTTTCAGCAGTCAGTCTTCGTGCACCTGGACCTGGCTCCATCGCAGCTGCATCCCAACTCGCTGGCATTTATTCGTGCCTTCGAGTTGACGTGCAAGTACTTGCGGATAGGGCCACTCTTCCTCTGTTCTTCATGTCTTTCATCTTCAGCGGCAGTTGACGGGGAGGAGGTATGGCTGGGTTTCGTTGAAACAGCCCCGTAAGCTGTTCAAGCCCTTTTCATAGTCAATTCGGACATTCAAGGAGAGGTTCTACATTTTAGAGCCTGTGTCGGAGATGGCCCAGGACAGTACGTATATCTGGGCGGTGTCCCTTGATGAGGACGTCAATGATATGCGCGATGAAAATGGGAAGCAGATCGGAAAGAGAGAATTCAAGTTTCCCTTTCACTAGGGACCTGGCCACTTCTCCAAGGAGCCCAATGAGTATGTTGCTCAGCCGCACATGCTGGACGGGCAGGATTCTGTTGCCTATGACACGCTGGTGAACTTTGTTAACTCTTTCCGGCTTGCTAAATGCTGGACGAAGAAGGGGTCCCTGATTTACGAGGAGGACGGTAGCCAGCGCGTGGAGTATCATTTTATTAACACCAAGGTGCTTTTGGAGTGCAAGACTCATGCGGATGCCTATAAATTGCTTGGTGTCATACCCCAAATTTTACCCTCATATCCTCTGATCATTTTTTCACATCATTTTAAGCCAATCATTTGTGCATTTGCAGTCATCTAGATCATTAATCATAGTCACACTTTTTTTCGTCTCATTTTATCACCTTTTCTTTTTATTTCTTGTTCGATCATTTTATTGAATTTTAGAATTTTTCTCTTTTAATTTAGAATTTATTTTTTATTACTCTTAAAATCACTAATTTAATTTACAATTTATTTCTTCTTTTTTCTCAATATATGTTTTAGTCATTTATTTCTATTATTATTTTTATTATTACTATTATTTTCATTTTACTTATTATTATTATTTTCATTATTATTTTCTTTTTTTGTTATTTCATCATTTTTTATTATTATTATTTTTACTTTTTTTTTGCATTTTTATTATTATTAATATTGTTATTATTATTATCATGAATCTTTCTTTTCAAAACCTATCCCAACCTTTGTGCTACTTTTTACAAATCCAATCCCTGCTACAAGAGAACACATCCTAAACCTCCCAAAAAGCTTCCTACACAGTCCAAAACCGTACAAACGTTCTGCAAGGCCAATGTACCACATCACCCAATTCTGCGCTGCTCCTACTCTTCAACAAAAATCACGCCCAAAACCAGGACATAACACGCCACCCTACTCCTCGAAAAAAAAAGGAAAAATTTTGTTCCATGAACTTGCAAAAAACATACGAATGGTAAGCGACAAGAAGGTGAAACACGACATCAGTACAAACCAAAACCCGTTGCTAAAGCCATAAAACCTGCAGAAAGCGTACCAAAAATCAGCAATGAAAGGAGAGAGAACTTCCAAAATCCAAACTGAGAAATTAATAAGAAGTTGGGTTGTGAATCGCGCAGCAAGAAGGTTGAGTTCATCGAAAATGACTTGCTCATTTTCTTTGATTCTTTTGTCGTGACAACTCTGCCATCTACGATATTTCAAACACAAACCTTATCCCTCATACACCCATTTTTCACACTACCAAATAACCTCAACTAGGACCACCCTCCTTCGTTTCACCCCCCAACCATTAACACAACTCTTCTTTTTCTCTGCAACGTACCAAAACCCTCGCCTCCTTCTTCAACCTATAAATCAATCACCAAAACCACAAATCAAACCTCATATCGAGTGACCTATTTTAAATAAAAACACGAAAGAGGAGGACTGTTAGAAGCTAGAATTCTAGCAGAAACCTCGAATGATTGGCCCTAAGTCTCACACTTTGGGGTAGCCATTCATTCATTCTTTCGCTCCTAAAAATACCTTTAATCAACTTGGATGAATAAGAGCCGTCAAGATCTAGCATGTTGGCATAACTCTTCGAATATTTGATTTTCATCAAGCGTTCATTGCCCATTAGACCACTTTCATATCAATTCGGACAAATAAGGACCGTTAAGATCTAGCATCGTGACATAACCCTTTTGAGCTTTTTTTATCATCAAGAGCTCGTTGTCCAATAAAACAATTTTCATAACAACTTGAACGAATAAGGGCCATTAGAATCTAATACTCTGACGAAACCCTTGAATGACCGGTCTCAAGCCTTGCGCATTGGGATAGCCGGTCATTCCTTTCTTTCATTCTTAAAACACTTAATAAATAACTTGGACTAGTAAGAGATGTTAGAATCTAGCATTCTAGCACAACTCTTGAATCATTGATTACAATCAATGTTCATTGTCCAACAAACAATTTTTCATACCAATCTTGAATGAAAAGGATTGTTAGAGTCTAGCACTCTGACATAACCCTTTGAACTATTGATCATCATCAACTGTTTGTCATTCTTAAAACATATTCAAGCCACTTCTAAACCACTAGCTATTCCAAGAGATAGCCATTAATCTCTTGTGATTTTTAACCCTTCCTTTAACCTTCACCAGAGATAGCCATTAATCTCTTCTCCTTCACCAACCTTTAACCCTTCATTAAAATCCTTTCATAAGAGATAACCATTAATCTCTTCTCCTAAACAATCAATCCACACAAGCTTTGCTTTCAAGCTTTTCACCCGTAAAGCCCGAACTACGGATGCTCTGATTTCTCAAGTTCATCTTGAGAATACGTAGGCATAGGTTTGCGAGATCCTAGCGAGCCACCTTTTCTTTTTTTCTACCTTTTTCTTTTTCCACCTTTTTCCTTTACATCCAATGTCTTCTTGGATTCCACCTTTTCCCTTTACATCCAATGCCTTCTTGGATTCCACCTTTTTCCTTTACGTCTAATGCCTTCTTGGATTCCACCTTTTTCCTTTACATCCAATGCCTTCTTGGATTCCACCTTTTCTTTTTACACCCTTTTACCCCGTAGTGAGGTGAACTACGGTTGCTCTGATTCTTTAGTCAGATACATAGGCACGAGATTGCGAAGTCTTGTCGAGCCCTCTAGTAATAAAAACCTTTTGGTCCCTTTTCTTTAAAAAAAATACAAAAATATTTCTCTCTCTTCCCATTCTAAGTAGAAAATTAGAAACAAACCTTAAGCTAACACCATTTAACCCTAACTAAATTGTTCCCGTTGATTACAACGGACGTGAGGGGTACTAATACCTTCCCCTTGTGTAACCGACTTCCGAACTCAGACATTGGTTGCGATGACCATATCTTATCCTTTCTTTTAGGGGTTTTATTCGATATTTTCCCTTTCCCCTTATGGGAATAAATAAAGATAGATGGCGACTCTGTTAAGTCCATCCCGCGGGCGTGTGGTTGCGCTTCGCGAGGTCATTCTTATTTTTCGAGGTACGACAGATGACGACTCTGCTGGGGAAATCTTTGCGCTTGCAAGTTGGGGTCTCGCCTAGTTTTATTAGGTTTTCATATGTGTGTTTAGCTTTTGTTTGTTTCTCTTTCTTCTTTAATTATATGTTTTATTGCTCTTTCATATATATATCTCTATATATCCATGTGTGGGTTTTAGGGAACTGATATCTTGAATAAAGCTCTACACCCGAGTTTTGGAAAAAGAAGAGAGAAAACATAAGGTTAGAATTGGTAGTTAGTAGTGTTAGACTACGAGGGCAAGCTCCTTGTAGCAACTAACATGAAGGCTCCTCTAGAGTAGACCTGTTTGTAGATCTCATTATAAAAATAGCTAGCCTGTTGCGTAACGTTGATTCATGAAGGGCCCATGACTCTAGGTCCCCCATTTAGAACCAGTGTTATTTTGGTGGTTGCGTAATATTGGACTTCAAGGACATCTCCTTGCTCCAACCAATATGAAAGCCCCGATCAGAATAGACCTTTTCGTCACTCTCGTTATAAAATGGCTAGCCTGTTACATGATGTTGATACGATTAAGGTCCATGACTCTGAAACCTTGTCAAAAACTTAGAAGCTATCATATGAGTGGGTTTAAGGGTAATTTCCGTAAAACTATCTTTTAAGAAGCCTACCTAGTAGGATGTTCTAAATTACTCGTGTATCCCACATTCTAACCATACCTACATTGCATTTTCTTTCTGCATCCTGTGTTGCATGATATTGCATATCATTTGCATCCTTTGCATGATTCATTGCATACATTCGTTTTGTCTTGCAACTCATCTCCAGCTGTCTCAATCTTCCAGTGTTTTCTGTCAGTCGTCAAGCTGATTCCTCAACATCGATAAAAGACTAGAGCTAACATCAGATGCAGAATGTCAAGAATAATCATATGTCAGGGCATGAAAAGTGAAGCTTCAGTCAACTTCAGCAAGCCATACTATCCTCCTAAAAGCCAGTGTTTCAGACAGGCCAGCTCACCCCTGTTGCTGATTAGTCACTAGGTCATGCTTCTTGTTGTTTGCATTTTCCTTTCTTTGTATTAGCTATTTGCATTCAAATTATGTTTTTACTTTCGTAATTAATGAAATGAGCATTGCAACTTTTGATTCAATTCATTTGTGTTTTCCATTTACATGTTTATGCTTTCTTTTGCAAAATGTTTTATCTCTTTTCCACTTTCTTTTTGATTGTGCAAAGACTGGAGGGAGGATGATGAAAATTTATACTCATAATTGCTGGTATGCTTTCAAATAAACTTTGCTGACGATGTAAGGCATTGTTTCAATCCCTAAACACTAGAGAAATAAGGAAGTTAATCCCTCTTCAACCCCTTCGAGCCTAGAAGTAGGAGTTTCTTTCTTTACAAGAACCCGTAATTTTAACTTTGGTTATGCGTTCATGCCAGACACCTTTCATATAAAGGTTGCACTCACAAATTTTCCTTCGCACACAGTAAGCAAGTGTCGAAGATGTCCTTCAAGTCAAATTCCAATGACGGTTCACCGTAATCATTAAGTTGTTTAGCCACTTTCCTTACCCAAAGAATGAGCCGAGTCCCTTTCAAGGCAAAAGCTAAGAAAGATGGGAAGCGCATGACTTTGCCTTACACAAAAAAGGTTTGTATGACAACCAAAAAGAGGAAATCTTTAAATTCGTCGTCCTGAAAGTCCTCAATGGCAAAAAAAATTGTAAGGAAGTAGTGACCGCCATTTCAAAAGTCCTTTAACTTCTAAACCATCATCATTATTATCATCAGTTCAATTCCAATCTGTAGGAACTTGAGTGCAAAGTCTGAGTTAACTGAGCATAGGATTGGTAGTTCATCACGAAGATTGGGTGGGCACAAATAAACTTTGAGCCTTTATCCTTTGTTTCATAAACCGTGAACCAGACCATGATACAACCCTCAAAAGACCTAACTGAAGTAAGGTTATTTTGAAAGCATACTATAGCAAGGTTGCGTAAATTGACTCCAAAAGATCTTTGCAGATCAACTGTCTTGGTGCTACCTTGTGCTTTACCTTTTCACTTTAATGTCATGAAGCGCCGTGTTCAGATCAGTGACTCATTTTGTTTTGCATCTTTCAAAAATAATTTTGATTTCAAAAGTTGCATGACTCTGCTTTAAAATTACCATGTTGGTACAAATACTTTTGTTTGTAAATGGCTTTCTTCTCAAGGAATTTTCAAACAATTAAGAAACTTGGTCGGTGATCCTATTAGGGGCAAGTTTTTTCTAAATCCTGTTGAAGAATCAGTTCAAGATTTGTTGTTACAGTGCAATTCCTTCTCAGAATTGGTTTATCCAGAAGACCTTTCAAGACTCAGACTGAGGCAAGCTTTCCAAGAGCACCATGAAACAGTCATTTCTAGAATCAGACAAGCTGAAGCAGTGATCAGTTTATCTACAGTACTCAGCTAATGTGGGGCAATTTACTTGGGGAATCCCCAAGCAACTCTCATTCCTTCCTACAAGGATCATCAACTTAAAGCAGTTTACCAGTGTGGCAAGGATGTGTTCAGCAGTAGCATCTTTAGTCCCCAAGTAGAATGGCAGTGATCTCCGTGTTGAGGAATCAATCTTCCAGTCTTGTCTTCTCTCAGAAAGAGTGGAGCTGTATCGTCAGCATCTGCATTTGCATTGGTCATATATCATAGCATAATTCATACCATATGCATATCATGAGTGTTTCATCCTCATTTGCATTTCTCCCGAGGCCGTGTTGTTATCCGCGTCTTACCTTGTGGTCAAAGTTCAACTTACTTGGCGCCTACCAAAATGGTACATATCCTTTCATTCAGTGTCATTCCTGAATGTTGTCGTTTCCTTGAGCATCTAGTCCTTTTGTTAGATGTTTGACTTCTTTCACCACAGTGTCATTCCTGGATGTTTGTCTCTTTTGATCTCCTGTGCCGTTCCTGGATATCTTATTCCTCTTGTTTCTCCCCATGCTATTCCTGGAAGTTTTGCCTCTCGTATGTAGTCCCCATCAAATTTGTTTGGATGTCTTTCAGTGCCATTTCTGAAAGGTCACAGTCATTCAATGCTATCTTGGATACTATGATTCTTTTTATCCAATGCTTTCTTGGGTATCTCTTTGTTCACATTCCTCCAATGCTTTCTTGGATATTGTGATTTATTTGCATCCAATGCTTTCTTGGATTTCACCTTTTATCTCATTCTCATCTGATGTCTTCTCAGATATTATGAGTTTGCCTTTCATTCGAAACCATTATTGGATGACTGGCTTCTTCACATTCAATGCCATTCTTGAATGTAATCTTCGTTCACATTCATCTAAATCCATTATTAGATATTGTGATTATACCTTTCATTCAAAACCATTATTGGATGACTGGTTTCTTTTCATCCAATGCCTTCTTGGATTACCCTTTTATCTAATTCTCATCTGATGCCTTCTCAGATATTATGGGTTCACTTTTCATTCAAAGCCATTATTGGATGACTGGTTTCTTTGCATCCAATGCTTTCTTGGATCCCTACTTTGTTCACTTTTATCTAAAGCCATTATTAGATATTGTGATTTGTACCTTTCATTCAAAGCCATTATTGAATGAATGGTTTCTTTGCATCTAATGCTTTCTTGGATCCCTGCTTTGTTCACTTTTATCTAAAGCCATTATTAGATATTGTGATTGTACCTTTCATTCAAAGCCATTATTGGATGTTTGGTTTCTTTTGCCATCTGATGCCTTCTCAGATATTGTGATTTGTACCTTTCATTCAAAGCCATTATTGGATGACTGGTTTCTTTGCATCCAATGCTTTCTTGGATCCCTATTTTTTCTCATTCTCGTCTGATACCTTCTCAGATATTATGAGTTTACCTTTCATTCAAAGCCATTATTGGATTACTGGTTTCTTTGCATCTAATGCTTTCTTGGATCCCTATTTTTTCTCATTCATCTGATGCCTTCTCAGATATTATGAGTTTACCTTTCGTTCAAAGCCATTATTGAATGTCTGGTGTCTCTTTGTCCAATGCTTTCTTGGATCTCTACCTTTCTCACATTCATCTAAAACTGTTATTAGATATTGTGATTATACCTTTCATTCAAAGCCATTATTTGATGACTGTGTCTTTATATCCAATACCTTCTTGGATTACCCTTTCATCTCATTCTCATCTGATGCCTTCTCATATATTATGAGTTTTCCTTTCATTCAAAGCCATTATTGGATGTCTGGTATCTTTATATCCAATGCTTTCTTGGGTATCTCTTTGTTCACATTCCTCCAATGTTTTCTTGGATATTGTGATTTCTTTGCATCCAATGCTTTCTTGGATTTCACGTTTTATCTCATTCTCATCTGATGCCTTATCAAATATTATGAGTTTACCTTTCATTCAAAGCCATTATTTGATGAATGGTTTATTTTCATCCAATGCCTTCTTGGATTTTATCTTTTTATCTCATTCCCATCTGATGCCTTCTCAGATATTATGAGTTTTCCTTTCATTCAAAGCCATTATTGGATGATTGGTTTCTTCGCTTCAATGCCATTCTTGAATGTAGTCTTGTTCACAGTCATCTAAAGCCATTATTAGATATCGTGATTATATCTTTCATTCAAAGCCATTATTGGATGACTGGTTTCTTTGCGTCCAGTGCTTTCTTGGATCCCTGCTTTGTTCACTTTTATCTAAAGCCATTATAAGATATTGTGATTATACCTCTCATTCAAAGCCATTATTGGATGGTTGGTCCCTTTGCATCCAATGCTTTCTTGGATCTCTACCTTTCTCACATTCATCTGATGCCATTCTTAGATATTGTGATTATACCTCTCATTCAAAGCCATTATTAGAGTCTGGTTTCTTTTGCCATCTGAGACTCTTCCGGATGTGCCTTTCTCTTTCTGATGTTCTTCCAGATTGAGTCTTTGTTATTTGATTCCCCAGTGGAGACCGTCTTTTTAGTGTTGCTTCCATTGATGATCTTGTGTTATCTCTTCTTTCTAAAGTGTCAGTCGGTCATGCTTGAACCGGTTGCTTCATCACTTTAGATTTTCCCTAGTTGTTTCAGTTTCTCTAGTGTTGTTGTCATCCCCAGTGAATGATTGCTCATTGTGTGGACCTTGTCCCAGTCCACTTTCATTTCCGTTTGCATTTTGCATTTACCATTCCATCATATTAGAGTCCATAGCATTGCATGTCAGTGCATCTAAGGGAAAAAATTTCGGTTATCTATATTTAAATATCTTTCACCATGGTTTCATGAAGATCACTATCACTCAAGTCATCTGGTGAAATTATTTAAATAGGGGTAACTGTCATACCCCAAATTTTACCCTCATATCCTCTGATCATTTTTTCACATCATTTTAAACCAGTCATTTGTGCATTTGCAGTCATCTAGTCCATTAATCATAGTCACACTTTTTTTCGTCTCATTTTATCACCTTTTCTTTTTATTTCTTGTTTGGTCATTTTATTGAATTTTAGAATTTTTCTCTTTTAATTTAGAATTTATTTTTTTATTACTCTTAAAATCACTAATTTAATTTACAATTTATTTCTTCTTTTTTCTCAATATATTTTTTAGTCATTTATTTCTATTATTATTTTTATTATTACTATTATTTTCATTTTACTTATTATTATTATTTTCATTATTATTTTATTTTTTGTTATTTCATCATTTTTTATTATTATTATTTTTACTTTTTTTTCATTTTTATTATTATTAATATTGTTATTATTATTATTATCATGAATCTTTCTTTTCAAAAGCTATCCTAACCTTTCTGCTACTTTTTACAAATCCAATCCTTGCTACAAGACAACACATCCTAAACCTCCCAAAAAGCTTCCTACACAATCCAAAACCGTACAAACTTTCTAAAAGGCCAATGTACCACATCACCCAATTTTGCGCTTCTCCTACTCTCCAATAAAAATCACGCCCAAAACCAGGACATGACACGCCACCCTACTCCTCGAAAAAAAACGGAAAAATTATGTTCCATGAACCTGCAAAAAACATACGAATGGTAAGCGGCAAGAAGGTGAAACACGACATCAGTACAAACCAAAACTCGCTGCTAAAGCCATAAAACCTGCAGAAAGCGTACCAAAAATCTGTAAAGAAAGGAGAGAGAACTTCCAAAATCCAAACTGAGAAATTAATAAGAAGTTGGGTTGTGAATCGCGCAACAAGAAGGATGAGTTCATCGAAAATGACTTGCTCATTTTCTTTGATTATTTTGTCGCGACAACTCTGCCATCTACGATATTTCAAACACAAACTTTCTCCCTCAGACACCCATTTTTCACACTACCAAATAACCTCAACCAGAACCAACCTCCTTCGTTTCACCCCCAACCATTAACACAACTCTTCTTTTTCTCTGCAACGTACCAAAAACCCTCGCCTCCTTCTTCAACCTATAAATCAATCACCAAAACCACAAATGAAAGCTCATATCAAGTGACCTATTTTAAATAAAAACACAAAAGAAGAGAAATGTTAGAATCTAGCATCTAACAGAAACCTCGAATGATTGGTCCCATGTCTCGCACTTTGGGGTAGCCATTCATTTATTCTTTCTCTCCTAAAAATACCTTTAATCAACTTAGATGAATAAGAGCCGTCAAGATCTAGCATCTTAGCACAACTCTTCGAATAATTAATTTTCATCAAGCGTTCATTGTCCATTAAACCACTTTCATATCAATTCAGACAAATAAGGACCGTTAAGATCTAGCATCTTGACATAACCCTTTTGAGTTTTTTTATCGTCAAGAGCTCGTTGTCCAATAAAACAATTTTCATAACAGCTTGAACGAATAAGGGCCGTTAGAATCTAATATTCTGACGAAACCCTTGAATGATCGGTCTCAAGCCTTGCGCATTGGGATAGCCGTTCATTTCTTTCTTTCATTCTTAAAACACTTAATAAATAACTTGGACTAGTAAGAGATGTTAGAATCTAGCATTCTAGCACAAATCTTGAATCATTTATTACTATCAATGTTCATTGTCCAACAAATAATTTTTCATACCAATCTTGAATGAAAAGGATTGTTACAGTCTAGCACTCTGACATAACTCTTTGAACTATTGATCACCATCAACTATTTGTCATTCTGAAAACATATTCAAGCCACTTCTAAACCACTAGCTTTTCCAAGAGATATCCATTAATCTCTTGTGATTTTTAACCCTTCCTTTAACCTTCACAAGAGATAGCCATTAATCTCTTCTCCTTCACCAACCTTTAACCCTTCATTAAAATCTTTTCACAAGAGATAACCATTAATCTCTTCTCCTAAACAATCAATCCTCATAAGCTTTGCTTTTAAGCTTTTCACCCGTAGAGCCAGAACTATGGACACTCTGATTTCTCAAGTTCATCTTGAGAATACATAGACATAGGATTGCGAAATCCTAGCGATCCACCTTTTCTTTTTTTCTACCTTTTTCTTTTTTCCACCTTTTTCCTTTACATCCAATGCCTTCTTGGATTCCACCTTTTCCCTTTACATCCAACGCCTTCTTGGATTCCACCTTTTCCCTTTACATCCAATGCCTTCTTGGATTCCACCTTTTTCCTTTACATCCAATGCCTTCTTGGATTCCACCTTTTTCCTTTACATCCAATGCCTTCTTGGATTCCACCTTTTCTTTTTACACCCTTTTACCCCGTAGTGAGGTGAACTACGGTTGCTCTGATTCTTTAGTCAGATACGTAGGCACGAGATTGCGAAGTCTTGTCGAGCCCTCTAGTAATAAAAACCTTTAGGTTCCTTCTCTTTAAAAAAAATACAAAAATATTAACCCTAACTAAATGGTTCCCCTTGAGTACAACGGATGTGAGGGGTGCTAATACCTTCCCCTTGCGTAACCGTCTTCCGAACTCAGACATTGGTTGCGATGACCATATCTTATCCTTTCTTTTAGAGGTTTTATTCGATATTTTCCCTTTCCCCCTATGGGAATAAATAAAGATCAGTGGCGACTTTGTTAAGTCCATCCCGCGGGCGTGCGATTGCGCTTCGTGAGGTCATTCTTATTTTTCGAGGTACGCCACTTGGTAGTCTTAGTTATTTGAATTGTCCGACATATTTTCTCCTTCGTCGTCTAACGTATTTATTTTGTTTATGCAGGTGAGATGCCTTTTGCCCATGAAAAAATGGTAAAGAATGCGACGGCGAGGAACAAGCTCGGAACGGTTGCTCCCAAGACTCGGTTTCCTCCGCGTGCTCCTCCTCCTCCTCAAACTGCATCGGGGAGTGTTTCGCCTGTCCCTGCTCAAGGATCCTCATTGCCTCTGGCCTCAAGGTTCAAGCGATCCAGGCCTAGTGAAGCGGTAGACCTTAGCCAGGCACCAGAGAAAGGGAAGTTCGAGCTTCCTCCGTGCATCCTTGACAGAAAATTCTTTGAGAGGACATCCTTGGTCGTGCCGCGGGAAAAGTCTCTCTAACTGGAGGGTATGGATCGCCCGAACAAGAGGGCGCTGGTGGCCCAAGATGCCTCTGTGCTAGTCAGAGTTTTAGAGATGGCGGCCATCTATGCTGAATGGGACTCTACAACTGAGTCCGAACTCAGAGCTGCCCGGGATACCATAGCATCTCTTGAAGAGACGGCGAGGAAAGCCAAGGAGAAGGCTAAGAGTGCTGACGATGCCCAAAAGAAGGCGGGTGAGGAGGTTACTAGGCTGAAGGGGGAGAACGCTACGCTGGCCGTGGAGAAGAAGGCAGCTGAGGAAATGGTCGAGCAGCTGAGGTTGGAAAGCGCTTTGGGCAAATATGAACCTGGGGATGTGAAGGAAAAAAAGGCGAGGTCCGAGCTGGTTGCTCGCATGTTGAGCGCTGAGGATGACAACATCTTCATTGGAGACGAATCCTTCAGGAATGTTGTGGCCCAACTGCGGGTGGTCAACCCCGGGCTTGATATCTCCCCCGAGGGTACTCACTATCTGGCACATGTCGAAGACGGCCGGATAGTCAGCCTAAACTCCCTCCTCATCGGCGACGAGCATGTCGAGAATCTGAATGGGGAAATCCAGGAGCCTCAGCCTAACGTTGAGCAGACTGATCGGATAGATGAGTGAAGGTTCTTTTGTTGTTGTTGTAATTTGTCCGGCCTGCCTACCGTGTATTTTTGTAACTTATTTTGAATGGGGGCGTGGCCCCCTGTTTATTTAACAAGCACAATTGTGGTCCTTGCGGCCACTGATTACTTTAATTATGTGTCCGGTCCTTGTGACCGGTTTTGTGATTTGCATGGCTTTATCCATTATAAATTCTGCTAAGTGTTGTACTTTTTCTCGATATGCATGTGTGCCCGTAATAGGGATTACTATGATTTGCTTTAAGTTTCAGGGGATTGCTCGTCATAGATGTGTTCGGCAGTGAGGGGTACTAGTAGAACGGCCAGGGGATGTCTGGCGAGAGAGCGGAGCTCAGGTCGCGTTTGAGGCCTGAGTTCACGGCGTGTACCTCCCATCGCGAGCTGGGTGTTCTGGCTTTCGTGGTACTTTGACGACGGCGGTGCTCGATTGAAGGACCGCTGTCGAACAGGGACCTGGCTCATTCTTGACCGGGGTTATGCTTTACTGGCATGCGACGCTTATGCCTAGGCGCGCATCATGGTCGGTAGGCGATGCTCGTCGTTGTGACGGATCAAACCGACAGTTAAGGCCTTAGCTGTAGTTAAGGGTGACAAAACGGGTCGGGGCCCGCCGGGCTGGCCCGCCTCCCGCCAAAATATGGCGGGCTGGGTTGGGATTTTGGGCCTGCCCACCCGTTTCACCCACCCTGCCAAAGCGAAAAACCCCGCGGGCGGAAGACATAATGGGACGGGGTTGGCAAGCCATCCCGTTAAAATAAATTAAAAAAAACTAGTTAAAAAATATATCGTAACCTAGAATCCTTTTCATTTGCCTCATGTACTTTCCTTTCCTTTATCTTTTTCTCACTCTCATTCTCACTATACAATCAGAAAGGGAAAAAAACTCGCCACCGATCCAAAAGGTTCAATCTTACCCTTTTCAGTTTTCATTTTGTTTCTTTAGCCCCTTTCAATTGAAATATGTTAATATGGGTTGTCTTTTTCTTGTTAAAGTTTCGATTTTTGAAATATAGGTTTAATTTTTTAAACTATGTTGTTGTCCTTGCTGAGTAAACGTATTGGAGGTTGATTCCAATTTGTGTTTAGAAATTATTGGAGGTTAAACTATGGGTTTTATTTTAGAAATTATAGTTTTATTTTAGAAATTATAGTTTGTGTTTAGAAAGTGGCTTGGTTTCTTGGTTTCATTCGTGGCAGGTGCCACCCTCCTTGTGCTAGGCGCCACTCTCCTTTATGTGGCAGGCACCATGGTTTCTTAGTGGCAGGTGCCACCCTCCTTGATGTGGCAGGCGCCATGGTTTCTTGGTGGCAGGCGCCACCCTCCTTTATGTGGCATGCACCATGATTTCTTGGTGGCAGGTGCCACCCTCCTTGATGTGGCAGGCGCCACTCTCCTTGATGTGGCAGACGCCACTCTCCTTTATGTGGCAGGCACCATGGTTTCTTAGTGGCAGGTGCCACCCTCCTTGATGTGGCAGGCGCCATGGTTTCTTGGTGGCAGGCGCCACCCTCCTTTATGTGGCATGCACCATGATTTCTTGGTGGCAGGTGCCACCCTCCTTGATGTGGCAGGCGCCACTCTCCTTGATGTGGCAGACGCCACTCTGCTTTTGTTCTTTTTGTCCATCATAGAAATAATTGTAACACCCCAATTCCCATCGCTAATAAATAATAACATAATTAAATCAGAGTGAATAAAAAAAATTTTCGACAGAAATAAGGATGCAACATTTGAGAAAAACATAACCCACCTGCTCATAACTTTGATACATAACACAAAATGGAATAAAGCATACAGGAAACTTTTGCCAACAACATGAAATTTCAATTATGGAATCAAGCGGAACGATCCATAATTGACTCGTTTTAGAAAATAAGTTGTATCATAAAATCAAAATATACATACAAGTTGTCAATATATATATATATATATATATATATATATATATATATATATATATATATATCCACATATATAAACATAAATAACAAAAGCGTTTCCCCCGACTCCCGTGTTACGTATCAGAGCAGATACCAAAGATATAAGCAAAATGAAGATCTAACTCTTCCACTTGCCTCCACGCCTCTACAGCGGCAAATCTGCACTATGCCATAAAAAGCATATTCCAGCAGAAGGGTGAGAAATAACAACTATAACAAGATTGCATAATCATATGTAAACATATACTTCACATATATTATTCAACTCACCCACACACGACATGCTAACACATATGACATACAAAGATATCATATATTTATATACACAAGTTATGATATATATATGTACTTCCCAAGAAGCACAGACACAAGAAACAACAAAGGAATGAGAACTACATTAATTAATCAATGGTGTAAAATACATGTTAAGGAGTAGTAATCAAGCAATCACACATAATGTACACACATTCATGACACACTTGTCACTTTCAATTTATAATCCAACAAAGACATAATAATGTAATGTGACTCAATGACACAATGCAATGCAAGTGGTGCCACCCACAATGGTTCATTCAATTGAACCCTATTCCCACTGGAATCCGGATAAATCACATACACTCTCACTGATCAATGATTTATCTCCTGGCACCACACACCATGGTTCATTCAATCGAACCCGATTCTCACTGGAATCTGGATAAATCACATACACTCCCACTGAGCAATGATTTATCCCCATCACAACCCTGCATTGGAGTCCAGACAATACTAGGCACCCTTCATGGATTCACACCTAGCTGTCTCTGCCAGACACATCATGAAATGCACGACACAAATGATGCACAACAACATAAGTATAATAGCAACTATACTTCTTCACGATCCCCTTGATCACACGTGAGATACATACTCACCGTAATACACACTAGTATTGCCACACCTATCCAATCAATTCAACATAACACATACATAACAAGAATTATTCACAAAACACATGTATAATAACAATTATACATCTTCACGATCCTCATGATCACACGTGAGATACATACTCACCGTAATACTCACTAGCATTACCACAAATTTCAAATCAATTCATCATAATACACACACTTAAGGAAAATACCTCACGTGGGCCTAATTAGTTAATTATCTAATTAGTCCACCCCAAATTCCATTTTTTATCATTTTTACTACCATTGATCATAGGTTTCCTCACTAGCTCACCAATTGAAGCTTTTAAAATTTCAAAAGTTTCGTTTTACACGATTCACGCAATTTCGATTAATTCCAATAATCGACAAAAATCCATCACATAAATAATATTTTCACTTTCCAAAGCATAGAACTCTTTCATAGCTTCACAACGATATAAAGAACGCTTAAATCGGATAAACGAAACAAAAGTTATGGATTTTAAAAGAAAAGAAAACATTTGAAAAAGTCCCAGGAGCGCACGGCGCTCCAGGCATCGCCCGGCGCTGCCCCCTTCGCCTCTATTTCGCCCGGCGAAACAGGAGCGTAATACCCATTCCAAAAATCCCAAAGTTATAGAATCAAAACCTGCTGCGCCTCTTGGCTGTCGCCCGACAAAGCAGCGGCGCACGCCTGGCGTCGCCCGACGCTTCAGGCTTCGCCCGGCGGTTCGTATCAGAACCAGAAAAATACTTCTGCATTTTTAAGGTTCCAAGAGCTCCAAAAATCCACCCTTTCCACACCAGATCACTCCCAAACAACCAAAACAAGTATCAACAATGTTCATATGTATATTACGATTATATTACACAATTTATATCGATTTTCAACCGTGAAAACATCGATTCCACCTAAATTTACCATTAATGCCCTAACTCTCTAATTCTCTATAACTCAATACCAAACTCCTCAAATCTTACCAACAAGCATTCCCGATTAAACCTAAACATCACTCGACTATTCTACGCGTTCTATTGCGCCTTTGAACCGTTAGAACATCGATTCCCACACATTTGTTCTTCAATCCAACCCATAAGGAAAGTATATATTTCAATAAAACAATGCAAACAACACAAACATTTACATATACAATCAAAATATAATCGAAACTTCTCACCCTTACCTGATTAATCGCGATTTAAACGAAGATTTCTTCGATTTTCCTCTTTCTCCTCTTCTCTTTCTCTTCTTTCCTTTCTCTTTTTCTTCTTCTCCTTCTTCTATCTTTTTCTTTCTTTCTCTTTTCTAACATATATATATATATATATAATACTTATTATATAATATAATCCAACAGGGTAAAATACCTCCAATTGATATTTTGTCATCTCAACCCAATTGATGAATTATTAGAGTTACCTTAAAATACTCTCTTGGACTAATAATTATTGATTTGTCTCTTTCATTTAATAATAGATCTCTTCGGTATTAATCCCAATCCGTTAAGGACACTACGCCTCCGCGCTCAACTACACACACCATCAACTGGCCAAACAAATAAAATAACACACGACGATTAAATAATTTAAAATGGGGCGTTACAACTCTCCCCCACTTAAAAATATTTTCGTCCTCAAAAATGTAACTGAGATGAACAACTCTGGATATGACTCTCGCACCCGACTATCCAACTAACATGCCAACACTAGGCACACCACGAATAACACAAACTGACAAACCACCATGCTAACCGCAACAACAACAATGACAAGATGCACTGCCCATACAATGCACTTGACGACTAACTCACGACTCAAAGAATACCCAAGTTACGAACACATAGGTTCACTCTAGAACCAGAACGCAACAAGAACGTTACCTTCACCATAGGTAATACTCCCCTAATTCCCCACATAGGAATTAGCTACTCGCACTCAAACCAGCACGATGGAAACGAGGCAACAACAACACAAGAACATAAAGTTCCACTACACAACAATATTACAACAATGCTACGATTCACCAATCGAGCATATTACTCAAAACATCCATCTACATTGTAGCCCATGAATAATATTTAAACCTTTCACCTAACACTTCCATTCTGAAACGTCTAATGGTCTCATCATCCCTACATGTTTCCAATGTTCAACCTATGAACTCTTACAAGTCACACACGCATATACGAAATGTGCCACCTCACTCTTTCGATTCGCACTCTGATTACTCGCAACAATCAAATCTACCAATTTCATATCCAACTTCTGTCTCTCTCTAATATCCACCAGAAAAATCATAGTTCATTTCTAATATACCCAACCTCACACTCTACTGTGTTATCTCACACACCAGACACAAGTCTCTGAACTGCTCAAATAATTCTAATCCTCTGACCATCAAAACAGACATGCATAAAAACCTTCGACTTAACTTCTCCAATAGGATAATTCCAGCTAAAGTCATAACTCATCAGGAATTCCAACCATCCTCGTTGTCTCGTACTCTATTATTTCTGACCAAACAGGTACTTAATATTCTGGTGATTACTAAACTCTTCGAACTCAAAACCATAAAAATAATACCTCCAGATTCTCAACACAAAAACAACCGCAGCCATCTTGAAATCATGAATCCTCAATTGTCGTAAAGCATAAGCTACGACTTCACCATCTTACATTAACACACTGACTAAACTCATCAAAGACGCATCCCAATACCTCACAAACGATTTATTAGGATCACGCAGAATCAAAACTGGAGCCGTAGACAAACTCTACTTTAGCCCTCTCAAACTTTCCTCACAATGAACATCCTAAGCAAACGACTTACCCTTTGCAAGTCCACTGAAGTAACGGAAATGCGAACTGGGAAAAGTCTTCCATAACCTCCGGTAATAACCAACTAAAGTCCAAAAAGCTTCTAATCACCTTAACTGACTTCGGAGCCTCTCATTGTAGAACTACATCTACTTCCGATGGATCCATAACAATACCATCATCAGAAATAACATATCCAAGAAAACTAACCTTTTTCAACCCAAATTATTACTTGCATAATTTAGCATAAACATTCCTTTCTTTTCAACACTTGCAACTCGATTCTCAAACATCCTACATACTCTCCTTCTGATTTTATAATAAACCAGAATATCCCTAATGAACACCACTCTGAACTTATCCAATTAAATATGGAAGATACGATTCATATACCCCACAAATATTCCCGACGCATTACTAACACCGAACAACATCACTGTACATTGTAATGCCCAACCAAATTCCAAAAGATATAATTCTTAAAGTTTTACTTTCCCTAGCCTCAATACCATTATACACATCATGCTTGTTATTCCATTCAATCATCTATCTTTTTTGTTACTCACAATACTGGAGCTCTCTAAGGCGACACACTTGGTCTCACAAATCTCTTTTCCAGTAAATCTTCCAACTGCTCTTTCAGTCCGGGTAATTCTAACACTAACATCCAATATTCCATCCGGAAACACATCTGGAAATCATTGACAACTAGCAGCCCTTCACTGTGGCTTTTCGGTCAACTTCAGAACACTATTATCACAAACATAACAAACATCTTAGTCTCTTCTCCTAAGATTTTTCCTACTTACTTAGCAGATATAAACCTCAACTATTCACCTTCGTCCATTTTAAGTTCACTCTCTACTCTCTGAGGAGTAACCATCAATAATACCCGATCGTTCTCCCTCAGAGACATCCCGACTTGACCAACATACCAAAGCCTCTAATCCGCCTCATCTTCCGATATAAGAATCTTCATCGAATCATCAAAACAACCGGTAATCATTTTCTTAATTCCCAACAATTCATTGCACACACTATCTAAGCCGGAAAGACACGTCTATTCCATCCAACATAATTCCGTCTACTATCAACAAGAGATTAAGGGTGATCAGTTCCTCAATTTGTCAATAGACAGCCGACAATCATGATGGGGTATAGACCATCTTTACCAGACCATAATAGAAATTCTTGCATCTTGTGCACAAAACTACCTAAGGCACAAATCCTTAGTCGACATAAACCTTACTTCCGTATTCCCTCTGGAATCAGGAACAACACTGTCCAAACAACACTTATAATCTTGCAAACAACGACACACCAAGCCAACGCTCCTCAACTGAAGCAACTTGGAGAAGCACCAGCTTCTCCCCCACTTGTTTTATTCCCAACCTGCAAATGGAAACAAAACAAGTATCGACAGTGTTTTCACACACATGTCGCCCACTAGGGAATTAGACAACAATAGACATCCTGGCCGGACGGACCGATTTGCTCTGATACCAATTGTAACACCCAATTCCCATCACTAATAAATAATAACATAATTAAATCAGAGTGAATAAAAAAAATTTCGACAGAAATAAGGATGCCACATTTGAGAAAAACATAACCCACCTGCTCATAACTTTGATACATAACACGAAATGGAATAAAGCATACAGGAAACTTTTTCCAACAACATGAAAGTTCAATTATGGAATCAAGCGGTACGATCCATAATTGACTCGTTTTACAAAATAAGTTGTTTCATAACATCAAAATATACATACAAGTTGTCAAAAAAAAAAAAAATATATATATATATATATATATATCCACATATATAAACATAAATAACAAAAGCATTTCCCCCGACTCCCGTGTTACGTGTCAGAGCAGACACCAAAGATCTAAGCAAAATGAAGATCTAACTCTTCCACTTGCCTCCACGCCTCTACAGCAGCAAATCTGCACTATGCCATAAAAAGCATATTCCAGCAGAAGGGTAAGAAATAACAACTATAACAAGATTGCATAATCATATGTAAACATATACTTCACATATATTATTCAACTCACCCACACACGACATGCTAACACATATAACATACAAAGATATCATATATTTATATAAACAAGTTATGATATATATTGTACTTCCCTAGAAGCACAGACACAAGAAACAACAAAGGAATGAGAACTACATTCATTAATCAATGGTGTAAAATACATGTTAAGGAGTAGTAATCAAGCAATCACACATAACGTACACACATTCATGACACACTTGTCACTTTCAATTTATAATCCAACAAAGACATAATAATGTAATGTGACTCAATGACACAATGCAATGCAAGTGGTGACACCCACAATGGTTCATTCAATCGAACCCGATTCCCACTGGAATCTGAAAAAATCACATACACTCTCACTGAGCAATGATTTATCTCCTGGCACCACACACCATGGTTCATTCAATCGAACCCGATTTTCACTGGAATCCAGATAAATCACATACACTCCCACTGAGCAATGATTTATCTCCATCACAACCCCGCACTGGAGTCCAGACAATACTAGGCACCCTTCATGGATTCCAACCTAGCTGTCTCTTCCAGACACATCATGAAATGCACGACACAAATGATGCACAACAACATAAGTATAATAGCAACTATACCTCTTCACGATCCCCTTGATCACACGTGAGATACATACTCACCGTAATACACACTAGTATTACCACACATGTCCAATCAATTCAACATAACACATACATAACAAGAATTATTCACAAAACACATGTATAATAACAATTATACATCTTCACGATCCTCATGATCACACGTGAGATACATACTCACCGTAATACTCACTAGTATTACCACAACTGTCAAATCAATTCATCATAATACACACACTTAAGGAAAATACCTCACGTGGGCCTAATTAGTTAATTATCTAATTAGTCCACCCCAAATTCCATTTTTTTTATCATTTTAACTACCACTGATCTTAGTTTTCCTCACTAGCTCACAACTTGAAGCTTTTAAAATTTCAAAAGTTTCATTTTACACAATTCACGCAATTCCGATTAATTCCAATAATCGACAAAAATCCATCACATAAATAATATTTTCACTTTCCAAAGCATAGAACTCTTTCATAGCTTCACAACGATATAAAGAATGCTTAAATCGGATAAACGAAACAAAAGTTATGGATTTTAAAAGAAAAGAAAACATTTGAAAAAGTCCCAGGAGCGCCAGGCGCTCCAGGCATCGCCCGACGCTGCCCCATTCGCCTCTACTTCGCCCGGCGAAACATGGGCGTAAGACCCATTCCAAAAATCCCAAAGTTACAGAATCAAAACCTGCTGCGCCTCTTGGCTGTCGCTCGGCGAAGCAGCGGCGCACGCATGGCGTCGCCCGACTCTTCAGGCTTCGCCCGGTGGTTTGTATCCGAACCAGAAAAATACTGTTGCATTTTTAAGGTTCCAAGAGCTCCAAAATTCCACCCTTTCCACACCAGATCACTTCCAAACAACCAAAACAAGTATCAACAATGTTCATATGCATATTACGATTATATTACACAATTTATATCGATTTTCAACCGTGAAAACATCGATTCCACATAAATTTACCATTAATGCCCTAACTCTCTAATTCTCTATGACTCAATACCAAACTCCTTAAATCTTACCAACAAGCATTCCCGATTAAACCCAAACATCATTCGACTATTCTATGCATTCTATTGTGCCTTTGAATCGTTAGAACATCGATTCCCACACATTTGTTCTTCAATCCAACCCATAAGGAAAAGTATATATTTCAACAAAACAATGCAAACAACACATATATTTACATATACAATCAAAATATAATCGAAACTTCTCACCCTTACCTGATTAATCGCGATTGAAACGGAGATTTCTTCGATTTTCCTCTTTCTCCTCTTCTCTTTCTCTTCTTCTTTCTCTTCTTTCCTTTCTCTTTTTCTTCTTTTCTTTCTCTTTTCTAACACACACACACACACACACACACACACACATATATATATATATAATATAATCCAACAAGGTAAAATACCTCCAATTGATATTTTGTCATCTCAACCAAATCGATCAATTATTAGAGTTACCTTAAAATACTCTCTTAGACTAATAATTATTGATTTGTCTCTTTCATTTAATAATAGATCTCTTCGAAGTTCTCCAGTTGCTCTATTAATCCCAATCCGTTAAGGACACTATGCCTTCGCGCTCAACTACACACACCCTCAACAGGCCAAACAAATAAAATAACACACGACGATTAAATAATTTAAAATGGGGCGTTACAATAATCATAATTGAATATTGGATTTTAAGGTGTTATGAGTTCTTATACTTGAGTTATGTTACTTCTGGTCTAGTTTGATATTTCAAATTTCAATCCTATATTGGATGGGAGCCGCTGCTGGTCGGGGCAGATGAGCTGCCCGAAGCTGCTTGGTCTTCCTTCTGGTCCTCTTCAGGGAAGCGGCTATCGAGGTCGATGGAGTCGACCCGAGGTACTGGCTTGGCCTCCTCGGAGCTGCTTGGCAAGGCTGGCTTGTTAGATACCCTTGGCTTGGACGCGATGGTGTTGAGTCCCTTCGTGGCTACTTCAAAACATTGTCCTGCAGCTTCGATGTCGCCGTGGAGGGTGGCGACCATCCCCTTTGAAGTGTAGTACTTCATCTTGAGGTGGACGGTTGAAAGCACATCTACCAACTCGGCCAATGTTGGTCTTTCGAATATGCACTGGTACAGAGAGGGGCAATCGATTACCAGAAACTGCACTTTAACGGACCTGGCCGTCTCTGCTGACCCAAAAGTTACGATCAATTCGACGTATCCCCAGGGTTTGGTTACTGACCCATTGAATCCTTATAAGTTAGAACCCACATAGGGAGTGAGGTGGGACTCGTCCCGCTGGAGCGTTGAAAACAACTGGGAGTACATAATGTCGACCGAGCTGCCTTGGTCGATGAAAATCCTGCGGACGTCAAAGTTTACCATCTGAGCTCTGACGAGCAGGGGGATGCTCGAGTTTGGAGATCCCCCGAGGAGCTCTTCCCTGTAGAAGGAGATGGGGATGGAGCCCTTCTGGGCTTAGTCGAGCGTGGTCACCTTGTTGGAGCTCGTGCTGATCAGGTGCTCGAATTTCCTTTTCACGGAGCCCACCGTGACTTTATTGAAGCCTCCGCCCGAGATGACCATGGTGTAGGGGAACGTTTCCCACGGGATGTGGGCCGCGAAGTAGGTAGGAGCGCTGAGCTCGTCCCGGACGTAGAAGTCATCTGGTTGTGATACGGACATGGCGACCTGGATGTTGGCTTCTTCCGAGGAAGGAACCTCTTCCTCTACCTTCTTGGACTCCTGGGCGTCTTGTCAGGGAGCGTCTTTCTTTTTTGTGAACTGTTTCAGGTGGCCATCCTTGATCAGTATTTCAATAGCATCCTTCAAATGGATGCAATCTTCGGTGGTGTGGCCGTGACTCTTATCCAAACGGCAATACTTTGATTTGTCGGCGTTGGGCTTGGCCGACATTTATTTTGGGAAGCGGACCCCTGCTTGTTTGAATTCCAAATTCGCGCATTCGAACATTATTTTCTCCTTGGATACAGTCAGGGGGTGTAGTCGTGAAATCGTCCGGAGGGCCCCTTGCTATCGCGGGAGTCCCATGGACGGTCTTCGCGCTTCCTTTCTCCTCGACGAGATGTCGAGGGCTCTTCACCTCTGAAGGCCCGGGCGTTCTCCTGGTGGCGGAAGGCTCGGGCGGAGTTGGCTGCTTCCTTTTCCTCGTACTGAATATACGACTGCGCCTTGAGGAGGAAGGCGTCCAGGTTCCTCGGAGGCGCGAGGCCGACGGTTTTAGAAAATTCTGAGCCCTTGCGGAGTCCCTATTTGAGTAGAAACTTCTTCATATCGTCCGTCGTGGGGACCTGCACCGCTTCTTTGTTAAACCTCTTGATGTATGCCCGGAGAGGTTCGTCCTTCCCTTGGATTATGGCCCCAAGGGAGGCTTCAGTCTTGGGGTGGCGGTGCGACGCTGTGAAATGCCGGGAGAACATTCTGTCTAGTTTCTTCCACGGAGTAATAGACTCTTCAGGCATCTGCTTGTACCAAGCCATTACTCCTTTTTGGAGCGTGGTCGGAAATAGTCGGCACTTGATGGCACCCTGGACGCTACGGTAATCCAACAGCGCATCGATGTTCTCGATGTGCTCGTCGGGGTCAGTTGTACCGTCATACATGCCCAATGCTAAGGGCTTCTCTATGCCCTTGGGGAGGCATGTTGCCAAGATTTCTTGGGACACTGGGCCGTGAGGCTCATTATCGCTGCTGGAGCTGGTTATTGACGGGGACCGGACTGCTCGCTCGTGACGGCGACTTCTTCGGGGGGAAGGTGTACGGGCCCGACCCTTTGATCTGACTGGGGGTGAATGTTTGTCCCTCTAGGTTATCTTGTGACCAGGAGAGTGCTGGTTTTGCGGGGAAACTTGGTCGCGTTTCTGGACAGCGTGGGATTCTGGTTCTTGGCGCAGCCTCCGGTCGACTTCTTGCCGGGGTTGCGGGCTCTTGGATCGTCGATGGCTTTTCCTCGGATGGGGGATCTTGGACGAGCATATTCCTCCAGTGCCCCGATCCTTTCGTTCTGCTGCAGGATCAGGAGGTTGGTTTTGTCAATCTCCTCAAGAAGGGCCACCACGATCGGGTCGGCGTTGGGTGGAGCAGGAACGGGTTGGATTGCCAGTGAGGGTTGATCGTTGTTGTGGTCAGCAGGAGTAGGGGAAGGAGAGGTTGTGGCCCCATCCCTCAGAAAATGGGGGTCTCCGAGGAGGGATGAAAGACCGTCAACGTCAGTCTTGTTGACGGGGAGGACAGCAGACTAGAGAGCACCTTTGACGTGATCTTGAGAGGCCATGATTATAATCTTGGACGAGAGTGTTTTGGTCTTAGTATCTGAGGTGGATATTAAGACGGGGAGAACAAAGATTCCCACAGACGGTGCCACTGATTGTGAAGGCTGGATCAGATCCTGTGAATGGTCGAGAAGATCGTCTGAGATGCTGGGCGTATGAAGAGGAGGAGGGGGTGTACCTGCAAGGCACTCCGACGCTCAAGTAAGAAAGGGTTAGAGAAAAGGGGGCAAGTACAAAAGTATGAGTTCTTAAGATGATTTTTGGATACCTGACCCTCTCAATCGAGAGGGTTTATATAGTGCCCCCAGCATGTGGCCAACGGTCCTATTTTTGGGGCGAAATACCCGTTTTCCCGAAGAATAGGTAACTGCCCAAAACTAGTCGTTATGTCGGGCAGGGTGTCCAAAACTAGCCGTTGCGTTGGGCATAAGCATAGTTTCGGGCACATGCCCTTAGCTGTTCGGGGACTGATGAAGCCGTGCAGAACGAGCAGCAGTTTCGGGGAGGAGCGATGCAGTCCTTGCTCTGTTGGAGGGGCAGAAAGGTAACTTTTTCCCCTTTATGGATTGGACTTAGGCAATTGGGCCGTTCTGGGAGTAGAAGTGGATTGGGCCATGCCTAGCCATTGGTCCAGTCCAGAACAATATATATATATATATATATATATATATATATATATATATATATTTTTGTGGCGGTCAAGTATCCAATTACACAAGGACCATTTATCTAACATGCTCCATCAAGGCTAAGGTATAAATACTTTTACAAAGGGTTTTCAATTACAATATCTTTAATTTCATCTTTCACTACCATTATCTTGAATCCTAATCTGACTTGGGTGTTGGTGTGTTAACCATGCAGGTACCCCCAATCCGTTGTATTGGAAAATAACGACACCAATTTCAAGACCAATGTCTCTGATTCAAAAATCCTTGTGAATACGACATTCGATCCACGTGTCTCGTCATTGTAGTATGAAGTTGTGAAAAGTACACAAGAAGGGGGGGTTGAATTATGTTTCGCGTTTTCTTTAATTTATATCTGATCAGAGTTTCAGAATCAGAACTAATGTTCAGATTCTGATTAGTTCATTTGGCAGTGGATACAGAAGCAGAAGTAAAGTAAATAACAGTAGAAAACACAACGATTTATACTAGTTCCTCCCCTAACTGAGAGTAGTCCAGTCCTTTTGCATCACAAGAGATTTTGACTATAATCACACTGATTACAATCGCTTGTGCTTCTGCACAAGTCTTTTACATTTGCTCAGACCCACGGTCTAAGACATTCCCTTTCTTAGAGAACATGTCTAAGACTTACCCTTGGTCACGCCCTCTGATCGAGCCACCTGCTCCAAAATGCTCTGGCTGAGACTTCCCTTTTCTTAGAGCACATGTCTAAGACTTCTTGCTCATCCTCTGACCGATCCACCTGCACCAAAGGTCATCCAGACTGAGGCTTAACCTCTCAAGCTTCACCCGAGACTTCTTGCTCTCGCCCCTCAGACGGAGACTTTCCCTTGCTCAATCAGACTAGCTGAATAAGACTTTCATAGCTCAAGCACTTAAGCAATGAGACTTACGTGGCTTAAGCATCTTGGCTCAAGACTTCTGCTCAATCAGCGTAGCTGATTAAGACTTCTATAACTCAAGCAGTTCAGCAAGAGACTTACGTAGCTTAAGCATCTGGGCTCAAGACTTGTTGCTTGAATCCCAATGAGACAAGACTTCTGCTCAACCATATAGCAAGAGGCTTTATCTAAACTACTAAAGACTCAACAGAATAAAGAACAAGGTGTACATGATACAAGTATCAGGGGTACTGGAAATCACCTTAACAAAGACCTAAAGCTCTTAATATTTCTAAGATATTCAATGGTAAGAAATCTTAAGGCTTTTACAATTACAACTACCTACAGAAATTCTACATATTACAAGAAGTTAATAATTTCTTGATATTGTTACTCCTTCATGCCTAGAAACCTTGTTGAAAATCCAAGCTTTGAATCTTCAGCATATTTATATCATTTTGCAGAAACTAGCCATTGAGAAGATAACTTGACCAAGTGACTTTGCCTTTGCTCCATAGTACAAGAGCCGTTGAAGATGGATTACACATCATATTCTGAATCAGTGAGTAATACGTTTAAGCTTTGAATCTTTAAGAGAATCTATACTAAAAGAGCCGTTAGGAGTAGTTATCCATAGAACCTTTAAGATTTTCTTGAGCCTTGCACAAAGTAGGCTCTAGCTGACAATCGATAAGACAGTACAATCTATTTTCAGTAATACGAACAACCAAAGCTTTTCACCAACTCTGAATGGTACCAGAAGTTGATATACAATACCCAAGTACAGTAACTCATCTGGATGTTGAGGCCTTCAGCTCAGAGTTTACTCCAGACTACACTAGAAATTATTCTCTTGATTCCGCCACTAGAAGCTAGCAAAGAAGCAACTCCCAAGTGTGTTCACGTAGAACAGATTCTGATGATTTATGTATAATGTAGAACTTGGAATAAATAAAACACACATCAAATAAACCATTGTTCTTTCAATACTTGGTTATCATCAAAACTAAAGAGAATTAAGTCAAGAACAAATCTTGTTCTAACAATCTCCCCCTTTTTATGACGATAAACACAAGTATTTAAAGGACAATGTTGGGCATTTAAATTTCACTGCAACAACAGGGTATGAGTTTTGTAAGCTCCCCCTGAGTCTGATAGTCTAAAGTTGAGTTCTCTAACTCTAATACTAAGAACTACTTTTCAAGAAAAAATAAATTAGTCTTCTTAGTAACA
Organism: Lathyrus tuberosus; assembly: GCA_022829125.1. Taxonomy (NCBI): domain Eukaryota; kingdom Viridiplantae; phylum Streptophyta; class Magnoliopsida; order Fabales; family Fabaceae; genus Lathyrus; species Lathyrus tuberosus. Next base: position 641,668 of record JALAZF010000426.1, on the reverse strand, counting down.
TTAGGGTCTGAGGTTTGCAAGCTCCCCCTGAGTCAAACAGTTCCAAGGTTGAGGTTTGTAACCTCCCCCTTAGTTCCATATTTAAGAACACTCAAATAACTACATCTTAACTTCCTTTGGCAACAACATAATACGAGGTTTGTAAGCTCCTTCTGAGTCTCATAGGATAAGATATAGGTTTGTAAGCTCTTACTTAACACAATTTACAAGGAGAGTTAAGATATGTTGCCCTTTTTAACCTTCTTTAGCAACATCAGAATATGAGGTTTGTAAGCTCCTTCTGGGTCTAATAAGTCAAGTCAGAGGTTTGTAAGCTCAGCCTTAGACTTATGTACATGAAAGTTAAAAATATATGTCCGGGCATGTAATCACCAAAAAACAAAATAAGACAAGAAAATAAATGACCAATATATGCAAATTAATGGGTATTCAATGGGTTCAATTTCCACTTAAATACTTACTATTCTCTCCCCCTTTTGTCACATCAAAAAGGCTAAAAGAAAGAAGAAAATAAAAGAGAAAAAGAATAAACGAAAAAATCACCCAATAAATGTAACTCAAATCATCATTACTAGATCAGTTTCCAAAGAGGAAGAGTAATCAAGTAATAGAACAACCAAATTATTTTGCACAGGTCGGGATCGAGTAGGAACATCCACTTGTGGAACATCGTCGTCCTAAGGAAAATCATACATAGGATTGGTCATCACTATAAAGCCTGACATGAGATCATCATTCTTTGTTCTCTCCATTATCCTTCATAAACTACCTCAAATTCAGTGTGAATGCCAAGAAATCAGCTAACTAGTACAAGGACAGAAGGACAAATGAGTCTGTGTTTAGGGAAGTGCAATGTATGCAAATGATAAATGCAATGCTTTCATTTTATTTTCCGTCTTCAGGGAATCAACTCGATTATTACAAACATGGGAAACATCGAGAGCACGGGCATCACAACTTTTATTCAAAACTTTTGCCAAAGGGACATTTGCCTTGTCCATATTTGCAATAGTCTGAGTTATTTTCCTTGAAAATGGTTGAGATGATAAATGTATGAATGCAACAACCACAAACAAGATCACACAAAGCACACGGGTCAAAGGTTCTGAGTCACGAGCATGGAGCCAAGGGTAAAAACCATCCCACAAAGGTGTGTACTAAGGGTTTTTTCTTCATTGTACCTGCAGAAAATCAGAGGTTCTAACCAAAGTGCCCAGGGTCCACAATCCATTTTTCAGATATTACCAGCACTCCGATTCACTCGGGAGTTAGTAATATCCTCAAGAGAATCTAACCTGAGTGTAGTATCGAGTATCAACTAATTCAGGTTTGCACCCTTATAGTCACCGCACTACGTTCCTAAAAAGGCCAAGATGGGTTAAAGGTTCTACGGTTCTCAGTGTTATGGGCTCTTAGAGGAAAAAGTAATGTTTTCAAACGATTACTCGATTGGCATTAGTAATTCTAAGGAGGCCAACACTGAGTGGATAGATTCTCAAGTTCTGCTTAGTCGGGATTCGACACCTTCAAAGCTCCCTTGACTATACCATCCTTCATATCTCAAAGTACACTCAGATCCGGGTACAGGATCTATCTCAAACACAGAGGATCACCCAAACAAAACAATCAATAACAAGCAAATCAAACAAAAAGTAATAAATAAATCAAAGTAAGCCGAACCCACTAAGGCTAAATCCCCAGCAGAGTCGCCACTTTTCTGTAGCGGTAAAAATCATGAGTGTAAGCTATTGATTAACTTAACTCAAAGTAAACAGAGTCGCCACTGCACTTTTTATTTATTCCCCAAAGGAAAAGGTAAAAGAGCGAACAAAACCTAAAAAAGGTCTAAAAGTAAAAAGCTAAAAGAACAAACAGAGAACGGGTAAGGGGGTTGGTTACGAAAAGCGAAGGTGCTAGCACCCAAATTGTCATAGTACTATATAGGAGCCCTTTGAAATATCTACACTTTTTGTTTGAAAATGGCTTGTTTAAATGAGAGTGGGGGGTGAGAAGAGAATTTATTTTTTAAGATTTTTCTGTTTGGAGAGACTTATCGCCTTAAGCCTACGTACCCACGAAGTGCAATGTAGGATCAAAACTTCGTAGTTTGGGGTAAAAATAATAAAATTGGTGGGTTAAGGTTGATTTTAAAAAGTAGAGGTAACTTGTCATTTTAAGTGGACAACTCAACTAATCAACCATAAGAATGAAGAGTAAATGACTCATACATCACCATGGAGAGGGCTCCAACTGGGATAACATCAACGAGTATGCCAACTACCCCCACGGGTGACAAGAGATCTGACTCAAGCAAACTACAACTATGGTGATTATGAGATTTAGGTCAACTATAAAAGGACTCATACCTAGACTTTAAAAAGAGAAAGTGCAACAAGGCACAAAATAACTTAAATGAGTTTGGTTCTTTTTATTTTGAACTTAATGTCAATATGCTTAGATTCATTTAGCATTTATTAAGAAATGAAAAGAAAAAGAGTAAAACCACTTGAAAAAAGTCAAGGTTTGAATTTATGAAAGAGGTTAGAGTTTAAAAACAAGAATCCTTTGAAAAAAGGAAAAGATTTTGAAAATTTAAGAAGGGGAGGAGATGAAGTGACTATCCTAAAGCATAAAATAAAAGCTAAGTTAGGAAACATCTAACCACTTGTAGACACTTCAAAGCATAAGCAAAGATAAGAATTCCATCCTCTTGAGCAATTTGGCCAAATAAAGGCTAGAATACCAAGCTCCATAATAATCCAAGCACGAGGGAAAGAATCCTAAGTCTAAGTCCATAATTCCATAATCAAGCCAAGAAATCCAAGTGAAGAGATCCTCCAATGCACGGGATAGTAACCATAGTCCACAATAAAGATCACATCTCTTTTAAAGTGTTTAGGCCTTTTATTAATGTTTTAGGTCCAAACGGACAAAAGAAAAACATAGGCAAAAATAAAAGGTCTAAGTGGACAAAAGGAAAATGACATAAACATAAACATGATGTGATATAATGAGCAATAAGCAATAAGAATAAAAGAGAGATAGGGAGCAAGAAGGAAAAATAAAGAGAGATAGGGAGCAAGATAGAAAATAAGCAATATATCACAAAATAGCATCACAAAGGCACCAATGCCATAGGCCTAAAAAAACAACACCGATTGAATATTCTGTCTTGCGTCCTGAACTATAATGATTGAATAATGTACTTAGGCCAAAGTTAATGAAGACTCATCAGAGGATTGATAGAATCAAAGCCTCTATGCAACAAGCTTCAAAGATTATGAACCTAACAAAAAAGATCAACCATCCTTTGGCATACGGTCATAAGTCCGGGCCACGAAAGGTCAGGTTCTGATTAGGATAAAGGGACAAATGTAGCATTATGCCAAGCAAATGCATCAATCTTTGTGCTAATGTATGCTAGATGAACAATATGTAGACTGTCATCCGAAAGCGATACCGCACGAAAAGAAAATAGGTAACGATCTCATCTTGATAAAGAACTCAGCAAAGAAGTTCAATGGCATAAGATTTTTATCGATCAAAAGAAAAGAGAAATAGATGAAGAGAAAGCCAAATTAAACCACAAAATTATGTGATCTAAGGCTAAGAACAAAGGGAAGGGGAAGATAAAAGAAAATCCATCAAAACAGTCCCAAACAGCAGCAAAAAATGCAAAAACCGTAGCCATAATCGGTTACCAGAATACCTCTAATCGATTACAGCATGTAAACATGCAATTCCAAACCAAAAAACAACTGCATAATCGATTACGCCATTTGCTGTAATCGATTACAGCTTCGATACCTACAAAAACAGCAACAGCAGAACTTGCACACTCATTTGATCAAACATCTTATGATCAAACATCAATTCCAGCATGAAAATTAAGCAAAATAACAGTAAAATCCAGCAAATGAAACACAATTACTAGATCCAAAGGATCAAGTAACAAGATCAACCAAAGACCTACATGACGGAAGATGAATATGAAGCTTCAACAATGGTGAAAATGGATTACCGCTCCAAATCAAAAAAACAAAAGCCTTGATCTACTATAATGGATGAAGAAAAACAAGTTTAGATGAAGGTTTAGCTTAAAGTTGAACAAGATTCAATGTGAATTCTTGTTAACTTCCAAAAGAAGAAAGAGCTTTAGAGTGAATTTGGTAGGTTCTTTGACTCTCAAAAGCTTGTGAAATGAATGAAATGAAGGCTCTATTCAGTCCCAATTATAGAAAAAGAAAATGAAGAAGACAAGAAGAAGAGTCAACAAGAAGTTCTACTCTTCAGTCCCAATTATAGAAAAAGAAGAAGAAAATGTTGATTCAGAGGATGAAGACATTGACTATGGAAATAGTGGACACCGCTACTTCAAGGTGTCATATCCCAAATTTGTCCTACCTATAATTACCTTCATTTGTTTTTCTGTCAAATCACTATTCAAAAAAATCCAAAAAATATGCACTTACTTTCATTTTTCCTTGTTAAGTCAGTCCAGTTGTTGCAAGGTTGAAATGAGTACACCCAAGGCTATCAGGTTCAGGTTCTCATCATTAATCCAAGGATTTGTCAGGTTTGTTGTTGAATCAAGATCATTTTAAGGTGGATTCAAGGTTGTGATGTCGTTCAATGTTAGTGGCAGTCAAGTTCAATTATCAAGGTTCAAGTGTGGTTTTTGGATTAAATTTAGTCAAAGTGTGCATCATTGGAAGGATTATTCAAGTTCATCATCATTCAAATTCAAATTCAAGTTAATATCCATACATTCCAACCCATATCCATCATCATTTTTCAAAGTTCACAATCCAATTATCCATTAACCATTTTAACTTGTTCTAGCCAAAAATGGTTAGACCACCAAAGGTGTTAGCTCCCCTCTTTCTAGGCAAGGAGAGCAACGTCGTCTGTATTGAGCAATACGTTTGGGGATTCGAGAGTAGTATTGAAGCAGTAAGTCTCAAGAAGAATGTGTCTTGCTAATCCCTCTGGCGGGAGCCCCTTTTATATTCGTCCTCCAAGTTTGCATAAAAAGAGGACATTTAAGGGAAGTCCCTTGATCTTCTACCCTTGCAGAGTCTTCAATGTGTAACTCTCCTTCATCATTGCTTGCCTTAAAGGCTTGGTAACGACTGTATTGACGCACTGGAACCGTTACAACCTTTGGTTGTACGATGAATAAGTACCCGGATGCCGAGTTGTGGAGATATTATAACACCCATATATAAAACTCATACATCAAAGCATAAATATTATAGATAGATCCAAGTGTTTGGTACTGAAACACATAAGCTCCTAGTTAACACATTGTATACAAATAAATGCCCTAAAGCACAAAGTACAAAACCTAAGGCATATTATACACAAGATGTTCAAATGATAAAAACTAAGAACTAGATCAACAATGATCCTAAAATACACTTCGCTACGGAAGCTAGCCATCAACAAGCAAGGAAAAGATCACACGACCTTATCCTTACCCTTCTTGGAACCTGAAGCACCTGAAATACATCAACAACGTGGGGTGAGATACATCAAATCTCAGTGAGTTCCCTATCTTATGGATTCTCTCGGATTAACAAGGTTCTAATAATCCTAACTCAAGTCCGGGGAAAAGGGAAAAGGACCCTGGAGTTCACACTTTATAATTCTCACACTATATGGAAACATGACATGAGTTCATTAACTCACAACATCACTAATCGATAACCATACCAAGACATCTCATCTTCCCGTCCGCTTCTACGTCTAGAAGGCGACCCGAGTCATAGATCCTTGTAGTTACTTGGCATACGAATTGGATTCGGGATCATCGGCCTGTTAACCGTGAACCGTCACTTCTCATGGCCTGTTAACCATCACAAGTCTCTACCCATAGCATAGGTTCCAATCGTACTACACGTAGGGAATCAAACCTACCAAGTAATTATGTACCCGTTTCAGAGGAGCTCGAGACCCATGAAACTACACTCAAAATATTCCGGTTACGATTACATGATTACATACAACAAATATAATTGTATTTGACAATCACAAGACTACACCGCCTTAAGGCCTCTCTTGCCTTTTCACAACCACAAAGGTTAACCACATGTTCCATACTAGTGTTCACTCTCCACTAGGCCAATACTCGGCAAGGGTGTATCTTTCAACAACACGTGCCCGAGCATCGCCATCTAGAGTTGTCTACAATTTCTAGTCCCTTACTAGATTCTCCTATAGTTCAAGTTTGAGGTTTCCTCACTCTTCCTATATCGTTTTCATATTTGCATGCATATTCACTTACAATCATGTTAAACAATAATAGGATAGGCAAGACATGTCATAATTGCATAGTAGAATAATATATAACAATTAAAACATAAATATATCACTTTTGAAACTTTCTCGATTATTTAATCGGTCGGTAAAATCGACATATTTCATTTCCATTGCATAGAATATTTCCTCGGTTTTACATCGATATAAAGAATGATCGAATTTGATAAATGAGTCGAAAGTTATGAATTTTCTCGCTTAAGGAATAAAATCCCAAGTCCCAGGTCGCGCTAAGCGCACCCCTGCCCGCGCTAAGCGCGCATTCTTCGGTCTGGAGGGGTTGCAGGAATTCAACACCGCGCTGAGCAGGCTCCTGCGCGCTCTGCGAAACTCAGAAAAAAACCTGCTATAACAGTTCAAAACCCACCCTCCTAATCCCTCAACATCAGTCTCAAACAACCAAACAGAGGTATATAATATGTTCTACCAGGGTTTCATCATCAAGCTTTCATAAAACCTCATTCTCATCAAGAACATATATTTTCCATAAACCCTAAGATTTTCAATTTATTCAAAGTACACAAAAACATCAAAACAAACATCAATACATGTTTCTACAAGCATATTGATCATTCCGTTCAATTTATATCGAATTCTAACCATTAAAACATCAATTTCCATAAATTCGACCTAAACCAAACAATTTCAAAACTTCTAAAAATTGGTACTAACTAGAACCCACCTCTTAAACAAGATGAAGATGAAGAGAATGAGATGATTGGGCAAGGATTGGATGAATGGATGATGATTTGCTCTTGGATTTCTTCAATTTCCTCTTTCTCCTTCTTTTCTCCTTCTTTTCCTTTTCTTTCCCTCTTTCTTCTTTCTCTTTCTTTCTTACTATCTTTTTCTTTTTTTTTTTGGAAAATGGGAGGAAAAGGAATTATGTAGTAAACTAGTATTAGAAATAATACTACTAAATGTCCAAAAAGTCTCTTAAGTCCAAATAAATAAAATACCTCAGAGTCAGATAATATTAATTGGATTTATTCTAAGTTTCGCAGTTACTCTAATTATTTTGTCAAATAATTTCTCAGAGTACACTGGGCTCAGTCGATCACAATATAATATTACCCGGAGTAATAAAATACGGGGTATTACATCCTCCCCCCCTTAAATAGAAATTCGCCCTCGAATTTAAAGATTACCTGAACAGATGAGAGTAAGCATCTCGCATTTCCGATTCAAGTTCCCAAATTGCATCACCCGGATGCGTTACATCCCACTGCACCTTAACGAGAGAAATGTCCTTGTTCCTTAATACTTTCGTTTCTCTTCCCACAATGCGGCTCGGTTGAGGTTCAAACGTTAAGTCTGCTTCTATTTCAATAGTATCTGGTAGAATTGGTTGAAGAGGATCTGGAACAAACCTCTGAAGTTGAGATACATGGAAAACATCGTGCATTTCCGACAGAGAAGGTGGTAAGGCCAATTTGTATGCTACTTCGCCAATCCTTTCTAAAACTTGATACGGTCCCACGTATCTCGGACTTAACTTCCGTGACTTAAACGGTCCTTTCAGTCTCAATCTAGGAGTGACTTTCAAAAACACATGGTCACCTTCTTCAAATTCTAAAGGTCTCCTTCGATTGTCCGCATAACTCTTTTGTCGATCTTGTGCTTGCTTAATTTTCTCGCAGATCATTCGAATCTTTTCCGTAGTCTCTTGGATGATTTCGGGTCCTAAGATTCTATCTTCCCCAACTTTCGCCCAACACAAAGGGGTCCTACACTTTCTTCCATACAAAGCTTCATAAGGAGCCATTGCAATGCTCGCATGGTAACTATTGTTATAAGAGAACTCAATCAATGGTAATAGTTCTTTCTAATTACCCTTACTTTCTAACACACAAGCTCTCAACATATCCTCCATCGTTTGTATCGTTCGTTCAATTTAACCATCCGTCTGAGGATGATTAGACGTGCTCAAACGCAACTCTATCCCCATAGCTTGTTAAAAAACTTTCCAAAACCTTGAAAACTTCGGATCTCTATCCGACACAATATTAGAGGGAATACCGTGCAATTTCACAATTTCGGCAATGAACAACCTTGCAAGATGACTCGCTTTGGAGGTAGTCTTCACGGCCAAGAAATGCGCCGACTTTGTCAACCGATCTACTATTACCCAAATCGAATCATAACCACCTTGCGTACGGGGTAAACCTACTGCAAAATCCATAGAAATACTATCCCATTTCTAAGTTGGGATTTCTAATGGTTGCAATAATCCACCCGGTCTTTGATATTCAATCTTAACTTGTTGGCATACCGTACATTCCGACACGAAGACCGCAACATCTCTTTTCATACCGGACCACCAATAGTCCTTCTTTAAATCTTGATACATCTTTGAAGAACCCGGATGTATAGTGAAGGTACCCTTATGCGCTTCCTCTAAAATTCTTCTTTTCAAAGTCGCATCGTTCGGAACGCAAATTCTTTGGTTAAACATAATCATTCCATCGCTAGCATGCACAACACCCGGTTGACTTAGCATCTCTTGCAACTTCTCATCCAATAATTGTCCTTGTTTAATTTCAACTCTTAACGTAGAATTGACATTCAAATTCCCCATAATCACTCCATTAGGAATCCACAAAAAATGAAGATTTAAATCTCTAAACTTTTCCAGCAATGAATATTCTAACATCATCAATTCGGCCTTTCTCAAAACTTTCCTACTCAAGGCATCGGCCACTTTGTTCGCTTTACCCGGATGGTATTTTAGCTCTAGATCATATTCCTTTAAATATTCCATCCACCTCCTTTGACGCATATTCAACTCTTTTTGGTCAAAGAGGTACTTTAAACTCTTGTGGTCACTAAACATTTCAAAATGTACTCCATATAAATAGTGATGCCACACCTTCAAAGTAAACACCACTGCCGCTAATTCCAAATCGTGGGTTGGATAATTCTTCTCGTGAATTTTTAATTGTCGAGAAGCATAAGCCACCACGTGACTTTCTTGCATTAAAACGCCTCTTAATTCCATCGTAGACGCATCACAAAATACCTCATACGACTTGCTAGGATCGGTAATAATCAGAACGGGAGTTGTGGTCAATCTTTCTTTCAAACTCATAAAAAATTTGTTCACACGCCGAATCCCACTCAAAAGGGCAATCCTTCCGAGTAAGCTTAGTCATTGGTAATGCTAATTGCGAAAAGCCTTTGATAAATCTTCTGTAGTAACCTGCTAGACCCAAGAAACTTCTAATTTCCGATACATTCTTCGGTCTCTCCCAATTAATCACAGCTTCAACCTTTGACGGATCCACCGCTACACCACCCTGTGATATAACGTGACCTAGAAAACTAACTTCAGACATCCAGAACTCGCACTTGCTCAACTTGGCAAAAATTTGCTTCTCTTGTAAGATCGATAAGACGATTCTCAAATGTCCTTCGTGCTCTTGCAGAGTACGGGAATAGATAAGAGTGTCATCAATGAAGATCACAACAAATTGATCCAAATAAGCTTGAAATAACTGATTCATATAATCCATAAAAATAGCTGGAGCATTAGTCACACCGAAAGGCATCACTAAGAATTCGTAATGACCATAACGGGTCCTAAATGCAGTCTTAGGTACATCGGAACTCTTCACTCGGATTTGGTGATAACCCGACCTCAAATCAATCTTCGAGAACACACAGGCTCCTTTCAATTGATCTAATAGGTCGTCTATCCTTGGCAAGGGATACTTGTTCTTAATGGTGACTTTATTCAGCTGACGATAATCAATACACAATCGCATCCCGCCGTCTTTCTTCTTTACTAACAAAACTGGGGCTCCCCACGGTGAGACACTAGGTCTAACAAAATGCTTAGCCATAAGCTCTTCCAATTGTTCCTTTAGTTCCCTTAACTCCAATGGTGCCATCCGATACGGAGAAACGGATATAGGAGCCGTTCCCGGTACCAGGTCAATAGAAAATTCCACTTCCCTCTCCGGAGGAAGAGAAGTGACATCTTCGGGGAAAACTTTGGAAAACTCGCAAACTACTGGAATATCCATAACTTGAAGGTCGCTACTCCCTTCCTTAGTGAGAACCAAAAGAACAGATTTTTCTTCTTCGAACAAGAAATTTATCATTCCAACTGTACCTTTTAAAATAGTTGTTAAGACATCTTTCGGGGTAGCATCAATAGATGGAATGATGATGAGCTTTTCTTCACACCCAATAAACACCGAATTAGCAGAAAGCCAATCCATTCCCAAAACGACATCAATTTTCTTAAGCGGTAGACAAATAAGATCAATCTGAAAAACTCTACTGTCCACAGACAAAACACAGTTTTCACACATCAATGGTGTCTCAACTATTTCATCCATGGCGGTTGTGACCACCATAGGATGAGACAAAGGAATGGACCGCAACCCAAGTCGCTTCATATATTGCATCGATACAAAAGAGTGTGTAGCTCCGCAATCAAATAGAACAAAACAAGGAAATCCGTTAACGAAGCACGTACCAGCACTTAAGGAATTGTCACTCTTCTTCTTCCTTGCATCTAAGGTATAAACCCTTCCTTGTGTCTGAGTCCTATTCTGAGGACAATCTCTTTTCAGATGACCCACCTTCTGACATTGGAAACACTTTACCCCTTCTAAACTACACCTTCCAAAATGATTCTTTCCACAAGTGCGACACACAGGAGGTGTACTCGTCCTTGAATCTTGTGTTTCCCTTTGAAGGATTGTTGCCTAGGCCTGAATTATTGGTTGGATCTTCCGCGATCCCCTTGATTCACTCTACTCACAACACCTTCAGCTTGGACTTTCTTCAAACTATGCTCGGCCACATAGCATTGCCTTAAAACTTCAGCATATGTAGTGAACTCTCTCTGAGATACACTATGAGATATTTCAGCTTTTAGTCCAAACAAAAACTAGTCTATTTTCCACCTTTCATCAGGAGCATACATAGCCTGCCTAGAATAAGCAGCCATGTCCTCAAACTTCTCAGTATAACTGGCCACAGTCATACTACCTTGTCTTAATTATTGAAACTCAAATTCTTTCTGAGTACTCAATGAGCTCGGAAAATACTTCTCCATGAAAATAACTTTGAACTGTTCCCAAACCTTAGGCACTTCCTAAATAGCCATTAAAGTCGAAGCGCTCTCCCACCATCTCATAGCGGGACCCTTCAGTGAATGAGAAGCGAACAACACCTTGTTCTCTTTGCTGCATTGGACTATCAAGAAAATCCTCTCCATACCCGAAATCCATTCGTGAGCCTTCACGGGATCTAATCCACCATGAAATTCTGGGGGATTCATGCGGATAAAATCCTGGAATTTCCCACCTTCAGCTTCTGGAACAACCACCGTAGGATGCAAACCTCCATTCATTTGTTGCACCATTTGCTGCATGAATAGATTATGTTGTTGATGCATCTGTTGCATAAACTAATACATAGGAGCATTGTCGTCGCCGCCCGGCAGATTCGTCCCTTCAGGAGTGGTGCGGGGTCTACCACGAGTGTTTCTACGTCCTTCAGCCATGTTCCTAAAGGTCATACAAATAGGATTAAGTTGATCAGGCTCAATGCCATAAATATAACACTTAAGACCAAAGGCGACCCGATGTATATGAAACGGAAAGAAATACTTATACTATTTCATGGCTAGGTCGAGGATACGACCAGACTCTGATACCAACTGTAACACCCATATATAAAACTCATACATCAAAGCATAAATATTATAGATAGATCCAAGTGTTTGGTACTGAAACACATAAGCTCCTAGCTAACACATTGTATACAAATAAATGCCCTAAAGTACAAAGTACAAAACCTAAGGCATATTATACACAAGATGTTCAAATGATAAAAACTAAGAACTAGATCAACAATGATCGCAAAATACACTTCGCTACGGAAGCTAGCCATCAACAAGCAAGGAAAAGATCACACGACCTTATCCTTACCCTTCTCGGAACCTGAAGCACCTGAAATACATCAACAACGTGGGGTGAGATACATCAAATCTCAGTGAGTTCCCTATCTTATGGATTCTCTCGGATTAACAAGGTTCTAACAATCCTAACTCAAGTCCGGGGAAAAGGGAAAAGGACCCTGGAGTTCACACTTTATAATTCTCACACTATATGGAAACATGACATGAGTTCATTAACTTACAACATCACTAATCGATAACCATACCAAGACATCTCATCTTCCCGTCCGCTTCTACGTCTAGAAGGCGACCCGAGTCATAGATCCTTGTAGTTACTTGGCATACGAATTGGATTCGGGATCATTGGCCTGTTAACCGTGAACCATCACTTCTCATTTCCTGTTAACCATCACAAGTCTCTACCTATAGCATAGGTTCCAATCGTACTACACGTAGGGAATCAAACCTACCAAGTAATTGTGTACCCGTTTCAGAGGAGCTCGAGACCCATGAAACTACACTCAAAATATTCCGGTTACGATTACATGATTACATACAACAAATATGATTGTATTTGACAATCACAAGACTACACCGCCTTAAGGCCTCTCTTGCCTTTTCACAACCACAAAGGTTAACCACATGTTCCATACTAGTGTTCACTCTCCACTAGGCCAATACTCGGCAAGGGTGTATCTTTCAACAACACGTGCCCGAGCATCACCATCTAGAGTTGTCTACAATTTCTAGTCCCTTACTAGATTCTCCTATAGTTCAAGTTTGAGGTTTCCTCACTCTTCCTATATCGTTTTCATATTTGCATGCATATTCACTTACAATCATGTTAAACAATAATAGGATAGGCAAGACATGTCATAATTGCATAGTAGAATAATATATAACAATTAAAACATAAATATATCACCTTTGGAACTTTCTCGATTATTTAATCGGTCGGTAAAATCGACATATTTCACCTCCATTGCATAGAATATTTCCTCGGTTTTACATCGATATAAAGAATGATCGAATCCGATAAACGAGTCGAAAGTTATGAATTTTCTCGCTTAAGGAATAAAATCCCAAGTCCCAGGTCACGCTAAGCCCGCCCCTGCCCGCGCTAAGCGTGCATTCTTCGGTCTGGAGGGGTTGCAGGAATTCAACACCACGCTGAGCGGGCTCCTGCGCGCTAAGCGCACTCTGCGAAACTCAGAAAAAAAATCTGCTATAACAGTTTAAAACCCACCCTCCTAATCCCTCAACATCAGTCTCAAACAACCAAACAGAGGTATAAAACATGTTCTACCATGGTTTCTTCATCAAGCTTTCATAAAACCTCATTCTCATCAAGAACACATATTTTCCATAAACCCTAAGATTTCAATTTATTCAAAGTACACAAAAACATCAAAACAAACATCAATACATGTTTCTACAAGCATATTGATCATTCCTTTCAATTTATATCGAATTCTAACCGTTAAAACATCGATTTCCATAAATTCGACCTAAACCAAACAATTCCAAAACTTCTAAAAATTGGTGTAGCACCCCAAAATTTGCCCTACCTTTTCCTGGCTTTTGTTTAGCACTCATTTGCATTTTCATTAGGTCATAATTCATAATCATACATTGCATGGGTTTTCTAAGACATGGGATCGAAGGGTTTCTTGTTATCGGTGTTCGCCCTATTCAGAGGTGGTTTAGTCGGTTTCTATTTCAGGTTAAGTTAGAGCAAGAGGTTGAATTATGCTCCTTGTTGTCGCTCCCGAAAAGATTTGCATCCAACGGTACAAACGCGAGAGTGGCGCAAAAGAAACAGAGTCGCCAGCAAAGTGTATTTATCCCAAGAGAGGGAAAGCAAACACTGCGTAAACCTGAATTAAAGGAAAGAGCACGGTCACGCGACCATGAGAAAGGGTACGGGAGTCGGTTACGCGAAGGGAAGATGTTAGCACCCAACACGTCCATCGTACTCGATGGGATCCACGCTTGCTGTCTGCATCAAAGGGTGTCGTCATCTGGAACTCCACTGCTACTGGATCGGCAAAGAAACGAGAACGGAAAGAACGGAGAAACGAAGAAGAAAAGAAAAAGAAGTGACTCGATTAGGACATCGCTCGTCCTATGCCTACGTATTCCCTCGTGCAATGACAAAGAAAGGTTGTGAAAGAAATGTGGAAGGGTCTCAATCGCACGGGTTCGAGAGAAGGGTCTCAATCGCAAGGGTGCGAGAGAAGGGTGCTCGCCAAGGATAGGGATCCTCGTGCCTACGTATCCTCAGTCGGACGAGAGAGAGGAATCAGAGCTGACGTAGTTCGTGGGACTACGGGAATAGGGATCTCGATCACACTGAGGCGAGAGAAAAAAGGGGGAGACGCATGGAGGGTCTAAGGGAACTGAATCCTACAAGTTATCATGCAAAGTGGCCCTAAGGTATGGATCAGGAGGGACGCCTACCTAATGTTATCATGCTTGGATTGAGAGCCTAATGTCTATCCTACTCCGAGCTTAATCAGAAATTAAGTCAGACTAGGAGCCTTAAGGGAGCATGCGAATACAAAGATAATCAACAAGTAAACACCAGACAGCTCAATCACCAAGAGAGAATCAAATATGAAACCAAGTAATTAATCAGGAATTAATCAGAATAGGCATAAAAATCAAGATTAATCAAGAATAACCAAGTTAGGATTAAAATACTAAGTAAAAACAAGATTAAAATCTAAGTAAAAAAAAAGAGTTAATTTAAAATTAAAAACTAATTCTAAAATTAAACCTAAGACAAGATTAATTTCTAAGAATTAAAACTAATGCTAAAAATCAAATAAAACAAGATTAATTTCTAAACAAAAGTTAACCTAAATTAATTCAAAATTAATCTAATAAAAATCTAATTCAAGTTCAAGATTAAATTCTAATTAAAAAGTTAAAATCAAATTTTAAAATTTAAACAAAATCTAATTAGTGTTTAAAACAAAATAAAACAAAATAACCAAAACCAGAGTGTGACAGGGAATAAAGGGTGCAGATAAGATTCAGGCGAAATGGCTTTTGGTATCCGGCCCAATTATCTTTAAATCAGCCGAAATAGGGTGCGGTCAGTGATGCGGTGGTATGAAGTGAACATCAAGTTTACGGGCTTGAGGCCCATTAATCCGCATGAAGCCACAGGCGGGGGCGTACTTAGAAGTTAGGGTGTGTGATTGGACAGAAATCAGCAAAGGGCCTAAGGCCCAATCCGCATGGCACAAATAAAACCTAAAACTAACTCAGACCCAAGTCCTCTTCTTCCTCAGCCATCTCTCTCTAAACTCGCCGCCGTAACCACACCGCCGACGCCATCCTCCCTCACACAACGTTCCTCCTTACAACGTCTCACCCTTCCTTCATTTTTGCTATCATGCTCTCAACGCAACCTTCTTGCATCCGTAATTCTCACGCCGACCTCAATGTTTCTTTCTCCGCCATTGAAGTTCCCCGCCGCGCCGACGTTACGCTCTTCTCCGTTCTCTTCCTTCTCAACACATCTAACCTCCTCACGCAAAAAGAAACAACCGCGGTCTCCGCCGCGCCTTGGCCTCTCGCCGGTGGCGGCGGAGAATAAAACCTCCCCAAATGGTTCCTACGAATACTAAGGCCTCGTTTCACCAACCGCAACAGCTATTCAAACTCAGCGACCATGGAGTCATGAGTTCGATCTTGACAATTGCTTAAACCGCAAAAACGAGACGAAGAAGAAAATAATCAGAACAAAATACATCACTAATTTAAACAAAGGTTTTGAAACACGCACCAGGGCGGAGCAGGGAGGATCTCCGACACGGCGGACTTACAACGACCTTACAGGTACTGCTACTCTTCTTCCTTGTTCGCTTCTCTTCTCTGAATCCGCTGGTGCTCCTTGAATCCGTCTACTTCTTCTCCTTCCTCAACTCAAACTGCCTCTTCTTACTTCTATGTATGTCGTTGAATCAACTTGCAGATGGTGATTAGAATTTAGTTACGGGTTGTTGTTCAAGGTGACAGTGACGAATTCCGGCTGAAGGGGGTTTGTGAAATTGATATGGTGATGCGTTGATATTGAAGATGGTGAGAGATCATTTGTGCAGCACCATTGAAGGTGGTTCGATGGAAGAGGTTTTCTATGAAAGTTTTGTTATTGTGAGTCGTTTATGCAGGTTTGTTTTGAAGAGGTTATGCGCTGTTGTTGTAGAAGGAAATATTGAGAGATTTGTGGTTCTGAAAACCGAGAGAAATTGGTGAGGTTCTATGTGGTTCCGTGTAAAAATGTCATGAATTCCCTCTTAATCAGGTTGGTCTGTGTACGTTATGGTTTTGTCCGTTGGCGCGGGTTTACGTTTGGCATTGTGTTGGGTTGCTCAGATGCAGAATTTCGTAGTGCTTTGGACGGATATTAGTAGGTTATACAAGTTTCAGCAAGTAGTGCATTGGGAGTGGCTGTATGTTTGCTTAGGATGTGTGGAAATTGTTGTGGCTAGCAGAGTGGTCATACCATATTGTAGGTTTTCTCTGGGGTAGGAATCCTATTGTAGCAGGACAGGTTTTGGTCCATTGTATAGGATGGTAGCTTAATGCATTTTGGACTTATTTGGAAAGTTTTGTGTGTGATGTGGTACGATTGGTTGGGGCGCAGGAAATTGTAATGACAGGCGGTGGACGGATAGTATTAGCCTCTTGGCAAGTGAAGAAAAATGGTTTGGTAATTCGTGTAATGGTCTTTTGTTGGCTACATGTAAAGTTTGATTGTAGATAGCTTGCTGAAAGTGTGGAATTGCTACCCTCTATTTTTTTTTTCTCTTGTGGTTAATGGGTCTTGGATAGATTATGTAAAACATAATCTTGAAATTGATTTTTTTTTTTGGATTTGGATTAATAAAATGGATGAAAAAAGTTTATGAATTTTTAAATGGATGGATAATGAATAGTGGATTAAAATGGATTAAATAAAAAAAAAGGAAGTTGGATTGAAATGGATAAAAAAAAGAATTTTGGATGATAATGGGTTAGAAAATGGATATGAATAGCTTAGGAAAAAAATGGATTTAAAGTGGATATGGATTTTGGATATGGTAGAAAAAGAATTAGAAGAAATGGATAAAGAAAAAATTGGTTTATGGTAGAAATTTGAATGGATAAAAATGGACAACTAATGGATAAAGAAAAAGGTTCTAAAAGTGGATAACTACATTACACAAATTCCACACTTTTCACAACACCACGATTAAATGCACACAACCATTTATGAACGACTTGCAACAACAACCATCTGAGTGAATCTTATGAATTTTCTGATCTTCTGGACTAAACCTCACATGAACCACTGCTTGGTAACTTGACCTCCAGCGCATAACAAACTGACCCTTGATACGCACTTCCTGAGAAATAAACCAATAACACGGATAAATTGCACTTGAAGCAAAACTCCTGATGATTTGACCAAGATGAAGTCAAACTTCCACCCGATCATAACTGAATGAGCGCTTAACCTGGAACCAATTCTCTTGAGATATTAAGAAGGATCCAAACCCTGATCCACACCAATGAAACCTCTGACCCACAGCCTTCTGATGAATCCTCTGAATGAGGAAAACCTCGGATCTTGGTAAACCTCCGAATAAGAAGTCACTCATAATAATATGAATTCAACCCTGACTGAGGATGAGAATACGAGAATCCCGAGCTCGCACATAATACCTTGATCCCATGTCTTAGAAGACCAATGCAATGCACAAATGATAATGCAAAATGAGTTGAAACACAAGCCAGTTAGAGGTTAGAAAAAAGAGTGGGCAAATTTTGGGGTGCTACAGCTGCCCCTATTCAATCGACTTAGACCTGAAAGGATGATAGCAATGGCTTTCAGACATTCAAGGTAGAAGGTGATTGAATACAGAAAGAACCCGGAAATTTGCAAACTGTGGGGAGTGAAATGACATAGTGATTGCCAGCCGAATGTGGACTTAGACACAGTGGATACCAACCAAAAGTTGGGATAAAAGAAGGGTACCAACCAATAGTTGGGATAACCAAGAAAAGATACCAACCAATAGTTAGGATAAAAGAAAGATACCAACCAATAGTTGGGATAAAAGAAGGGTACCAACCAATAGTTGGGATAACCAAGAAAAGATACCAACCAATAGTTGGGATAACGAGGACGGCCGAAGGCGAACTCGAAAAGATGGACTTTCAAACCTGAAATAAGTAGAATTAACAAATCTACAAAGATGAATCCGTTGGGGATACAGAAGGTATACCATCAACTCTGAGGTTGAGGAAAAAAACATCGTCAACTCTGAAAAAGAAAAGGATAACCATCAACTCTGAGGCTGAGGAACATCTGGACTAAACACCAACTTTGAATGTTTGAGAAAAAGGTGGACATCAACTCTGAGGTTGAGAAGAAACATAACTTCAACTCTGGGGTTAGAAGAAGGACATACGTCAACTCTGAGGTTGGTAAAAAGGTAGACCGGAGATAGAAACATTGACTTCAACTCTGAGGCTGGAAGAAAAACACCGGTCAACACTGAGGTTGGAGACATGCCACAATATATGACAACTCTGAGGTTGGTAAAGAAAGGCTTCAACTCTGAGGTTGGAGAGAAGGTATACGACAACTCTGAGGTTGGTAAAAAGGGGTATACGACAACTTTGAAGTTGGAGAAGAATGGGTTGTTCATCAACTCTGAGGTCGAGAAAGGATATGCAACAACTCTGAGGTTGGAGAAGAAAGGGGAATATTCATCAACTCTGAGGTTGAGAAAAGGTACATGACAACTTTGAAGTTGGTAAAAAGGGAAAGGATATTTCATTAACTCTGAGGTCAAGAAAAGAACCACGACAACTTTGAAGTTGGTAAAGGAGGGCGTCAACTCTGAGGTTGGGGAAGAAAGAGATGTACGATAACTCTGAGGTTGGATAAAGGCTCAACTCTGAGGTTGGACAAAATAAGCGTCAACTCTGAGGTTGGGATCACTGTTTTGATTGAGGGTTGATTTGGGCTTTCACACAAGGTACCAAATCTGGCTTATGCTCCGCATGCATATGTTTGAATTTTCTTTCTATGGCGTAATGCTCCATACGAAATGGAAATGCTACGCGTTTGAGGATGCAATGCAATGATGATTACTACATGCAAGAATGAGAGGACACTCCACCATGGAATGCGCAGGATAGAACAAGCAGACTTCACTGAGGAAGGGGTCACCAATATCTGATCTCCCGTGGGGAGATAACCAACTGTACCACCAATAACTACTGGTGATGCAAACTCTGTCAGGGAACCGCAAGCTGAATTGCGAACTCTGTCGGGGAGATGCCAACGAAGATTGAACTTTGAAACGCTGAGAATGCCAATAACCATTGGACTTTGACTTGCGGGAAATACCAGATCTGACTTTTGAGGAAGAGAATACTCTGACTTCTCACCGTCTTCAAACTGCTTGAGAGTATTCCGTCGTCTTACCCTGCTGAGAATGAGGAATCCACCTACAATGTTGGGGATAAGGAATCTTCATAAAGAACCCTTTTCGATTTGAGGACGACCCTCTGCTTGGGGAAAGATATCAATTCCAACACCTCGCTGGAAGGATACCTTCTGGCCTTTGCTGGGGGAGAGACTTAGTACTTCAAGTTTCTTCTGATCAACTGCATACTGATTATCAAGAGTGGACAACGCTTCCTTCCTGACTTGACCCAAACCACAGGGTCTAATGGGAGAACTCATCTCAAGAGGATTTCACAGAAGACCGGGCGTTCACACTGCCCAACGGTCTTCAATCTTGGAGAGATTTATCAGATCTCTACGTAACTGCCCTAGACTGTATGATCTATAAAGGAATTTGCCTCGAGAGGACTTAAAATGACTTGAAATACTCTGCTTCAGTATTTTGAACCTTGAAGAGGTGAATCTGATTAACCATCTTCTGGAGAGGACAACTTCTCATGCTCTAGAGGTGGCCTGCCTCAATATGAGTTTTGGAAGTGACTTTGCCCCTGATCTCAGAATGAATGCCCCAGAATAACTGAACTTCAGAGAGATTTCTCGACGTGACTGCCCCAGATTGGCTACATCTCATCACGACTTACTGGGGAAAGCCCATGGCATTGAATCTCTTGGCAACATGCCCCTAGATATGACCGTCCTTCAGAATTTTCAAGCATCCCAACTCGGCAGGATCAAGCTTTTTGACTGACGCTCACTGTGTAAGCTTCCTTAATGCTTAGGCACATGTATGCAAGCAGAACAAGTTTATTATGAGAATGACAATTCTAATGCAACAAACATGTTAACCTTGAGGTTTTTATTGAAAAGATGTCGTAAAACCCTGTGAATGAGTCACTAGTTACAACATTTATTTTTGAATGGAAAACAATACGCACATGCAATACCAACAAAAATATTTTATTAGCACGACTCATGGGAGTCAGGAACGCCATCTTGTTGAAGTACGCCTTTGGAATAAACCATGTTTCAATTAGGACTTTTGAGGGTTGTATCATGGCCTGGTTCACGGTTTTAGAAAAAAGGATTTATGACCCAAACTTTTGTTTGTACCCACCCATTCTCCTTGATGTTCTCCAGTCCTACGTTCAGTTAATTTGGCACAAGCACTCATCTCTCAAAAGGATTCTGTGACGACCGACAGTTAAGGAACCCACGAGGTTTTTGAAATGACAGTCACCCTTTTTGTCTTCAGTGTTTCGGTCACACCACTTGTTCCTTATTTTTTTTTATTTCCCTGATTTTGCCTGGACTGATTCTTTTGAATATTTCGATCTTGAAGTCCAGCGGGATGCCCTAACTTTTGCCTAAGTCACTTGTTTTCAAGCTTTGACTTAGCGGGCTTTCTTTCTTTTTTTTTTCTTTTTTTTTTTTTTGAACAAATTGTGTGACACTGTTTTGTCTGACTTGTTTGAAAAGGTTGTGAATGCCTCATTACTTGATCGATGAGGGATAACCATTGTGGTTTCACGTCTTTTAACCTCTCGAAGGTAATGGATCCTCAGATGCTCACTCCTTTCGAAATTTGAACGCTTGGTCAAATTACTGACAACTACCCTGCCCCTGGGTTAGATGTGAGGGTTTTTCTTATGAAAAGAAACTCCTACTTCGAGGCTCAAAGGGGTGGACGAGGGTCTATCTCCCTTATATCTTCGGTGTTTGGGGGATTTGAAGCAATGCCTGTACATCCTCAACAGGGTTTTATCCAAAAGCATACAACCAAAGACTTTGCGCTTTCACTTCATCATCCTCCCTCAAGAGTTTAAAACAAGAAAGTTGGTATTGCAGTGCATATAAACATTATATGAGTGAATAAAAATGAATTACTTCAAGAAAAAAAATAAATTCATTGCATTAAAACATCATTCAGAACACAAACAAGTTTTTTAGGCATACAATGCCTTAACAAGAAATGAAAAACTACAAATTAAAATGCAGTAAAGAAACTGAATATCGCCATCGCTGAGGAGGCCTGATTCTGTCTGGACATCCTTGCAAACTGAGTGCTCACTTGAGACAGGAGGCTTCAATTGATGTACATATCATCTTCAGTGAATGCAATGATCTCTGAGTCCACCAGGTCTTGAACCTTGTGCTTAAACACGTTGCAATTTTCAATGGAATGACCCGGTGTGTCTGAGTGATACTCGCATCTAACATCCAGATCATAATCAGGAGGAATGGGGTCAGGGACAGGCTTGGCATCCCTTAGTTCAACCAGAGAACTCTCAAGTAGACGGGCAAGAACATCACTGTGAGGAATAGGGAGTGGATCGAACCTTCTCACAGGCCTTCGTGATCTTTGTTGTCTCTGTTGCTGAGGAGCATAAGGTCGCTGATACTGAACAGACTGTTGAACAACAGGAGGAATATACACAACACTAGTTTCTCCTTCCTTTCCCTTAGAGGACCCAGCATAAGGTTTCTTTGCATCTTCAGCAGCAATTCGAATCTTTCCCATTTTGATGCCATTTTCGACTCTTTCTCCTGCCAATACAAGACCTGAAAATCCAGCTGACAAACATCTGATCAATTTCTCATAATAATGCCCCTGAAGCGTATCCATGAACATATCAATGAGCTCTCTTTCCAACATCGGAGGTTGAACTCGGGAACCAATTCACGCCACCTCTGAGCGTACTCTTTAAAGCTTTCATTGCTCTTTTGAGACATACTCTATAGCTGGGTACGATTGGGAGCCATGTCGGTGTTGTATTGATAATGTTTGATGAAAGCCCCTGCCAGCTCTCTCCAACTACAAACGTCTTTCCTCTCTAGCTGCATATACCATTCTAGGGATGCCCCAGATAGGCTATCCTAAAAGCAATGCATCATCAACTTCTCATTCTTTGCATGAGCAGCCATTTTACTTGCGTACGCCCTCACGTGAGTCCTTGGGCAAGTCATACCGTTGTACTTTTCAAAAGTGGGAGTCTGAAACTTGTGTGGGATAATGACGCTTGGAACCAGCCCCAGATCATCCAAATCCATACCCAGAGTATTTTGGTCCACAACCCCCTTCAACTGCTCTTTAATCAGTCGGATCCTTTCATCATTAATAACAGGGATACCAGCATCCATGCTTCGCACAGAGAAAACATCGTCTTGCTGGTCATCATAGTGATGGCCATGACCTGCACGAATAGTGCTTCTTCCTCCTACCAAAGAAGGAATTGGCACTCCACCTTGAGCTCCATTATGAACAACATTTCCATTACCACCTCCGCCGGGAGGAATAACATGACCGCCATGTGGTACACCGTTCTCGTCTACTCTTGCCACAAGAGGTTGCACCAGGGTTCTGAGCTCTTGTTGCCCTTGTGCGACTCCTTGCATCATCTCCATGAATTGGTCAATACGTGCCTGCATGGCAGCCATTTCCGCTTGCATTTACTCCATGAGTCTTTTGAGTGGCTTGAGTAGTTAAGTCTGAAATTTTGAAGAAAATCAGATCAGGACAAGAATAACCAAGCCTCGAACACCTGTCATGCATATGAGTATGGAAATGCAATGTAAATGCCATGTTCGAATATTTCCACGGAATCATTCTGTTTTGAGTCAAGTTTTTTCACAAAAAAACACAAGAAATAGATGGAAATGCTCAACAGCGGGTCTCAAAGTTAATATTCCTTGGAAATACAAGAACATGTATGCGAAAATGATGATGCAGATGTAACAGACATGGGATCAAGGCTTCCACAAAGCTCTGTACTGCTGTGCTGCTGAATGGATAAGTTCAAAGGTCTTCTCTGAAGAGAATACCGGAATACCAGAATATCCGAATGATCAGCATACTAGAATAACCAGAATACCAGGCCGATACGTTCACACTGATAAGAGAACCAGAATACCAGGTAGGTTGAAGGTCATGGTTACCTGCAAACCTGTAAACAACCCGACCTTCTCATGTGTGGGTACTAGGATGTTCAGTATCCCAGGCTCTCAGGTCGAGAAATGATGATACGTTTACCATTTCTGGTTTGGCATCATCATCAAAAGAGGAGGCCTCAACTGATTCTCCAAAAAAAGAAAACATCCTATGGCAATTCTTCAGTTTCGGCACTGAGGTCGAGAAGTAATAGTACATTCATCCCTCGGGGTACAGTACTATCGCCAATCGAGGAGTGCTTCCACTGATTCCTTTCCAAAAGGAAACCCTATAGCAAATTCCCAGCATTGGGTCCTCGGATCGAGAATGCGCAATGGGTTTGCCACAAAACGTGGTCTGCCACTTTCACAACTCGGGAGGAGTGCCGCAACTGAGTCCTCGGGAAACGGTCGCCAGAGTCGACAATTTTCCAGATTATATTCCATCATCTGCCCCAAATGGACAGGACAGAATATTACCAAGAAAACCTCGTCTGGATGTGGAGTTTTCATGTATACTTCGTCTGGCCAAATGCCAAATAAGTCACACTACTTTCCACGCTAATCATAGGTGTATGCTCAAGCCTTGGTATTGGGCTTTTCTCTCATGAATCCAGCCCACCCTACAAACAGAAAAACCAGCAGCAGAACAGCACAGCAATATCCAGTATGACAGTAATGAAATGCAATGCAATGCAATAAAGAGTTGTAAATACAGTAAAGTAAATAAGACAATAAATACAGTAATATACAACAAAGCAAAGCACCATAAAAACAAACACCCAGAAAAAACAGACAAGCGCTAGGATTGACTCGCTAAAGGGGAAGGACCAGCGTAGGTCAACCCTCTTATCCCCAGCAGAGTCGCCAGCTGTCGCTCCCGAAAAGATTCGCATCCAATGGTACAAACGCAAGAGTGGCGCAAAAGAAACAGAGTCGCCAGCAAAGTGTATTTATCCCAAGAGAGGGAAAGGAAACACTGCGTAAACCTGAAAGAAAGGAAAGAGCACGGTCACGCGACAATGAGAAAGGGTACGGGAGTCGGTTACGCGAAGGGAAGGTGTTAGCACCCAACACGTCCATCGTACTCGATGGGATCCACGCTTGCTGTCTGCATCAAAGGGTGTCGTCATCTGGAACTCCACTGCTACTGGATCGGCAAAGAAACGAGAACGAAAAGAATGGAGAAACGAAGAAGAAAAGAAAAAGAAGTGACTCGATTAGGACATCGCTCATCCTATGCCTACGTATTCCCTCGTGCAATGGGAAAGTTAGAGTCAACGTAGTTCGGACACGAACTAGGGGGGAGGTTGCTCGCCAAGACAATCGCTGTCTTGTGCCTACGTATCCTCAATAGGACGAGAAGGAGGAAATCAGAGCAGTCGTAGTTCGACCAAACAGGTCGGAAAGAGACAAGGAGGTCACAAAGAAAGGTTGTGAAAGAAATGTGGAAGGGTCTCAATCGCACGGGTGCGAGAGAAGGGTCTCAATCGCAAGGGTGCGAGAGAAGGGTGCTCGCCAAGGATAGGGATCCTCGTGCCTACGTATCCTCAGTCGGACGAGAGAGAGGAATCAGAGCTGACGTAGTTCGTGGGACTACGGGAATAGGGATCTCGATCACACTGAGGCGAGAGAAAAAAGGGGGAGACGCATGGAGGGTCTAAGGGAACTGAATCCTACAAGTTATCATGCAAAGTGGCCCTAAGGTATGGATCAGGAGGGACGCCTACCTAATGTTATCATGCTTGGATTGAGAGCCTAATGTCAATCCTACTCCGAGCTTAATCAGAAATTAAGTCGGACTAGGAGCCTTAAGGGAGCATGCGAATACAAAGATAATCAACAAGTAAACACCAGACAGCTCAATCACCAAGAGAGAATCAAATAGGAAACCAAGTAATTAATCAGGAATTAATCAGAATAGGCATAAAAATCAAGATTAATCAAGAATAACCAAGTTAGGATTAAAATACTAAGTAAAAACAAGATTAAAATCTAAGTAAAAAAAAAGAGTTAATTTAAAATTAAAAACTAATTCTAAAATTAAACCTAAGACAAGATTAATTTCTAAGAATTAAAACTAATGCTAAAAATCAAATAAAACAAGATTAATTTCTAAACAAAAGTTAACCTAAATTAATTCAAAATTAATCTAATAAAAATATAATTCAAGTTCAAGATTAAATTCTAATTAAAAAGTTAAAATCAAATTTTAAAATTTAAACAAAATCTAATTTGTGTTTAAAACAAAATAAAACAAAATAACCAAAACCAGAGTGTGACAGGGAATAAAGGGTACAGATAAGATTCAGGCGAAAGGGCTTTTGGTATCCGGCCCAATGATCTTTAAATCAGCCGAAATAGGGTGCGGTCAGTGATGCGGTGGTATGAAGTGAACATCAAGTTTACGGGCTTGAGGCCCATTAATCCGCATGAAGCCACAGGCGGGGGCGTACTTAGAAGTTAGGGTGTGTGATTAGATAGAAATCAGCAAAGGGCCTAAGGCCCAATCCGCATGGCACAAATAAAACCTAAAACTAACTCAGACCCAAGTCCTCTTCTTCCTCAGCCATCTCTCTCTAAACTCGCCGACGTAACCACACCGCCGACGCCATCCTCCCTCACACAACGTTCCTCCTTACAACGTCTCACCCTTCCTTCATTTTCGCTATCATGCTCTCAACGCAACCTTCCTGCATCCATTATTCTCACGCCGACCTCAATGTTTCTTTCTCCGCCATTGAAGTTCCCCGCCGCGCCGACGTTACGCTCTTCTCTGTTCTCTTCCTTCTCAACACATCTAACCTCCTCACGCAAAAAGAAACAACCGCGGTCTCCGCCGCGCCTTGGCCTCTCGCCGGTGGCGGCGGAGAATAAAACCTCCCCAACTGGTTCCTACGAATACTAAGGCCTCGTTTCACCAACCGCAACAGCTATTCAAACTCAGCGACCATGGAGTCATGAGTTCGATCTTGACAATTGCTTAAACCGCAAAAATGATACGAAGAAGAAAATAATCAGAACAAAATACATCACTAATTTAAACAAAGGTTTTGAAACACGCACCAGGGCGGAGCAGGGAGGATCTCCGACACGGCGGACTTACAACGACCTTACAGGTACTGCTACTCTTCTTCCTTGTTCGCTTCTCTTCTCTGAATCCGCTGCTGCTCCTTGAATCCGTCTACTTCTTCTCCTTCCTCAACTCAAACTGCCTCATCTTACTTCTATGTATGTCGTTGAATTAACTTGCAGATGGTGATTGGAATTTAGTTACGGGTTGTTGTTCAAGGTGACAGTGACGAATTCCGGCTGAAGGGGGTTTGTGAAATTGATATGGTGATGCGTTGATATTGAAGATGGTGAGAAATCATTTGTGCAGCACCATTGAAGGTGGTTCAATGGAAGAGGTTTTCTCTGAAAGTTTTGGTATTGTGAGTCGTTTATGCAGGTTTGTTTTGAAGAGGTTATGCGCTGTTGTTGTAGAAGGAAATATTGAGAGATTTGTGGTTCTGAAAACCGAGAGAAATTGGTGAGGTTCTGTGTGGTTCCGTGTAAAAATGTGATGAATTCCCTCTTAATCAGGTTGGTTTGTGTACGTTATGGTTTTGTCCGTTGGCGCGGGTTTACGTTTGGCATTGTGTTGGGTTGCTCAGATGCAGAATTTCATAGTGCTTTGGACGGATATTAGTAGGTTGTACAAGTTTCAGCAAGTAGTGCGTTGGGAGTGGCTGTATGTTTGCTTAGGATGTGTGGAAATTGTTGTGGCTAGCAGAGTGGTCGTACCATATTGCAGGTTTTCTCTGGGGTGGGAATCGTGTTGTAGCAGGACAGGTTTTGGTCCATTGTGTAGGATGGTAGCTTAATGCATTTTGGACTTATTTGGAAAGTTTTGTGTGTGATGTGGTACGATTGGTTGGGGCGCAGGAAATTGTAATGACAGGCGGTGGACGGATAGTATCAGCCTCTTGGCAAGTGAAGAAAAATGGTTTGGTAATTCGTGTAATGGTCTTTTGTTGGCTACATGTAAAGTTTGATTGTAGATAGCTTGCTGAAAGTGTGGAATTGCTACCCTCTGTTTTTTTTTCTCTTGTGGTTAATGGGTCTTTGATAGATTATGTAAAACATAATCTTGAAATTGATTTTTTTTTTTTGGATTTGGATTAATAAAATGGATGAAAAAAGTTTATGAATTTTTAAATGGATGGATAATGAATAGTGGATTAAAATGGATTAAATAAAAAAAAGGAAGTTGGATTGAAATGGATAAAAAAAAGAATTTTGGATGATAATAGGTTAGAAAATGGATATGAATAGCTTAGGAAAAAAAATGGATTTATAGTGGATATGGATTTTGGATATGGTAGAAAAAGAATTAGAAGAAACGGATAAAGAAAAAATTGGTTTATGGTAGAAATTTGAATGGATAAAAATGGACAACTAATAGATAAAGAAAAAGGTTCTAAAAGTGGATAACTACATTACACAAATTCCACACTTTTCACAACACCACGATTAAATGCACATAACCATTTATGAACGACTTGCAATAACAACCATCTGAGTGAATCTTATGAATTTTCTGATCTTCTGGACTAAACCTCACATGAACCACTGCTTGGTAACTTGACCTCCAGCGCATAACAAACTGACCCTTGATGCGCACTTCCTGAGAAATAAACCAATAACACGGATAACTTGCACTTGAAGCAAAACTCCTGATGATTTGACCAAGATGAAGTCAAACTTCCACCCGATCATAACTGAATGAGCGCTTAACCTAGAACCAATTCTCTTGAGATGTTAAGAAGGATCCAAACCCTGATCCACACCAATGAAACCTCTGACCCACAGCCTTCTGATGAATCCTCTGAATGAGGAAAACCTCGGATCTTGGTAAACCTCCGAATAAGAAGTCACTCATAATAATATGAATTCAACCCTGACTGAGGATGAGAATACGAGAATCCCGAGCTCGCACATAATACCTTGATCCCATGTCTTAGAAGACCAATGCAATGCACAAATGATAATGCAAAATGAGTTGAAACACAAGCCAGTTAGAGGTTAGAAAAAAGAGTGGGCAAATTTTGGGGTGCTACACTTGTAATATTTTTATTCAGAGGATTCATCAAAAGCTTTGGGTCAGAGGTTCATTGGTGTGAATCAGGGTTTAATTTATTCTCAGTTCAAGTCATCTTCTTCAAGATTTATCAGTGTACATCAAGGTTAATTAGGGTTTATTTTCAAGGTTGAGTTGTAGACTTCATCAGGTTTTCAAGTAAAAGTTCATGTGAGGATTCACTTGATCAAAGATTCGGAGGATGGTTGATTCAGATGTTTGTTTCAGTGGCAAGATCATTCAGTGGTAGCTGTGTGCACTTTATTAAAGGCTCGTGAAAAGGTTTGGGATTGGTTTTGGATTCATTTGGCTATCCATTTTTCTAAACCATTTTTTACCCATTTCATTTTTATCCATTTATTCATTATCCAAATTACATCATCCATCTAATTTCCAATTCATATTTCCAAATTTTATAAGTCCATTTCAATTTGTTTTACAAAGCTTACCCTAAGAGTCCATCAATTTACAAAAAAGAGTTTAAATTTGTCACCATAAAGGCCCATCAAACAATTTCAAACAAAAAAAAACTTGAGCCAAAATTGTTTCTTTCCTCCAATTCACAACCATGCTACTTGCCACACACATAAACCGCAGCAAGCCAAGGCACCACAATAATATGATACAATTTCAAGCCAAGCAATTCACACAAACTTTCCAAAATAAACTTTCAAGTTACAATAGCCATCACCTTCCAGCAAGTATTCACACTGCTACACACAATTGCCAATCTTCATTTTTTCCACACTAAAATACACAACCAAACCAAATGCAACAAAATCAGAAAACTTGGGCTGACCCCACCACTGCTATCCACAACAACATGTCCAAACACACAACCACGCACAATTCGTCCTCGCCAATTTCCAAACACGTACAAAACTCGTGAGCAATTGCAAATATTCTCTCAACAGAAATTCCCAGCTCATTCACAACAAAATTTCAACTTGAAAGACCATCCCGCCCCTCCAAAATTCACATATAAAGCTGCTGCTCCTATTCATCTCCACAGATCCAGATCCAACTTTCTCAGAGCTCCATCATATTCAACGTAAAACCTGGAAAAAAAACCCAACACTCACTTCATCATTTCAATTCACAAAGCTGCATAAAACCACGACGCATACACTCTGACCTCACTGTTCCATTTCAAAAAATCAACAAAAACAAATTGCTGCAGAATTGAGATTATCTGGAGAATCTCATGTATCACCTTCACTCCTCGCATCTGCTCCAAACCGCAACATCAGCTCATCTCAACATCTCTTTCAAATTTCACTTTCAATTAACCTCCATCTTCCATCTACTTTCATCACTTTCAATTCACAGGCCTGCAAGTTCAATAACAATAACTCAGGATCTCAGCAGGTTCATAGATCATAAGAACAAAGAATTCAGAAAGAGTTTAGGGGAAAGTGAAATCAACAACAACAATTGAAGTTACGCAGAGCTTCAGAAAAAAGTCATGATTCAAAGCAAGAAAAAGAGGTCTCAGGCTCAGCACAACAACGATAACAGAAGAAGTGAATCGGAGTAGAAGAGATGGCAAAATTGAAAGCGGGAAGTACGCATACCTGGATTAGATTCGCGAATTGAAGCGCCATCGGAGTGACTCCGATAGGTATTCTAAATCTCTTTCTCTTTACTGATCATTTTTTAATTTAAGAAAGTTGTGTTGTTGTTGTTGAATGAGCTATGAATCTTGTCGTGTTTTTGTTTCTTCCGCATTTCGTTCGTGAGTGTTTAACAGAGAGGTCAAATTCTCGGTGAGGGATATTGGTGATTTTTCGTTTTGAGAAGTAAGAGAAGTTCAGATGGAGGCGAGGTGCAAACACAAAACGGCGAAGGCATTGTGTATGACGGCCATTGTTGATCGAACCAAGAGAGTTCTGTCAAGGCGAGTGAGTTGAGTTTACACTGAAGGAGGGTCGAGGTCGACGGATGAGGATTTAGTAGTGATGAAGGAAGCAAGTTGTTGATGATGGTTGAGCCAAGTAGAGAAGGATTTGACAGAGGGAGTTTTGAGTTGTTGCCGAAGAAGAAAGGTCCTGGCGGAAAAACTGAACTGCCGCGGGTGTTTTGAAGGAGAAGAAGAGATATGTAGAAGATGAAACACGGCTGAAATGTGGGTTTACTGAACCCTAGTTTGGTTTTTTTTAGATAAGTATTTGTCGTCCTGGACCGGGCTCAAGCCCATTTGTTTCTTTTCCTTTCCATACCCAGCTTTTGACTAAAGTACCCCACTGGGACAACAACCAAATTCATTGGGCCTGAAAACCCTTGCGCCCGGATTGCTCCTCACACCCTGTTATCACTGCCTGAACCCCCTTTTGGCTGCATATGAAACCATTGGGTCGGCAGATGTAAGCCCAACGCCTGGACTTTTACTTACACTCCCAGAAGTAATTCCTGCACCCTCCTGAGACACAATAAAGGCCCATGCGCTTGCTTATCTTTCCCACACCTCCAGAAACACTGCTGCACCCTTTCTATGTTTTAATTTTAGATTTTTATTTCTTTTAGATTTTGTTAATTTGTTTTAGATAATTAAAACTCTTAATTTTATTTTAATTAGTTTAGAATTTAGTTTAATTAGTTTAGGTTTTAATTTTGATTTAAAATTAATCTTGAATTAATTGGATTTAATTTTAGAATTAGCTTTTAATTTTAGATTAACTCTTTTACTTAGAATTTAATCTTCTTTTTTTAATTTGCACTTTATTTTTAACTTGGAAATTCTTGATTAATTGTTGATCTTGATTTTGATGCTTATTCTGATTAATTCCTGTTTAAATACTTGACTGCCTCTTATTTGGGTTCTCTTTGTGATTGAGTTGTCTGGTGTTTACTTGTTGATTACTCTGTATTCACATGCTCCCTTAAGGCTCCTAGTCCGACTTAATTTCTGATTAAGCTCGGAGTAGGATAAACATTTGGCTAGCAATCCAAGCATGATAACTTGTAGGATTCAGTTTCCCCTTTAGACTTTCCGTGAGTCCCGACACTCTTCTCTCGCACCCATGCGATTGAGACCCTTCCATCCTTCCTTTCTTCCGTAGCCACGAACTACGGACGCTCTGACTTCCTCTCTCTGGATAGATTGAGGATACGTAGGCACGAGGATCCCTATCCTTGGCGAGCACACTAACAACTAACTTCCCCTCTTCTCTCCCACCCTTGCGATCGAGACCAACCTGTTAAATCGAACCTTTTCTCTCGCCCTAGCGCGATCGAGACCTTTTTAACCCGTAGGTAGAACTACGACTGCTCTGATTTCCTCTTTCTCGTGCGATTGAGGATACATATGCACAAGATGGAGATGTCTTGGCGAGCAACCTCCCCCCTAGTTCGTGTCCGAACTACATTGACTCTGACTTTACCATTGCACGAGGGAATACGTAGGCCTAGGACAACGATAATATCCTAATCGAGTCATTTCTTTTCTTTTCTTCCCCGTTTCTCCTCTCTCTTCTGTTCCCGTTCCTTTCTTTCCAGTTGCAGTGGAGCTCTAGATGACGACACCATTTGATCGAGACAACAAGCGTGGATCCCATCGAGTACGACGGATGCGTGGGGTGCTAACACATTCCCTTCGCGTAATCGACTCCCTTACCCGTTTCTCTTGGTCGTGAGACCATGCTCTTTTCCTTCCCTCGGGTTTACGCAGTGTTTCCTTTCCCTCTCTTGGGATAAATACACATTGTTGGCGACTCTATTTCGGCGCCACTTTCGCGTTTGTACCATGGATGAAAATCCTCGGGAGTGACAGCTGGCGACTCTGCTGGGGACAGGTTGACCTCTTGCTGGTCCATCCCCTTTTGCGAGTCAATCCTAGCGCTTGTTTGTTTGTTTTCATTGGGTGTTTACTGTGGTGCTGTGATTTCCTGTTTTACTATTTTACTGTATTTCTATTTACGGTATTATTTCTTTACTGCTTTACTGTTTTACCGCATTTATTGCATTGCATTTCATTATTATGCTGGACTGTGCTGTGCTGTGCTGGTTTTCTGTTTGGCAGGTTGGGAAGTTCTGAGAGATAAGCCCACTACCCAGGCTTGAGCATACACATAGGTTTTAGTGTGGGCAGGCGTGACGCTCCCGTGGTGTTGGCCACGTGCGGGTGATCACAATCCTCACAATCATACGAGGTTCTATCGGGAGATATCTGCTACTGTATGTTGATACAGGCCAGTAGTTATTCTCTTGAGGAACTGTCGACTCTGATGACCATTCCCGAGGACTCAGTTGCGGCACTCCTCCCGAGGTGTGATAATGGCAGACCAGAAATGGCAAACCCATTACACATTCTCGATCTGAGCACCCAATGCTGGGAAATTGCTATAGGATATCCTTTTTGAAAGAGAATTAGTGGATGCGCTCCTCGATTGGCGATAGTACTGTACCCCAAGGGATGAATGCACTATTGCTTCTCGACCTCAATGCCAGAAGCTGGGGACCTTTCGTTTTGGAGAATCAGTTGAGGTCTCCTCGATTGATGATGATGCCAAACTAGAAATGGTGAACGTATCATCATTTCTCGACCTGAGAGCCCGGGATACTGAGGATCTTAGTACCCACATGTGATAGGGGCGGGTTATTTACAGGTTTGCAGGTAACCGTGACCTTCAACCTACCGGGTATTCTAGTTTTCTTATCAGTGTGGATTTATCAGCCTAGTATTTCGGTATTCTGGTATTTCGGTATTCTCTTCAGAGAAGACCAGTGAACTTATTCAGTTAGCAGCACAGCAGTTATTCAGAATATATGGAAGCTTTGATCCCATGTCTTATTGCATTCTTTGCATTGCATTTGCATCTTGCATCATTTTTGCATATCTATCTCCGGCCTGATCAGAGTGCTCATCCATCCTTTGTCCTCGGCCTGCAGTTGATTTCCCGACTTTTGTATCAGCTTTGGAAAAGTCATAAATTTAGGAGAGCAGAATCAGTTTGTGACTAGGGCCGATGTTGAATTGATGAAGAGTCAGTTGGATCAACTTGTGGAAGCTATGACAGCCATGAATAGGGGAGAGGCCAATGTTCAGAGGACTTCAGTTACTGGGAATGTCATTCCACCTCTAATGAACAATGTTGCTCAAGCTCAGCATGTGTGAATCCCTGTTGAGAATCAAGCTATACACGAGCGTGCCATCGTCTGAGATGGGCATTCTTCTTCTCTTGATGCCACAGACTATCAAAGCTTTACCTTCTCTGTGCCAGATTTCCAAGGGGTAGTTCCAAAGATTAAACCTAAGGATCCAAGGGCCGTTGCGTTTGATGAAAGATGTCGTGTGTTGGAAGAGAAGCTTGATGCCTTAATGAAGCGTGATACCCTTGATTTGGATGCTTCAGGCATGTGTTTAGTGCCTGGTCTTGTGATGCCTCCTAAATTTGAGATGCCGAATTTTGAGAAATACAAAGGGGATAGTTGTCCGAAGCTACATTTGGTGATGTTTAGCCGAAGAATGACCTCACATGTCTATAATGACAAGCCTATGATTCACTATTTCCAGGACAGTCTGAGTGGGGCATCATTGAGTTGGTATATGCAGTTGGAAAGTGGTAGCATCTGATCATGGTCAGATCTAGCCAATGCCTTTATAAAGCAGTACAATTATAATCTTGACATGGCTCCTAGCCGCCTGCAGTTGCAAGGTTTATCTAAAGCGGATAACGAATCATTTAGAGATTATGCTCAGAGATGGAGAGAGTTAGCTGCTCGCGTTCAACCACCACTTTTGGAAAGAGAATTGGTTAATATGTTCATGGATACTTTGCAAGGACCATACTTCGATAAGTTGATTACTGTATTAAAATTCTCTGACTTGGTAATACTTGGAGAACACGTTGAGTTCGGTATCAAGTGTGGAAAAATCCAAAGCGCCTCGAAGTTCCCAGCTAATGAAAGTGGATCAGTCGTCAATGCTCAAGAAGAATGGGAGGAAGAAAGTAATTCCATCTGGGAACATCCACCATCTCATCCTCAATATTCATATGCATCAATTGTTCAGAGTCAGCAATCTTCTGGATCTCAGAATCAACGGTTGTACCGCCGTCAGCCACGTCAGCATGTCCGACAAAGACCTAGGAAGCCAGAGAGGCATTTCACTCAGTTGCCAATGTCGTTCAGTCAGATGTAGCCAGATTTAATCAGAGGTGGACTTATAGTGCTAAAGGGGGTAAAGTCGGTACCTTTTCCTTATCCACCAGATTTTGATGTCAACGCCCGTTGTGACTATCATACTGGGGCACAGGGGCATTCAACTGAAGATTGTAAGGTGCTCAAGAGTAAGATTCAGACACTGCTTGACTCCAACATGTTCTCATTCACGCCTCAGGGTATTCAGATCTGTGACTCTCCTTCATCCAGTCATGTGGGTTCATCAGTTCAGGTTATGGAAGAAGACACCGAGAGCAGTGGTGCAAGTTTTTAGCAGACTGACTTCGATAAGCAATTCTGAAGATGGCTAGTTCAGCAGCAAGTCAAGCTTTGAAAGCCCAGTTCCCCGAAGCTGGCAATCTTTTAGATCATGTCATTTCTTTGCATTTGTAGTTTCTTTTCTGTTAAAGTGGAAACTCATTTGTAAAACTCGTCTGTTTTCAGTTGTTAATGATAATGAAATGAATATGCATGTTTTGATTAAGTCCATCTGTGTTCACTCATATTTTCTTTATTGACATCTAACCCTTGTTTAAGCAGGATCTGAGGGAGGATGATGAAATTTAAAGACGCAGAACTTCTGATGGTATGCTTTTGGGACAAAACCTTGCTGATGATGTACATGCATTGTTTCAAATCCCTAAACACCGGAGATATAAGGAAGATAATCCCTTGTCAACCCCTTTGAGCCTAGAAGTAGGAGTTTCTTTCTGAAAACGAAAAAACCCT
Organism: Lathyrus tuberosus; assembly: GCA_022829125.1. NCBI lineage: Eukaryota > Viridiplantae > Streptophyta > Magnoliopsida > Fabales > Fabaceae > Lathyrus > Lathyrus tuberosus. Next base: position 606,028 of record JALAZF010000426.1, on the reverse strand, counting down.
CAATCTTAACCTGGGGCAGAGTAGGTGTCAATTAATTTGACCGAGCGTTTAATTCGAGGATCAAATCTATGGTTATCCCTCACCAAAGTCCAATGGTTATTGACACCTTTTCCGTAACAGATCTTTGGGGTCCATCTTTAAGGTTTATTCGTAATCCCCAACGGAGTGGGAGTTCTCTTCGGGTTTCATCTTCAGTAGTGGTTATATCAGGAAGGCCGGTCAGTGTGATTTCCTCAGCAGGGTTCGTAACCTCGGAGACAGTTCAGTTCCCCATCCCCAGCGGATTTGGCCTCTTCTCTTCAGCATTTATTTTGCTGGAGGGGTCTCTTTTGCATATCATAAGCATTTTCCATTTCATCCTCAAATGCATAGCATTTCCATTGTGTATGGAGCATTACGCCAAAAAACATTCAAACATATGCATGTGAAGCATAAGTCGGATTTGGTACCTTGTATAGAAACCCGAATCAATTTTCAGTCAGAACAGTGACATATCCCAAAAGAGAATGCCAAGTCATTCCTCAGCAGACAGTTTCTTCCCGTCAACCCTTTGACGATGTGTTCCGAGCTCAGATTTTGTACCTTCGGATATTTTCAGTTTCTTTCCGTCAACCCTTTGACGATGTGTTTCGAGCTCAGGTTTCGTACCTTCGGATGTTTTCAGTTTCTTTCCGTCAACCCTTTGACGATGTGTTCCGAGTGTCGCTCCCGGGATTTTCATCCTAGTACAAACGCGAAAGTGGCACCAAACAGAGTCGCCAGCAATGTGTATTTATCCCAAGAGAGGGAAAGGAAACACCGCATAAACCTGAAGGAAAGGAAAGAGCATGGTCTTACGACCAAGAGAATGGGTAAGGGAGTCGGTTACGCGAGAGGAAGGTATTAGCACCCCCACGCGTCCATCGTACCCGATGGGATCCACGCTTGCTTGTCTCGATCAAAGGGTGATAGAAAAGGATGCTGGAAAAAGATCTGGAAGGTGAATGGAAAAGGAAAGGAGAGAGAAAGAGAAACAAATGTAGGGAAAATAAAAGAAGTGCTCGAATGGGCCCTACCCCACTGCCTACGTATCTCATCGGGAGCATGAGAATCAGAGCGACGTAGTTCCCCTCACCTAAGGGAAAGTTGTTTGTGCTTTTTAGTGGAATACGTCAACGTTCGCGTCCTAGCAGTTTAGGTGTTGCAGCTCGCTGTATGGAGACTTAGGCGTTACCTGTTTGCGGTAGAACGGAAATGACGCATCCTTAAGGAATGAGTGAAGGAGATGAGGAAAGAATTCCCGAAGGAAAGACGTTATTGTTTGTTTTTTGTCTTTTAAGAGTTTTTTCCATTTGTTCGCATATGATAGTGTATCTGAATCTTAGTCATTGGAATGTGTACATTCTCACATTCCAAGATGGAATGAATAAGAAAATACACTAAGAGTGAAGAAGACCCCCACACTTAGTTCCAATTGTCAAGGTTTAAACACACTAGCATACTTGTGTTTATTAAGTGTTTTGTTGATTATGAAATGAAGAAGTGTTTTTTATTATTTGTGCCTTCAACAAGTATCGCATTTAAGTCCCTCATACAAGATCAAATGTTTAACACATTGACCCAAGATGGGCTATATGCTACACATTCTAAGATTATAAGAGAAGACCCCTTATAATCTTTTCTTTATATGAAAGGCCTAAATGCAATAAGTGCCTACCTTTATTAGATGTTTTTGAATTTTCTTTAAGATATGAGAAGAGAGACTCAAGAGAGGAGAAAAGGTAAACTCTAATGGGAACTAAGACACATCCTAGTGTTATCATGCATGGATATCCTAAGGTTAGTGAGGTTTAAAAGAGAAGAAAGAAACTCCTTAGTGTTGTATGTGCTCCTTGCTTGAAGAGAAGATAAAAGAAGATGAGAAGAAGAAGAGAAGGAGGCTTAGTACTCTTCTTACTTCTTAATGAAGTGAAGAAAGAACCTAAGAAGGGATGGTGTGCAATTAAGCAAATGATAGCATTACATGCTTCACAATCACAATTTGAAGGCATTAAAGGAGTTAAGGGAAGAAGGTAGGAGGTGGAAGCATATCCACATCCAATTTACTTACCACTTGCACCTAAAAATGTTAGAAATATCACATATGAACAAATGATAAGCAAGTAAGCACACAACCAAAGAAGAACCAACAATTAAAGGCTCAAACCACTTAGGGGCAGTAGCTAAAGGTCCTAATTGACTCCTAATAATAGCACATCTAAATTGGGTAAAAGAAGTGAGGGTAAGTTCTAAGTAACTACCTTTACTTGTGGAAGAAGAAAGAAGATGAAGAAGTAAGAAAGATGATGTTAGAATGGCCAAACAAACCAAGTTAAATCAAGTTCAGAATTCAAACATGTCTTAAAATGCCCTATAAATGTCAATTACAAGTAGCTTAAGTCCATCACAAAAGCATACAATCATTGGTGAATGAATGAAGAAGAGATGAAGTGAAGGAGTTTTCATGTTTTGAATGCATTTAAGTCACCTACATGAGATGGAATGATCATACATTTATGGAATGAGTTGAGAATGAATGAGGTCAGTAGTTTAACATGTTCAAGATGCCATTGATCATGCATGAATGAGCATACAAGTATGAATGGAGGAATATAAATGCAAACACAAGTCATTTAAGTCAACAAAGGTTCACATAAGATGTTCAACTTTAGATGAGTAATCAAGACATGGCAAAATGATGCACCACTGACCAAATATGATTCATGCAAGTCTTAAGGTATCTAAGATAACCTAAAAAGAAACCTCAAACAATGGCACAAGTGCCTTTCATCAATTAAAGTTAGGTTCATGCAATTAGGGCTCAATTAGAGGTACCTTGAAGAACAATTCAACTAAAAATAGCTAACCACATCCAAAAATTATGAAACTTGGTCAAGATATTCTACAAACAGAAGCAAAACATGTCACAAAATTTCACTCAAAGATCCACAAAATTAGTCATTTAGATTAGGGGTCAAAGAGAGTGAAGAACCAAAATTAATCATGCCAAAGAGTGAAGTCACAATGTAATGAAAAAAAATGTAAAAAATTGTGAAAAAATATTTTTATGAAGTTTAATGTGGTATGAAATGAATGCAGCAAGAATGAATAAAAAATGTTTAATGGTTTAGGAGAAATAAAAGTTTGAAGTAAAGGTATGAAAATAGAAACAATTTCCAAAAGGAATAAAAGAAAATCATGAATTAATATTCAAATATTCACAAAATTGGAATTAAAAATAATAGAAAATTACTTTAATATGTCAAGATGCAACATGAATTTTTATGGAATTATTGATGATATTTTGGTATTTTTAAAATGCAATTATGAAACGTGTAGAAAAAAATGAAAATAAAAATTGAAATGCAATGTGAATGGGGTGCAAACATAGCAAATCCACAGTTCAATTCGTTTGGGCCTTAGAAAATGGAGGTGTAGATAGCAATCTGATTTAAGTCCAAGTCTGCGCAATCCACAATAATAAGCATGCACTTCAGTCAAACCAAGTCAAAGCAGTTCACAACCATTAGATCGAGTCAAGGTCAAGCCATGGTCAAAGTAATTGGAATCAACGCACACGCACGCATGAACACCCTTACTATCATGTACCATGCCACACACCGTTTAAAATAAAATCAGAAATAAACACGTGACATGCACATGAAATTTAATGTGCTGTCATCACCCAAGCCACACGATGGTGAACATCCAATGGTCCACGTTTAAACTGAGAACAAAACCCTAACACAAGAACACCGGCCGGAGAGGGACCTCCGGTCACCCTCTCCGGCGAACTACCACCGTCTGCAACCTCCAACTCTCCAGAATTTCACAATCAATATGTCAAAATGAAGAGGAAGTAACACACATCATGATTCCAGTGACAAAACATACAACAAGTCCATGAAATGAGAGAATCGAACAAAGGAAGATTTGCCCTAACATTTCCACTACGCCTCTAAAGGCCTATCAACTAGCCAGACAAGTTCTTGAGCTTATAATAAGCTGCAAGAACCTGAAAATTCCTTCACATTGAGTCTATAATGGTGGAGATTTGTACCTGAAGTTTTGATCTCTTGAAGTGTTCTTCAGAAAACCAGAGGTCTTGCTTCTTCTACAATCTCCTCTTGGCCAAATAAAGGTTGTGATGCAAAGCTGATGATGATTCAATGGAGGAGAGATTGAAACCAAACTCCAAACAAGTAGCACTGTGAAAAAAATTGAGAGAAAATCAGAGAGAGTGTTGAAGTGAAATGAACAAGGTAGAGCTCGAGAATCAATGGCAATGGTGGATTTAAGAGAGAAGAAAAGAGTGTTTCTGAAGTGAATGTGCGAAAATGAAGTTGAAAAACGAAATTGTGAGTGAGATTTTCTCTTATAGTGTGAGTTAACTAAGGTTTAATGAGTTGAGTTAGATGAGTCATAGTGGTTAGACTGAGTGCACCCTAACTAACTGAGTCAAGTTAGTTAGGGGCGAGTTATTGAGGCTGAGCTATGGTAATGGCGGTTCACAATGTGTTATGGTGAGGATGAGAGTGAAGCTGAGGTGGTGAGAAACTTGCTAAGCAAGTTTGTTCTTTCTATTCCCATGTATGGCACGTGATGGTATGCATTGTGTAAGTAACATATGCTTGACTAAATGGGGAAATAAAATTCGTGAAGTGTTTGTGGGATGCCTGAACCAAAATCATGCACTAAACTGTCAATGCACCAGTGCCAACATGAGGTGGTTTTCAAGTGAAATTCTCCTTATTCAATGAATGGTTTGGTGTACTTTTGGAGTCAATTGAAAGAGGAGATATTGGAGAACAATGTTGGTTTGAAAATTGAAGTGAAATGAGGTCTCAAACATGCCTAAAAATGACCACAAACAGATGGACAAAGAACTGGTACACATGCGTACGAAGCAAGTCATGGCATGGCAAGTGACATGCATGGAAGTTTAGCTTAATCAACCTATCTTGAGACCACTATAACTCACTCATACTTGATCAACTCAAAATTTTCTCAACATCAATATTAAAGATGACACTACAAAGAACAACTTTGATGTTGAAAACTTTTCCATTTGAGGTTTTTATCTTGATGAAAAATGGGTTGACATTTGGCTCACCAACTGTTTGAGAAAATGACTGCGCGCGTGCCCTGAAAATCTTGGTCATGACCTAGTTTTGAACCTACTTTGCTCAAACTTTGATCAATCATATCTCACTCAATTTTTATCCAATGGAGATGTTCTACACATGGATTTGAAGCTTAAAGCAAGACCTTTTGTTGTGACCTGGTGGAATTTTCATTTGGTGCTTCAATTTTAAATGGCCTTGGTTCAAACTCTGGTGCAAAATGGCCAAAACTTACTATATTTAGTAACCTTACTTCACCCAAAAATGGCAACTTTCTACATCTTGATTTTTTCATGATTCCTTTGGAGTTTCTTGATCAAATTTTGCTCATTGGTCACATATAACATGAATTTCATGAATTTGGCCTCAAAAAGTCAAGAGTTGACTTTTTCCTCTGATTATTTGACTTGGCCCCAATTTTCTTGATTTTTGATCTTTCTTCCAATTGAACCACTTCTAAAACCAATTGAGAATCAATTTTCCATACTCATACACTTAAGAACATGTAGAATCCCATGACATCAAGTTTTGTCCAAAAAATCAAAGATTCTCTGATTTAATGGGAAACCCTAGTTTTGGTGCCCACCTCCTAGGAGAAAAATGTGCAGTCTTCAATTTCAAATTCCTCAGAGTATGTTGTGTATCCTCTTAAAGGATGATGGGATATACCATTTGAGGATGACTTTGGATCAATGAGCTATCTATTTTGAGGATTTTCCTTCAGTTTTTGAACCTCTTGCATGTTGAAGTATGTATTGCTTCAATCTCCCATTGGATCTCACTTCCTTGAGATTGTGGATGATCAATTGAGATGGTATGAGACATGAGAGACTCTTGGCTTGCCTGGAGGCAACTTGATTGACCTTTTTGTGCTTTGAATGATCCCTTGATTGCCCATCTTCCCCCTGATCACATGCCTTGATGGTGAGAGGAATGCTATGCTTCATTTTTCTATGTTAAATGCAATGCAATGCTAATGAGATGGATATGATATGATAGATGATAGTGCTATGCTAAGATGCAAAAAGGGGAGAGTAAATTTTGGGGTATTACACCGAGCTCAGGTTTCGTACCTTCGGATGTTTTCAGTTTCTTTCCGTCAACCCTTTGACGATGTGTTCCGAGCTCAGGTTTCGTACCTTCAGATGTTTTCAGTTCCTTTCCGCCAACCCTTTGACGATGTGTTCCGAGCTCAGGTTTCGTACCTTCGGATATGTTCAGTTTTCTTTCCGTCATCCCATGACGATGTATTCCTACGGTGGAATTTTTTTTCTGTTATCCCTATGACAATGTGTTATCTCCTTGACAATATCTTCCTACGGTGGAATTTTCTTTCTGTCATCCCTATGACAATGTGTTATCTTTTCAGATTTTCTTTCCGTCATCCCCATGACGATGTATTCCTACGATGGAATTTTCTTTCTGTTATACCTATGACAATGTGTTATCTCCTTGACAATATGTTCCTACGGTGGAATTTTCTTTCTGTCATCCCTATGACAATGTGTTATCTTTTCAGATTTTCTTCCCATCATCCCCATGACGATGTATTCCTACGGTGGAATTTTCTTTTTGTCATCCCTATGACAATGTGTTATCCTTATCAATTCCTTGACGATGTTTGGCTGTCTCCCCTTTCTGTTTAGATTTCTCTTTTCCCTAGCGGAGTCATCTTTGTAGATCTGTTGATTCTACTAATCTTTGAAAGAGCGGTTTCGGTCGGTCTTTCTTTTTGAGTCCGCTTTCGGTCGTACTCGTTCTTTCTTTTCGAGTCCGCTTTCGGTCGTACTCGTTCGTTTTGTTTGAAATTTAGTCTTCGGCCGGTCTTTCTTTTCGAGTCCGCTTTCGGTCGTACTCGTTTTCATTTTTATTCTTATATTTCCTCACAGTTTGCAAATTTCCGGGTTCTTTTTGTATTCAATCACCTTCTACCTTGAATGTTTGAAAGTCGTTGCTATCATCCCTTCAGGTTCAAGTCGATTGAATAGGGGCAGCTGTAGCACCCCAAAATTTGCCCTACCTTTTCCTAGCTTTTGTTTAGCACTCATTTGCATTTTCATTAGGTCATAATTCATAATCATACATTGCATCGGTTTTCTAAGACATGGGATCGAAGGGTTTCTTGTTATCGGTGTTCGCCCTATTCAGAGGTGGTTTAGTCGGTTTCTATTTCAGGGTAAGTTGGAGCAAGAGGTTGAATTATGCTCCTTGTAATATTCTTATTCAGAGGATTCATCAAAGGCTTTGGGTCATAGGTTCATTGGTGTGAATCAGGGTTTAATTTCTTCTCAGTTCAAGTCATCTTCTTCAAGATTTATCAGTGTACATCAAGGTGAATTCGGTTTATTTTCAAGGTTGAGTTGTAGACTTCATCAGGTTGTCAAGCAAGAGTTCATGTGAGGATTCACTTGATCAAAGATTCGGAGGATGGTTAATTCAGATGTTTGTTCCAGTGGCAATATCATTCAGTGGTAGCTGTGTGCACTTTATTAAAGGCTCGTGAAAAAGTTTGGGATTGGTTTTGGATTCATTTGGCTATCCATTTTTCTAAACCATTTTTTACCCATTTCATTTTTATCCATTTATTCATTATCCAAATTACATCATCCATCTAATTTCCAATTCATATTTCCAAATTTTATAAGTCCATTTCAATTTGTTTTACAAAGCTTACCCTAAGAGTCCATCAATTTACAAAAAAGAGTTTCAATTTGTCACCATAAAGGCCCATCAAACAATTTCAAACAAAAAAAAACTTGAGCCAAAATTGTTTCTTTCCTCCAATTCACAACCATGCTACTTGCCACACACATAAACCGCAGCAAGCCAAGGCAACACAATAATATGATACAATTTCAAGCCAAGCAATTCACACAAACTTTCCAAAATAAACTTTCAAGTTACAATAGCCATCACCTTCCAGCAAGTATTCACACTGCTACACACAATTGCCAATCTTCATTTTTTCCACACAAAAATACACAACCAAACCAAATGCAACAAAATCAGAAAACTTGGGCTGACCCCACCACTGCTATCCACAGCAACATGTCCAAACACACAACAACGCACAATTCGTCCTCGCCAATTTCCAAACACGTACAAAACTCGTGAGCAATTGTAAATATTCTCTCAACAGAAATTCCCAGCTCATTCACAACAAAATTTCAACTTGAAAGACCATCCTGCCCCTCCAAAATTCACGTATAAATCTGCTGCTCCCATTCATCTCCACAGATCCAGATCTAGCTTTCTCAGAGCTCCATCATATTCAACGTAAAACCTGAAAAAAAAACCCAACACTCACTTCAGCATTTCAATTCACAAAGCTGCAGAAAACCACGACGCATACACTCTGACCTCACTCTTCCATTTCAAAAAATCAACAAAAACAAATTGCTGCAGAATTGAGATTATCTGGAGAATCTCATGCATCACCTTCACTCCTCGCATCTGCTCCAAACCGCAACATCAGCTCATCTCAACATCTCTTTCAAATTTCACTTTCAATTAACCTCCTTCTTCCATCTACTTTCATCACTTTCAATTCACAGGCCTGCAAGTTCAATAACAATAACTCAGGATCTCAGCAGGTTCACAGATCACAAGAACAAAGTATTCAGAAAGAGTTTAGGGGAAAGTGAAATCAACAACAACAATTGAAGTTATGCAGAGCTTCAGAAAAAAGCCATGATTCAAAGTAAGAAAAAGAGGTCTCAGGCGCAGCACAACAACGATAAAAGAAGAAGTGAATCGGAGTAGAAGAGAAGGCAAAATTGAAAGCGGGAAGTACGCATACCTGGATTAGATTCGCGGATTGAAGCGCCATCGGAGTGACTCCGATAGGTATTCTGAATCTCTTTCTCTTTACTGATCGTTTTTTAATTTAAGCAAGTTGTGTTGTTGTTGTTGAATGAGCTACGAATCTTGTCGTGTTTTTGTTTCTTTCGCATTTCGTTCGTGAGTGTTTAACAGAGAGGTCAAATTCTCGGTGAGGGATATTGGTGATTTTCCGTGTTGAAAAGTAAGAGAAGTTCAGATGGAGGTGAGGTGCAAACACAAAACGGCGAAGGAATTGTGTGCACGAACATTGTTGATCGAACCAAGAGAGTTCTGTCAAGGCGAGTGAGTTGAGTTTACGCTGAAGGAGGGTCGAGGTCGACGGATGAAGGTTTAGTAGCGACGAAGGAAGCAAGTTGTTGATGATGGTTGAGCCATGTAGAGAAGGATTTAACGGAGGGAGTTTTGAGTTGTTGCCGGAGAAGAAAGGTCCTGGCGGAAAAACTGAACTGCCGCGGGTGTTTCGAAGGAGAAGAAGAGATATGTAGAAGATGAAACACGGCTGAAATGTGGGTTTACTGAACCCTAGTTTGGTTTTTTTTAGATAAGTCTTTGTCGTCCTGGACCGAGCTCAAGCCCATTTATTTCTTTTCCTTTCCACACCCAGCTTTTGACTAACGTACCCCACTGGGACAACAACCAAATTCATTGGGCCTGAAAACCCTTGCGCCCGGATTGCTCCTCACACCTTGTTATCACTGCCTGAACCCCCTTTTGGCTGCATATGAAACCATTGGGCCGGCAGATGTAAGCCCAACGCCTGGACTTTTACTTACACTCCCAGAAGTAATTCCTGCACCCTCCTAAGACCCAATAAAGGCCCATGTGCTAGCTTTTCTTTCCCACACCTCCAGAAACACTGTTGCACCCTTTCTATGTTTTAATTTTAGATTTTTATTTCTTTTAGATTTTGTTAATTTGTTTTAGATAATTAAAACTCTTAATTTTCTTTTAATTAGTTTAGAGTTTAGTTTAATTAGTTTAGGTTTTAATTTTGATTTAAAATTAATCTTGAATTAATTGGATTTAATTTTAAGTTTAATTTTAGAATTAGCTTTTAATTTTAGATTAACTCTTTTACTTAGAATTTAATCTTCTTTTTTTTATTTGCACTTTATTTTTAACTTGGAAATTCTTGATTAATTGTTGATCTTGATTTTGATGCTTATTCTGATTAATTCCTGTTTAAATACTTGACTGCCTCTTATTTGGGTTCTCTTTGTGATTGAGTTGTCTGGTGTTTACTTGTTGATTACTCTGTATTCACATGCTCCCTTAAGGCTCCTAGTCCGACTTAATTTATGATTAAGCTCGGAGTAGGATAGGCATTAGGCTAGCAATCCAAGCATGATAACTTGTAGGATTCAGTTTCCCCTTTAGACTTTCCGTGAGTCCCGACACTCTTCTCTCGCACCCATGCGATTGAGACCCTTCCATCCTTCCTTTCTTCCGTAGCCACGAACTACAGACGCTCTGACTTCCTCTCTCTGGATAGACTGAGGATACGTAGGCACGAGGACCCTATCCTTGGCGAGCACACTAACAACTAACTTCCCCTCTTCTCTCGCACCCTTGCGATCGAGACCATCCTGTTAATCAATCTTTTTCTCTCGCCCTAGCGCGGGTCGAGACCTTTTCGACCCGTAGGTCAAACTACGACTGCTCTGATTTCCTCTTTCTCGTCCGATTGAGGATACGTAGGCACAAGACGGCGATGTCTTGGCGAGCAACCTCCCCCCTAGTTTGTGTCCGAACTACGTTGACTCTGACTTTCCCATTGCACGAGGGAATATATAGGCCTAGGACAATGATAGTGTCCTAATCGAGTCATTTCTTTTCTTTTCTTCCCTGTTTCTCCTCTCTCTTCCGTTCCCGTTCCTTTCTTTCCAGTTGCAGTGGAGCTCCAGATGACGACACCCTTTGATCGAGACAACAAGCATGGATCCCATCGAGTACGATGGATATGTGGGGTGCTAACACCTTCCCTTCGCGTAACCGACTCCCTTACCCGTTTCTCTTGGTCATGAGACCATGCTCTTTTCCTTCCCTCAGGTTTACGTAGTGTTTCCTTTCCCTCTCTTGGGATAAATACACATTGCTGGCGACTCTGTTTCGGCGCCACTTTCGCGTTTGTACCATGGATGAAAATCCTCGGGAGCGACAATTGGTACTAACTAGAACCCACCTCTTAAACAAGATGAAGATGAAGAGAATGAGATGATTGGGCAAGGATTGGATGAATGGATGATGATTTACTCTTGGATTTCTCCAATTTCCTCTTTCTCCTTCTTTTCTCCTTCTTTTCCTTTTCTTTCCCTCTTTCTTCTTACTCTTTCTTTCTTACTATCTTTTTCTTTTTTTTTTTGGAAAATGGGAGGAAAAGGAATTATGTAGTAAACTAGTATTAGAAATAATACTACTAAATGTTCAAAAAGTCTCTTAAGTCCAAATAAATAAAATACCTCAGAGTCAGATAATATTAATTGTATTTATTCTAAGTTCCGCAGTTACTCTAATTATTTTGTCAAATAATTTCTCAGAGTACACTGGTCTCAGTCGATCACAATATAATATTACCCAGAGTAATAAAATACGGGGTATTACAGATATGATACCCGGCCTCATGGGAGGCGGATTGTAGAGTGGTGATCGGTTTAGATATGATGAGTTATGGGACCGGCCTGGGTATGTGCTCCCTTAGCTTTGTGTCTGTTATTTAGTCCATGCCTTGTCATGTCCGACTATGTTGCTCGGCCTAAAATATTTTGTGTATGCTCATAAGCCCCCCGAGTTCTATTCCCGCCTTGGGGGTACAGTGCTCGGCAGTACCATAAGTCCACATATATTTCAGAGTGTCCGGTTTATAACCTGGTCTTCATATAGACTTCTACGTGTCAGAGTATAGCTACTAAAAGGTCACGTCCTTTAAACTTCATAGCATTATAATGACTTTAATGCCTCATGAGTGGCTAGTCTCTACCTATTCTTGAACGTCGGACCTTCGTATTTAAAGTTGTTTCTTCTCTCCCTTTCTTCTCACGCTTTTACTTCTTAAGCTCGCCTCAACTCCTTCAGCTCATCACTCTTATTCAAGTATTTAATTCTTCGCTTTAATTTTCCTTTTCTTTCAATAGGGATAGTGTCATACCCCAAATTTTGACCACTAAGATTCCCATCATTGTGCAAATCATCATCACAATATGGATGAACCATCATGTCTCATCAATCTCCTCAAGGATTGTTGAGCATTCACTACAATCAAGGATTAGGGTTTCAAGCCTCTCAGAGCACTTAGACAAAGGATCAATCAAGGAATGACATGATCTTCAACTTGTCTAAACTCTCAAACACCCATAAAGGATCAAGAGGACTCCCACGTCAAGGATCAAGCACAAGGTTGCAGCATTCCAAGTGGATTAAGCCCCAAGATCGCCAGTGCCACCAAATTAGGCTTTTGGTCGACCAGGGCCTCCAGATGGAAAATTTCATCTGGGAATGAGCCAATGCTTCAAAGCGTAACTTAAGATACCCCAAGGGACCTCATGGACCCAATCATCAAGTCAATTTAGCCTCAGGGGATGCATTCATCAAAAATCAAGAATTAGGGTTTCTTGACCTAATTCACCCCTAAATTGACTTTTGGGACAAAACAGGAGCCAAGACCTCAAAACATGATTTAAGGATCTCCAATACACTACATTGATCCATTTGCAACAATGGATTGATCCAAGAAGCTTGATTCACAAGTTTCAATTTCATCAGGACCACAGTTAGGGTTTTGATGAAAAAGTCAACTATACCTTTGACTTTTGACCAGAACATGCTCCCAAACCTTGGGACATGATTCAATATACCCTACAACACCTATGGAACATAGCCATTAGGTTTGATTTAGGTCAAGGACTTGATTTCACCAAGGATCGCACAGTTTGGAATTCATCTGATAAAAAGTCAACTGTGCACAAAAGGCAAGTTTGACTTTTTGAGATTTTTTACAATTATGGTTCCTTGACCCTAAAATGATGTTAATGTGTGATTTGAATCAACATTCATCAAGAAAAATCAAAGAGAGTGGGATAACTTGTAAAAGGGGTAACCATAAAAACTTAGATTTTTTCTAAGTTATGGAACAAAGTGGCTAGGGTACTAACTTCCAAGGATCATAACTTGAGATCCAAGCAACCATTTTGAGTGATCCAAAGATGGATTTGTAGATCTCATGGCATACTTTAAAAGTGTCAACTACAGCTCATTCCAATTCCTCATGGATTTTAAGTTATGGAGTGGCCAAAATGACAAAAACATGAAAATGTCACTTTTTCCAACACTGTGTGAAATTTTTACTAAGTCAGAATCTGTTTCACTTTTCCAAAATGTAAGGGCATTTTTCACTTGGATCTAAAAAATGTCAAAACAAACTATGATCACACATGTGTTGTATCACATAAGAGCTTTCCAAAATGACCAAGAACTCCATCAAACTCAATCTGAGCTAGGAGTTATGACAGAGGCAATATGCCTTGCTGCAAACTATCTTGCCAAGGCAGATTGTGCATTAGGGCTCGATTTGCCTAATTTTTTGCAAATGACAAGCAAGTTTATCCATCTGAACACCTCAAGGGGGGACCAAGGCGGAACCAACACTGATCCATAAGCATCCCAAGTCTTTGGAACTACAAGTAGCATGCCAAACCTAAAAAGCCTAAAAGGGGGACAAGACTCCAATTTTGTTTTGGAGCATTCAATGGATGCACCAAGGTGGCATGAAGTGAGCCATTTCCAACTGAATGATTCAAGGATAAGCTCTGAACCAAAGACACATAGGCATGTACTCTAACCTCTAGTCAATGGCTAGAGGAGACTTGAGATTCCTTTTGAACCACATTGGCCAAACCTCTGCAACAGTTGCCAAACACTATTGCTTGTAAAACAAACTTGCTCTACTATAAATAGAGCTCATTTGTGCTCAGTTTGAATACACCAAAGCACTACAACACTTGCCTTCCTCAAAATCACTTTCTCTAGGCAAAAATACCTTCTTTTGCAAGGTAATTCTGAGTTTTTGTGTTAGAGAGCATTTCCATCACATCTCATGATCCAAACACATCCAATATGTCATATCTAAGCTGTCCAAACTCTCACAAGTGACTTGTAATCCCAAAATCACAAAGTCACCTCTCAAAACCTCAAAACTTGACTATTTTGCATTTTTCAAGCCATGTCTAGATTCAGTCACTTTCAAAACCAGATAAAACCTCAAACACACTCTAAATATCATCCTTGAACTATCCCAAATGGTTCCCCACATCTGGAACAACATTTCAGAGAGTTGTCATTTTGGCCACTTTTGCCCCTTTTGCAAGAAAGAACCAGTTTCTGTTCCTGAGGTTTCCAGCTGATTCCAACCATTCTAAAAGCTTCTAAGGGATCATTTATTCCACAAAAATGTTGAAATATTTTATTCCACAAAAAAATCCGATTTATATTATTTATTTAATATAATTAGTATTTTTTTTAATAAATTCATTTTTATTGTTTTTTTAACATTTTAAAATGAATATTCATCTTGAAAAATCAAAACCAAATGAGTTTTAAATCATCTTGTGATTAAAACCTCATTTTTTTCAAACCTAAACCAAAACTCACAAGTTGCTTACTCAAACTTATTTGGTATTTTTTATCCTTTTTTATTAATTTTTTTTGAAAATTACTTTTAAAAAGTGAAAATTAGGGTTTCTTTGATTTTTAACCATACTCAAAATATTAAATAGACATTGGGCCTATAATAGAGTGTAAAACCCAACCTCCTTGTACAGAAAACCTTTTTGGGCCTCAGACATTGTATAAGTCCCACAGTATTTTCAAAATCTCGGCGCGATCGCCATTTTCAAACGGAAAATCATCCTGGCCTACCCTCGTGTTGTAAGTCCTATTTCTTTTCTTTAAATAAACATTGGGCCTCTTGAGAGAGTATAAGACCCATCATTTTGTAAGTAAAACCTATCTTTGGGCCTCAGTGTATTGTATAAGTCCCGATGCTGTCAAAAAGTTTGGCGCGATCCTCACCTTTTTAACAAAAACCCCTGGGTCTCTCCTTGAGCTGTAAGCCCCAATCATCTTTTCAAAATACTTTCTCCTTTGATTTTGAATCCAAATATAGTGTTGTTATCAAATTTTCTTTGTTGAACAACTAACAAAACAACATGGAAGCTCTACAACGGGTAAGTATTTATCCGCTTTCATTTACTGCTTTCATGGTTAGTCTTTTTTCATACCTCCTATATACTTGTCATATATCAACTGTATATATACTAGTATAGCTATTTAGAGTTTTCCCCGGCAACTACGTCTAGAACTAGGTAAAGTCAAATTGATCACTCTTGAATACAAACAAAATTAGATCCCCATAGGATTCCAGATATAGTCTTCCCTCCTCTTGGGGTTAAACAATATGGAACATAGAGAAAGGCAGTATTCCTCGTGAACCTTTTCTCAGACTGTAACCCTAGAAATTGTCAAAAAGAATTCTACTCCCCAGAGTTGATCTATTCTCGATGAATGGCATCTCTTGAGTTCCTCCAAAGCTCAGAACTTTCACTAAATGATCTATTCTCGGTGAATAGCATTTTTTGAACCTTCCAGGTTTGGGACCCACGAGCTTCTTAAAAGCATCCCCGCCTCCTCTTGGGCGTTGTACAAGGACCCTTCGGCTTCTTAGAAGTTCCTCACAGCCTCCTCTTAGGCTTCGTATAATGATCCTTCCTTAGCGAAGATAGCCTCCTCTTGGGCTTCATACAAATTATCCCTTCGGCTTCTTAAAAGTTTCTTCTGCCTTCTCTTGGGCTTTGTACAAATTGTCCCGACGACCTCTTAAAGGTATAGAAACAGAAACTAGTCATCTTGCTAGAACAGTCTTTTAAATGAGTCTAGATCTTCATCCCGCAAACAGTTGCCTCCTCTTGGGCATTGTACAAAGACACACCCCGTAGACTTGGATAGTCTATTTTCCCTCTTGAGTCTCAAAGATGTTCTCAAGTTCATTAGGAAGAAACCCCGGTCACTATGGATCAATCTCCAACAGAAACCCAGCCTCTCTCATGAGAGTTCTCTACTTGGACCTCCCTAGGGATCTCAATAATCCTCAGCAGCACGATAGGCTTCTCTTGGGCTTTGTACAATGATTCTCCCCAGCGGAGCTAACCTTTTCAGACTCTTTTGTTGAGTCAATCTCCCTTTTAGTCTCCGTCTTGGGCTTTGTACAAGACACATATAAAATCACTCTCTTGTTGAGTATAAAAGACTCTCTTGTTGAGTCAAACCCTTTTAGCCTCCATCTTGGGCTTTGTGCGAGACAGAAAAATCACTCTCTTGTTGAGTATAAAAGACTCTCTTGTTGAGTCAAACCCTTTTTGCCTCCATCTCGGGCTTTGTACGAGACAGAAAAATCACTCTCTTGTTGATTATAAAAAGACTCTCTTGTTGAGTCAAACCCTTTTAGCCTCCATCTCGGGCTTTGTACGAGACAGAAAAATCATTCTCTTGTTGAGTATAAAAAGTCTCTCTTGTTGAGTCAAACCCTTTTAGCCTCCATCTCGGGCTTTGTATTAGACAGGAAAATCACTCTCTTGTTGAGTATAAAAAGACTCTCTTGTCGAGTCAAACCCTTTTAGCCTCCGTCTTGGGCTTTGTACATGACACATATAAAAACACTCTTTTGTTGAGTATAAAAGATTCTCTTGTTGAGTCAACTTTTAGCCTCCGTCTTGGGCTTTGTACAAGACACATATAAAACACTCTCTTGTTGAGTTAACCCTTTTAGCCTCAGTCTTGGGCTTTGTACAAGACAGAAAGAACATTTTCCACAGAAAAGTCAACCTTTCAGCCTCCTCTTAGGCTTTGTATAAAGAAATCCCCTGTTGAGTCAATCAACCTTTTAGAATCAAATTGTGCTTTGCTCACATCATACAAACATCAACAACTCCTCTTTAGAGATGACAAATTCTCTCTCAGTCAAACCCCTTTAGCTTCATATCTTGGGCTTTGAACAAGATACAAATCACCTTTAGCTTCAATCGTGGGCTTTAAACAAGACACCAAAACACCTTTTTCCTCCCATAGAATAGGAGGAACTACGATCGCTCTGATTTCCCTGTTTCATTAAACAGGAATACATAGGCATAAGATTGCGAAATCTTAGCGAGCATACTCATCAAAAAAACTCTAAAGTCCAGCATCTTCACATATCAATCAAAACCTCAGATCTAGTACCTCACCCAAAATCCTCATGAACAGACAAGACACTCTATTCTTAAACAAAATAGCCTAAGAGAGACCCAATATCTGGAATAGCATTTGTAAACCAACATTCATCTGTTTAACCTCAGTATGCAAGAAGGGTTAATTTAAGACATCTATTTCCCTTCCTTAATCAGTTCACAATAGGATAAAAAATGAATCGAACTGTAGTACCAAAGTGATTGTGATTCGCAACCACGAAAATCGCTCGCTACAGAAAAATGGCGACTCCACTGGGGAGTCAAAGTAAGATCTAGTCATCATCGTCCCCATTCTCCACAGAAGAATGACGACTTCATTGGGGACCACCTCTTCTGTCTCTTGGGTCGAAACCTTTAAGTTTAGAAAATACCACAGGAATGGCGACTCTGTTGGGGAGCCATTTTTTTGTTAGGATCATAGGATTTATAGCTCTTAAAAGGTCTAGGATGTTAGGACAAATATATATACTGCTTTTCCTAATTGATATCCCTGTTTACTTTTCTGTTAATAGGAATGCGTGAGATGCCGCATGTGGAAAGATTGAGTATACACCTAAGATAAGTGATGGCACTAGACGAGTAATCTTACAGGGAGTGACTCCCAAATAAGAGAACTCGGTCGACCATCGAATCAGTGGAGACACCCTTTGCGGATTCAATGGCTATACGACTTCGGTTGTTAAAAGAAGATTGTTCGATTGTGGTTGTCAGAGAAACTGAGGATTTTAGTAGACTAAAGCCATTTAGTAGTGCGGAAGCTATCGAAAATAGTTGTCACGCGATACTACCCTCATTTAAGATTACTCTAAGATACATTAGCTCGCTCGGGTAATTCCGGCCTGCTGTTGTTATCCTAAGAGGGGCCAATGATTTTGAGAGACAGGTACAAAAATCACCAGTATAAACATTTGGGGATGGGTAGAGCCTTGACTTCATGACCCTGACCTTTTGACCCCATGTTTTTTCTATGTTTTTGTGTGTTGCATTCATGCATTCATTTAAAAAAAACATTAAACAAAAAAAAATCTCTTCTCTTCTAGTCTCCCTTTTTCAAATTAAACTAAGACAATGATTGCAAATGTCATAGAAAAAGATTGCGTTATGGATTTTGGTAGAAGGAAGATTCACAAGTACACCTTCAAGGTTCCAAAACTAGAGGATTTGAGAGGGTTAGCAAGGATGATCACTAACCCTGATGCTTTCAGAGCTAAATATCGAGGACTACTGTCCTTGTTAAGGGTCCATGTAATTGAAGGAATCCTGGCTATGCTGATTCAGTTTTACAATCCGGTCTATCACTGTTTCATATTCCCGGATTACCAACTAGCACAAACACTGGAGAAGTACTCTCACCTGACTGATTTACCCATTACTGATCAAGCTCCCTTTTCTGGACTAGAAGAAATTCCAAAGGATCAAACCATTGCAAGAGCAATTTATTTGGACGAGTCAGAAGTCAGGACTCACATGACCACTAAGGGTGGAATCCCAGGTTTACCAGCCAAGTTTCTGGTAAAGAAGGCTCTATACTTCGCCAGTATAGGGAACGTTACTGCTTTCGAAAGCATCTTTGTGCTGCTCACCTACGGGTTATTTCTGTTTCCCAACATTGATAACTTTATTGATATCAACGCCATTAAGGTTTTTTTGATTGGAAACCCTGTGCCAACCTTGCTCGCAGATGCGTGTCACTCTGTACACTTAAAGAATTTATACAGCCAAGGAATGATCACATGATGTGTACCCTTGCTATACAAATGGTTCACTTCCAATTTACCAAATTCTGCTGCTTTTTGGGATCATAAAAGTGTTTTACGTTGGTCACAGAGAATCATGTCTCTTACCAACTCTGACATCGATTGATACAATCAAGTCTATGACTGGATCAGAATCATTGACCGTTGTGGAAACTTCCCTAATGTACCCCTCATAGGAACTAAAGGAGGAATCAATTACCATCCGGTTTTGGTTCGTCGTCAATTTGGATACCCGATGAGACATGTCTCGCGTAATGTTCATCTGGAAGGTCTTTTCTTCAAGGAAGGAGAAAATGACAGGGCACTAAAGACAGAAATAGTGCATGCTTGGAAACATGTTCACAGGAAAGGACGAGAGTCTCTGGGAAAACCAGACTGTGTCTCGGTGGAACCTTATCTCCACTGGGTACAAACCAGAGCTCTCAAGCTGAATATGCCTTACCCTCGTCAAGAAGTTCTTCCGCTAAAAGAATATGTCATGTACTTTATGTCTGATACGGAAAAGCTTCAGGTTACTCTCACCAAAGTTCAACAGGAGAGGAGGTCTTGGAAGAACAAGTACCGTATTCTCAACGTGGAGTATAACAAAATACAGCAACTATTAAAAGAAAAGGATGCTCTGATCGAGATTTTAGAGCAACATGTTATAGATAATCAAGAAGACCAAAGCAATTTGCTCGCTCCTTTCATTTGGCAAAGGAATGACAACCCAAAAACGGCCCAAAAGCCTCGGTCAAAGAAGAGGAAAGTACCAGAACCAGCACCTGAGCTCTCCTCAAAGAGGACTCAGGACCCATTAGCTTAGATTTCCTTTTTCAGCACTTTGTAATCTATTGTATTTCCATTTCCGCAATCTTTGAATTCAATAAAATGGGGTTTCCCCACTGTTTGATATTTGCAATCCAATTGTCGAAGTTTATTTTGATTAAAAATAATTAAATATAATCATTGCATAACATTCATCATTCTCACTTAACGCATTCTTCTTACCTACGAATCTCACGTTTGTGTCTCGATTCTAGAGTCAAACTGTCTCATTCGTACAATACTCGGGCCAGTCGTCAGAAAAAGATGGATAATCTCGAGGAAGAGAACAGAGAGTTGAGGGAAGAAATCGACGCTCTGAAAGAAGATCTGAGAAAGCTTCACAGTGACATGCAAGCTTTGACAGAAGCCCAACTTCAAAGGACTGTGATCTCAGAGATCACATCAATGCCCATAGTGGAGAAGTATGATCCTAGGTATAACATGCCGAAAGATCGTCCCTGGGGCATGCCTGTTAACTATATCCCGGAAGGATATGTTCCGCCAATCACTAAGGATCCAGGAACTGCAGCAGGAGCCGTTGGGCCTGAAGATTACAAACTTCGGGAAAGCGAAGATGCCAGAGGCATAGCGATAACTCCTGAAGGTTACAAACTTTGGGAAATGCCAAGATTTGCGGCGCCGTAATGACTTTACCACCACCCGTGGTGCACACTGTCCCGGAAGGACAGCTTCCATAGATACCTTCTGGTGGAAACGCAAGTATGGACGATAAAATGAAGGAATTTCAGGAACAAT
Source organism: Lathyrus tuberosus (assembly GCA_022829125.1). NCBI lineage: Eukaryota > Viridiplantae > Streptophyta > Magnoliopsida > Fabales > Fabaceae > Lathyrus > Lathyrus tuberosus. Next base: position 585,451 of record JALAZF010000426.1, on the reverse strand, counting down.
TCCTAGAGATGCAGAAGGAACTGCAAGCTCTTCGCGATCAGGATCTATTCGGAAAGGACGTTGCAGCCCTTTGTTTGGCCCCCAATGTGCAAGTTCCGCACAAGTTCAAGGTACCCAAATTTGAAAAGTACAAGGGTAATTCTTGCCCTCAAAGTCATTTGGTGATGTACGCCCGGAGAATGTCAACACAGACAAAGAACTAACAGCTACTGATCCACTGCTTTCAAGATAGTTTAATCGGTGCTGCACTAAAATGGTACATGGGGTTAAACCGCACCAAGATCGGCACTTTCAGAGATCTTGGCGCTGCCTTCGTTCAGCAGTACAAGTATAACCTGGACATGGCACTAGACAGAGATCAACTCAGATCGATGTCACAAAAGGACAAGGAAACCTTTAAGGAATATGCTCAGAGATGGCGTGAAATTGCCGCCCAGATTTATCCACCTCTTGAGGAAAAAGAGATGACAAAGATCTTCTTAAAGACCTTGAGCTCATTTTACTACGACAGAATGGTCGCCAGTGCGCCCAGTGACTTCACCGAAATGGTCGGTATGGGGGTTTGTCTCGAAGAAGCAGTTCGAGAAGGACGTCTGGTCAAAGATGTCGGATCATTAAGCGGCACAAAATGATACGGTAATGCTCTCCCTAAGAAAAAAGAGCAATATATTGGGAATATCTCTCTCAGAAAGCTAAGGCGACGGTACCAACCAGTAGCAGCTGTTACTCCTGCTATCAACCCTGCGCCTGTTCCAACGTATCAATCTTAGGTTGCTCAAAGCCAACCGAATCAACAATATCAGCAAAGCACACAACAGCCTCTTCAGCAGGCTCGTCCTCAGTACAATAACAACCGTACAACGCGACTTCCAGGGTTTGATCCTATACCAATGTTGTACGCAGAACTACTTCCACTACTACTGGTCAAGGGGCACGTCCAAACCAGGTCTCCTCTTGCAATACCGGAAAATCTGCCTTTTTGGTTCAAAGCGGATCAGACTTATCCTTACCATCAAGGAGGACCAGGGCATAACATAGAAAACTATCTCAGTTTCAAATCCGATGTGCAAAAACTTGTCAGGAGCAGGGTTTTATCCTTCAAGGATACAAATCCAAATGTTCTCACGAACCCGCTGCCTCAACACGATAAAGCTACAGTTAATTTGATAAAGGGAGAGTCTAACCACAACTATCAGATTTATGATGTACTCTTATTAAGGGCCAACTTGGTCAAGATGTATTGTAGACAGAGCGGATATGGCCATGTGCCGCCTCATAACTATCACCAGTGTGATATCTGCTCTAAAGACAATCTAGGATGTTCTGTGGTGCAATCATCTCTACAAGAACAGTTGGATCTTGGATGGATCCAGGATCACCGAATTCGTGAAGTCAACATGACTTATTCGAATTCCAACATCATTATGAATCACAACATTCTAGCAATGAATGTCAACTTGGTGGCAATGCACTCAAGGCAAAGCCAACATCATGATCTGCCGCGGCACGATTACGATTCTTGTCTGGTCTGCTTGGTAAATAAACAGGGATGCTCTTTTGTACAAGAGGCCCTCCAGCGTCAAATGGATCTTGGGTGGATTCAGGATTACCACGATATAAATCGGTATCAAGTGAATATGATTCAAATCTTCGATATTCGCTTGATGAATACCAGCTTGGTGGAGTTACACACTACACAAGTCCAGCTCGGTTTCCTGACTTCACATAATTATCAGAACTGTACAGTATGTCATGAGAATGACCAAGGCTATGATTTCGTTCAAAGAACGCTGCAACACTTGTTAAACCACTGGTGGCTTCCGATCTATATGGATGAAGACACACAACAAGTCAGCATTACTAACGGGAACCCTACTAGGCATCAAAGTCAGGATGTTCGATCAATGGAAACAGATCTAGTAAGGTTACACTGCATTCAAAGCAGACGTGGTCAGGTGCCACCACACAATTATGAACGTTGTAGAGTTTGCTCAGAAGATAACCAAGGATGTTACTTCGTGCGAGCATCCCTTCAAGGTCAGTTGGACCATGAAGATATTCGACCATGTTCAAATTCTGGGTCAATAAACTTGATGCCAGACTATTTCGCTAATCAAATCAAAGACGTTGTCATAATCTCTGATCATAAGAGGACCAAGGATGTTTGTGATATCATCCCTATGCTTGACGAATCGAGAGCTCCTAACCAGGAACTGATTGAAATTACTTACAATGGTCAGAGGAATCAGAAGGCTCATGTAGTTATCTATATGCCGGGACCATTACCGTACGAATCAGCTAAGGTTGTCCCTTACAAGTACGGTGCAACAACAATTGAGAATGGAAAGGAAACTTCATTACCCTCCGTCGTGAATATTGCAGACATCAGTCGAGTAACACGGAGCGGTCGGATCTTCAACAGAGGAGTTGGAGAACCCAGCAAAGAAAAGGAACCTCAAACAAAAGTTCCCAATCAACCAGTCGGTCAATCCAGTGATCTCGACCTTTCAAACAACAACGATGAGATGCTAAAGCTCATCCAAAAGAGTGAGTACAACATTGTTGATCAACTGTTGTAAACTCCTTCAAAAATCTCAGTGTTATCACTTTTACTCAGTTCCAAAGCTCACAAAGAAGCTCTACAGAAAGTCTTAGAGCAAGCCTTTGTGGAACAAGATGTGACGATAAGACAATTCGATAGCATCGTCTCCAACATCCCTTCCTGCAATAACTTGGAATTCAGTGATGAAGAACTGCCAGAAGAAGGCCACTGTCACAACATGGCACTCAATATTACAGTCAACTGCCAGAACGATGCTTTAGCTAGTGTGCTGGTAGACATAGGGTCAGCCCTTAATGTTATGCTAAAATCTACTCTGATGCGATTATCATATCGAGGATCTCCGATGAGAGCCAGTGAGGTCATCGTCAAAGCATTTGACGGATCCCGTAAAACAATTATCGGCGAAGTCGACCTTCCTATAACTATCGGTCCCCACACTTTCCAAGTCACTTTCCAGGTCATGGACATCCGGGCAGCATACAGTTGTTTATTAGGAAGACCTTGGATACACGAGGCTGGGGCAGTCACTTCGACACTTCACCAGAAGCTGAAGTTCGTCAAGAACGACCAGCTCGTCATAGTCTGCGGAGAGCAAGCCTTGATCGTGAGTAACTTATCGTCATCTACTTGTATAGAACCAAAGGAGGTTGTCGGAACCCAGTTCCAAGCGCTTTCGGTGAGCCATGACAACCAATCAGAAAGAGGAACGTCGATTTCCTTGTACAAAGACGCTATCAAAGCAGTCAAGAGTAACAACGCAACAGGATGGGGACAACTTGTCATTCCTACTGATAACAAGACAAAGAAAGGTCTTGGTTTCTCCTCAACCTGTACTCAGACTACCAACGATGAAAGTTTTCATCCCATTCAGAACTTCTTCTATAGTGGAGGTTTCCTTCACCCAGTGTCTCAAGAAGTACATACCATCAACGAGGGTGATTCCTCCGACACAGATAAAGGGTGGAAATCCTATCTCAACGAGGATGGTTATATATCTCAGGACAAAACGCTTACGCCATTTTGCTATCCCGCATAGAGTCCGAGATTTATACCAAGGTCAGACATTAAAATGATATATGGAGATTGTGATCCGGAAGGATGTCGTGCTCCGCCAAACTCATTAGAGGAAGACACTCTGATGAAAGACAACTTTGACCATGACTATTACGGCCCGATGGATGGCTTGCCTATCTGGCAGCAGTACCCTGGAGACTTGGGGCAAAAGAGTCAGGCGAATGATGATTATCAGTTGAGCATCATCGAAAAGAATAGCTGCGTCCCTACAGAAGCATGGGATCATTACTCAGGGTATTCAGACAATATCCAGTACAACGATGAATTTGCGAATATTGCAAGGCAACAGTTCCTCAATTATGCTTTTCTCGAGGTCAATATCATCAAGAGGGATGACTCCTCCAGTTCCACAGAAGTGTGGGACACCTTAGGACAACCGAGGGGCAAGTACGACTTTATGGTCAAGTACACCGCTCCCGAAAGCTCTCGTATCAGGCTCGAAGACATCTAGCCAACTGGATGGGGAGATATACCTGAGAGCACAAATACTATGCAAAATACGGCTGAAGAATCCTCCTACGACAACTCTGCTTTTGAGACAGATTCCAATGATCTTGCTCCGCCAGAAATCAGCGTCATTTCTGAGGACAAGCCAAGAAAGAAGGTACCAAACTTTGTGATTCACCGAGGAGTTCTCCGCCAATGGGTTGTTGTCGATGTTCCGAAAGTTGTTCATCAGTCTAAGTAATTGTCGTCTTTATCTTAACCTTTCACCCTGCCCAGGTGAAACGGATGTTTTGATAGGGTTCACTTTCTGTAAATGTACCTCTTCGCTTTGCCCGAAGCGACAGAGTTTTGTTTTATAGGGCTGTAGTTTCAAGAATCGACAAAATCATAAATAAAATAACGTCGTTCTGTAATTTCCGCTTTTTTGTTGTTTTCTCTTTTTGTTTTTTCCAGAAAATGGTAATCCTAAAAACAAAACAAAATAAAAGCAAGCATTTTTCAAAAAATACACTTCACACACTCTTACATTCTCTCCATCTTTTCTAAAAACAAATCATCACGTCTTGCAGACTGCTTGTTTTAAACCCCGTTGAAACACGCGATCAAATGCCTTCTCCCAACTTTGAATTCCTGGTATTCGAGGCTGAAGAAGAAAATGATGAAGAAATTCCAGAAGAGATCTCCCGACTACTCAGACAAGAGGAAAGGTCCATTAAACCTCACAAAGAACCGTTGGAAACGGTCAACTTAGGTTCCAAAAAAGAGAGAAAAGAAGTCAAGATTGGGGCACTGCTCAGTCCAACTGTCAAAGAAAGTTTGATAAGGCTTCTCAAAGAGTTTCCCGATGTATTTGTTTGGTCCTACCAAGACATGCCAGGGTTGGATACCAGCATCGTGGAACATCATCTACCATTGAAATCAGAATGTCCGCCAGTAAAACAAAGATTGAGAAGGACTCACCCGGACATGGCTATCAAAATCAAAGAGGAAGTACAAAAACATATCAACGCGGGTTTCCTCGCCACATCAGAATATCCTCAACGGCTAGCGATCATAGTACCAGTTCCGAAGAAGGACGAAAAAGTCAAAATGTGTGTAGACTACAGGGATCTGAACAAGGCTAGTCGAAAGGACGACTTTCCCTTACCACACATAGACATGCTGGTTGACAGTACAGCAACGTTCAAAGTCTTCTCCTTCATGGATGAATTCTCGGGCTATAATCAAATCAAAATGGTGTCGAAAGACATGGAGAAAACTTCGTTCATTACCCCATGGGGCACTTTTTGTTACAAGGTAATATCTTTCGGTTTGAAGAACGTCGGGCAACCTATCAACGGGCCATGACTACTCTGTTTCACGACATGATACATAAAGAAATCGAAGTGTATGTCGATGACATGATTGCCAAATCTAGAACAGAGGAGGAGCATGTGACCCACCTATCAAAGCTATTCGAGCAACTGAGAAAGTACAAACTCTGCTTGAATCCCAACAAGTGCATGTTCGGTGTCCATTCAGGGAAACTGTTAGGGTTCATCGTCAGCCAGAAAGGAATTGAGGTTGATCCTGACAAGGTCAAGGCCATTCAAGAAATGCCTTCTCCATAGATTGAGAAATAAGTCAGGGGATTCCTAGGACGTTTGAACTACATTTCCAGATTTATATTCCTCATGACCGCGACATGTGCGCCGATCTTTAAATTACTCAAAAAGAATCAGGAATGCGTTTGGACAAAAAATTGCCAAGTCGCCTTCGACAGTATCAAGGAATACCTATTAAACCCACCGATTCTATCACCTCTAGTGGAACGAAGACCACTGATCATCTACCTAACAGTCTTGGAAGACTCAATGGGTTGTGTACTGGGCCAACAAGACGAAACCAAAAGGAAAGAGTCTGCATTTAAGCAAGAAATTCACCGACTGTGAAACTCGGTACACTATGCTTGAGAAAACTTGTTGTGCTCTGGCTTGGGCAGCCAAATGTCTTCGCCAGTATATGATTCGTCACACTACTTGGTTAATCTCAGAAATGGATCCAATCAAGTACGTCTTTGAAAAACCTGCTCTCACGGGGAGGATTGCCCGTTGGCAGATGTTGTTATCAGAATACGACATTGAGTACCATGCTCAGAAAGCCGTCAAAGGAAGTGTTTTAGCCGATCATTTGGCTCATCAACCGATTGATGATCAAGAATCAATCGGATTTGACTTCCCAGACGAAGATGTCATGTACTTGAAAATGAAAGATTGCGATGAACTGCTACCCAGTGAAGGGCCGGAACCAGGTTCCCAATGGGGACTTATCTTTGACGGAGCTGTCAATCATTATGGAAATGGAATTGGGGCAATCATCATAACACCTCAGGGTACCCACATTCCTTTCACCGCCCGACTGATATTCAAGTGTACAGACAACGAGGCCGAATACGAAGCTTGTATCATGGGTCTCAAAGAAGCGATCGACTTAAGGATCAAGAACTTGGATGTATATGGTGACTTAGCTCTGGTCATCAATCAGATCAAAGGAGATTGGAACACATACTAATCCGGACTGATCCCTTACAAAGATTACGCGAGAAGGTTGTTGCCATTCTTCAACAGAATCGAGTTTCATCATATCCCTCGTGAAGAGAATCACATGGCTGATGCATTAGCCACTCTCTCTTCCATGATTAGTGTAGGTCAATGGAATGACATACCTAAGATTGACATAATGCGCCTAGAGCGGCCCACTTACATCTTCACGATTGAAGCAGTCATAGACGACAAACCTTGGTACCACGATATCAAGTGCTTCCTGCAGAAACAAGAATACCCATCTGGGGCATCAAGGAAAGATAGAAAGACCCTCAGAAGGCTGGCCGGAAAATTCTTCCTGAGCGGTGATACCCTCTATAAGAGAAATTTTCACATGGTCTTGCTCCGATGCGTAGACAGACCAGAAGCAAACCGACTGATGAAAGAAATTCATGAAGGATCCTTTGGCACTCATGCCAACGGACACACAGTGGCGAGAAAAATTCTAAGAGCAAGGTACTATTGGTTGACAATGGAATCTGATTGCTACAAGTACATGAGGAGGTGTCATAAGTGTCAGATATACTCAGACAAAGTTCATGTACCACCAACACATCTCAAAGTTCTCTCTTCCCCGTGGCCTTTTTCCATATGGGGAATTGACATGATTGGCATGATTGAACCCAAAGCTTCAAACGGACATCGATTTATCCTGGTAGCCATTGACTATTTCATCAAATGGGTCGAAGCAGCGTCGTACGCCAATGTAACCCAACAAGTCGTGGTCCGCTTTATCAAAAATAATCTCATATGCCACTATGGTGTTTCGAGCCAGATCATTACTAATAATGGATCTAACTTGAACAATAAGATGATGAAAGAGCTGTGTGCTGAGTTCAAGGAACACCATAACTCATCTCCCTACCGACCTAAGATGAACGGTGCGGTATAAGCGGCTAACAAAAACATCAAGAAAATCGTTCAAAAGATGGTTGTAACCTACAAAGACTGGCACGAGATGCTACCCTTTGCTCTTCACGGTTATCGCACATCTGTCCGCACTTCAACAGGGGCAACCCCCTTCTCTCTAGTATATGGCATGGAGGCAGTGCTCCCCATAGAATTGGAAATCCCATCAATCAGCGTATTGATGGAAGCTAAGCTAACAGAAGCTGAATGGTGTCAAAGTCGACACGATGAACTGAATCTGATCGAAGAAAAGCGAATAACGGCTCTATGCCATGGTCAGTTATATCAGCAAAGAATGAAGAAAGCCTTTGACAAAAAGGTTCGACCTTGTGTCTTCAGAAAAGGAGACCTCGTGCTCAAGAAGATACAATAATTCCTCATTGATTCCCGGGGCAAATGGACTCCAAATTATAATGGCCCCTATGTGGTCAAGAAAGCTTTCTCATGCGGCGCCTTGAGACTCGCAATCATGGATGGAGAAGAATTTACCTACCCCACAAATGTTGACGTAATCAAGAAATACTTTGCCTAAATAAAAAAAATTAAAAAATAAAAACGTCTCGGTGGATTGAAAACCCGAAAGGGCGGTCCAGGCAAAAGTTAGAGACATGATCAAAAATCATCCCGGTAGATTGGAAATCTCAAAAGTAAAATCCAGGCAAAAGTTAGGGATAATGGCAAGTAACTACGTCCAACACAGGGCCAAATTCCCAGCAGCAGTAGTTCCATCCATCAGGAAAACTCCAGTCAAGGTCATCTTCAGCAGAAGCTTAGGATGTCTAGAATTCAAAGTTGGTAGAAGGATAGCAGTCGTTATGTTTCACGTAGCCCTTTTCCCTGTAAATTACCATTTTCTAAACATTGTAAATACTCTATGGGATCACGCACTTGGCTGATTTCCATCCTATCAATAAAATTTGAGCCCTAGTGCTTTTGTTTGCAATTCTTATTTGTTTTAGCTTTACAGAATGATGTTTTTAAAATGATTAACGATTCTTGAAATAAAACAAAAATGAATTTACTTGTTAAACTTTTTCTGCTTTTAAAATAAAGATGGCAATTTCTTTTGACTGTTGAACATTGAAAAAACATCGATAGCTTCTCCGAAGGCGGTTGAGCTTCAAAGTGCAGAATCAAAGTACTTCTTCTAAACCAGTACGCCTGAGTGAAGGATCAGCTGTGTCAGATGCGAATATTCCATCTGACACCCCCAACAGAGTTTTTACCTCCTAAGCCCAACCAACATTGTTCCCACGGGGACTATCTCTCCTAGGCAAGGCAGAATTGCTATTGTGAACCGAAGATACCTCTTCGTCCCCTGCAGTGGCCGAGTATCTAATCGCGTTCATCAACTAGTTCGTATGTCGTGTTAGTTATGTCAGCATAAATATATATACATCATGCATTTTTTATTTGCATTCATAATCATATTGCATCCCTATCACTCTAGCCGGTCTTGTCCCCAAGCGGTAACGTCCTCTCAATCGAGTTGTTAACTCTTTCCTCGTCAGGAAGTAAATCATCTGAGCAATCTCTCCTCCAGTTTATTTCTGGATTGAAGCCGGTACTCGACCACTTTGATAACTTGAACCTCTGAAAACCAAGGATACTTTCGACCAATATCACTCTTCGCCCTTGAAGATGATATCTTCGCTTTCCTGGATTAAGGAAAATCCCCAGAGAAAGCCTCTTAACCGAAGGTTCAACAACACAGCAGTTTTTCTCCAAAAATTTGCTGACAAAAAGGTCACCAACACCTCCAAAGTGGATTACATCACATGGCATTTCTTCTGAGAAGATCTCGAGGAAAAGTATGATGTAGTATCCCTAAGCAGGAAGCAGTCTCTCAAGAGACTCATTTTCCCCAGTAGAGTCAACAAATGGCATCTCCAACAGAGAAGTTTGAACACCTCTACAACTCAGACGGATGGGTCCCCCAGCAAGTTTGACATCAAACCTTTTTCCATCAAATGGCATCTCCCCAGGAAAATTCGGCTAGAAGTTTGATGAAAACCGCTACAAATAGCATCCCTTGTCAAGCAAGTTTATTGACAAAAGAAACTAAGACCAGTTCCTTGGTAGGACACCAGGATCGAGGGGAAGTTTACATCAGAAACTGAGACCAGTTCCTTGGAAGGACACCAGGATCGAGGGGAAGTTTACATCAGAAACTAAGACCAGTTCCTTGGTAGGACACAGGATCGAGGGGAAGTTTACATCAGAAACTAAGACCAGTTCCTTGGGAGGACACCAGGATCGAGGGTAAGTTTACATCAGAAACTAAGACCAGTTCCTTGGTAGGACATCAGGATCGAGGGGAAGTTTACATCAGAAACTAAGACCAGTTCCTTGGTAGGACACCAGGATCGAGGGGAAGTTTACATCAGAAACTAAGACCAGTTCCTTGGTAGGGAACCAGGATGGAGGGGAAGTTCATTTCAGAAACTTAGACCAATTCCTTGGTAGGAAACCAGGATTGAGGGGAAGTTTATTTCAAAAAAAAAACTGAGACTAGTTCCTTGGCTGAAGACCAGGATCGAGGGGAAGTTTACCCTTTTCTAAGCATTGTTGCTTAGCAAAAGAAGATGGATGAGCAAGCTGCCATTCATAACCACCATCAAAATTTCAGGTATTCAAATATTTAATCCTTTTGCACCCCGAATGCCCGAATACCTTCGCCATTCACACCTTCGGGTCCAAGAAGATTAAATAGGGGCATTTGTCATACCCCAAATTTTGACCACTTAGATTCCCATCATTGTGCAAATCATCATCACAATATGGATGAACCATCATGCCTCATCAATCTCCTCAAGGATTGTTGAGCATTCACTACAATCAAGGATTAGGGTTTCAAGCCTCTCAGAGCACTTAGACAAAGGATCAATCAAGGAATGACATGATCTTCAACTTGTCTAAACTCTCAAACACCCACAAAGGATCAAGAGGACTCCCACATCAAGGATCAAGCACAAGGTTGCAGTATTCCAAGTGGATTAAGCCCCAAGATCGCCAGTGTCACCAAATTAGGGTTTTGGTCGACCAGGGCCTCCAGATGGAAATTTTCATCTAGGTATGAGCCAATGCTTCAAAGCATAACTTAAGATACCCCAAGGGACCTCATGGACCCAATCATCAAGTCAATTTAGCCTCAGGGGATGCATTCATCAAAAATCAGGAATTAGGGTTTCTTGAACTAATTCACCCCTAAGTTGACTTTTGGGACAAAACAGGAGCCAAGACCTCAAGACATGATTTGAGGATCTCCAATACACTACATTGATCCATTTGCAATAATGGATTGATCCAAGAAGCTTGATTCACAAGTTTCAATTTCATCAGGACCACAGTTAGGGTTTTGATGAAAAAGTCAACTGTACCTTTTACTTTTGACCAGGACATGCTCCCAAACTTTGGGACATAATTCAATATACCCTACAACACCTATGGAATATATCCATTATGTTTGATTTAGGTCAAGGACTTGATTTCACCAAGGATCGCACAGTTTGGAATTCATCTGATAAAAAGTAAACTGTGCACAAAAGTCAAGTTTGACTTTTTGAGATTTTTCACAATTATGGTTCCTTGACCCTAAAATGATGTTAATGTGTGATTTGAATCAACATTCGTCAAGAAAAATCAAAGAGAGTGGGATAACTTGTAAAAGGGGTAACCATAAAAACTTAGAATTTTTCTAAGTTATGGAACAAAGTGGCTAGGGTACCAACTTCCAAGGATCATAACTTGAGATCCAAGCAACCATTTTGAGTGATCCAAAGTTGGATTTGTAGATCTCATGGCATAATTTAAAAGTGTCAACTACAGCTCATTCCAATTCCTCATGGATTTTAATTTATGGAGTGGCCAAAATGACAAAAACATGAAAATGTCACTTTTTCCAACACTTAGTGAAATTTTCACTAAGTCAGAATCTGTTTCACTTTTTCCAAAATGTAAGGGCATTTTTCACTTGGATCCAAAAAGTGTCAAAACAAACTATGATCACACATGTGTTGTATCACATGAGAGTGTCATACCCCAAATTTTGACCACTAAGATTTCCCATCATTGTGCAAATCATCATCACAATATGGATGAACCATCATGCCTCACCAAATGCCTCAAAGATGGGTGAGCATCCACTATAATCAAAATTAGGGTTTCAAGCCTTCTCTGAGCTTTAGACAAAGGCTCAATCAAGAAATGACTTGATTTTCAACTTGTCTAATCTCTCAAACATCCTCAAAGGATCAAAAGGACTCCCACTTCAAGGATTAAGCACAAGGTTGCTCCCTTTTAGGTGGATCAAGCCTCAAGATCGTCAGTGTCACCAAATTAGGGTTTTGATCACCCATGGCCTCCAGATGAAAAGTTTCATCTTGACACAAGCCATTGATCCAAAACATAACCTAATATACTTCATGGAACCTCATGAACCCATGCATCAAGTCAATCTTGCCTCAAGGGATGCATTCATAAAAAATCAGGAATTAGGGTTTCTTGACCTAATTCACCCCTAAGTTGACTTTTGGGACAAATCATGAGTAAAGACATCAAGATATAATTTGAGGGTCTCTAATATACCATATTGATCCATTTGGGACAATGGATTAATCCAAGAAGTTTGAGCAACAAGTCTCAATTCCATATGCACCACAATTAGGGTTTTAAGGGAAAAGTCAACTGTAACTTTGACTTTTGACCAAGACATGCTCCCAAACCCTAATACATGATTGAATATACCCTATTACACCCATGGATCATGTCCATCAAGTTTGATTTAGGTCAAGGACATGATTTCCTGAAGAATTGCACAGTTTGGAATTCATCTGATAAAAAGTCAACTGTGCACAAAAGTCAACTTTGACTTTTTGAGATTTTTCACCAAAGTGGATTTTTAACCCTAAAATGATGTTAATGTATGATTTGAATCATCATTCATCAAGAAAAATCAAGAAAAGTGAGATAACTTGTAAAAGGGGTAACCATAAAACTTAGAAATTTTTCTAAGTTAAAAATAAAGTGGCAAGGGTACCAACTTTGAAGGACCATAACTCCTAAACCACAAGGCCATTTTTTCTCATCCAAAGATGGATTTGTAGCCCTCATTATCACCTACAAAAACTTCAACTACAAGTCATTCCAATTCATTAAGGATTTTGAGTTGTGGAGTGATCAAAGTGGCTGAAAAGTGAAAATGTCACTTTTTCCAACACTTAGTGAAATTTTCACTAAGTCAGATTCTGCCTCACTTTTTGCCAAATGTAGGGGGATTTTTCACTTGGAATCAAAAGAGATCAAAACCAAACTTGTTCAAACAGTTGTTGTATCATGTAAGAGCTTTCCAAAATGGCCAAGAACATTGCCAAATTCAACTCACACCATGAGATATGACATTGGCAAGTTGCCTTGCTAAAATCTGTCAAGGCAAGGCAGAATTTGCAACTTTGGTCGATTTGCCAAAATCAGCCAAATTCAATTGCTCCTATCCACTTGGACACCTCAGAGGATTGAATCTAAAGGGGACAATCATTGAGCCAAGCCTCCAAAGTCCATGGAACAAGAAATAGCATGTTGAACCTAGAATGGCCAAAATAGGGACAAGACTTCAAATTTGGGATGAGGCATTCAATGGAACCATCAAGGTGGCATGGACTGAGCCATTCTCATCTGAAATCAGTCAAGACTTATCCAAGACCAAGGGGACCATAGCTCTGTGCCCTAACCTTTTGTCAATGGCTAGAGGAGACTTGCATTTCCATTGGCCAACATTGAGGAAACACCTGCTGCAGTTGCCATTCACTGTGGATCCCAAAACAAACTTGCTCTACTATAAATAGAGCTCAATTGTGGTCAGTTTGAGTACACCAAAGCCATCTAACAGATGCTTTCCTCAAAATATCTTCTTTCACTCCAATTTTGCCTTCTAAGGCAAGTCACTATCGGGTTTTGAGTTTGAGAGCAATTCCAATCAAACCAATCACTCACACACCTCACATACATCACATATGAGCTGATCAAACACTTAGATTACTTCTGAAACATCAATTTCACAAAATCACCAGCTGGTTGCTCAAGGTTTTAACCAAAGTGCAGCTGAGGTACCACAAAATGATCCAGCCAATTTCAATCAAGTCCAACCATCCAAACACAATCCATAGGGTGTAGGGAAGCTGTTCAGATCATCACCACTCATCTGTAACACCTCTAAATCAAAAATCACTTTGAACTTGCTGTCACGGCCTAGAGGTGAGCACATGCTTGGTCATCTCTCAATCTATGCATATTTCCTCGCACAATAATTTGGCCATATGTTCATAATCATGCATGGAATGTTTTCCCTCAATTAATTGCATTGTTTGAATCGTGTATCAAAAATCCTAGCCTTCATGCAGAAATTAGGGTTCTTGAGGTCTCTTCGTGATTTCTTGTTGTATGTTTAATTTAAATGAAATTAAAGTGCACAGACATGATCGTGAGGTTGAGACGAGCATAATGATATGTGGATTGCATGATATGATTACGTATTCATGGAGATTGGATAGAAAATGCAAATCTGAGAAACCAAGAACACGCGCGTGTTCTTCAGCTTGTTCTTGGCGCCATTTTTAGAAATTCAAATATTTGAATTTTGTGATTTTTGTTTAATTGATTCAAAAATTAATTTCTCTCTGAGTTTTAATGGTTTTGAGTTGATTCTTTTTTTAATAATTCACAAAAATGTTAAAATATTTTATTTTAACAAAAAATCCCAAAAATATTATTTATTTCATATAATTGATATTTTTGCAAAGAATTAATATTTTAATTGTTTTTAACATTTTAAATATTTTTTCTACATTGATTTTGCAACTTTTAATGCTTTCTAATTATTTTGTAGGTCAATACTTAATTTTTGAAGCATTAATCCAAGATCACAATTTGTTTTCCATGTGTTAAACAATTTTTGATCATTTTAATTGAATTTTTATTCAATTAAATACATTTTGAAAACAAATTAGGGTTTTGGATTAATTCAACCCTCATAAATCATTTTCAAAACCTTTTGGGCCTCTTGAGAGAGTGTAAGACCCATCCCCCCTTGTACAAAAACTTTTTGGGCCTCATTCATTGTATAAGTCCCTCTGTACAAGTAAACGGCGCGATCGTCACCTTTTTAAAATAAACCTGGGCCTACCCTCGAGTAGTAAGACCCATTTCTTTTTCTTAAAACTTTTTGGGCCTCTAATAGAGTGTAAGACCCAATCCTTCCTTGACCAAACCATTTTGGGCCTCAATATATTGTATAAGTCCCAATACCGTCAAAAACAAACGGCGCGATCGTCGCCCTTTTCAAAATAACCTTTGGGCCTCTCCTTGAGCTATAAGACCCATTAAAAACACCATGGGCCTCTAATAGAGTGTAAGACCCAACCCCCTTTTAACCAAAATCATTTGGGCCTCACTTAGTGTATAAGTCCCTTTGGGTTAAAAGAAAATCTCGGCGCGATCGCCATTTCGAACGGAAAATCATCTGGGCCTCCCCTCGTGTTATAAGCCCCACTCTTTTTCTTTAAACCTTTTGGGCCTCTTGAGAAAGTGTAAGACCCATCCCTTTGTACAGAAAACCATTTTGGGCCCCAGTCACTTGTATAAGTCCCTCTGTACAAAGTCAAACAGTGCGCTCACTGATAAAACCCTGGGCCTCTCCTTGAGCTGTAAGCCCCAAATCTTTCTTTTTCAAAGCACTTTCTCCTTTGATTTTGAATATACTGTTGTTTTCAATCTTTCTTTGTTGAACAACTAACCAAACAGCATGGAAGCACTCCAACCGAGTAAGTGGTTATCGCTTTCGTTTACTGCTTTCATATTATAAACTGTATTGTGGGGCTGCTCACTGTAAGTCTCCTTTCAGAAACTCATATCTACTGTGTAATAATAGTATAGATATTTCGAGTTTCCCCGGCAACTACATCTAGAACTAGGTGACGCCGTTTCATTTATTCATAGAAATAGACGCCTAGATCCCCAATAGGAGTACCAGATACAGTCTTCTCTTCGGCTGTCCTCCTTAGGAATCGTCAAGAAACTCTACTCCCCAAGATGAATGTATTCTCCGTGAATGGCATCTTTGAGTTTCTTCCAAACTCTCAAACTTTACTGACTTGATCTATTCCTCGTGGATAGCTTGCCTTGAATGTCTCGGGGTTTGGGTACCCACTACGGTCATAATCTTGGACCTTAACTAAGGAACCCTCTTTAAAAGCTAAAAGTCGCTGGATAGTAAACCTCGCACGTTTACCAGTGGTTTTTATCTTTAAAAGAGTTATCTCTCCTAATGGAAAGGGGATGATAGACCCACGGGCTTCTTAAAAGCATCGACCTCCTCTTGGGCATTAAACAAGGACCCACAGGCTTCCTAAAAGCAACCCCACCTCCTCTTGGGCATTGTTCAAGGACCCTACGGCTTCTTAGAAGTATTCACAGCCTCCACTTAGGCTTCGTATAATGATCTCTTCCCCCGGGAATGATAGCCTCATCTTGGGCTTCGTACAAAGACCGATCGGCTTCTTAAAAGTTTCCAGCCTCCTCTTGGGCTTCGTACAAATTGTCCCGACGACCTCCTAGAGGTATAGGAACAGAACTTAGTCATCTGCATAGAACAGTCCTTTCATAGAGTCTACTACTGTTTCTCAAAGCATAGTACAAAAGATAAAACTCTAGACACGGATAGTCTAACTTCCTTGAGTCTCAAAGACATTCTTAAGCACTCTTCAAAAAAGGAAGGAAACCCGCAGACTCGGACAGTCTCAATACCCTTTGGACTTCCAGTTTCCTCAAAGAAAAGGAAACAACCCCGATCCTCAGATCTAACCCATGACTACAGTGATGCTCATATAAGAATTGATTTTCTCTTTCAAAATCAGTATACTGGACCTGTCACTTAACTGACACAGTAACCTTAGCCTTCTCTTGGGCTTTGTACAATGATTCTCCCCAGCGGAGTCAAACAACATTTTAACCTCTCTCTCGGGCTTCGTACGAGACACATAAAGACTCCCTCGTCGAGTCAAACAAACAATAGCCTCCATCTCGGGCTTCGTACGAGATACAAAAAACTCTATTGTTGAGTCCAATAGCCTCCATCTCGGGCTTTATACGAGATACCAAAAGACTCCATCGTCGGGTCGAAAACTTTTAGCCTCTCTCTCGGGCTTTGTACGGGACACAAAATAGCCTCCTCTTAGGCTTTGTATAATGATTTTCCTAGCGGAAATTAGCCTCCTCTTAGGCTTTGTATAAGAAAACCACTGGTTGATCCAATAAACCTTTTAGCATCAAATTTGTGCCTCGTTCACAGTACACAAACATCAACAACTCCTTTCCCTTCATCTAATCGCTGTAAGCGGCAAGCCTCTGGATCGTCTACATCCATGCCACTGTCCCTTTATTAGCATGAGAAATTCCTAAGGAAAGATGGCATTGCTCTACACTGAGTTAAAGTCTTCTCCTTCAGGTTAAAACCGTTTTCTTCAGAAATTATGGCATTGCTCGGATCCGCGTATCCCAGTTAAAGTAATTATCCTTCTCCCCTCTTTAGAGATGACAAATTCTCTCTAAAACCGAGGTCTTTCAGCTTCACGTCTTGGGCTTTGAACAGGACACAAATAGACCTTTCAGCTTCACATCTTGGGCTTTGAACAAGATACAAACCACCTTTCGCTTTACGTCTTGGGCTTTAAACAAGACACCAAAACACCCATTTCCTCCCATAGACTAGGAGGAACTACGAACGCTCTGATTTCCCTGTTTCGGTAAACGGGAATACGTAGGCATAAGATCGAAAGAAAAGATCTTAGCGAGCACAATCAACAAAAAACCCAAATCCCATATCTCCATCAATCAAAAGCAGTAATTCAAAAATATCCGTCCTAACATCCTAATCCTTGTTCCCCGCCAGAAACCTTCTTTCTGGATAAAAAGAAAGAAATCAGTATTGGCGAAAATACAAATAACCAGTACAAAGGCCCCCCCACATTGATAGCATTCGTAACCTAACAGACCGCTGTTTAAACTCAGTATGCAAAGCAGGGTTAATTGGAGACATCTATTTCCCTTCCTTATTCAGCTCACAATAGGATAAAAAATGAATCGACCTGTAGTCAAAGCTCAAACCGCAGAGAGCGACCAGCACCTAAGAACCGCGTCCAAAATCGCTCGCTACAGAAAAATGGCGCCCACCGTGGGGCTTTTCAAAGTTAGATCTAGGCACGGTCTTCCTTCTCTTCACTTGTGTGAATACCACAGATTGGGGCTTCTGCCAGGGAAGCCATTTCTGTCAGGAATTTAGGATTCTTAGCTTTATAAGTCTAGGATGTTTAGGACAAATATATATACTGCTTTTCCTAATTGCTATATGTGTTTATTTTTCTGCTACTGGGAATGCGGGTGATGCCGTATGTGGAAAGAATGAGTATACACTTAAGATAAGTGATGGCGACGGGGTCGACCATCAACCTCAGTGGAGGCTGACCAATGCAACCCATTCACTCTTCTAGCCAATGGGCCGGTTGTTAAGTCTGAGAAGCTGAGGAGCCAAACCCTTTCGTAGTGCGGAAACTATCGGAAATAGTTGTTACGTGATACTACCCTCATTTGAGGTTGGTGATCTATTCTCGGTGAATGGCACTTACTCTAAGATTGCTCTACAACTCGCTGGCGATCCGCTTGTTGTCTTGCTTTCCTGGGAGGAGCTGATGATAATGAGTACAGGTACAAAAAATCACCCTAGTATAAACCTTTGGGGATGGGTAGAGCCTTGACTTCATGACAATGACCCTTTGACCCCATGTTTTTTCTATGTTTTTGTGTGCTGCATTCATGCATCCATTTAATAAAACATTAAAACATTCAAAAAACTTCTCTTCTAGTCTCTCTGTTTTTCAAATTAAACTAAGACTATGATTGCAAATATCAGAGAAAAAGATTGCATTAATGGATTTCGGTAGAAGGAGAACTCATCAGTATACCTTCAAAGTTCCGAAGCTATAGGATTTGAGAAAGTTAGCGAGGATGATCGTTAACCCAGAGGCTTTCAGAGCCAAGCACGGTGGTTTGCTACCACTGTTAAGAGTCCATGTGATTAAGGAGATCATGGACGCGCTCATTCAGTTCTACGATCCGGTTTATCATTGTTTCACATTCCCGGATTACCAGCTATCACCAACGCTGGAGGGGTATTCTCATCTGACTGGTTTACATATCACTGATCGAGCTCCATTTTCTGGACTGGAAGAAATTCCAAAGAATCAGACTATTGCAATAGCAATTCATTTGGACGATTCTGAGGTCATGACTCACATGACCACTAAGGGTGGCATCCAAGGTTTGCCAGCCCAGTTCTTGACAAAGAAAGCCCTGTACTTCGCTAGTATAGGGAACACGACTGCTTTTGAAAGCATCTTTGTCTTGCTCACCTACGGGTTATTTTTGTTTCCTAACATCAATAACTTCGTCGATATCAACGCTATTAAGGTTTTTCTCATTGGAAACCCTGTGCCAACTTTGCTCGCAGATGCGTATCATTCTGTATATTTGGGAAATTTGTACAGCGGAGGGGAGATGATATGCTGTGTACCTTTGCTCTACAAATGGTTTATCTCTCACCTGCCTAAGTCTGCTGCTTTTTGGGATTGCAAGAGTGTCTTACGTTGGTCGCAGAAGATCATGTCTCTCACCAATTCCGATATAGATTGGTGTAATAGGATTTATGAGGGAATCAGAATCATTGATCATTGCGGAAACTTCCCCAGCGTACCCCTCATAGGAACTAAAGGAGGAATCAACTATCATCCGACATTGGTTCTTCGTCAATTTGGATACCCGATGAGACACATCCCACTGGGTGTTCATCTGGAAGGTCTTTTCTTCAAAGAAGGAGAAAATGACAGAGCACTAAAGATGGAAATAGTGCAAGCTTGGAAACATGTTCATAAGAAAGGACGAGAGTCTCTGGGAAAACCGGACTGTGTCTCGGTGGAGCCTTATCTCCATTGGGTACAAACTAGAGCTCTCAAGCTAAAGATGCCTTATCCTCGTTACGGAATTCTTCCACCGAGGGGAACTGTCATGTATTTCATGACGGAAACTGAAAAGCTTCAGGTTACTCTCAACAAAGTTCAAAAGGAAAGAAGATCTTGGAAGAACAAGTACCACACCCTCGACGTAGAGTGTATCCAAATACAGCGACTACTAAAAGAGAAAGATGCTCTGATTGAAATTTTGGAACAGCATGCTGTAGAGAATCAAGATGACCAAAGGAATTTGCTCGCTCCTTTCACCTGGCAAAGGAATGACGACCCGACAACGGCCCAAGTGCCCCGGTCAAAAAAGAGGACTAGGGACCCATTAGTTTAGGTTTCTGTTTCTGCACTTTGTAATCTACTGTATTTCCATTTCTGTAATCCTTTGGAATTCAATAAAAAGGGGTTTCCCCACTGTTTGATATTTGCAATCTAATTGTCAAAGTTTATTTTGATTAAAACAAAAAAAAACAACAATTAATATAATCATTGCATTCATCATTCTCACATCGCGTATTCTTCTTACCTACGAATCTCACGTTTGTGTCTCGGTTCTAGAGTCAAACTGTCTCATTCGTATAATACTCGGGCCAATCGTCAGAAAAAGATGGATGATCTTGAGGAAGAAAACATAGAGTTGAAAGAAGAGATCGACGCTCTAAGAGAGGATATGAGAAAGCTTCGTAACGACATGCAAGCCATGGCAGAAGTTCAGCTACAAAGAACTGTGATCTCAGAGATCACCTCAACGCCCATCATAGAAAAGTATGATCCTAGGTATCAGATGCCGAAAGATCGTCCGCGGGGCATGCCTGTTAACTATATCCCGGAAGGATATGTTCCGCCGATCACTGAAGATCAGGGAATCGCAACAGAAGCTGCTAGGCCTGCCAGGGGCATACTGAAGACTCCTGAAGGTTACAAACTTCGGGAGGCGCCAAGACTTACTGCCGTAGTCACGGTACCACCCCCTGTGGTGCACTCTGTCCCGGAAGGACAGATTCCACAGACACCTTCTAGTAAGAAGGAAACTATGTTTGACAGAATGGATGAATTCCAGGAGCAGTTCTTGGAAATGCAGAAAGAGCTGCAAGCCATTCGCGGTCAGGATCTATTTGGAAAGGACGCCGCAGACCTCTGCTTGGTCCCAAATGTGAAAGTCCCGCACAAGTTCCAAGTGCCCGACTTTGAAAAATACAAGGGTAACTCTTGCCCTCAAAGCCATCTGGTGATGTACGCTCGGCGGATGTCAGCTCAGACGGAGAATCAGGACCTGCTGATTCACTACTTCCAAGATAGTTTAACCGGTGCCGCACTCAAATGGTACATGGGTTTAAACCGTACTACGATCAGTACATTCAGAGATCTTGGTACTGCCTTCGTCCAACAATACACGTACAATTTGGACATGGCACCCGACAGAGATCAACTCAGATCAATGTCGCAAAAAGGCAAGGAAGCCTTTAAGGAGTATGCTCAGAGGTGGCGTGAAATTGCCGCTCAAATTTGTCCACCTCTTAAGGAAAAAGAGATGACAAAAATTTTCTTAAAGACCTTAAGATCATTTTACTATGACCGAATGGTTTCCAGTGCGCCCAGTGATTTCACCGAAATGGTCGGCATGGGTGTACGTCTTGAGGAAGCCATCCGAGAAGAACGTTTGGTAAAAGGCACTGGATCAACGAGCGGTACTAAAAAATACGGTAGTGCTATCCCTAAGAAAAAAGAGCAAGATATTGGGAATATCTCTCTCGGAAAGCAAAGGCGACGTTATCAGCCAGTAGCAGTTGTAACTCCTGCTATCGGCCCCGCGCCTGTTCCTATGTATCAACCTCAGGTTGCGCAGAGCCAACCTGACCAACAAAGGACACGACAGCCTCTTCAGCAGGCTCGTCCTCCATATAACAATAACCGTACAACACGGCCATCAGGGTTTGACTCTATACCCATGTTGTACGCAGAATTATTTCCGTTACTACTGGCTAAGGGGCACATTCAGACTAAGTCTCCTCTTACAGTTCCAGAAAATCTGCCTTTTTGGTTTAAGGCGGATCAAATATGCCCTTATCATCAAGGAGGTTCAGGGCATAACATTGAGACTTGTCTCAATTTCAAATCCGACGTGCAAAAGCTTGTTAGGAGCGGGCTCTTATCTTTCAAAGATACGAATCCTAATGTTCTTACGAACCCGCTGCCTCAACATGAGAAAGCTGCAGTCAATCTGATTGAGAAAGAGACTAACAATGTCTATCAAATTCACGATGTACTCTTGTTGAAAATCAATCTGGTCAAGATGCATTGTAGACAGAGTGGATATGGCCATGTGCCACCTCATAACTATCACCAGTGTGATATCTGCTCTAAAGATAACCAAGGATGTTCGGTAGTGCAATCAGCTCTACAGGAACAGATGGATCTCGGATGGATCCAAGAGCAGCGGGTTCGTGGAGTTAACATGGTTTACACGAATTCCAACGTCATTCAGAACCACGACATCCGTGCAATGAATGTCAACTTGGTGGCGATGCACTCAAGGCAAAGCCAGTATCATAATCTGCCGCGACACGATTACAGTTCCTATCTGATTTGCTCGGTAAACAAACAGGGATGCTCTTTCATACAAGAGGCCCTCCAGCGTCAGATGGATCTTGGATGGATCCAAGACTACCATGATAGGAACTCCTATCAAATCAACATGGTTCAGATCTTCGATATCCGTGTAATGAATACCAACCTGGTAGAGTTACATGCTAAACAGGTCCGACTCGGATTCTTAATATCACATGACTATCAAAGCTGTAAAGCAGGTTGCGAAAATGATCAAGTTAGTACCCTTGTCCAGGAGGCGCTTCAGCACTTGTTAAATCACTGGTGGGTGCCAATCTACATGGATGAAGATACTCAGCATATTAGTATCAATAACAGGAATCCTACTCATCGTCAAAGTCAGGATGTCCGATCAATGGAAGGTAACCTAGTGAGGTTACATTGTATTCAAAGTGGGCGTGCCCAGGTGCCTCCACACAACTATGACAGTTGTAGCGTCTGTTCGGAAAGTAACCAAGGGTGCTACCTTGTGCGAGCAGCTCTTCACGGTCGGGTCGGTCATGGAGAAATTCGTCCATATCCAGGTTCAGGACCCATCATTTGGTCACCGAACTACTTTGCCGATCAAGTTGAGGATGTTGTCACAATCTCTGGTCATCATAGTACCAGGGATGTTTTTGCCATCGTTCCTCTACTTGACGAATCTAAAGTTCCCAACTAGGAACGGATCGAGATTACTTATGATGGTCAGAAAAATCAGAAGGTTCTCATAGTCATCTATCTACTGGGGCCATTACCGTATGAATCAGCTAAGGCAATCCCTTACAAATACGGTGCAACAATAATCGAGAATGGAAAGGAAATTCCATTACCCTCCGTCGTGAATATTACAGACATCAGTCGTGTAACACGGAGCGGTCGAATCTTCAACCGAGGGGTTGGAGAATCCAACAAAGAAGAGGAACTTCAGGAAGAAATTCCTGATCCGCCAGTCGGTCAATCTAGTAATCCCGACTTTTCAAAAGACAAGGATGAGATGCTAAAGCTCATCCAAAGGAGTGAATATAACATTGTTGATCAACTGTTACAGACTCCTTCAAAGATCTCAGTATTATCACTGTTACTCAGTTCAGAAGCACACAGAGAGGCTCTACAGAAAGTCTTGGAGCAAGCCTTTGTGGAACAGGATGTAACAATCAGACAATTCGATAGCATTGTCTCTAACATCACTTCCTGCAATAATTTGGGATTTAGTGATGAAGAATTACCTGAAGAGGGTCGCCGTCATAACATGACGCTCAACATTACAGTTAACTGCCAGGGCGATGCTTCAGCCAACGTACTGGTAGACACAGGGTCAGCCCTGAATGTTATGCCGAAGTCCACTTTGATGCAATTATCATTCAAGGGCCCTCCGATGAGAGTCAGTGAGGTCGTCGTCAAAGCATTCGACGGATCCAGAAAAACAGTTATCGGCGAAGTTGATCTTCCCATAACTATTGGTCCTCACACTTTCCAAATCACTTTCCAGGTCATGGGCATCCGGGCAACATACAGTTGTTTATTAGGAAGACCTTGGATACATCAGGCTGGAGCGGTTACTTCGACCCTCCACCAAAAGCTAAAGTTCATCAAGAATGATCAACTTGTCACGGTTTATGTGGAACAAGCCTTGCTTGTGAGTAACCTATCATCATCTACTTGTGCGGAACCCGAGGAGGTTATTGGAACTCAGTTCCAAGCACTATCGGTGAGCAAGAACAATCAGTTCAAAAGAGGAACCTCGATTTCCTCATACAATGATGCTATTAAAGAGGTCGAGAGTACCGATACGACAGGATGGGGACGGCTTGTCGTTCCTATTGACAATAAAACAAAGAAGGGTCTTGGTTTTTCTGCAACCTGTACCCAGACAGTTGCCAACGATGAAAGTCTTCATCCCCTTCAAAACTTCTTCCACAGTGGAGGTTTTCTTCACCCAGTGTCTCAGACAGTTCATGCTATCAATGAGGAAGATCCCTCTGACACGGATGAAGAATGGAAGTCCTATCTTAACAAGGATGGGTATATGTCTCAGGAAGAGATGCCTATGCCTTTTTGCTTTCCTACAAAAAGTCCGAGATTTATACCAAGATCAGATGTCGAAATGATCTACGGAGATTGTAATCCGGAAGGATGCCGTGCTCCGCAAAATTCATTAGAGGAGGACACTCTGATGAAAGACAACTTTGACCACAATTACTATGGCCCGATGGATGGCCTGCCAATGTGGCGGCCTTACCCAGGAAACTTGGGGCAAGAGAGGCAGCCGAACAATGAAACTCAGCTGAGCGTCATTGAACAGAATACCTATGTCCCCACCATGTCATGGGATCAACACTCAGGTCATTCGGAAATTACTCAACCTGACGATGAATTCGCAACGTTTGCAGGACTAGAATTCATCAATTATGCTTTCCCGAGGTCAACGTCATCGAGAGGGATGACTTCTCCAGTTCCAAAGAAGTTTGGGACACTCTGGGACAACCAAGTGGAAAATACGACTTTATGGTCAAGTACACTGCTCCCGAAAGCTCTCGTATCAAGCTCGAAGATATCCAGCCAACTGGATGGGGAGATACAGCTGAGAGCACAAATGCTATGCATAATACAACTGAGGAATTCTCCTACGACAACTCTGCCTGGGAGACAGATTCCAATGATCCCGCTCCACCGAAAATCAGCGTCATTTCTGAAGACAAATCAAGGAAGGTGCCAGACTTTGTGATTCACCGAGGAGTTCGCCGCCAATGGGTTGCCGTCGAGGTTCCGAAGGCCGTTCATCAGTCAAAGTAATTGCCATCTTTAACCTTTCACCCTGCCCAGGTGAAACGGATGTTTTGATAGGGCTCACTTTCTGTAAATATCCCTCTTCGCTTTGCCCGAAGCGACAGAGTTTTGTTTTATAGGGCTGTAGTTTCAAGATTCGACTTGTTCATTAATAAAATAACGTCGTTCTGTAATTTCCGCATTAATTGCTATTTTCTCTTTTTGCTTTTTCAGAAAATGGTAATCCTAAAAAACAATTCAAAAATAAAAACAAGCAGTAAAACAAATACACTGCACACACTTGCATTTTCTCTATCTCTTCTAAACACGAATCATCACGTCATGCAGATTGCTTGTTTTAAACCCAGTTGAAACATACGATCCGATGCCTTCTCCCAACTTTGAGTTCCCGGTATTCGAGGCTAAAGAAGAAAATGACAACGAAATTCCAGAAGAGATCTCCCGACTACTCAGACGAGAGGAAAGGTCCATTGAACCTCATAAAGAACCGTTGGAAACGGTAAACTTGGGTTCAGAGCAAGAGAGAAAAGAAATCAGGATTGGGGCACTGCTCAGTCCAACTACCAGAGAGGGTTTGATAAAGCTTCTCAAAGAATTCCCCGATGTATTCGCTTGGTCTTATCAGGATATGCCAGGGTTGGATACCAGCATCGTGGAACATCACTTACTGTTGAGATCAGAATGTCCGCCAGTAAAGCAAAGGTTGAGACGGACTCACCCGGACATGGCTATCAAAATCAAGGAGGAAGTACAGAAACAGATTGACGCGGGTTTCCTTGCTACATCTGAATATCCTCAATGGTTAGCCAACATCGTACCCGTTCCCAAAAAGGATGGAAAGGTCAGAATGTGTGT
This sequence comes from Lathyrus tuberosus, assembly GCA_022829125.1. NCBI lineage: Eukaryota > Viridiplantae > Streptophyta > Magnoliopsida > Fabales > Fabaceae > Lathyrus > Lathyrus tuberosus. The sequence continues at coordinate 559,580 of JALAZF010000426.1, read as the reverse complement.
TGATTACAGAGATCTAAACAAGGCAAGTCCAAAAGATGACTTTCCTTTACCACACATTGACATGCTGGTTGACAGCACAACAAAGTTCAAAGTATTCTCCTTCATGGATGGATTCTCGGGCTATAATCAGATCAAAATGGCGCCGAAAGACATGGAGAAAACTTCGTTCATTACCCCATGGGGTACCTTTTGTTACAAGGTAATGTCGTTCGGTTTGAAGAACGCCGGGGCAACCTATCAAAGGGCCATGACTACTCTGTTTCATGACATGATACACAAGGAAATCGAACTGTATGTCGATGATATGATTGCAAAATCAAGAACAGAGGATGAGCACGTTGAACATCTGTCAAAATTGTTCGAACGTCTAAGAAAATTCAAGCTCCGCTTGAATCCCAACAAGTGCACCTTCGGTGTCCGTTCAGGGAAACTACTAGGGTTCATCGTCAGCCAGAAAGGAATTGAGGTTGATCCTGACAAGGTCAAGGCCATTCAAGAAATGCCTTCTCCGAAAACTGAAAAACAAGTCAGAAGATTCCTGGGACGTTTAAACTACATCTCCAGATTCATATTCCTTATGACCGCGACGTGTGCGCCGATTTTCAAATTACTCAAAAAGAATCAGGATTGCGTTTGGTCAGATGATTGCCAAACCGCCTTCGACAGTATCAAGGAATATCTATTGAATCCTCTGATTCTATCACCTCCAGTGGAAGGAAGACCACTGATCATTTACCTCACAGTCCTAGAGGACTCAATGGGATGTGTACTTGGCCAACAAGACGAAACTAAACGGAAAGAGTCTGCCATTTACTATCTAAGCAAGAAATTCACCGACTGCGAGACTCGGTACACAATGATTTAGAAAACTTGTTGTGCTCTAGCTTGGGCAGCCAAACGTCTTCGCCAGTACATGATTCGTCATACTACTTGGTTGGTCTCCGAAATGGATCCAATCAAGTACGTTTTCGAAAAACCTGCTCTCACGGGAAGGATTGCCCGTTGGCAGATGCTGTTATCAGAATATGACATAGAGTACCACGCTCAGAAAGCCGTTAAAGGAAGTATTTTGACCGATCATTTGGCTCATCAACCGATTGACGATCAAGAATCAATCGGGTTTGACTTCCCAGACGAAGATGTCATGTATCTAAAGATGAAAGATTGCGATGAACCGCTACCCAGTGAAGGGCCAGAACCAGGTTCCCTGTGGGGACTTATCTTTGACGGAGCAGTCAATCGTTATGGAAACGGAATTGGGGCAATCATTGTTACCCCTCAAGGTTCCCACATTCCTTTCACTGCCAGACTTACGTTCAAATGTACGAACAACGAGGCCGAATACGAAGCATGTATCATGGGTCTCGAAGAAGCGATTGATTTAAGGATCAAAAACTTGGACGTATACGGCGATTCAGCCTTGGTTATTAACCAGATAAAAGGAGATTGGAACACATACCAATCAGGATTGATTCCTTACAAAGACTATGCAAGAAGGTTGTTACCCTTATTCAACAGAGTCGACTTTCATCACATCCCGCGTGATGAGAATCACATGGCTAATGCATTAGCCACTCTCTCTTCCATGATTAGGGTAGGTCGATGGAATGGCATACCTAAGATCGACATCATGCGCCTTGAACGGCCCGCTTACGTCTTCACGATTGAAGCAGTCATAGATGACAGACCTTGGTATCACGATATCAAATGCTTCCTTTAGAAACAAGAGTACCCATCTGGGGCACTCATAAAAGACAGGAAAACCCTCAGAAGATTGGCTGGAAACTTCTTCCTGAGCGGTGACACTCTTTATAAGAGAAATTTTGACATGGTCTTGCTCTGATGCGTCGACAGACCAGAAGCAGACATGCTCATGAAAGAAATTCATGAAGGAACCTTTGGCACTCATGCCAACGGACACACAATGGCCAGAAAAATTCTAAGAGCAGGGTATTATTGGTTGACCATGGAATCCGACTGCTACAAGTACATGAGGAGGTGTCACAAGTGTCAGATATACTCCGACAAAATTCATGTACCGCCATCACATCTCAAAGTTCTTTCTTCCCCGTGGCCTTTTTCCATATGGGGAATCGACATGATTGGCATGATTGAGCCCAAGGCTTCAAACGGACATCGGTTCATCCTTGTAGCCATTGACTATTTCACCAAGTGGGTCGAAGCAGCATCATTCGCCAATGTAACCCGACAAGTGGTGGTCCGATTTATCAAAAACAATATCATCTGCCGTTATGGTGTTCCAAGCGAGATCATTACTGATAATGCATCTAACTTGAACAATAAGATGATGAAAGAGTTGTGTGCAGAGTTCAAGATCGAACACCATAACTCATCTCCCTACCGACCCATGATGAACGGAGCGGTAGAAGCGGCTAACAAAAACATCAAGAAGATCATTCAAAAGATGGTTGTAACCTACAAAGATTGGCACGAGATGCTACCTTTTGCTCTTCACGGTTATCAAACATTTGTCCGCACTTCAACAGGGGCAACCCCTTTCTCTCTAATATATGGCATGGAAGCAGTGCTCCCCATAGAAGTAGAGATCCCATCAATCCGGGTATTGATGGAAGCTTACCGAAGCTGAATGGTGTCAAGATCGACACGACGAACTGAACTTGATCGAAGAGAAGCGAATCACGGCACTATGCCACGGTCATTTGTACCAACAGAGAATGAAGAGGGCGTTCGACAAAAAGGTCTGACCTCGTGTTTTTAGAAAAGGAGACCTCGTGCTCAAGAAGATACAATCATTTCTCACTGATTCTCGGGGCAAATGGACCCCAAATTATGATGGCCCCTATGTGGTCACGAAAGCTTTCTCAGGCGGCGCCTTGAGACTTGCAACCATGGACAGAGAGGAATTTGCCTACCCCACGAATGTTGATGTAGTCAAGAAATACTTCGCCTAAAAAAAAACGTCTCGGTGGATTGAAAACCCGAAAGGGCGGTCCAGGCAAAAGTTAGAGACATGAAAAAAATCATCCCGATGGATTGGAAATCTCATAGTACAATCCAGGCAAAAGTTAGGGATAATGGCAAGTAACTATGTTCAACAGAGGCAAGTCCCTCAGCAGCAACAACAGTTGCATCATCCATTGGAGGAAATCTCCCGTCAAAGGTCATCTTCGACAGAAGCTCAGGATGTCCCGAACTCAAAGTTGGTAGAAGGATAGTGGTCGTTATGTTTCAACGTAGCCCTTTTCCCTGTAAATTACCATTTTCTAACTTTGTATATACTCTTTGGAATCACGCGTTTGGCTGATCTCCATCTTATCAATAAAATTTGAGCCCTTGTGCTTGTGTTTGTAATTCTTTATTTATTTTAGCTTTACAGAGCGACGTTGTTTAAACTTAATCAGCGATTCTTGAAATAAAACAAAAATAAATTTACTTGTTAAACTTTTTCTGCTTTTAAATTAAAGAGGGCCTTTCTTTTGACTGTTGAACATCAGAAGAACATCGATCGCTTCTCCCGAAGTAAGCGAACTTCAAAGTGTAGAATCAAGGTACTCCTTCTAGACCAGTACTCCTGAATGAAGGATCAATAATGTCAGAGACCATGTTTCGTCTGACATCCTCGGCCGAGTTCTCATCTCCTAAGCCCGATCAGCATAGCTCCCAACGGGACTATCTCTCCTAAGCAAGGTGGAATTGCTATTTTGAATCAACGGTACTTCTTCACCCCGCGATGGCCGAGTATCCAATTGTGTTCATCCATTAGTCTGTATGTCACGTCTGTTTTGTCAGCATATACATACATACATCATGCATTTTTTATTTTGCATTCACATTTCATATTGCATCACTATCACTCTAGTCGGTCTTGTCCCCTAGTGGTAGAAGTCCTCTCAATCGAGTTGTCAGTTCTTGCCTCGTCAGGAAATACTGTGTCTGAACAACCTCGCTTCCAGTTTAATTCTGGAAAGAAGTTGGTCCTTGACCACTTTGATAACTTGAACCTCTGAAAAGCCAGAGAAAACTTTCAATAAACATCACTCTTCGCCATTGAAGATGATATCCTCGCTTTCCCGGATTAAGGAAAATCCACAGAGAAAGCCTCGTGATCAGAGATTCGGCAACACGCCAGTTTTGCTCCGAAAAACCACTGATGAGAAGGTCATTGGCACCTCAAAATTGGATCCCATCATATGGCATTTCTCCGGGAAGATCCAGAGAAAAGTATGATGTAACCCCAAACGAAAACAGTCTCTCAAGAGACTCGCTTTCCCCAATAGAATCGACAAATGGCGTCTCCAAAACAGAGAAGTTTGTGTACCTCTACAATTCAGACGAATGGGTTCCCCAGTAAGTCTGACATCAAAACTTTTTCCACGCAAAGGGCATCTCCCCAGGAAAATTCGGTGAGAAGTTTGAAGGAAAGCCGCTACGAATAGCGTCCCTTGTCAGTAAAGTTTATTGACAAAAGAAACTAAGACCAGTTCCTTGGTAGGAAACCAGGATCGAGGGGAAGTTTAAATCAGAAACTAAGACCAGTTCCTTGGTAGGAAACCAGGATCGAGGGGAAGTTTAAATCAGAAACTAAGACCAGTTCCTTGGTAGGAAACCAAGAACGAGGGGAAGTTGACGAAAGAAACTAAGACCAGATCCTTGGTAGGAGACCAGGATCGAGGGGAAGTTTACCTTTTCTAAGCATCATCGCTTAGCTAAAGAAGATGAATGCGTAAGCTACCATTCATAACCACCATCAAAATTTCGGGTATTCTGATATTTAATCCTCTTGCACCCCGAATGCCCGAACACCTTCGTCATTCACACCTTCGGGTCCAAGAAGATTAAATAGGGGCATCTGTCATACCCCAAATTTTAACCACTAAGATTTCCCATCATTGTGCAAATCATCATCACAATATGGATGAACCATCATGCCTCACCAAATGCCTCAAAGATGGGTGAGCATCCACTATAATCAAAATTAGGGTTTCAAGCCCTCTCTGAGCTTTAGACAAAGGCTCAATCAAGAAATGACTTAATTTTCAACTTGTCTAATCTCTCAAACATCCTCAAAGGATCAAAAGGACTCCCACTTCAAGGATTAAGCACAAGGTTGCTCCCTTTTAGGTGGATCAAGCCTCAAGATCGCCAGTGTCACCAAATTAGGGTTTTGATCACCCAGGGCCTCCAGATGAAACGTTTCATCTGGGCACAAGCCATTGATCCAAAACATAACCTAATATACTTCATGGAACCTCATGAACCCATGCATCAAGTCAATCTTGCCTCAAGGGATGCATTCATCAAAAATCAGGAATTAGGGTTTCTTGACCTAATTCACCCCTAAGTTGACTTTTGGGACAAATCATGAGTCAAGACCTCAAGAGATGATTTGAGGGTCTCTAATATACCATATTGATCCATTTGGGACAATGGATTAATCCAAGAAGTTTGAGCAACAAGTCTCAATTCCATCTGCACCACAATTAGGGTTTTAAGGGAAAAGTCAACTGTAACTTTGACTTTTGACCAAGACATGCTCCCAAACCCTAATACATGATTGAATATACCCTATGACACCCATGGAACATGTCCATCAAGTTTGATTTAGGTCAAGGACATGATTTCCTGAAGAATTGCACAGTTGGAATTCATCTGATAAAAAGTCAACTGTGCACAAAAGTCAACTTTGACTTTTTGAGATTTTTCACCAAAGTGGATTTTTAACCCTAAAATGATGTTAATGTATGATTTGAATCATGATTCATCAAGAAAAATCAAGAAAATTGAGATAACTTGTAAAAGGGGTAACCATAAAACTTAGAAATTTTTCTAAGTTAAAAATAAAGTGGCAAGGGTACCAACTTTGAAGGACCATAACTCCTAAACCACAAGGCCATTTTTTCTCATCCAAAGATGGATTTTTAGCCCTCATTATCACCTACAAAAACTTCAACTACAAGTCATTCCAATTCATTAAGGATTTTGAGTTGTGGAGTGATCAAAGTGGCTGAAAAGTGAAAATGTCACTTTTTCCAACACTTAGTGAAATTTTCACTAAGTCAGATTCTGCCTCACTTTTTGCCAAATGTAGGGGGATTTTTCACTTGGAATCAAAAGAGATCAAAACCAAACTTGTTCAAACAGTTGTTGTATCATGTAAGAGCTTTCCAAAATGGCCAAGAACATTGCCAAATTCAACTCACACCATGAGATATGACATTGACAAGTTGCCTTGCTAAAATCTGTCAAGGCAAGGCAGAATTTGCAACTTTGGTCGATTTGCCAAAATCAGCCAAATTCAATTGCTCCTATCCACTTGGACACCTCAGAGGATTGAATCTAAAGGGGACAATCACTGAGCCAAGCCTCCAAAGTCCATGGAACAAGAAATAGCATGTTGAACCTAGAATGGCCAAAATAGGTACAAGACTTCAAATTTGGAATGAGGCATTCAATGGAACCATCAAGGTGGCATGGACTGAGCCATTCTCATCTGAAATCAGTCAAGACTTATCCAAGACCAAGGGGACCATAGCTCTGTGCCCTAACCTCTAGTCAATGGCTAGAGGAGACTTGCATTTCCATTGGCCAACATTGAGGAAACACCTGCTGTAGTTGCCATTCACTGTGGATCCCAAAACAAACTTGCTCTACTATAAATAGAACTCAATTGTGGTCAGTTTGAGTACACCAAATCCATCTAACAGATGCTTTCCTCAAAATCTCTTCTTTCACTCCAATTTTGCCTTCTAAGGCAAGTCACTATCGGGTTTTGAGTTTGAGAGCAATTCCAATCAAACCAATCACTCACACACCTCACATACATCACATATGAGCTGATCAAACACTTAGATTACTTCTGAAACATCAATTTCACAAAATCACCAGCTGGTTGCTCAAGGTTTTAACCAAAGTGCAGCTGAGGTACCACAAAATGATCCAGCCAATTTCAATCAAGTCCAACCATCCAAACACAATCCATAGGGTGTAGGGAAGCTGTTCAGATCATCACCACTCATCTGTAACACCTCCAAATCAAAAATCACTTTGAACTTGCTGTCACGGCCTAGAGGTGAGTATATGCTTGGTCATCTCTCAATCTATGCATATTTCCTCGCACAATAATTTGGCCATATGTTCATAATCATGCATGGAATGTTTTCCCTCAATTAATTGCATTGTTTGAATCATGTATCAAAAATCCTAGCCTTCATGCAGAAATTAGGGTTCTTGAGGTCTCTTCGTGATTTCTTGTTGTATGTTTAATTTAAATGAAATTAAAGTGCATAGACATGATCGTGAGGTTGAGACGAGCATAATGATATGTGGATTGCATGATATGATTACATATTCATGGAGATTGGATAGAAAATGCAAATCTGAGAAACCAAGAACACGCGCGTGTTCTTCAGCTTGTTCTTGGCGCCATTTTTAGAAATTCAAACATTTGAATTTTGTGATTTTTGTTTAATTGATTCAAAAATTAATTTCTCTCTGAGTTTTAATGGTTTTGAGTTGATTCTTTTTTTAATAATTCACAAAAATGTTAAAATATTTTATTTTAACAAAAAATTCCAAAAATATTATTTATTTCATATAATTGATATTTTTGCAAACAATTAATATTTTAATTGTTTTTAACATTTTAAATATTTTTTCTACATTGATTTTGCAACTTTTAATGCTTTCTAATTATTTTGTAGGTCAATACTTAATTTTTGAAGCATTAATCCAAGATCACAATTTGTTTTCCATGTGTTAAACAATTTTTGATCATTTTAATTGAATTTTTATTCAATTAAATACATTTTGAAAACAAATTAGGGTTTTGGATTAATTCAACCCTCATAAATCATTTTCAAAACCTTTTGGGCCTCTTGAGAGAGTGTAAGACCCATCCCCCCTTGTACAAAAACTTTTTGGGCCTCATTCATTGTATAAGTCCCTCTGTACAAGTAAACGGCGTGATCGTCGCCTTTTTAAAATAAACATGGGCCTACCCTCGAGTAGTAAGACCCATTTCTTTTTCTTAAAACTTTTTGGGCCTCTAATAGAGTGTAAGACCCAATCCTTCCTTGACCAAACCATTTTGGGCCTCAATATATTGTATAAGTCCCGATACCGTCAAAAACAAACGGCGCGATCGTCGCCCTTTTCAAAATAACCTTTGGGCCTCTCCTTGAGCTATAAGACCCATTAAAAACACCATGGGCCTCTAATAGAGTGTAAGACCCAACCCCCTTTTAACCAAAATCATTTGGGCCTCACTTAGTGTATAAGTCCCTTTGGGTTAAAAGAAAATCTCGGCGCGATCGCCATTTCGAACGGAAAATCATCTGGGCCTCCCCTCATGTTATAAGCCCCACTCTTTTTCTTTAAACCTTTTGGGCCTCTTGAGAGAGTGTAAGACCCATCCCTTTGTACAGAAAACCATTTTGGGCCCCAGTCACTTGTATAAGTCCCTCTGTACAAAGTCAAACAGTGCGCTCACTGATAAAACCCTGGGCCTCTCCTTGAGCTGTAAGCCCCAAATCTTTCTTTTTCAAAGCACTTTCTCCTTTGATTTTGAATATACTGTTGTTTTCAATCTTTCTTTGTTGAACAACTAACCAAACAGCATGGAAGCACTCCAACCGAGTAAGTGGTTATCGCTTTCGTTTACTGCTTTCATATTATAAACTGTATTGTGGGGCTGCTCACTGTAAGTCTCCTTTCAGAAACTCATATCTACTGTGTAATAATAGTATAGATATTTCGAGTTTCCCCGGCAACTACGTCTAGAACTAGGTGACGCCGTTTCATTTATTCGTAGAAATAGACGCCTAGATCCCCAATAGGAGTACCAGATACAGTCTTCTCTTCGGCTGTCCTCCTTAGGAATCGTCAAGAAACTCTACTCCCCAAGATGAATGTATTCTCCGTGAATGGCATCTTTGAGTTTCTTCCAAACTCTCAAACTTTACTGACTTGATCTATTCCTCGTGGATAGCTTGCCTTGAATGTCTCGGGGTTTGGGTACCCACTACGGTCATAATCTTGGACCTTAACTAAGGAACCCTCTTTAAAAGCTAAAAGTCGCTGGATAGTAAACCTCGCACGTTTACCAGTGGTTTTTATCTTTAAAAGAGTTATCTCTCCTAATGGAAAGGGGATGATAGACCCACGGGCTTCTTAAAAGCATCGGCCTCCTCTTGGGCATTAAACAAGGACCCACAGGCTTCCTAAAAGCAATCCCGCCTCCTCTTGGGCATTGTTCAAGGACCCTACAGCTTCTTAGAAGTATTCACAGCCTCCTCTTAGGCTTCGTATAATGATCTCTTCCCCCGAGAATGATAGCCTCCTCTTGGGCTTCGTACAAGGACCGATCGGCTTCTTAAAAGTTTCCAGCCTCCTCTTGGGCTTCGTACAAATTGTCCCGACGACCTCCTAGAGGTATAGGAACAGAACTTAGTCATCTGCATAGAACAGTCCTTTAATAGAGTCTACTACTGTTTCTCAAAGCATAGTACAAAAGATAAAACTCTAGACACGGACAGTCTAACTTCCTTGAGTCTCAAAGACATTCTCAAGCACTCTTCAAAAAAGGAAGGAAACCCGCAGACTCGGACAGTCTCAATACCCTTTGGACTTCCAGTTTCCTCAAAGAAAAGGAAACAACCCCGATCCTCAGATCTAACCCATGAGTACAGTGATGCTCATATAAGAACTGATTTTCTCTTTCAAAATCAGTATACTGGACCTGTCACTTAACTGACACAGTAACCTTAGCCTTCTCTTGGGCTTTGTACAATGATTCTCCCCAGCGGAGTCAAACAACGTTTTAGCCTCTCTCTCGGGCTTCGTACGAGACACATAAAGACTCCCTCGTCGAGTCAAACAAACAAAAGCCTCCATCTCGGGCTTCGTACGAGATACAAAAAACTCTATTGTTGAGTCCAATAGCCTCCATCTCGGGCTTTATACGAGATACCAAAAGACTCCATCGTCGGGTCAAAAACTTTTAGCCTCTCTCTCGGGCTTTGTACGGGACACAAAATAGCCTCCTCTTAGGCTTTGTATAATGATTTTCCTAGTGGAAATTAGCCTCCTCTTAGGCTTTGTATAAGAAAACCACTGGTTGATCCAATCAACCTTTTAGCATCAAAGCTGTGCCTCGTTCACATTACACAAACTTCAACAACTCCTTTCCCTTCATCTAATCGTTGTAAGCGGCAAGCCTCTGGATCGTCTACATCCATGCCACTGTCCCTCTTTTAGCATGAGAAATTCCTAAGGAAAGATGGCATTGCTCTACACTGAGTTAAAGTCTTCTCCTTCAGGTTAAAACCCTTTTCTTCGGAAATTATGGCATTGCTCGGATCCGCGTATCCCAGTTAAAGTAATTCTCCTTCTCCCCTCTTTAGAGATGACAAATTCTCTCTAAAACCGAGGTCTTTCAGCTTCACGTCTTGGGCTTTGAACAAGACACAAATAGACCTTTCAGCTTCACATCTTGGGCTTTGAACAAGATACAAACCACCTTTCGCTTCACGTCTTGGGCTTTGAACAAGACACCAAAACACCCATTTCCTCCCATAGACTAGGAGGAACTATGAACGCTCTGATTTCCCTGTTTCGGTAAACAGGAATACGTAGGCATAAGATCGAAAGAAAAGATCTTAGCGAGCACAATAAACAAAAAACCCAAATCCCATATCTCCATCAATCAAAAGCAGTAATTCAAAAATATCCGTCCTAACATCCTAATCCTTGTTCCCCGCCAGAAACCTTATGTCTGGATAAAAAGAAAGAAATCAGTATTGGCGAAAATACAAATAACCAGTACAACGGCCCCCCCACATTGATAGCATTCGTAACCTAACAGACCGCTGTTTAAACTCAGTATGCAAAGCAGGGTTAATTAGAGACATCTATTTCCCTTCCTTATTCAGCTCACAATAGGATAAAAAATGAATCGACCTGTAGTCAAAGCTCAAACCGCAGAGAACGACCAGCGCTTAAGAACCGCGTCCAAAATCGTTCGCTACAGAGAGCTTTCCAAAATGACCAAGAACTCCATCAAACTCAATCTGAGCTAGGAGTTATGACAGTGGCAATATGCCTTGCTGCAAACTGTCTTGGCAAGGCAGATTGTGCATTAGGGCTCGATTTACCCAATTTTTGCAAATGACAAGCATGTTTATCCATCTGAACACCTCAAGAGGGGACCAAGGAGGAACCAACACTGATCCATAAGCATCCCAAGTCTTTGGAACTACAAGTAGCATGCCAAACCTAAAAAGCCTAAAAGGGGGACAAGACTCCAATTTTGTTTTGGAGCATTCAATGGATGCACCAAGGTGGCATGAACTGAGCCATTTCCAACTGAATGAGTCAAGGATAAGCTCTGAACTAAAGACACATAGGCATGTGCTCTAACCTCTAGTCAATGGCTAGAAGAGACTTGAGATTCCTTTTGAACCACATTGGTAAAACCTCTGCAACAGTTGCCAAACACTATTGCTTGCAAACAAACTTGCTCTACTATAAATAGAGCTCATTTGTGCTCAGTTTGAGTACACCAAAGCACTACAACACTTGTTTTCCTCAAAATCACTTTCTCTAGGCAAAAATACCTTATTTTGCAAGGTAATTCTGAGTTTTTGAGTTAGAGAGCATTTCTATCACAGCTCGTGATCCAAACACATCCAATATGTCATATCTAAGTTGTCCAAACTCTCACAAGTGATCTATAATCCCAAAATCACAAAGTCACCTCTCAAAACCTCAAAACTTGACTGTTTTGCATTTTTCAAGCCATGTCTTGATTCAGTCACTTTCAAAACCAGATAAAACCTCAAACACACTCCAAATATTATCCTTGAACTGTCCCAAATGGTTCCCCACATCTGGAACACCATTTGAGAGAGTTGTCATTTTGGCCACTTTTGCCCCTTTTGCAAGAAAGAACCAGTTTCTATTCCTGAGGTTTCCAGCTGATTCCAACCATTCTAAAAGCTTCTAAGGGATCATTTGGGAGTGTCTAAAGCATCAAATCATTTCTGGAACAAAGCACTTGGCAGATTGCACAAAAGCTCCTAAAAAGGTAAGCATCACAACTTGAACTCTTTAAAATATGCATTGGTTTGAAGTCCACTGATCTTGCACATCTTATACATGTTATATATGTTGTGTTTGAACCAATTCATCATGCAATTCATGTCTGCAACAAGAGATAGCACAGAAAATGCAATTATAGGCCTATTTCAAAACCACTATCGGGTTTTAAAATGGAAGCCTCGTCTAAAAAAACCACCACCACCATTGGATTCCTTGTGAAATTCTAGGCAGGATAGACCTAAATTTAGTCCCAATCCGTGGAGAAATGAGAAAGTTACAAGCTTTACGTTTTTGGCCAAAACCTTGTCTTGCCTTGCCTTGGCCAGGCCTAAAAACAAGGCATGCCTTATGTATTTCTAGGTTGGGCTTAATACATGGATGTATCACCACCCCAGTGGTAGAAGGCGCGCGCTGCACACAAGAGATCTGGGGTTCGAATCCCCCTCGCCCCAGATCCTCTTTTTACCACTTTTTCCTATTTTTATTATTTCTCATATTATTTTTAGTGATTTGAAAAATTAATAACTCCCTCAATTTTAATTATTTTTTATTGGTTCTTTTTGCAAAAAATACAAAAATGTTGAAATATTTTATTCCGCAAAAAATCAGATTTATATTATTTATTTAATATAATTAGTATATTTTTTTAATAAATTCATTTTTATTGTTTTTTTAACATTTTAAAATGAATATTAATCTTGAAAAATCAAAACCAAATGAGTTTTAAATCATCTTTTGATTAAAACCTCATTTTTTTAAACCTAAACAAAAAATCACAAGTTGCTTAATCAAACTTATTTGGTATTATTTATCCTTTTTTATTAATTTTCTTTGAAAATTACTTTTAAAAAGTGAAAATTAGGGTTTCTTTGATTTTTAACCATACTCAAAATATCAAATAAACATTGGGCCTCTAATAGAGTGTAATACCCAACCTCCTTGTACAGAAAACCTTTTTGGACCTCAGACATTGTATAAGTCCCACTGTATTTTCAAAATCTCGGCGCGATCGCCATTTTCAAACGGAAAATCATCCGGGCCTACTCTCGTGTTGTAAGTCCCATTTCTTTTCTTTAAATAAACATTGGCATCTTGAGAGAGAGTATAAGACCCATCATTTTGTAAGTAAAACCTATCTTTGGGCCTCAGTGTATTGTATAAGTCACGATGCTGTCAAAAAGTTCGGCGCGATCGTCACCTTTTTAACAAAAACCCCTGGGCCTCTCCTTGAGCTGTAAGCCCCAATCATCTTTTCAAAATACTTTCTCCTTTGATTTTGAATCCAAATATACTGTTGTTATCAAATTTTCTTTGTTGAACAACTAACAAAACAACATGGAAGCTCTACAACGGGTAAGTGTTTATCTGCTTTCATTTACTGCTTTCATATAACTGTATTGTGGGAAGTTGCGCATGGTTAGTCTTCTTTCATACCTCATATATACTTGTCATATATCAACTGTATATATACTAGTATAGCTATTTAGAGTTTTCCCCAACAACTACGTCTAGAACTAGGTAAAGCCAAATTGATCACTCTGGAATACAAACAAAATTAGATCCCCATAGGATTCCAGATACAGTCTTCCCTCCTCTTGGGGTTAAACAATATGGAACAAAAAGAAAGGCAGTATTCCTCGTAAACCTTTTCTCAGACTGTAACCCTATAAATTTTCAAAAGGAATTCTACTCCCCAGAGTTGATCTATTCTTGGTGAATGGCATCTCTTGAGTTCCTCCAAAGCTCAGAACTTTCACTAAATGATATATTCTCGGTAAATATCATTTTTTGAACCTTCCAGGTTTGGGACCCACGGGCTTCTTAAAAGCATCCCCGCCTCCTCTTGGGCGTTGTACAAGGACCCTTCGGCTTCTTAGAAGTTCCTCATAGCCTCCTCTTAGGCTTCGTATAATGATCATTCCTTAGCGAAGATAGCCTCCTCTTGGGCTTCGTACAAATTGTCCCTTCGGCTTCTTAAAAGTTTCTTCTGCCTTCTCTTGGGCTTTGTACAAATTGTCCCGACGACGTATTAAAGGTATAGGAACAGAAACTAGTCATCTTGCTAGAACAGTCTTTCAAATGAGTCTAGATCCTCATCCCGCAAACAGTTGCCTCCTCTTGGGCATTGTACAAAGACACACCCCGTAGACTTGGATAGTCTATTTTCCCTCTTGAGTCTCAAAGATATTCTCAAGTTCATTAGGAAGAAACCCTGGTCACTATGGATCAATCTCCAACAGAAACCCAGCCTCTCTCATGAGAGTTCTCTACTTGGACCTGCCTAGGGATCTCAATAATTCTCAGCAGCAAGATAGCCTTCTCTTGGGCTTTGTACAATGATTCTCCCCAACGGAGCTAACCTTTTCAGACTCTCTTGTTGAGTCAATATCCCTTTTAGCCTTCGTCTTGGGCTTTGTATAAGACACATATAAAATCACTCTCTTGCTGAGTATAAAAGACTCTCTTATTGAGTCACACCCTTTTAGCCTCCATCTCGGGCTTTGTACGAGACAGAAAAATCACTCTCTTGTTGAGTATAAAAGACTCTCTTGTTGCGTCAAACCCTTTTAGCCTCCATCTCGGGCTTTGTACGAGACAGAAAAATCACTCTCTTGTTGAGTATAAAAAGACTCTCTTTTTGAGTCAAACCCTTTTAGCCTCCATCTCGGGCTTTGTACGAGACAGAAAAATCACTCTCTTGTTGAGTATAAAAAGACTCTCTTGTTGAGTCAAACCCTTTTAGCCTCTATCTCGGATTTTGTACGAGACAGAAAAATCACTCTCTTGTTGAGTATAAAAAGTCTCTCTTGTTGAGTCAAACCCTTTTAGCCTCCGTCTTGGGCTTTGTACAAGACAAAAAACACTCTGTTGCATAGGATAAAAGATTCTATTGTTGAGTAAACTTTTAGCCTCCGTCTTGGGCTTTGTACAAGACACATATAAAACACTCTCTTGTTGAGTTAACCCTTTTAACCTCAGTCTTGGGCTTTGTACAAGACAGAAAGAACATTTTCCACGGAAAAGTCAACCTTTCAGCCTCCTCTTAGGCCTTGTATAAAGAAATCCCCTGTTGAGTCAATCAACCTTTTAGCATCAAATTGTGCTTTGCTCACAGCATATAAACATCAACAACTCCTCTTTAGAGATGACAAATTCTCTCTCAGTCAAACCCATTTAGCTTCATATCTTGGGCTTTGAACAAGATACAGATCACCTTTTGGTTCAATCTTGGACTTTGAACAAGACACCAAAACACCTTTTTCCTCCCATAGAATAGGAGGAACTACGATCGCTCTGATTTCCCTATTTTATTAAACGGGAATACGTAGGCATAAGATTGCGAAATCTTAGCGAGCATACTCATAAAAAAAAACTCTAAAGTCCAGCATCTTCACATATCAATCAAAACATCAGATCTATTACCTCACCCAAAATCCTCATGAACAGGCAAGACACTCTATTCTTAAATAAAATAGCCTAAGAGAGATCCAATATCTGGAATAGCATCTGTAAACAAACAGTCATCTGTTTAAACTCAGTATGCAAGCAGGGTTAATTTGAGACATCTATTTCCCTTCCTTAATCAACTCGCAATAGGATAAAAAATGAATCGAACTGTAGTACCAAAGTGATGGTAATTCGCAACCACAAAAATCGCTCGCTACAGATGGCGATGGGTCGGGTCGGGTGCAGGTTTCACACTACCCAAACCCGCACCCGAAATTACCACCCGAACCCGAACCCGAACCCAAAGGCTATTCGGGTGGCAAAATAACACCCGCGCCCACACCCGTTGGGTTCGGGTTTTTCCACCCCGAACCCGAACCCGTAGCAAAAACACAAAAATACAATAGCAACATTGAAATTTGAATAACAAAAATTCCATCAAGGTCTCTCAAAGAAATTAAGGCATTAAATTACAACTTTCCATCAAGTTTGGTAACATTACAATTAAAATTAAGGTCTTCAACATCTTAACATTACAATTAAAATTAAAGTCCATATATATATATATATATTTAGGAGCACTTATGTAATTTCATGTTTAAGTGGGTTTGGTTTCGGGTTTCGGGTGTGGGTTTCACACTACCCAAAGTCGCACCCAAAATATCGAGTGGCACCCGAACCTGAACCCGAACCCAGTCAACTCGGGTTTTCACCCGTTGACTCGGGTTCAGGTACGGGTGGGCCCCGCGGGTTTGGGTCTGGCTGTCATCCCTATCTTTCAGTAGCAATGGTAATCCTTAGGGAATGTGATGATAATGGGAAGGTTATTCATAAGAGTGAAGAGGAAATCAGAAAACTATGGGAGGAGTACATGCAGACTTTGAATGGTCCTTTGGGGGTAGAGGATCATAGGCGAGTTATGGATATGTTTTGTAACGAGGTTCTTTCCTCTGAAAGTGATTTTGATTATGACTCTTAAGGTTCTGTAGAGATCTTAATGGAGACCGCCGCCCCTTTTGATTTTGAAGTCATGGGTTACAAGAATAGCTTTGCTGATGATACTGATATTGCAACAGTTTGCTCTTTGAGGAAAATATCATCCAATGGTTCCGAAGATGATGTTATTTTGGAATCGTGTGGCCCACAAGAGCAGGTATGTGCTCTTCGTCCAAAGAACGTCTCTGAGGAGTTCTTTTATTTCTATCCGAGCATTCTTGAAGATTTTAATATTCAGATACCCTTCACTGACTTTGAGATCGACGTGCTGACGACCGTCAATATTTCCCTCTCCCAGCTGCGTCCCAATAGTTGGGGTTTTATTAAGGCTTATTCTTCTCCTATTTCGAGGTGAAGGGTGTTGACAGCTGAAGCTGGATTCAGATCAGCGGGATTCCTCAGAGGAGTTTCCTTCAAGCTTATGCGTCCAACTATAAGCATTATAAGGACCATTTTGTTAGGGTCTGTTGTGGACCGACGTGTCCCCAGGTTCTATATGCTTTGGACGGGCATCCCCATTTTCCCCACTATTGGACGAAAGATCCATTGTCAATTACCGAGTTTGATTTTGACAAGTTAACTGCGTTCGAACTCGAGTCCCTGGCCATTTTTTACTCTTTCCGTATGTTGAAAGTCAAGGAATTGCTTCCCTTGGCCGATGATCAATTCCTTCTTTACCTGGGTAACTATTGTTTTTATGCCATGCATTCGCCGTCCTTTGTTTTATACTGATATTTTCTCCTTTTGCAGATAGGATGACCGATTTGTCAACTTTGTTTAATTTTTTTTAGCGAGGGAGTGCAATGGCATCCTCTTTTTGTAATATTTTGGCCTTCAGGTTTTCTTTGTAATGAACAAGGTTTAGTCCTGCTGAGTTTTTATGTTATATTATTTTCTTAAAAGTTTTTCACTTTTTCATTTCGCAAAATAATTCTTTATGCATGTATAAGCCCCTCGGGTACTTGAGTCAAGATGGCTTAAAGTGGCCGATCATGATGTCCCGGGCATTATTTTCTCCTTTTAATTTTGCTTAGTTTAATTTCCAAGACCTTGGGATAGCTCATGACTCGGCTATGTATTATTTTAAGAAGCCCTGCATGCACAACTTGGGCATTTTTGAAAGTCCTAAACTTTCATTGGCCTAGGTGCCGATTACGGACTCGGGCGTCTTTCTATCAGAGACTTGCTCTCAGCTCTTATAAGCTTAAGAGTATAATAGTGTTGAACTTGGGTGTCTTTTTAGAATTTAGACTTGCTCCGAGCTCTTAGTAGTTTGAGCATGCATGACTACAAGCTCCAAGTTTCTTTTGACGTCTTGAAAGCTCGGATACATTGTTTTTGTCATTATTGACACTGAAACCTTTGTATGCGGATCGAGTTGATGCATTTATAGGCTATTAACTGTAATACCCTAATTTTTACCCCTAAGATCCCACATATCATTTTGCATTTTTGCATGCCATAAACAAGATCACCAGTATCTATGTATTTTTATTACTTGCTCTATTTTTGTTATATTTACTAACCTCTAACCAAAATACCAAAAATATTTTGCAATTTTTGCTTGTTTCTTCTTCTTTGAGTGTTTAGGGTTTTGCAAGGAGATTGATGGCAAAGGTATGGCTTAGAAATCAAGTGTGGGTATTCAATTGTGGTTGAGGTCAGATGGAAGTTTGACTTAATCTTGGTCAAACTATCAAGAGTTTGTTTCAAGTGCAAGTTATCTGTTTCAGTGGGCTATTTCTCAAGTAGTGGCTGTTCAAATGCAAGATGTCTTGTGGTGAGATTCATCAGGTTATTAAGCAGTAGTTCATGCCAAGTTTGAGTTCAGAAAAATTAGATTCATCATGATCAGAGTTCATCAATCAAGACTGTGTTCATCTGTGGATTTATTTTCCAAGATAATTGATTTAGATAAATTTTGAAGTGATTCAGAACTTATTCAAGTGGCCATTGTTCAGTTGTGCCTTGTTCAGTGGTAGCTGTGTTTTATCAGGGGCTTGTGAAAAAAGGTTGAGATTGGTTCTGTGCTAAAAAAATAAAGATTTTGCTATTCATGATCCATTTTCATTTCCATTCCTTAAACCATTTTTTTTCTAAACCAATTCTTTTAACCATTTTTAAACCAATTTTCATATCCACATTTTAGTAACCAAATATCCATTTTTTTTCAAACCAATTTCTAAACCAAATTTTCCATTATCCATTTCTAAACCAATTCTCCATTATCCATTTACTCAATCATTTTCTTATCCTTTCTTGTCCAAATTCTCATGTGAAACCATTTCTCTAAATTTCCATATCCAATTCACCTATCCTTTATTCATAAAATTCATTTCTCTTTAAATCCAATTCTCATTTAATCCAATTTTATACTTTTTTAGCCATGTCCATTTAAAATTCAAATGCATATCCAATGACCACTTTACATATCCATTATCCAATTTAAAGCCCAATATCCATTTTTCATATCCAAATATCATATCCAACTTCTAAACCATTTTTTTAACCAATTTATCCATACTCCATCTTTACTATCCAAAAATCATTTCCAATTATCCAAATTATATTCAATACCCTTTTCATTTCCATAATTCATTATCTTTTTTAAATCACATTACCCCAAAAAAAATCTATTGTACATTCTTTCATAATATATACCAAAGCCCAGTTACATTTTAAAGCCCACATGAAAACAAAAAAAGAAAATTGTAAAACAAAAAGAGTTGAAAACAAGTCACGGACCAGCCATCATTCCCAACCACTTTCATGCTACTATCACAAGCCAAATTGGCATCACAGGCTTCGAAATAAAAACGACTTCCAGCCGCGACCTGTACAAGTAAACGGCACCAAAGCAAGCCAGTCGTGCCAAGTCCAACGAGCTTCTCACGCCGTCCCAAGCTGAACAACAAACGCAGCAAACTTATTCAAAACGCAAGTCCTTCATGATCAAATGGCAGCAAAACGTGAACATGAGTTGAGCACAAAACGTAAAAACTCAAGAGCAAAACGGCAATCCAATTTCAACTTCAATTCCTCTCCAATTCTATAAATAGAGACCACCACTCATTCATTTCTTCAAGCTTTGATAGCCCTCAAACCTCTGCCAAAATCACAACTCAAACCGTTTTTCTACTCTCTCTTCAAGCTTCAATCATCTTCGATCTAATTCCAACAATAAACAATTCTCAACATCTCTTTAACTCAACAACAACACCAATTTCGTGTGGATTCAAGAGAAGAAGAAGAGGAATTAAGTTGTTACTCACCTCAATTCAAAGGTAGTTTGAGGAGATTTTTCGCTTTTTCGATTCACATTCGTTGACAACCATTCTTGAAATCGTTGATATCATTGTGTTCGTCTCCTAATTCCGATCAATTCTGTTGTATTTTCGCATCCCGCCGTGCCGTGACAAGCTCCGCCGCGAACTTTCATGGCAGCCGTGAATAGTGTCGTGCGTGTATTCTCAAGGAGAAGAAGATGATTTGCTTTTTATTTATTTTTTTTTTCTGATAGTTTAATTCACATTAACACTTTGCCTTTTGTTTTAAAAGTATTTCAATTTGACTTTGGGCTTTTTGGCCCGTGTGATTGTTCTACAAACCACCACCGTGTTTTTTGATGCACCTCCTTCTTTTTTTTCTTTTAATTTTTTCTTTCACTTTTTATTTTCACTTTTTTCTTCCTTATTTTTCTTAATGATTTCTAAAAAAATAGATCTGAATTTTTGTAATTCTGGTGTTATCATTTGTATTTTTGATTGTTTACTTTAAAGAAAAATTCTTGAAAATGATTTGGATACCCTTGTTCTTGATCTTATTTTCCTTTTGATTTTGGCTTTGGATTACACTTTTAAAGGTCCTATTCCTCTTTAAATTCATTGGACTTAGGGTGTAGATAAAGTTGGATAAATGTTCACTAATTCAAATCTATCTTTAAAGTGAATTGTTCAATTCACTTTAGGTGCTTTGAGTTAATGATATGTTTAGCACTTTAATCTACCAAAATGAGTGAATGAACTTAAAGATGGAGTTGTCTTGAATTTGTAATTCAATTTGGTTTCCTCTTTTCTTCATCTCTTTTCTTTTTTATCAATGAAAGTCAAAGATATTGGAATTCTTTTGTTGAATTTCGATCGAGACGAGATCACTACCATTTTTTTCTTTTCGTGTGGTATCGCTTTCGGATGACGATCTATATATCGTTCATCTAGCATACATTAGCACAAAGAGCTATTGACTGGCCTCATTGTAGGGTAATTACTATGTAAATTACTCGGCGATTGCTTAACATAGCGCAATATTTGTCCCGCATCGGAAAACTATCAAGAATGATTGATTGTTTGTCTTATGGTTCAAAACTCATGAAACTTGTTGTTAGGAGGCTTTGGTCTTATCAATCCTCTAATGAGTTTCATCAACCTTGACCTAAGTGCAATTATTCAATTGTTATTGATCACTAACACTAACAACTAATTACTAATTACTAACTTCTAACTTCTTTATATTTCCTTCTCGCTTCCTATCTCTTTTACTTTTATGCTTCATTTTTATCATTTCATATCATGTTTATGTTTCCGCATTTTTTCCTTTGTCCGTTGGACATATGTTTATGTTTCCGCAATTTTTCCTTTGTCCGTTGGACACATGTTTATGCTTATGCCATCTTTCTTTTGTCCATTTGGACCAAAAACATTAATAAAGGATTAAACCATAAAAAACTTAATTCTCCTCATTTTGGACTATTGGTTACTATCCTATGCTTTGGAGTGATCTCTTTATGGACCTCTTTTGAAGTAATATTGGACTTATGGACCTAGAATTAGGACTTCTTATCTCATTACTTGGAGTATTGATTGAAGACTTGCCTTTATTTGGCCAATTTGCTTAAGGATGGATTTCTTTTAATATTGCTTTGAAGTGGCTCCATTTTGGTTAGATCCTTCTTTTCCCTAGCTTTTATTTCATGCACTAGGATAGTCACTTCTTCTCCTCCCCATTCTTAAATTTTCAAAATCCTCTCCCTTTTTTCAAAATCTTCTCCTTGTTTTCAAACTCAAAACCGTTTTCATAATAAAACCTTGACTTTTGTCAAGTGATTTTCAAACTTTGTTTTCTCTAATAAATGTCAAGCAATGTTAATCATACTTTGAGCATTTCATAAAAACATAAAAAATACAAAACTCATCCAAATTTTTTGTGCTTTTATGCACCTTTTTTTTCTTTTAAACTTTTCAAAAAGAATTAGACATGAGTCATTTTTTTGATGAGATGTAAAACTCCTAACCATGGTATTTTGTTGAAAGTATGGTCATTTTCCACTTAGATGTTGAAGTGATTAGTCTTGTTGATGTTAATCCAAGCAAATCCGCCATCTTAATGTGAAGCAAATGCCTCTTTCCCATACCTTTGGGTAATTAGTTGAGTATTCTCTCTTGAGAATGACGGGTTGTCTTTTTCAAGATAAAATAAACCATAACCAATAATTTTCATTCTTTGTACCACGAACTACGAGGTTTTGGTCCTACATTGCACATCGTGGGTACATAGGCATGAGGCGATAAGTCTCTCCAAACACAAAAATATTAAAAAATATTTCTCTTCTCATCTCCTCAATCTCTTTACAAGCAAACCATTTTTCAGACCAAAAAGCGGTAGATATTTCAAAGGGTTCCTATAGAGTACTATAGACGTTTTGGGTGCTAACACCTTCCCATTGTGTAACCAACCCCCCTTACCCATTCTCCATTTGTTCTTGTTTTTTTAGAACTCTTTAGGTTTTATTCGCTCTTTTTCCTTTCCCTTTGTGGATAAAATAAAAGTGCGGTGACGACTCTTGCTTATTTTGAGTTAAGTTAATCAATAGCTTACACTCACAAATTTCCCCGCTACATTAACCAACTAGTGTATGTAGAGCAAGTTGACACGTTTATGGGCAACTACTTATTAGTGGCGGACAGAGGTCCGGAGGCGTAACCGGCTTAATGGCGGATAGAGGCCCGGAGGCAATCGGCTTAATGGTTCAAAGCCCCTTTTGCCCGAAGGCGAGGTTGACCGTATTGCCAGAGGCGTTAAGTGCGCTTGAACTTTAGTTTTGGTTCAGTCTTGATTTCTAAGACTTAGTGATAGCTTAGCTACACATAAGAAGCTCCGCGCGTAAAGCTTTGGGGTCTTTGAAAGTCTTGAGCTTCCAAGGTGGTCGGCTAGGTATTCGGGTGTATTTGTATCAGAGATTTGGTTCTCGGCTTTCATAAGTATCTTGATTGTATTTTTACAAGTCCCAAGTTTCTCTCTTAATGAGCGGAAAGTTTGGACACTTCGTCCTTTTCCAAACTGGCCATTGAGGCCTTTGTAGATGGCACAGTTTATGCCTTTATGGACAAATAACCAACCCGTTACGGGCGACCTATGTACACGGAGCAAGTCAACGCATTTTATAGGAGTTTTATCCAACCCCTACGTGGAGCAAATGGACATGTTTGCGGGCGACCTATGTACACGGATTTAATCGACGTGTTTATAGTGGTTTTACCAACCCTACGCAGAGTGAGTCATGACATCTATGGGCGACCTATGTACATGGATTTAATCGACGTGCTTATAGGGGTTTTGCCAACCCTATGCAGAGCGAATCATGACGTTTATGGGCGACCTATGTGGATTGAATCGACGTGCTATAGGGGTTTTGCCAACCCTACGTAGAGCGGATTATGACGTTTATGCGCGACCTATGTACATGGATTTAATCGACGTGTTTATAGGGGGTTTTCCTACCTTACGCAGAGCGAATCATGACGTTTATGGGCGACCTATGTATGCGGAACAAGTCGACACATTTATAGAGGTTTTAAGATGCCCAGGTACGCGGAGTAAGTCGACACGTTTAGGGGCGACCTATGTATGTGGAGCAAGTCAACACATTTATAGGGTTTAAAACGAGTTATAGCTCTCAAAGTTGAGTACCTGCAATTAATGTGTAAACATTTTTATTAAGGTCGGGCGCCTCATTAAAAACCCTTGTATTGCAAGGGAAAAGAGTGCGATCCGGATCTTTTTATTTATTTATCAAGAAATCTACATAAAGTGTGGTTGAGATACTATCTAAGCTTGGGTATATTCATAGCCTAGGCATTTATATTCCCTCTAATCGTGTTTTCCATACGAAGCAGTTTTAAAGGGAGACTTTATGTACTCTCTTTACTCGGAAGGGTTTTCCCAACCGGTTGGTTTGATGTCCTTGTATGTGATGCTGAAGCTTTTAGGAGCCATGTATTTTACCAGAAAATCAAACTTGCCACTCGGCTGACCTAAGGTGTCCCAGACTCCTGTTGAATGGTCTCTCCTTATGTCCTTATCCTCTTCATAGCTGCTTGAGAAACATGCATTCGGTGAATGACTTTGACTTTTAGGACCTTCCCCCATCGCCAAATTAACTGTTAATTGTATATTAAGCACTTCGAGTACTTCTTGTAGCACGACTTTATTTATTTTTGAGCTCTCGGAACTGTCTAGGCGAGCTATGCGGTTGGTCCGGGCATTATCTTCTCTTGAGGGGCACATTATCCTAAGCTCGAAAAGCATTGTGTACATTGCTGACGCCTCTTGGAAGTATTTCATCAAGTTAGGGTCTTTTGCCTGGAACATACGTGTTATTTGCCCAGCCACCCGTTGCGAATCAATTTCTACTAGGAGGCGGTTTGTTCTGACTTCTCTTGCTAGCTACATCCCGGTAATCAAGGCTTCGTGCTCCGCCTGATTATCACGGGCCTGAAATTTAAAACACGAAGAACATGCTGATGTTAGTTTGGCTGGTCCTTTTAGTATTATTTTGGTTATGCCTCCTTCAACGTTGGAGGGCACGTCTCCACACATGACCCATCTATTTGGGATCTCTTCCTCAACAATTTCTTTCGTCTTCTCCTTGTCTCCTCGCACCTTTCCCTGAGGAGCACGCTTGATGGTTGGATTAACTGTGAGATAATGACACATAATGTCGGGATCAATCCTGGGTATGTCTGAAGACTCTTTGACGAGTAAGTCCACTTTATTTCTGAATGTCCATGTAGACTCTTTGACTTTGTTGAGGGGATATTTTGTATATGTATCTTGTACGAAGCCCAAGATGGAGGCTCAAAAGAGAAATTTAACTGACTCGGGTAAGGGTATATATATTTTTGGTGTCTTGTATAAAGCCCAAGACGGAGGCTGAAAAGGATTTGACTCTGCTGGAGAGTATTATCTATCTTGTACAAAGCCCAAGATGGAGGCTGAAAGAGAGATTTGACTCTGCTTGGGAAATATCTGTCCTAAGCTTAAGAGAGGGAGATTTATATCTTGTACAAAGCCCAAGATTGAGGCTAAAATGGATTGACTCAACAAGAGAGTGTTTTTATCTGTCCTGTACAAAGCCCAGGATTGAGGCTAAAAAATATTGACTCAACAAGAGAGCCTAAAGAGGTGATAGATTGACTCAACAAGAGAGTTTTGAAAAGTGATTGACTTAACAAGAGAGTCTGAAAAGGGGACGGACTCAACAAGAGAGTCTGAAAAGTGACTGACTCAACAAGAGAGTCTGAAAAGGGACTGACTCAACAAGAGAGTCTGAAAAGGTTAACTCCGCTGGGGAAAATCTTTGTACAAAGCCCAAGAGGAGGCTAACTTTGTTGAGGAAAGATCATTATACAAAGCCTAAGAGGAGGCTAGCTTCTGTAGAGGATTTATTGTGATCCAACAACAGGTCCGAAATGGGGAATCAACTCTTGCTGAAAAATACAGAAGAGTTGAGATATCAGATACCATGAGGTTCTAATTTAAGATAGTGTTATCCTGATGATAAGCTTGACCCTGGTTGGGGAATTTTTAGGAGAGAAACTGGGTTCTATCTCCACTGAAGATTGATCAAAAGTGACCGGGGTTTCTTCCTATGTTTGTAAGGAACTTGAGAATGCCTTTGAGACTCAAGAGGATTAGACTGTCCAAGTCTACTGATAACACCAAATCAGACTGTATATTTGACTCCGATTGCAAATGTTTTTAGTTGTTTATTTGTTATTTTCCCATGCTATTATGGTATTTTGTTTTACTTTCAGATACATTGCCTGATTTGAGCTTACAGTGAAGAAATAACGCAAAAAGAGGCTAAAACAGAGATTTCCTGTGCAAATTATACGCTAGCCGTTTCACTCAGCGAACTCCAAAGAGGACGCCATTTGAGTTGTAGGTTTCGCCCACATTCCAACGGCCACAAAAGACGTTTTATTCCTCTTACACACTCGGCAGGCGCGGAACAGGGGTCGGCGGACTCGGGAAGTTGTAACTTGCAAACGTTCAGAAACGTCAAAGGCAGTTACATATGGAGGAAATTATGGTTTAGACGTTTTTCCATAACATCGTGTGGCAGTTATAGCCTCATGATCGTTATAAATAGGCCTTGTATTTTCACTTTGTTTTCATCCAATCTTAGTTTCAACCTTAGGCATAAAGTTCATTCTGTAAAGGAAGAATCCGTCATATCGAAGGGTTGTTACACTATAGTTGTTAGTTGGATTGGAGCAATCATAGTTAGAAGTTATTTACATTTCCCGCAATTTACTTTCCAGTTCTGTATCAGATTCAGTCTCCGCTTTGGAGCAGGTTTCTTTTATAAATTGCATTTTATTATATTCCGCATTGCTTTTATATTAATTTACTTTCTTGCACAGCTTTATATTCGTTTATTTTATGTCTCTGCCATTACCTTATTATTTTATTTTTCAGTGTGATCTGTGTCTTTTGGAACTGAACTTAAGCGTGACACTTGTGTTCACTCTCTCAAAATACACTCTCACACTTTGCACGTTTTTAAATATGTTTTACTTTGCAAATCAATTTATCTTTATGTTCTCAATTACTATGTCTAGCTAAATCCCTTGTGCTGGGATGTGAGGATCGTTGTTCCGGCGGTACTCCACATGTCATCTCTTTAGAAATACTTTAGGGGGTGTTTTTTATTTTAATTAAACTCTTTTGAACTTCAATTGATCAGTCATTACGTAAATAAGACCGTGTTTTTGTTTGCGTAATGACTGTGACTAGATCGGGTAAGATCGAAAGTCGTCCGGCATTTTAGAAAAGAGTTTGTTAGTTGTTAATTGATAAATACAGCGGAAGCACTTTATTTATTAACTAGGAAAGTTGTATATTATTATAAAGAGGTTTTAAACTATTTTCGGACGCGTTTATAGATTTAGGATCCGGTTGGCCGAGCATATGCCGGAAACCCTTTGGTATAAAATATTTTCAATCAAAAACACTTTTTAACTAAGTCTTAGAGATAATTACATAAAAAGGACTTTATCACTTTAACGCAAGGAGCAACCGGTGCAGCGTGAGCGGCTGGTATAGATTAAAGGTTAGGTCTGTTACCGATCACGCTAACGCGGTGGATCCTTTTTAATTAACTTTTTTTCAAAGAAGAAAACATTGCCCCGTAAGTGTTACTATTTAGATGATAGGAGTATTGTTTGATTGATGTGAATTACATTCCGATATAGTTATTTTTATCTGATTTAATTCTATCTTCGTTCTGTGAAAGACTTGTACTCAGATTTCTTTTAGCCTTAGATAAACAACGTAACAATAGTAATTGATAGATTGACATTGGTCTCTGTGGGATAAATAAATCTTTTATATTACTCTGACGTAATCTCTATACTTGCGGATAGCACGCATCAAGTTTTTGGCGCCGTTGCCGGGGACCAATTACGTCGAAATTTCGTACCCTGTTGTTACACCGTCTAGACTAAGTCATCCCTTAGCCAGTAAATGCGAAGAACTCACAGTACCAGAAATTTAGTTGATCCTTTAAAAGAGCCTGAACGTTACGCTCGAGCTCGTCTTTTACTTCGAAAACTCAAAAGAGCAATGGCAGACGAAGAAAACGCTAAACCTCTTAAGGATTTCTCCCTACCCTCTAACGAAGAACCTCATTCTAGTATAGTTAACCCAGCTATACCAGCCAATAACTTTGAATTAAAACCATCTCTGTTACAATTAGCTCAACAGAACCAGTTCGCAGGTCTTCCTACGAAAAACCCGAACCAACATCTTAAAGTCTTTATTCAACTAGCCGACACTTTAAAAGCGAACGGAGCTCCTCCTGAGGCAATACGTCTAAGACTATTTCCATTTTCTCTTAGAGATAGAGCCCGATCATGGTTAGATTCCCTTCCAGCCAACTCTATAACCACTTGGAATGACCTAAAGAAAGTATTCCTTGCTAGATACTTTCCACCGAGTAAAACTACTGTCTTACGAAACCAAATAACTCGATTTACCCAAAGCGAGGGAGAATCACTTTTTGATGCTTGGGAGAGATATAAGGAACTATTAAGAGCATGTCCACATCATGGCTTAGAACAATGGCTCATAATCCATACCTTTTATAATGGACTAATGTACAACACCAAGATGACCATAGACGCTGCTGCTGGTGGAGCTCTAATGAACAAACCCTACTCCGAGGCTACCGCTCTCATTGAGGATATGGCACAAAACCATTACCAATGGGGACCGAACGAGCACAAGTAGAGAAGAAAGAGACCAAAGGAGGTGTGTATGAAGTTAGTTGTTTTGACCATATGAACGCAAAGATGGACGCTATAGCCCAAAAAGTAGAAAACCTAACTATCAACCCTACAGCAACCGTAGCAGCAATACAACCCGGATGTGAAATTTGTGGAACCTTAGGACATACTATTGCTGAATGCAACCTGATAGCCGAAAGTCCCATAGATCAGGTCAATTACGCCCAAGGAAACCCATATTCTAACACATACAACCCTGGATGGAGGAATCACCCAAATTTTTCATATAAGAATAATAACCCTACTTAAAATTCAATACCTCAAAGACCACCCGGTTTCCAAACTCAAAGACCCAACCAATCTGCACCATATGCTCCTCAGAAATCAAATTTTGAGAAAAAGATGGAGGAATTCATCTCAGCTCAATTACAGCAGAACAAGGATTTCATGAACCAAAACATTCATATGAATGGACTGATTACTCAGTTGGGTACTAAACTCAATTCTGTAATTACCCATAACAAAATGCTTGAAACCCAAATCTCTCAAGTAGCACAACAAGAATCTACTCATGCTACTCCAGGAGGACAATTTCCTGGACAACCTCAACCTAACCCTAAAGGGCATGCTAATGCTATAGCTCTAAGGAGTGGGACCACTTACGATGGGCCTACAAACCCTAGGTTGAATAATCCATAAACTCCTAGAAAAAAAGTTATGACCACACCTGAGAATGAAATTGAGAAATCGGTGGAACCTGAGAAATCTAAAAATACGGAAGATAAGGAGAAGGAAAAAGAAGAGAATGAAAAATTTTATGTACCACCTCCTCCTTACAAACCTCTGATTCCATACCCACAAACACTTAAACAAACCAAATTAGATAACCAATATAAGAAATTCATAAAAGTGATTGAGAAACTCCATGTAGAGATTCCATTCACCGAAGCTATTACCCAAATACCATCTTATGCCAAATTCCTTAAAGACATTTTAACCAATAAACGAAGATTAGAAGATCCTAAACCTATAGAATGCAATTCAATTGCTGAGAATAAGCTTGCTAAGAAAGAGAAAGACCCAGGAAGTTTTTCTATACCTTGTGTTTTAGGAAACCAAGTTATAGATAAAGCACTTCTGGATTTAGGAGCAAGTGTAAGTTTAATGCCTTTAGCCATTTGTAAAAGTTTAAACCTAGGAGAAATACAACCGACTAGAATGTCTCTTCAATTAGCCGACAGATCAGTTAAATATCCAATTGGCATTTTGGAAGACGTCCCGGTTAGACTTGGTCAACTTTATATTCCAACAGATTTCATCGTAATGGACATTAAAGAAGACGATGAGATCCTAATCCTTTTAGGTAGACCCTTCTTATCAACAGCTGGAGCTATAATTGATGTCAAGAAAGGAAAAATGACATTCGAGGTAGGTAATGAAAAAGTAGAATTTATACTATCCCAATTCTTAAATGCACCAGCCATAGATGACTCATGTTATGTCATCGATATAATTGATGAATGCATAAGAGAATTAGATAAAGAAGATCCAGTAGAAACCATCAAACTACCTTCAATCCCCATAATGGAGGATGACGGATTCGAACGCTTGTCTGAGCCTTACATAGATAACAGTCTTTACGAATGCTTGGCACTTACCCCAGATCATATGCCATGTCTGAAAAAACCATCAATAGAGCTTAAGGAGCTACCTAAGAATTTAAGATATGAGTTCTTAGACGAAGAATTAAACCGCCCAGTCATAGTCAGTGCCACGTTAGATGGTCCTAAAACCAATCAACTCTTAGATGTTTTAAGAAAATATCCCTCAGCTCTAGGTTATAATATCTCCGATCTCAAAGGAATAAGTCCTTCTGTGTGTATGCACCGAATTATGCTGGAGGAAGATGCAAAACCCTCTAGAGAACATCAACGAAGGATAAATCCTATAATGAGTGACGTAGTAAAAAGGGAAGTGTTAAAGTTGTTAGAGGCTGGAATAATATACCAAATATTCGATAGTAAATGGGTAAGCCCCGTACATGTGGTACCCAAGAAAGGAGGTGTCACCGTTGTACAAAACGAAAAAGGAGAACAAATAGCCAAACGTATAGAAAATGGTTGGCGGATGTGTATCGATTACAGAAAACTTAATAAGGTTACTAGGAAAGATCACTTCCCGCTCTCATTCATAGACCAAATGCTCGAACGTTTAGCTAGGCATTCTTACTTTTGTTATTTAGATGGATACTCAGGATTTTTCCAAATACCCATTCACCCTGATGATCTGGAGAAAACAACCTTTACATGTCCCTATGGAACATTTGCTTACAGACGAATGCCATTTGGACTATGCAATTCCCCAGCTACCTTTCAACGTTGTATGATGTCAATCTTCGCAGATTTCCTTGATGAGATCATAGAAGTATTTATGGACGATTTCTCGGTATGTGGATCCAGTTTTAAAAACTGTTTAACAAACCTCGAGAAAATCCTGGAAAGATGCGTAGAAGTCAACCTCGTTCTAAACTGGGAAAAATGCCATTTTATGGTGACTGAAGGCATAGCACTAGGACACATAGTGTCCGAAAGACGCATTGAGGTTGATAAAGCTAAAATAGAAGTAATAGAAAACCTTCAACCACCCAAAACCATTAGAGAAATCCGAAGTTTTCTTGGACACGCCGGTTTCTACCGACGCTTCATTAAAGACTTCTCCAAAATAACTAAACCATTAACCAACTTACTTATGAAAGACGCCGAATTTAAATTCGATGATAAATGTCTTGAAGCCTTTAAATACCTAAAACAAGCACTGATTTCCGCACCTATAATTCAACCACCTGATTAGAATCAACCTTTTGAAATTATGTGTGATGCTAGCGATTACGCTATCGGCGCTGTTTTAGGACAAAAGAAGGATAAGAAACTCCATGTAATTTATTATGCCAGTATGACTTTAGATGCGGCTCAGCTTAATTATGCCACAACTAAGAAGGAACTCCTGGCAGTAGTCTTTGCAATCGACAAATTTCGATCCTATTTAGTAGGAGCAAAAATCATAGTCTACACTGATCATGCTCTGATAAGATATCTATTAAACAAAAAGGATGCTAAGCCTAGATTACTACGCTGGATCCTTTTACTTCAAGAATTTGATTTGGAGATCCGAGATAAGAAAGGCACTGAAAATGTGGTCGCTGACCACCTTTCAAGGCTTGAATATCTAAAACCAGATCTTGTTCCTATCAATGATGATTTCGCATACGATAGATTAGTAGGAGTAGTTAGATCCATCCATGATGATGATCCTGACCCCTATTTAGAATTAGTTATTGAAAAAACTCTCGCAGTGACAACTGTACCTTGGTACGCAGATTTTGTTAACTATCTAGCGGCTGATATCATACCACCTGATCTAAATTACCAACAGAAGAAGAAGTTCTTTCGTGATGTGAAACACTTCTATTAGGATGAACCCCTTCTATTCAAGAGAGGCTCCGATGGCATTTTCCGTCGCTGTGTCCCTGAAGAAGAAGTAGAAACTATAATTAAACATTATCACTCTTCACTATATGGTGGACATCTAGGCTCATCCAAAACATGCGCTAAAATACTTCAAGCAGGTCTTTTCTGGAAAACTTTATGGCGAGATGTTCATGCCTACATTGTAAGATGTGACAGATGTCAACACACTGGGAACGTCTCAAGAAGAGATGAAATGCCTCTGAGAAATATTCAGGAGGTAGAATTCTTCGATGTTTGGGGTATAGATTTTATGGGACCTTTTCCATCTTCTATGGGAAACAAGTATATCTTAGTAGTTGTTGACTATGTATCCAAATGGATTGAGGCTATAGCTTCACCCATAAACGATACTCGTGTAGTCATTAAACTGTTTAAAAATTATATATTCCCTAGGCTTGGAGTACCTCGATTGGTTATAAGCGATGGAGGATCGCATTTCATATCTAGGATATTCGAAAACCTTTTAAAGAAATACGGAGTTAAACACCGAGTAGCCACACCTTACCACCCGCAGACTAGTGGACAAGTAAAAGTATCTAATAGGGAAATAAAACAAATCTTAGAGAAAACGGTATCAATTTATAGAAAAGATTAGTCCTTAAGACTACAAGAAGCCTTGTGGGCTTATAGAACCACTTTTAAAACCCCTATAGGAACAACCCCATATCAATTAGTCTACGGAAAATCTTGCCATTTACCCTTTGAGCTTGAACATAAGGCCTACTGGGCCATAAAAGCTCTTAATATGGATTACTTGACAGCTGGAGATAAACGCATTCTAGATATCCACAAATTAGAAGAGTTACGACGAAATGCTTATAAAAATGCCATAATATATAAAGAAAGAACCAAAGCATGGCATGACAAAAGGATTGCCAAAAAGGAATTCAACGTAGGCGATCCTGTACTACTTTTCAATTCTAGGTTACGATTGTTTCCAGGTAAGTTACGCTCGAGGTGGACTGGACCTTATGAGGTCACCAAAGTCCTAAAATCTGGAGCATTTGAAATTGCAAATCATACATGTAGTCCCTTTTTAGTGAATGGACAAAGATTGAAACCCTACTATGGAGGTGACATACCCAACTATTACTCTGGTCACACTCTGATAGACCCACCTATAGCAACAACTCCTACGTAAGTTTTATTTTCGTCCAGCTAACGACGTTAAACAAGCGCTGTGTGGGAGGCAGCCCACGGTTTTCTTTTCATTATCTTTCTTACTTATGCATATAATATATTAAAGAAAAAAAAAGAAAAAGATTTATTTATATTATTTGACTAACTAGACTGACTTATGAAATATCTATGTTTACAGGTTACAGATCACATCATCCCAGATATTCTACACTAACTTTCTTTTCAGGATGCAGACCTATGATGACATGCACATCGTGTTCAGAGATGACGCACAGAGGAAAAAGTATGTAGTCCTTTCTGAGAGACCGATCCTACCCACTAGGTACCCTGACCCAATCTGTCTAACAGCCTTAGGTATTGAGGCTGGTGTGAGGTACCTTTGTCACCAGCTCCAGTGGGATGAGTATTCTGAAGTAATGAATGTAACCTATAAGCATCTAACCTTAGAGTTCCTCAGTTCACTCATTTATAACCCCTACAATGGAAGAGGTTACAACAGTGGAAGCATAAGATTCAGATTATTTGGAAATGAGTACGCCCTTAACCACAGAGATTTTGCTAGAATACTTGGTTTTCAGTGTGGCTCGGATGCAATCCATTTTATGCATGAAACCAATGTTATGCAAGATGAGCTTGACCTATTCTGGAGCAAAATCACCGGTGGAGGAGGACCTGATCCTTCCACCCAATTAGCAAACAAAATCCACAATGCCACTTTTCGTTATTTCCAAATGATCCTAGCTGAGACTTTCTTTGGTAGAAGTGAAATCGATAACCAGGTTACTGCAGAAGAGATTCTGATGCTCTTTTGTACTACTGAGTCACGCCCTTTAGCCAGTGGTAATTTTCTGATGTATAACCTATACTTGAATGTTGAATATACAAGAGGACCCATCCATGTAGGCCGTACTGTTACACACATAGCCTATGCCTTAGGTCTAGCCAACAAGCTAACTCACCTTACCTCCCATTGTGGCTACACCTTAATTGACATTGAGCATTGCCTTGACCATGGCCTAATCAGGAGAACATTCTTTAGTGAAGATAACTATAAGCTCTTGATAGATAACAAAGTTGTTCACTACTTTGGTTTGCCAAACCACACCCGAACAAGTATCCATGACAAAGCTAACTGGTCATATACTTTGGAAGGCCAAGGCGAGACACCCATCTGTCCTAGGAACCCACATGTGCTTGAGTACCATCCTACACCCTATCCTGAAAGGACTACTGTCTATTCCTCTAATGTCAATCTGCAGCGCAGGGACATATATTCGGAGTTTGACGCTATGCGCAAGGAGATCATTTCTCTTCGCGAAGAATGCGCCGAGCTTACCTTACAGATACAGATCTCAGACGAAATAAATGCTTCATCCTATGATCTTTTACACCAGGAGATTTGCGATCTCAGACGCCAGCTTGTAGAAGCACGGGCACCTTGTCCCCGCATAAGTCAGGGTGTCCGCCAACAGTCTTTCTAGGAGACAGATTTATACCACATGCTTATTATGATAGTTTATTTACCGCATTTTTATCATTTCCGTTATTATCATCAGACTATTAGTAGATTTTATTTTCCATCGTTATTATTACTAGACTCATTGCAACCATATGTTGTATGCGATTGTTATATTACTTCAAGTTATAATAAGTATCTATTCTAATCTATTGGTAATATTTAAAGGATTTATTTAATTCATTCTCATAATTTTAAAATTCTTTAGAATTATTAATATAATTATTATTTTTACATTCGCATATTAAAAAATATAATAATAATAATAATAATAAACAAAATATTCTCTATGTTTCTTACATGTACCAATATGCTATAGACACCCCAAGGAATGATTCATGGACCAACCAAAGCCCAATTCCATATCATCCCATTTTTCACAGTCCGCGGACGCGGACCCCTTCTCGGCGGACTCAGAGGCGTCCTGGGTTTTAAACGGACCAGAATAAGAAAACCCCCATTTTTGACACACTCTTCATCTTCTACCTCCAAAATTTCTGATTTTAATCACCATAAAACCTCATTAAACCATTAAAATCCCTTATTTCATAACTTCCTCACTACCATTACACATTATCTCTATAAAAACCATAGATTTCACCCAAATCTACAAAAATAAAAATTACCCATTTTTCATTCCCAAACCTTCATTTTACTTCAACAATGGCAGCGGAGAACCAAGACAACATCATATTTCGCAATGGAGATGACGGAGTCAAGCAATGGGAGAAATGGGAGAGACTACGGACACGCAACATTCTTGCAACGAGGTATGTTAATGATATCTATCTGTATAACCTTGGTATAAGATTTAGTGTATTTTATCTGTCGAAAAATTTGAAATTAGAGAATATTTTTACTCGCAAGGAGCCTACTTATGAAAGGTTAACTCGCGAATTTTTGAGTTCTTTGGAGTACACTATCAGAGATAACACTGCTAGCACTGTAGGCACAGTGAGGTTTAGGATGTTCAATGTTGAATACATTTATACCACTGATGCACTTGTTGAGTTATTAGGACTCCATTACGGGAATGGTGCCGTTTGTGAGGCACCCTTAGACACAAGCTAGTCAACTGAGGCTTTCCAACTGTGGAAAGACATCACAGGTCAGACCACCTACTCCTTTGATGGAAATTTGGCTTCAGATATCCATAACCCAGCCATACGAGTATTCTGCCTTTTATTAGCTGATACTATTTTTGCTCGTGAAAATCCTAACAAGATGAATTCCAAAGAATTTTTATTTTTACAGGCCGCTTTATATAGACAAAGATGAAATCTTGTACCTTTTATGATAACACATATGCGAGCTATGGAGAAAAAGGGCAGCACCGTGTCATTTGGAGGATTGATTACCTTCATTGCACGAGCCCTCCACCTGGACACCGAGTTGGCCACATTGGAACCACTCCCGCCTTGCACCATTGATTTGAAATTTCTAAGAGACATGCGTTTATGCAAAACGAGGCCGGAATGAGGTTATACCCTCATGGTTCGCAATGCTGCCGCCCCGAGTGTCGCTTTACCTTGCTCAAATGGCACTGATGTGCGGAAAAAAGGAAACTGGCTCTATGATTTGAGGGCTACTCCTATATTAGGTCCGTTATTACCAAACGTCCTCGAGGACGAAGGAAACAAGACCGATGATGAGTATGACCATATGGAGCAGTCTCTCATTCATGTATCACCTGCACACACCCCACCTGTTACTAACCATCCTGCAGGTACTTCTTCCGGATTTTATATCACCGAAGAAATGTCGCAAGCACAGCAAGCTAGAGAAGAAGAGCGTGATGGCATGTTCTATGCCATGTACCAACAACAGCAGGAGATGATGGATTTTATGCGGGAGTCACAACAATCCACTCTTGAGAGTTTCCAAGCACTTAGAGATCAAAATGCCTCTCTAATAGAGAGGATTGAGCAGATGAAACTGTCACATACCACCCGACACCACAGTAGGAGCCGTCGTCCCAGACGTTCAGAGCATGGTGGAGATGGCCTCAGTGGCCGACATGATTGATTGCCAGGTGTAGCACCCTAAAATTTGCCCTCCTTACTTTAGTACTAACTGGCTTATGTTTCTTCTCATTTGGCATTATCATGTGTGCATATCATTGGTTCTTAGCATGGGGTCAAGGTTCCTGAGGCAAGTTCAAGAGGAGAAGATGTTCTTCAAAGGGTCAAGCAAGAGTCCTTGTATTGTGGATCACTCTTCCCTAACCAGTACAGAAATTAGGGTTTTGAGAATCTTGGGTTTATTGCTCCAATGGGCAAGCTTCTTGGGTTTTTATCATCACCAAATGGCATATCTTATCTTTGTTGGAGAGGATACACATCATATTCAGAGGAATTTGGATTTGGAGACTGTGTTATTTCCTCCTAGACTGAGGGTACCAAGATTAGGGTTTGCTATAAAGTCAGTTTATTTCTGATTTTTTGGGCAAGACTTGATTCCATGGTATTCCTTGGGTCCCTAAGTATCTAGGAATGAAAGATTGTCCATCAGTTTGGTTCATGAGAAGTTCAATTGGCCAATGGATTGGGAATCAAGAGAATTGGGGAAAAGTCAACAGTGAGAGGGGAAGTCAACTGTGAAATTTTGAGGTTCTCTTCAAGGTTTCCAAAGTCTCACATCCTCATATGGTCTTCAAGAGTCAAATTTCATACCATTTATCAAGAATCAAGGGTTGGTACAAAAGTTGCTAAATATGGAAATGACCTATAATTTGAAAGTTTCCTTTTTGGGCAAGTTCTTACACTACATTCAACTTGACTTTTCATCATCAAAGAAGCTTCAAATGAATTTTCCTCAAACATGAAAGTTGAAGATCTTTTTCTCCCCTTTCCAACAAGTACTAGTGGGTCTCCATATCATTTGTGAAACTCAAGTTATGATCAAAGGAAGGCAAAGTGGTTTTTAGGGTTCCATTTTCACAAACTTTTACATTTTGGGACATATGGACCTATAATTGATTCCTTTGTTTCAAGGCATATTCTAACATCAAAGAACATTCCTTAGGGATCATTGTGGGCCTTTGAATCAAGAAATTCCATGACTTATTCATTACTTATCTTTCATTATGCAAAATTGCCAAATTATTGAAAACTCATGAACCAATACATCTCAAGGCCCAAATCAAATTCAGGTGTGATTAGCAATTGTTAAATAAGTGATCCATCATCAAGGGTTTGGATATACATGCATGGATGAGGGTGTATTTCACATTATTCAAATTCCCAAAATTACCTGTTAGTTCTTGTATTGGCTGGAATTTTGGTAAAACAAAGTTGAACAATGTTAATGTCATGTGTCTGATGTCTTAACATTGAGTCATAACATTAGTGAATGTTAAGGTGTTGAAGAGGTAAAGTGTTAAAGAGTGATGTCACATGCGATGTCTGGACATCACTATACCATAACATTAGAGCATCAAGTAGTGATGTTTTAGGGCTGCGCGTTTAAGTTTGATTTGATCAGATCTGTTAGAGATTTAGTGTACGAATATCTTGGGAGAAATATTTTCTGTTGCAATCTGATTTTGTGCAGATTTGTTGCTGTGTTTAAGGGCTGAAGATTTAAAAAGATTTGAAGATAAAATCTGTTTCAAATCAAATCAGATATTTTTATGGAGAAGATCTTGCAGCTGAATTAAAAAGGAAGAGTTGATTGAAGACCTATTTTGTAGGAGAATCTTTTGCAGATTTGTAGCAGCTGATATGCTGTGATTTGAAGCCCAAATCCAGTTGGGTATAGGTTATAAATAGGGTCTTTGTAACCTAGAGAAAAGAGGTCAGCCATCATGTAGATTATAAGGGTTGTGTTGGTTGATGAACCACCCGGTTTGTGGGATGGTCATCGTGTTTATCTCGAAGCCTGTAGGTAAGAGATGTATTGGTCTTAGAGGAAGCTGTTAAGCAACTCTAAGTATTGTTCTTAGTCATAAGGGTCATGTCTAGGTATTGTTATAAGAGTGTGTCTTCTATGTGTTTGAAAAGTTGTTGGTAAACAAGCTGTCGATGCAGTGGCGGAGTTGTTGACTGCTAGACATCATTGCGATGATTGGGAGTGAGATGGAGTCTCTTACCTAGGGAGGACTTAGGTAGAAGGGTCATTGGGTAGTGATTAAATTAGGTAGATTGTCAACTGGTTTGTTGAGTCTATAATTTGATACTGCTAATAGTGGACTTCCTTCCTGGCTTGGTATGCCCCCAGATGTAGGTGTTAGACCTAACTGGGTGAACAATCCTTGTGTGTTGTTTATGTTGATTTATTGTTACTATTATTGCCTTGTTCATACAGCAGATTGCGATGTTGTGACATTGCACAAGACATCACACATCTGTACCAGAATTTCATTACCCAAAACTCATTAAGTGAGGGATTAACAAGGGCCAAGTGGTCATCAGTGGATTAACCTAATCTATTTAAGATAACTCATGCTAGGGTTAGAAGGAGAACACGTGAATTTGGAGGAGAACAAAGTTTGCAACCCTAAAGCTTTTCCTCATCGAATCTCACAATCCACAAGGGTTTGTCAAAAGATTCTTTCACAACTTTCATCCTTGGCATCTACAGAGTACAAATCACCCCTCGTTGGAAGCTAAAAGCAAGGATAAGGGCTGCGTGATCTCAAGTTGGTGGTATTTTTCATGATCTTAAAACGCAGATTTTTGACATGCATATTGATGTATGATGTTCACTGATGATTCTGATATATTTATTTTTTAGATTGGACGTGTAGATTGGTTGTTTCGTGTGTTTAAAGTTTTGGACTCAAACCTTGCTTCATGCGATTCTCTTTGTGTGTGGATTATTTGTGATTTTTGATGACGTACTATTGATCCTTGTTGAAATCTGGTCAGAATGGTATATTTTTTTGCATGTTCTGGTAAAGTTTTGGTTGCAGGTGACCGGAGAGGGTGACCGAAACCCTAGCTTCGGCGACCTGAGGCGTTTCAGTCCGACGAAGGGTTTGAATGGGGAAGACGAAATCCCAGCCCTTCATTTTGTTGATCCAACGGTCCATGTAATGCCACGTTTTTTTAATTTTGTTTTTATTTTACTTAGTTATGTGTGTGGCGTCCCATGGTTACTATCGTGTGCATCATATCCTGATCTCTCGTTTTAATTACTTTTTAAACATTTGATTTAATCTTGGATGTTGATATGATCATGTGGCTGACAATGTGCCAACAAATTAATTAAATCACGTGCTGCTCACGTGTGATTCCATGGTGTGCTGATCAGTTTGGTGTGTGCGTGTTCATTTCATTGTGGTGTGCGTGTGAATCATGGCCTTTAATCTTGATGACTGTGCTGATATGTTGACCTATTGTGGTGCGCATGATTGATCTAGTGGTGGATATTGAATTGAAATATTGACTGCATCCCATGCTCTTCATTGACTTCGCTGGTGGATTTGTTTGTGTTGGGCTCGCTAATTACACCCCCTCATTTCAGCCCATTCACATTTTTAACGTGTCTGGCTTGCTGCTCATACCCCCCACTTGTTTTCAATTCATTTTATTTTATTTAATTGGCATTAATTCATTTTTAATGTTTAAAAATAGATAATTGCATTAAAAAATCCCCAAGAAAATTCATGAATCATATTTATAATTTTATAAAATTTTCCCGAATTTTATATTTTATTTTTATTTTATTTTCATCCTCTGAATTAATTATTTGGTTTATTTTCTTTTGAATTTATTCCTTACATGCATACTTTAACTTGTTTATTTTATTTCTCATCATTCATAAAACCTTTTGAACTCATTCTTTTTGCATTGTTTCACCAACACATTGAATTGCATTAAAATATTTTTCTCTCATTTTTAAAATCATTTCATATTGCATTTTAGTCCTTTTATTTAGCATATTGAACCATATTTCTCATCTGAATTTGCATAATTGTTTGAGTGACCTATCTTGGGAATTTTGGCATGAATTTTGGACATGTTGTTTGCTTCTGGTTGAGATATGTTGATAATTAATTTGGTGATTTTAGAAGATGTTTTGCTAATTGTTTGATTGCTTTTATTTGAGGTCTTCTTGTATGCATATCTCTGATCATGTCTGGTTACCTGTTTGAAAAGGCACTTGTGCCATTGTTTTGGGATTGTGTCTTTGACTTCATAAACCATGTTTAGAGTGTTATAGGTCACTTGATTGCCATTATATGTCATTGCCTGGATTTCATTTATCTCATTTCTTTTACGTATGCCTGTTTTGTACTAACCTTTTATGCAGAGGCTGAGGTAAGTTATTTGAGGGTGTGGATAGTTATCCGTGTCCACTCTCACTCTTTCTGTCTCTCATCTTTTCTTTTCTTTAGGCTTAGGTTGTCGTCAAACCTCACTAACCGTAGGTCACCCATGCATGATAACATTAGGACTCTTAGTTTCCCTTTAGAGTTTCCTTTGTGTCTTCTCTCTTCTCATCTCAAAACTTCTTGAAAACACTTAATAAGGATAAAGTGTATTGCGCACGAGCCTTAAGCGTGGGGAATGAGAAATGAGGGGCTTCCTCTCATCTTTCTAGAGTGCTTAGCGAGCATCCTGTCTTAGGACGATTCGTTAGGTATTCGTCCCTGTGCCCTAGACTTTGGTGCAATGCAAGTTATGAACTAACTCAAGTCACTTCTGTCTTAAAAAAATACAAACAAACTTCAAACATTTTTGTCCTTCGGGATTGTCAAACTAAAGGCTATTTTCAAAAAGGGCACGTTACTTTCCGTCTGAGTCGCAAATAGGCATCGACCCTAACTGCCGGACGCGAACTTAACGTCGCTCATAAAAAACACAAAAAGAACTTGGTCCGAACTACGTTGACTCTGAATTTCCCATTGCACAAAGGGAGTGCGTAGGCCTAGGACGTCGACGTCCTACCGAGTCTGTCTTTGTTTTCCCCTTCCTCGTGTCAGTACAGCCATAGATGTTAGGATAACTCACCCTTAGAATAGACAACAAGCGTGGATCCCATCGAGTACGATGGACGCGTGGGGTGCTAGCACCTTCCCTTCGCGTAACCGACTCCCGAACCCAGGCTATGGTTGCGATCACCATTCCTTTCCCTCTTCCTCAGGTTTATGCGGTGTTCCCTTTCCCCCTCTTGGGATAAATTTACACGGCTGGCGACTCTGTTTTCCGCGCCACTCTCGCGTTTGTACCTGGATGAAAATCCTGGGAGCGACAGCTGGCGACTCTGCTGGGGAAATCTGGTTGACCTATGTTGGTCCATCCCCTCTAGCGAGTCGATCCTAGCGCTTGTTTGTTTTTTGTTGGGTGTTTATTTGTTATGCTATATCATGTTGTATAATACCGTTTTACAGCTTTTACTGCATTGCATTTCATTTTTATTATTGTCATACTGGATATTGCTGTGTTGTGCTGGCTATTTCTGTTTTGCAGGTTGGGTTGTTCTGAGAGATAAGGCTAATACCCAGGCTTGAGTACACCCTAGGACTAGAGTGGAGAGTAGTGGGACCTATGTGCCCGCTTGGTACATTTGTGTGTTCACGAAATTCACAACCAAACGAGGCTATCTTGGGACGCATTCTAACGTGTGTGTCTTGCGCATGTTAGGATGTCGATCTAGAGAGCTGTCGACTCTAGTGACCGATCATCAAGGACCTTAGTGGAAACATCCCTCTTTAGTGGTGACAGTGGCAGACCACATTCTGTGGCAAACCCATTCGCACCCGAGGGCCCACTTTGGAACTCGCATAGGATGGCCCCTATCTTTTGAATAGAATCAGTGGAGGCACTCCTCAATTGACGATAGTACTGTACCCCAAGGGATGAATGTACTATTATTTCTCGACCTCAGTGCCAGAAGCTGAGGACCTTCCGTTTTGGAGAATCAGTTGAGGCCTCCTCGATTGATGATGATGCCAAACCAGAAATGGTGAACGTATCATCATTTCTCGACCTGAGAGCCCGGGATACTGAACATCCTAGTACCCACACGTGAGAGGGGATGGGTGTTTGCAGGTTTGCAGGTAACCGAAACCTTCAACCTACCCGGTTTTTCTGGACTTCTCATCAAAGTTTGATTGTCTGGGTCCCTGGTTATCTCAGTGGTTCGGTATTTTGGAATTCTGGTTTTCTGGGTTGTGGTTCTCGTTCAGTTAACAGCACAGCACATCCAGCAGTGTTGCCTTGATCCCATGTTTGCATGAGCATATCATTTTTCTTGCATTCTGACATGTTTGACATTTTTCAGGGCTTGCATCTTACTCTTGATTCCGGTTTTCTGAGGTTACCTTGGCATGGATGTCCAGAGAAAGAAGACTGTTGCCTATTCGTTCCCAGATCCAACCTTGACGTTGATTCACAAGCTGATTAGTATGGCTGGTCCCGGAGTTCGTACAGAGTTCAGTGGAGGGTATGGGAGACTTCTGAAGTTTGTCTACAATATCTCCAAGTATGAGAAGGATGCCATTCATACACTTCTTCAGTTTTACGATCCGTCTTTGCATTGCTTCACTTTCCCAGACTACATCTTGGCCCCAACGTTGGAGGAGTTCTCATTTATTTTGGGAATCTCCATCAGGCATGACATAGTATTCTTTTCTGAAGAACACCCCGGGATAAAAGAAATGGCTATTGCTCTTCATATTGGTGAATCCGTTCTGAGCAGTAATATTGAGGAAAAACAAGGAGCTAAGGGTTTCTTATTGAAGTTCTTGTTTGATCAAGCTTGCATACATGTTAAAGAGAAGAATTGGACTGCTTTCCAAGCTATTCTGGCTATGTGCATCTATGGGATTGTCCTGTTTCCCAATGTTCCTGATCTGGTGGATATGCATGCTGTCGGAATCTTTATTTCAAAGAATCCTATACCTACCTTGCTAGGTGATGTGTATCACTCAGTCCACTACAAGAATGAAAATAGGCGGAGAAAAACCGTGAGTTGTTATCCACCGCTCTTATCTACTTGGTTTCTGAGCCATCTCCCCGAAGCTGGCGCCTTCGTTGATACGAAAGATTCTCTGAAGTGGTCAAAGAGGTTAATGGGCTTGACTGCTGACAACATTGTCTGGTTCAACCGTGACTTGCTAGGAATAGAGATTATTTGCAAGTGCGGAGAATTCCCTAATGTACCCTTGATAGGGAGAAGAGGTGGAATTAACTATAATCCTTCCCTTGTTATCAGGCAGTTTGGTTATCCTTTGAAAGGTCCACCTGAAGAGCGAGATGTCAGAGAGTCCTTATTCTTCAATGGTACTAGGGATCAAGAGATGATAAGGAATATTGTGAATGCTTGGAAGCAGGTGACCAAGAGGGGAAAAACTTAATTCGGGAAATGTAACAACCGAGCTTTCCCTTCCTATAAAGAGTGGATTAAGAAGAGAGCAGAAGAGGAGCTTCTTCCCTTCCCGGTAGAACCACCATCTTACCTCTTACTGATTGAGCCTCCTACCACAATTGAGATAGAGAAGTTTAACAAGTTGTGGGCTGAAAAGGAAAAGCTGCGAGAAGAAAACAGTGAGCTACTAAGGGAGATTTATCAGTTGAAACATGAGCGGGGTGAAGTTGTTCATATCGCCAAGTTGAAGACAGAGCTTCTCGCTAAGGCAGAAAAGGAGCTAGCTGACATGGTCACAGCCAGACAAAGGATGAAGCAAGCTTTAGATGGTATCAGTAAGGTTCTCGAGTCTAAGAAGGAGGAATTGGATAAGGCTTTGTTAAAAATTCACAGGTTCAATGCTCACCGAGAAACTGCAATGGCTGAGAATAAGCAAAAAGAAGACGGTTATCTAGCTCAGATTGATCAATTGAAGTCACAGCTCAAGAAGAAAGACGTTGAGATCCTATCAGGGGTATTCCAGAGACAAGCAGTTGAGGGTCGACTCAATGAAGCCATAGCCTCCATAGAGGAACTGAAGATCCAAGCTGAAGTGAAGAGATCTAGAAATGAGGGACCTAGTATGGATGGTGTTTCTGGAGAAGACGCTTGGGAATTACATTGCCTATACTTGGAAGGGATCATGCATAGGAGAGACGTTCTCATTCAAGAGCTAATTCAGAGACTGAAGCATCCCGACACCAAAAAGTTGTTCAAAGAAATTCAAGACTGGAGCAAGAAGCATAATGGATGGGGGGATTGACACTTGTAGACTTTGATGACATGCCGTAGTTTTCTATTTTCTTTCATTATTCGGACCACCGCCAGACTTGTTGGTTGGGATCTATGATTATTGTGTTCAGACTTGTTATCTTGGATTTGTGATTGTTGACATTTGGTTTTCCTCTGGTTTTCTTAATATATGAGCAGAAGTTCCGTTCTATCTTGTTGTTAAACTGGAATCAAGGGGGTGGATCGCCCTGCGAATATTCAAACATGTTCATTTGCATTTAGATATTCATAATCATTTTGCATAATCATTGTGCATAATAGGTGTTTATCTCCGGTATTCTTATCTTGTTCCAATCTCAGGATTGCAGATCAGCACATTCATCGGTATTCTACCAGACAAAATCAGAAGAGACTCATGGATCAGCTACAAAATGAGATGACTGAGATGCGGACTCGCATGAACCAATTCATGGATTTGATGC
This sequence comes from Lathyrus tuberosus, assembly GCA_022829125.1. NCBI lineage: Eukaryota > Viridiplantae > Streptophyta > Magnoliopsida > Fabales > Fabaceae > Lathyrus > Lathyrus tuberosus. The sequence continues at coordinate 514,741 of JALAZF010000426.1, read as the reverse complement.
AAGGGGTTGCGCAAAGCCAAGAGCAGTTAAGGACTCTCGTTCAGCCACTGATTGCGAGAATTGATGAAGAGGGTGTCCTTCATGGAGGACTTCATACTGGTGTTACTGGTAATAATGTTCAGAATGGCCCTCCGGGCGGAGGTATTCCTGTTGCTGGTGTTGTGATTCCTCCGGGCGGAGGAGATGTTGTGGTTCCCACTGTAGTGGGAAGAGGTAACTGTGCTGGCGCAATTCATGGCCGTCAGTATGATGATCTTCAGGAAGATGCATTTTTTGTGCCAGGTGGGGATGCTGGTCCCCAGATTGACAATGATCAGAGGTTCCGGTTGATTGAGGAACAGCTAAGGGGTGTTGTAAATTAGGATGCTTTAGGTATGGATCTAGAGGATTTGGGGTTGGTTCCAGGCGTTGTTATTCCGCACAAGTTTCAGACTCCCACTTTCGAGAAGTATAATGGTATGTCTTGCCCAAGGACCCACGTGAGGGCATACGCAAGTAAAATGGCTGCGCATGCGAAGAATGAGAAGTTGATGATGCATTGCTTCTAGGATAGCCTATCTGGGGCATCCCTGGAGTGGTACATGCAACTAGAGAGGAAGGATGTGCGTAGTTGGAGAGATCTGGCAGGGGCATTTATTAGACACTATCAATATAACACTGACATGGCTCCGAACAGAACACAGCTGCAGAATTTGTCACAGAAGAACAATGAGAGTTTCAAGGAGTACGCCCAGAGGTGGCGTGAACTGGCAGCAAGGGTTCAGCCTCCCATGTTGGAACGTGAAATGATAACTATGCTTATGGCCACCTTGCAGGGTCATTACTATGAAAAGCTGGTACCGTGTATGACTGGAAAGTTTACTGACTTGATCTTAGTATGAGAGATGGTGGAAAGCGGAATTAAGGCGGGAAAAATATCAGGCGGTGATGGGTCCTCATCTGGAGGAAGTAAGAAGCCTTATGCCAGTGGTTACAAGAAAAGGGAGGGAGATACAAACTTTGTGTCATCATATCGTGGTAGAGAAGGACCTCGTCAGAACTTTAATCAACAGGTGGCTTCTGTTACCATCCCAGCAGCACCCCAACAGCCAGCAGTGTCTCAACAACAAAATCAGGCTCCTCGCCGATCGCAGCCTCTGACTAGGCGTGATAGGAATTTTGACACTCCCATCTTCCCTATTCTCAATTATTTCAGCACTTGCTAAAGCTCCAGTTAATCCAGAAGAGAACCTTGGCTCCACCCACTGGTAATCCACCTCCCGGCTATGACGCCAACGCCCACTGTGAGTTTCATTCTGGGGCACCCAGACATCATATTGAGAACTGTAAAGCTTTTAAGCATCAGGTTCAAGATTTGGTGGATTCCAAAGCCATCAATTTCTCCAATGATGTTCCAAATGTGAATCAGAACCCGATGCCGAATCACGGTGAGCCAAGGGTCAATGCTATTATTAAAGACTATGAAGACTTGAGTTTGATTTCAGATGTGAACAAGGTCCAAACTCCCTTGGGTGTGGTGAAGGAAAGACTGTTGAAGGGAGGGGTATTTCCCCGCTGTGATGAAGGTTGTGTAGGATGTGTGTCGCAACCAGGCGATTGTGATTTATTGAAAGCAGGTATTCAGAGAATAATCAGCGAAGGGATATTACAGTTTGACAGGGGTTGTAGGCAGAATAAATTTACTGACAGAGAGATTGGTGTTGCCACAATAACAATTCCATTCAAGACAATAACTATATCAGCGCCGGCGAGACCAGCGCCAGTCACTATCACTGTTCCTGGACCAGTCCCGTATGAGAGTACCAAGGCCATCCCATGGAACTATGGGGCCGAGGTGTTTGTTAATGGTAAGAAGCAGGAATTAGAAGAGACATCAGCTGTGAATACAGGGGTTGAAAATCTTGTTGAAGTAGGGGCTATCACTAGGAGTGGTAGAGTCTTTATTCGTCCGAGGATCAAGCTGGCAGTTCAAGACAAGATAAAGGTAAACAAATGATGGATGAGTCCGTACAGAGGCAGGAAGCTAATAATTCTATGACAAAGCAGGCTGGGGATACTTTCTCAGAAGACGTAGAAGAGTTTATGAGGTTGATCAGGAAAAATGATTACAAGATTGTTGATCAACTTCACCAAACTCCATCGAAGATTTCCATTCTATCCTTACTGTTGTGCTCTGAGGCGCACCAAAATGCATTGCTGAAGGTTTTGAACATGGCTTATGTACCGCAGGAAATATCCGTTAACCAGCTAGAAGGGGTTGTGGCTCATGTGAATGCTGGTAATGGCTCGGGTTTCACCGATTTAGATTTGACTCCAGCTGGGAGGAATCACAACAACGCTCTGCATATTTTAGTGGAATGTCGTGGTTCCTTGATGTCACATGTGTTAGTTGATACTGGGTCGTCTTTGAATGTGCTGCCGAAGAAGGCTTTGATGAAGTTGGATACTCGTGGGTTAATTTGTACACCAAGTGACTTGGTGGTACGTGCTTTTGATGGCTCCAAGAGGTCGGTTTTTGGAGAGTTAGTTCTGCCAATCAAGGTGGGTCCTGAGATTTTCAACACCACCTTTTACATAATGGATATTCAGCCTGCCTATAGTTGTTTGTTGGGTCGCCCTTAGATCCATGGTGCTGGGGCAGTAACATCTACGTTGCACCAGAAGTTGAAGTATATGGTGGATGGCCACGTTGTGACTATTTGTGGTGAAGAAGATATCATGGTGAGTCACCTATCGACCTTCAAGTATGTAGAGGTAGATGGTGAAGTACAGGAAACTTTGTGCCAAGCCTTTGAAGCTGTGAAAATTCCCGAGGAACCCCCAAAGGCAGTCAGTCAGCCTGAGGTGGTTGCCTAACCTGAAGTTGTCAAACAACCAGAGGTTCCAATGTCCTCTTTCAAAGAGGCGCGCACTATAGTTGAAGCTGGTGGTTCTCAGAAGTGGGGCAGTGTCATTGATGTTCAAAGAAAGCAAGATACTCATGGACTGGGTTACAAGCCACCTAGGTGTCCTGAAGAGCCTCCCAAGTTCTATGGTCCAGTCCGTTTCACCAGTGTCGGTGTTTTCTTCGACAGAGTCAATGCTATTGAGGATGAGGGGGATAGTGACTGTGACATGGATGAATGGATCCGTCCCTGCACCCCTGGTCAGAGTTTAGGCAACTGGTCTTCTGAGAAAGTCATCCAAGTGACGCGCCCGGAGTAATTCACTTTTGTTTTCTGTTATGTTGAATCCTACGTTCTGCCCAAGACGTAGTGATATTTATTTGAAGGGCTTGGATGATTTATTCGCTATTTTTTATCATCAATAAAGGACGTTTTTTTCATTCAAATATTTTGATCCCTGTTTTTCTGTTTTTACTTTTTGCATTAACCCACATCAAAATGGCAATGTGTTTTCTTGTTTGTTGCACTCATAATAAACATAAAACATCCATCATGCAGGTTCCTTTGTTCAGATTCCACCCCTCATGACTTAGCTATGGCTCGATATGACTTCGACAATCCTATCTATCAAGCCGAAGAAGAGACTGACGAAGACTGTGACTTACCAGAAGAATTAGTCAGGTTACTGAAACAAGAGGAAAGGGTTATTCTACCTCATCAGGAGGAAGTTGAGACTATTAATCTGGGAACCGAGGATGTTAAACGAGAAGTAAGGATTGGGGCTGCTTTGGAAGACACTATTAGGAAAATATTGTTTGAGTTACTTCGAGAGTATGTGGACATCTTCGCCTGGTCTTACCAAGACATGCCCGGGCTTGACACTGACATTGTTTCACACAGACTGCCGCTTAAAGAGGGTTGTACTCCAGTCAAGCAGAAACTAAGAAGGACGAAACCAGATATGGCTGTCAAGATCAAGGAAGAGGTTCAGAAACAGTTAGACGCCGGATTTCTCGCTGTGACAAATTATCCTCCGTGGGTTGCTAATATTGTACCTGTACCTAAGAAGGATGGGAAGGTCAGGATGTGTGTTGATTACCGAGATTTGAACAGGGCGGGCCCGAAGGATGATTTCCCGCTTCCCCACATTGACGTGTTAGTAGACAATACTGCTCAATATTATGTGTTTTCCTTCATGGATGGCTTCTCTGGGTATAACCAAATCAAAATGGCCCCAGAGGACATGGAGAAGACTACGTTCATAACACCGTGGGGAACATTTTGCTACAAGGTAATGCCCTTTGGATTGAAGAATGCTGGGGCAACCTATCAGCGGGCAATGGTGACTCTCTTTCATGATATGATTCACAAGGAGATTGAAGTCTATGTTGATGACATGATTGCGAAGTCACAGACAGAGGAAGAACACTTGCTAAACCTCCAGAAGTTGTTTGAAAGGTTGAGGAAGTTCAGATTGAGATTGAATCCGAACAAGTGCACTTTCGGTGTGAGGTCTGGTAAATTGCTGGGATTCATTGTTAGTGAAAGAGGTATCGAGGTTGATCCTGCAAAAATAAGAGCCATACTGGAGATGCCTGAGCCAAGAACAGAGAAAGAGGTTCGTGGTTTCTTGGGGAGGTTGAATTACATTGCTAGGTTCATCTCTCATCTGACAGCCACGTGTGAACTAATTTTCAAGTTGTTAAGAAAGGATCAAGAGGTCAGGTGGAATGAAAATTGTCGAGAGGCATTTGAAAGGATAAAGACGTATTTGCAGGAACCTCCAGTCCTTATGCCACCGGTGTCCGGGAGACCGTTGATTATGTACCTTACGGTTCTTAAGAATTCGATGGGTTGTGTGCTCGGTCAACACGACGAGACAGGTAGGAAAGAGCACGCCATTTACTACCTGAGTATGAAGTTCACTGATTGCGAATCAAGATACTCTATGTTGGAAAAGACATGTTGTGCGCTCGCTTGGGCAGCCAAGCACTTGAGGCAGTATATGTTAAACCACACAACCTTGTTGATTTCGAAGATGGATCCGATTAAGTACGTATTTGAGAAGCAGGCACTTTCTGGAAGGATAGCCCGTTGGCAGATGGTTTTGACAGAATACGATATTCAGTATATTTCCCAGAAGGCCATTAAGGGAAGTGTTATGTCAGAATACCTTGCTAAACAGCCGGTCGAGGATTATCAGCCAATGAAGTTTGAGTTTCCAGACGAGCATGTTATGTTTCTAAAAATGAAAGATTGTGAAGAGCCTCTGCCTGATGAAGGACCCGAGATTGGGTCTCAATGGAAGATGATTTTTGATGGGGCTGTCAACTCATATGGTAATGGAATTGGGGCAATCATTACAACCCCAAAGGGTTCTCATATACCTTTCACTGCCCGGTTAGCATTCATGTGTACCAACAACGAGGCGGAGTATGAAGCATGCATCATGGGGTTAGAAGAAGCAATTGATTTGAGAATTAAGAACCTCGATGTCTATGGTGATTCCGCGTTGGTAGTTAATCAGATTACAGGAGAATGGGAGACTCGTCAGGCGAATTTGGTGCCATATAACAACTATACCAGAAGGTTGTTACCTTTCTTTGACAGGGTGGATTTTCATCATGTGCCCCGAGCTGAGAATCAGATGGCCGATGCGTTAGCGACATTAGCATCCATGTATAAGGTGAACCGTTGGAATGAAACACCTTCGATTAGAATCATGCGTCTGGATAGACCAGCTTTTGTGTTTGCAATTGAAGATGTGTCTGATGGAAAACTGTGGTATTATGATATTAAGGTTTTCCTAAAGAGACAAGAGTATCCAGAGGGTGCCTCCACCAAGGATAAGAAGACTCTGAGGAGGTTGGCAGGAAACTTCTTTCTGAACAAGGATGATGTGTTATATAAGAGGAACTTCGATATGGTCTTGCTACGTTGTGTTAATGAACACGAGGCAGGTTTGTGGATGGAGGAAGTTCACGAGGGCTCTTTTGGTACTCATTCCAGTGGACACGCCATGGCTAGAAAGTTGTTGAGGGCAGGATATTACTGGATGACTATGGAGTCTGATTGTTTCAAGTACGCCCGAAAGTGCCATAAATGCCAGATTTATGCAGATAAGATGCATGTACCGCCTACGCCTCTAAATGTGTTGTCATCTCCTTGGCCTTTTACAATGTGGGGCATAGATATGATTGGAAAGATTGAGCCCACTGCTTCCAATGGGCATCGTTTCATTTTGGTTGCCATTGACTATTTCACAAAGTGGGTGGAAGCAGCCTCGTACCCCAACGTCACCAAGCAAGTGGTAGCCCGGTTTATAAAGAAGGATATCATCTGTCGTTATGGGGTCCCGGAGATAATCATTACTGATAATGGCTCGAATTTGAACAACAAGATGATGAAGGAACTATGTCAGATTTTAAGATCGAGCATCATAGTTCCTCTCCATATCGTCCGAAGATGAATGGGGCTGTTGAGGCAGCAAATAAGAATATCAAGAAGATTGTGCAGAAAATGGTGGTAACATATAAAGACTGGCATGAGATGCTACCTTATGCCCTACATGGTTACCGTACTTCGGTGCGTACGTCAACTGGGGCAACCCCTTTCTCATTGGTGTATGGTATAGAAGCAGTTTTACCCTTAGAGGTCGAGATTTTTCCTTTGAGAGTTCTGGCAGATGTGAAGCTTGATGAAGCTGAGTGGGTGCGTTCCAGATTGGATCAGTTAAACCTTATTGAAGAAAAGAGATTGGCAGCCATCGCACATGGTCGGTTGTATCAGAGCAGGATGAAGCACGCCTTTTACCAGAAAGTGCGTCCTCGGAGTTTTCAGACAGGTGAATTGGTTTTGGAAAGGATCATTCCTCCTCAGACAGATCACAGGGGCAAATGGACTCCAAACTACGAGGGGCCATATGTAGTGAGAAAGGTTTTTTCTGGTGGAGCCTTACTACTTTCAACTATGGATGGCGAAGATTTTACATTCCCTGTGAATGCCGACGTAGTCAAAAAATACTTCGCATAAAAGAGACCCGCTGGACATAAAAAGAAAGTCCAGGCAAAAAAGGGGCATCCTGGCGAACCATAAAAAGGAAAAGGTTCGGGCAAAAGTTAGGGATAAAATGTAAAAAGAAACGTGTAAACCCGCAAAGTTGAAAACCTGAAAAGGCGAGTTTGGCAAAAATGGGTATCCCGATGGATTGAAAACCCGAAAAGGGCGATCCAGGCAAAAGTTAGGGATCTATAAGCGAAAGGCTATGGTCTGCGTTCGATCTGTGAGCACTTTCAATACCTGGAAATTCTGAAAGAAAGGAATCAGTACAGTTGGTCTCTTCAAAGGTCAAGACATTTGTGGATAAGCAAGACATATGGGTCATAGCTGAGTCGAATCATGGTGGATATCTGTTCCCACATTACCGACATGTGTATTTTCTTTTTGGTTTTGCGCAATTACCTCTTTTTAGGAATTGCTTCCTATTGTAAATGCCTATTTACAGGCCACTTTTCTCAATAAAATATTCATTTCACTCAAAGAGCTTTACGTTGTTTGTTTTACTTTTACTGTTTTGTTTGCAAAAAACGTCCGATATTTTTGATAAACATTGCATATAAAACTTCGAGCTTTGCAGAGCATAACGAAAAGCAGTAGAAATTACTTAGGCATTAACGGTGATAGTCAGGTTGTGGCATATTCTTTTGTTGTTATTTGACTTGCAGGGCAACAGGATTGTATTTCCCCAGCAGTTTGCTTTCCCCAGCATTAAGATTGCACTATCCTCAGCAGAGCAGACCTTCCCCAGCAGGAGACCTAGAAAGTATTTTCTCTGAATCAAGACGTTATCTCCCCACAGAATCAGGTTTTTCACTTCCCCCATCCAGTTAGGAAGCGTGCTTTCACCGACAATGTCATATTCTAGTCCCCAGCAAGGTGGGAGTAAAGTCATTCTCCCCACCAGCAGGCTAAGTTCAGCAGTATCCCCAAGCAGGATGGTATTATGGACTGTTTTCCCCAAGCAGGATGGTATTATGGGCTGGCATCCCCCAACAGGTTCTGAGCCCAATTGGATATTAGCAATCTTCAGTAACAGACTTCCGGTTCTGTTATTGGCGTTCATTCTCAACTCCCCCAGTAGAGGAGATATCTCAGGTTTAGGATGTTACCTTCAGTGAAGGACAGGTGTAGCCCCCGGTAGTTCTTTCGGGATCTCATCCCCACCAGAAGTTATTGACCCAAAGAGTCGATCAGTATGATCCTTCTCAGCAGAGTTCCTGGATTCAGAGGACAATTTATTTTTGTCATCCCCAGCTGAATTGGTCTTTTCTCTCCATGCATTTATTTTGCTGGAGGGACCCCTTTTGCATATCATAAGCATTGGCATTGCATCCTCAAAACGCGTAGCATTTCCACTTTGTGTGGAGCATTACGGCAAAATTCAAACATTTGCATTCGAAGCATAAGCCAGGTTTGATGCTTTCCTTGCCAGTTCTCTTTCCCAGCAGAGATGGCATAACTCAGGAGATTCTGGAGGGATGCGTTCCTCATACTTGTGCTCCCTGGCAGAATCTCTTATTTAGACTTCTCCTTTCCCCGGCAGAGTCATCTTATATGTGGATCGTGAGTCCGTTAGAAGTTTGCCTTTGTTTGGCCTTTCTCTTTTGTGAAATCCAGTTCTCGCCTGGTAGTCAGTTCTCGCCTGACATATTTTGTTTGCCATTTTCCCTTTCTCAGTAGGGTGGTCTAAATCAGAAGTTTTGTTTCACGGCGAAGTCCACTTTATATTGGTTATCCTTTGCGGATACAATTGAGGTTGTATTCGTTTTGTGGGTGCGATTGAGGTCGTATTCATATTTTCTTTGTGGGTAGAGTGATTGAGGTCAGTCTTCCTTTGCGGGTGCAATTGAGGTTGTATTCGTTTTGTGGGTGCGATTGAGGTCGTATTCATATTTTCTTTATGGGTAGAGTGATTGAGGTAAGTCTTCCTTTGAGGGTACAATTGAGGTTGTATTCGTTTTGTGGGTGTGATTGAGGTCGTATTCATATTTTCTTTGTGGGTAGAATGATTGAGGTCAGTCTTCCTTTGAGGGTACAATTGAGGTTGTATTCGTTTTGTGGGTGCGATTGAGGTCGTATTCATATTTTCTTTGTGGGTAGAGTGATTGAGGTCAGTCTTCCTTTGAGGGTACAATTGAGGTTGTATTCGTTTTGTGAGTGCGATTGAGGTCATATTCATATTTTATTTGTGGGTAGAGTGATTGAGGTCAGTCTTTCTTTGCGGGTACAATTGAGGTTGTATTCGTTTCGTGGGTGCGATTGAGGTCGTATTCGTGTTGTCTTTGCGGGTAGGGTGATTGAGGTCAGTCTTCCTTTGAGGGTACAATTGAGGTTGTATTCGTTTTGTGGGTGCGATTGAGGTCGTATTCGTGTTTTCTTTATGGGTAGAGTGATTGAGGTCGGTCTTCCTTTGCGGGTATAATTGAGGTTGTATTCGTTTTGTGGGTGCGATTGAGGTCGTATTCGTGTTTTCTTTATGGGTAGAGTGATTGAGGTCAGTCTTCCTTTGCGGGTATAATTGAGGTTGTATTCGTTTTGTGGGTGTGATTGAGGTCGTATTCGTATTTTCTTTGTGGGTAGAGTAATTGAGGTCACTCTTCCTTTGCGGGTACGATTGAGGTCGTATTCGTCTTATTTTTGTGGGAATGGTTGAGGTCATACTCCTTATTTTTTCAGCACGCTCCATTTCGTTATTCTCACCATTAGCAAATTTCCAGGGCTCTTTCGGTATTCAATCCCCGTGTATCCTGGAATGTCTGAGAGCCGTCGCTATCATACCTTCAGGACCAAGTTGATTGAATAGGGGCAGCTGTAGCACCCCAAAATTTGTCCTCCTTACTTTAGTACTAACTGGCTTATGTTTCTTCTAATTTTGCATTATCATGTGTGCATATCATTGGTTCTTAGCATGGGGTCAAGGTGCCTGAGGCAAGTTCAAGAGGAGAAGATGTTCTTCAAAGGGTCAAGCAAGAGTCCTTGTATTGTGGATCACTCTTCCCTAACCAGTGCAGAAATTAGGGTTTTGAGAATCTTGGATTTATTGCTCCAATGGGCAAGCTTCTTGGGTTTTTATCATCACCAAATGGCATATCTTATCTTTTTTGGAGAGGATACACATCATATTCAGAGGAATTTGGATTTGGAGACTGTGTTATTTCCTCCTAGACTGAGGGTACCAAGATTAGGGTTTGCTATAAAGTCAGTTTATTTCTGATTTTTTTGGGCAAGACTTGATTCCATGGTATTCCTTGGGTCCATAAGTATCTAGGAATGAAAGATTGTCCATCAGTTTGGTTCATGAGAAGTTCAATTGGCCAATGGATTGGGAATCAAGAGAATTGGGGAAAAGTCAACAGTGAGAGGGGAAGTCAACTGTGAAATTTTGAGGTTCTCTTCAAGGTTTCCAAAGTCTCACATCCTTATATGGTCTTCAAGAGTCAAATTTCATACCATTTATCAAGAATCAAGGGTTGGTACAAAAGTTGCTAAATATGGAAATGACCTATAATTTGAAAGTTTCCTTTTTGGGTAAGTTCTTACACTACATTCAACTTGAGTTTTCATCATCAAAGAAGCTTCAAATGAATTTTCCTCAAACATGAAAGTTGAAGATATTTTTCTCCCCTTTCCAACAAGTACTAGTGGGTCTCCATATCATTTGTGAAACTCAAGTTATGATCAAAGGAAGGCAAAGTGGTTTTTAGGGTTCCATTTTCACAAACTTTTGCATTTTGGGACATATGGACCTATAATTGATTCCTTTGTTTCAAGGCACATTCTAACATCAAAGAACATTCCTTAGGGATCATTGTGGGCCTTTGAATCAAGAAATTCCATGACTTATTCATTACTTATCTTTCATTATGCAAAATTACCAAATTATTGAAAACTCATGAACCAATACATCTCAAGGCCCAAATCAAATTCAGGTGTGATTAGCAATTGTTAAATAAGTGATCCATCATCAAGGGTTTGGATATACATGCATGGAGGAGGGTGTATTTCACATTATTCAAATTCCCAAAATTACCCAAAACTCATTAAGTGAGGGATTAACAAGGCCCAAGTGGTCATCAGTGGATTAACATAATCTATTTAAGCTAACTCATGCTAGGGTTAGAAGGAGAACACGTGAATTTGGAGGAGAACAAAGTTTGCAACCCTAAAGCTTTTCCTCATCAAATCTCACAATCCACAAGGGTTTCTCAAAAGATTCTTTCACAACTTTCATCCTTGGCATCTACAGAGTACAAATCACCCCTCGTTGGAAGCTAAAAGCAAGGATAAGGGATGCGTGATCTCAAGTTGGTGGTATTTTTCATGATCTTAAAACGCATATTTTTGACATGCATATTGATGTGTGATGTTCACTGATGATTCTGATATATTTATTTGTGAGATTGGACGTGTAGATTGGTTGTTTCGTGTGTTTAAAGTTTTGGGCCCAAACCTTGTTTCATGCGATTCTCTTTATGTGTGGATTATTTGTGATTTTTGATGACGTATTATTGATCCTTGTTGAAATTTGGTCAGAATGGTATATTTTTTTGCATGTTCTGGTAAAGTTTTGGTTGCAGGTGACCGGAGAGGATGACCGGAACCCTAGCTCCGGCGACCTGAGGCGTTTCAGTCCGGCGAAGGGTTTGAATGGGGAAGACGAAATCCCAGCCCTTCATTTTGTTGATCCAACGGTCCACGTAATGCCACGTTTTTTAATTTTGTTTTTATTTTACTTAGTTATGTGTGTGGTGTCCCATGGTTACTATCGTGTGCATTATATCCTGATCTCTCGTTTTAATTACTTTTTAAACATTTGATTTAATCTTGGACGTTGATATGATCATGTGGCTGACAATGTGCCAACAAATTAATGAAATCACGTGCTGCTCACGTGTGATTCCATGGTGTGCTGATCAGTTTGGTGTGTGCGTGTTCATTTCATTATGGTGTGCGTGTGAATCATGGCCTTTAATCTTGATGACTGTGCTGATATGTTGACCTATTGTGGTGCGCATGATTGATCTAGTGGTGGATATTGAATTGAAATGTTGACTGCATCCCATGTTCTTCATTGACTTCGCTGGTGGATTTGTTTGTGTTGGGCTCGCTAATTGCACCCCCTCCTTTCAGCCTATTCTCATTTTTAACGTGTCTGGCTTGCTGTTCATACCCCCCACTTGTTTTCAATTCATTTTATTTTATTTAATTGGCATTAATTCATTTTTAATGTTTAAAAATAGATAATTACATTAAAAAATCCCCAAAAAAATTCATGAATCATATTTATAATTTTATAAAATTTTCCCAAATTTTATATTTTATTTTTATTTTATTTTCATCCTCTGAATTAATTATTTGGTTTATTTTCTTTTGAATTTATTCCTTACATGCATACTTTAACTTGTTTATTTTATTTCTCATCATTCATAAAACCTTTTGAACTCATTCTTTTTGTATTGTTTCACCAACACATTGAATTACATTAAAATATTTTTCTCTCATTTTTAAAATCATTTCATATTGCATTTTAGTCCTTTTCTTTAGCATATTGAACCATATTTCTCATCTGAATTTGTATAATTGTTTGAGTGACCTATCTTGGGAATTTTGGCATGAATTTTGGACATGTTGTTTGCTTCTGGTTGAGATATGTTGATAATTAATTTGGTGATTTTAGAAGATGTTTTGCTAATTGTTTGATTGCTTTTATTTGAGGTCTTCTTGTATGCATATCTCTGATCATGTCTGGTTACCTGTTTGAAAAGGCACTTGTTCCATTGTTTTGGGATTGTGTCTTTGACTTCATAAACCATGTTTAGATTGTTATAGGTCACTTGATTGCCATTATATGTCATTTCCTGGATTTCATTTATCTCATTTCTTTTACGTATGCCTGTTTTGTACTAACCTTTTATGCAGAGGCTGAGGTAAGTTATTTGAGGGTGTGGATAGTTATTCGTGTCCACTCTCACTCTTTCTGTCTCTCATCTTTTCTTTTCTTTAGGCTTAGGTTGTCGTCAAATGTAGCTCAATTGGTAGTGGGAATGGAATGAACATGTACTTGAACCCCAGGGTACAGGGTTCGATTCCCACGGAAGGCAAAAACTCTACTAGTGAGGGGGGTAGAGAAGATCGTGAGGTGGCAGTGCCGGGATCGCCTTGCGAGGGGCCCGGGCTGTTACAAAAAAAGGCGCCTTTTTATTGTAATAGCCCGGGCCCCTCGCAAGGCGATCCCGGCACTGCCACCTCACGATCTTCTCTACCTCCCTCACTAGTAGAGTTTTTTCCTTTCGTGGGAATCGAACCCTGTACCCTGGGGTTCAAGTACATGTTCAATCCATTCCCACTACCGATTGAGCTAGTAGCTCAATTGGTAGTGGGAATGGATTGAACATGTACTTGAAGGCAAAACCTCTACTAGTGAGGGGGGTAGAGAAGATCGTGAGGTGGCAGTGCCGGGATCGCCTTACGAGGGGCCCGGGATGTTACATCAAACCTCACAAACCGTAGGTCACCCATGCATGATAACATTAGGAATCTTAGTTTCCCTTTAGAGTTTCCTTTGTGTCTTCTCGCTTCTCATCTCAAAACTTCTTGAAAACACTTAATAAGGATAAAGTGTATTGCGCACGAGCCTTAAGCGTGGGGAATGAGAAATGAGGGGCTTCCTCTCATCTTTCTAGAGTGCTTAGCGAGCGTCCTGTCTTGGGACGATTCGTTAAGTATTCGCCCATGTGCCCTAGACTTTGGTGCAATGCAAGTTATGAACTAACTCAAGTCACTTCTGTCTTAAAAAAATACAAACAAACTTCAAACCTTTTTGTCCTTCGGGATTGTCAAACTAAAGGCTATTTTCAAAAAGGGCACGTTACTTTCCGTCTGAGTCGCAAACAGGCATCGACCCTAACTGCCAGACGCGAACTTAACGTCGCTCATAAAAAACACAAAAAGAACTTGGTCCGAACTACGTTGACTCTGAATTTCCCATTGCACAAAGGGAGTACGTGGGCCTAGGACGTCGACGTCCTACCGAGTCTGTCTTTGTTTTCCCCTTCCTCATGTCAATACAGCCATAGATGTTAGGATAACTCACCCTTAGAATAGACAACAAGCGTGGATCCCATCGAGTACGATGGACGTGTGGGGTGCTAGCACCTTCCCTTCGCGTAACCGACTCCCGAACCCAGGCTATGGTTGCGATGACCATTCCTTTCCCTCTTCCTCAGTTTTATGCGGTGTTCCCTTTCCCCCTCTTGGGATAAATTTACACGGCTGGCGACTCTGTTTTCCGCGCCACTCTCGCGTTTGTACCTGGATGAAAATCCTGGGAGCGACACCAAGTTTCACCTATCCCTTTCTTACTTTTATCGAAACATTGAGGACAATGTTCGGTTTAAGTGTGGGAGGAGATATTTACTGTTTTTACTATTTCTATTTTGTTATTGCTTTCTAGTATAGTTTAGTCTGTTCTAAAAAAAAGTTTCACATGTGCTTGACGAGTCATTTTCTTTGGTTTGTCTATTTTTCCAAATTCTTGAGCCTTAACAAAAAAATTTTAAACAAAGAAAACAGCATTTATTCTAAAAATTTGGGCTATTAGGACAAGTAAGTATCATTTGCAAAGTCTTGGGAAAACTTTTTGAAAAATCGATATCGCTTTTACACCATAAGTTTCTCAAATATAGAAGCTTATCCGTTTTTTTTATACGGTGACCTTAAAATCTCACCCTTCATCACTTACCCTTAAGTAGTTTATTCTAGCAGTCAGCACCATCTTAGCCACCGCAAAGTGACAAACCGATGCAAATAGGTAAGATCCTACAAAAAAAAAAAGGAAAAACAAAAATTCAAAAAGATGCTAAAGTATCTTTAGAAAAATTTTGCAAGAAAAATTATCCAAAAAGAATAAAATTGCAAAAAAGTATCAAGCCATTGATATAAAAGGATCAAGATTACCACAGGTTATGTTCACCATGCGAGTGAAAGATAACGGGCTTAATGTGACTGCGCTTGAATGAAAAGGGGTAAGAAAGGAATGAGTAAAATAGGCCTAAGTATAACATCATGGTTTGGATTAGTTTGTATAGGAGAGAAACTTATGCCCGCAAATCGCGGAAAGTGTCATTACGATACCCTTGGTTCATGAGTTAGTACCTACTGACGTATCATTGATCAAACTTAAGTTCTTAGCCCAGATTTGATACTTATATGTCTGCTGTTTTTCTTCTTCTTATGAGAGTTTGCTTTCAGACAAGCAAAGGTTTAAGTGTGGGAGAATTTGATAACACCAAATCACACTGTATATTTGACTCCGATTGCACATGTTTTTAGTTGTTTATTTGTTATTTTCCCATGATATTATGGTATTTTGTTTTACTTTCAGATACATTGCCTGATTTGATCTTACAGTGCAGAAACAACGCAAAAAGAGGCTAAAACGAAGATTTCCTGTGCAAATTGTACGCTAGTCGTTTCACTCAGCGAACGCCAAAGAGGACGCCATTTGAGTTGTAGGTTTCGCCCACATTCCAACGGCCACAAAAGACGTTTTATTCCTCTTACACACTCGGCGGGCGAGGAACAGGGGTCGGCGGACGCGGGCAGTTGTAACTTGCAAACGTTCAGAAATGTTAAAGGTAGTTACATATGGAGGAAATTATGGTTTAGACGTTTTTCCATAACGTCGTGTGGCAGTTACAGCCTCATGATCGCTATAAATAGTCCTTGTATTTTCACTTTGTTTTCATCCAATCTTAGTTTCAACCTTAGGCATAAGGTTCATTCTGTAAAGCAATAATCCGTCATATCGAAGGGTTGTTGCACTATAGTTGTTAGTTGGATTTGAGCAATCATAGTTAGAAGTTATTTACATTTCCCGCAATTTACTTTCCAGTTCTGTATCAGATTCAGTCTCCGCTTTGGAGCAGGTTTCTTTTATAAATTGCATTTTATTATATTCCGCATTGCTTTTATATTAATTTACTTTCTTGCACTGCTTTATATCCGTTTATTTTGTGTCTCTGCCATTACCTTATTATTTTATTTGTCAGTGTGATCTGTGTCTTTTGGAACAGAACTTAAGCGTGACACTTGTGTTCACTCTCTCAAAATACACTCTCACACTTCGCACGTTTTTAAATATGTTTTACTTTGCAAATCAATTTATCTTTATGTTCTCAATTACTATGTCTAGCTAAATCCCTTGTGCTGGGATGTGAGGATCGTCGTTCCGGTGGTACTCCACATGTCATCTCTTTAGAAATACTTTAGGGGCTATTTTTTATTTTAATTAAACTCTTCTGAACTTCAATTGATCGGACATTAAGTAAATAAGACCGTGTTTTTGTTTGCGTAATGACTGTGACTAGATCGGGTAAGATCGAAAGCCGTCCAGAATTTTAAAAAGAGTTTGTTAGTTGTTAATTGATAAATACAGTGGAAGCACTTTATTTATTAACTAGGAAAGTTTTATATTATTAGAAAGAGGTTTTAAACTCTTTTCGGACGCGTTTATAGATTTAGGATCCGGTTGGCCGAGCATATGCCGGAAACCCTTTGGTATAAAATATTTTCAATCGAAAACACTTTTTAACTAAGTCTTAGAGATAATTACATAAAAAAGGACTTTATCACTTTAACGCAAGGAGCGACCAGTGCAGCGTGAGCTGCTGGTATAGATTAAAGGTTATGTCTGTTTCTGATCACGCTAACGCGGCGGATCCTTTTTAATTAACTCTTTTTCAAAGAAGAAAACATTGCCCCGTAAGTGTTACTATTTAGATGATAGGAGTATTGTTTGATTGATGTGAATTAAATTCCAGTATAGTTATTTTTATCTGATTTAATTTTATCTTCGTTCTGTGAAAGACTTGTACTCTGATTTCTTTTAGCCTTAGATAAACAACGTAACAATAGTAATCGATAGATTGACATTGGTCTCTGTGGGATCGATAAATATTTTTATATTACTCTGACGTAATCCGTATACTTGCGGATAGCACGCATCATCTACTGGGGTGGAAGAGTTTTATCTTTTGTATGATGCCCAAGAGGAGGCGGATGTCTTTAGGGATGAGAATCAACCCTAAAATGGTCTAAGGTTAGACTCTTTTGGAAATAATGCTCTAACAAAGGATGACTAAGTTATGTCTTATACCTTTAAGAAGTCATCAGGGCCCTTGTATAAAGCCCAAGAGAAGGCCTGAGAACTTCTAAGAATCCGAAGGGTCCTTGTACAACGCCCAAGAGGAGGCGGGGATGCTTGTAGGAAGCCCGTGGGTCCCAAACCAAAGAAAGTTCAAGAAATTCCATTCACCGAGAATAGATCATTTAGCGAACAATTTTGATTTGAAGAAATTCAAGAGATGTTATTCACCGAGAATAGATCACCTCTGGGGAGTAGAATTTCTTTGACAATTTCTAGGGTGACAGCCTGAGAAAAGGTTCATGAAGAATACTGCCTTTCTCTTTGTTCCATATTGTTTAACCCCAAGAGAAGGGAAGACTGTATCTGGAATCCTCTGGGGGATCTAGTTTTGACTGTATTTAAGAGCGACCAACATGGCCCTACCTAGTTATAGACGTAGTTGCCGGGGAAAACTTTAAATAGCTATACTAGTATATACACAGTTGATATATGACAAGTATATAAGAGGGTATGAAAGAAGACTAACCGTGTGCAGCTTTCCACAATACAGTTATACATATAA
The DNA here is from genome assembly GCA_022829125.1 of Lathyrus tuberosus. Lineage (NCBI taxonomy): Eukaryota > Viridiplantae > Streptophyta > Magnoliopsida > Fabales > Fabaceae > Lathyrus > Lathyrus tuberosus. The sequence goes on along the minus strand of JALAZF010000426.1, from coordinate 497,088 downwards.
AAGCAGATAAAGGAAAGCGGATAAACACTTACAGGTGAGCAAGCTTCCATGCTGTTTTGTTAGTTGTTCAACAAAGAAAGTTTAAATAACAACTGTATATTTGGATTCAAAATCAAAGGAGAAAGTATTTTGAACAGAGATTGGGGGTTTACAACTCATGGAGAGGCCCAAATTTTAACAATGATCGCACCGTTGTTTTGAATTTGTACAGGGACTTATACAAGTGACTGAGGCCCAAAAAGGTTTTTTGTACAAAGGGACGGGTCTTATACTCTTTCAAGAGGCCCAAAAGTGTTTTAAGAAAAGGAATGGGTATTATAGCTCAAGGAGAGGCCCAGTTGATTTTTAAAAAGGCGACGACCGCGCTGAACTTTTGAAAATGTACAGCGAGACTTATACAATGTGTGAGGCCCAAAATTGGTTATTTACAAAAGGGGTGGGACTTACACTCTATTAGAGGCCCAAAATATTTATTTAAAGAAAATAAATGGGACTTACAACACGAGGGTAAGCCCAAATGATTTTTTCATTCTGAAATGGCAATCGCGCCGAGTTTTTTTTAACGCAGAGGGACTTATACAATGTCTGAGGCCCAAAAAGATTTTGGTTAAAAAAGGGATTGGATCTTACACTCTATTAGAGGCCCAAAAGTGTTTAAAAAGTTGATGAGGGTGAAATCAATCAAAACCCTAATTTTGTTAAAAATGGAATTAATTTTGATTAAAAATTAATAAAAATCATTGAAAACATGTGAGAAATGAGTTGTGATCATGGATCAATGTTTCAAAAATCATGCTTTTATTCACAAAATGATTAAAAACCATTTAAGTTTGAAAAATCAAGAGAAAGAAAATTTTTAAAATGTTAAAAACAAATAAAAATTAATTCTTTGCAAAAAATATCAAATATATGAAATAAATAATATTTTTGGGAAATTTTTGTAAAATAAAACATTTTAACATTTTTGTGAATTATTAAAAAAAGAATCAACTCAAAATCATTAAAATTCATAGAGAAATTAATTTTTGAATCAATTAAATAAAATCACAAAATTCAAATATTCAAATATTTGAAAAAGGGCGCCAAGAACACCTTGGTTTTGCCCGCGTGCCCTGTTTTGCCCAGATTTGAATTTTCTCAACAATCTCACTGAATACTTGATGAAATCACACAATCCACATATCAATCTACTCGTTTTCAACTCACGATCATGTCTATGGTCTTTAATTTCATTTATTTTAAGCATGGAGTAAGAAATCAAAGAGAAATCTCAAGAACCCTAATTTCTGCATGAAGGTTGAGAAATTTGATACACGATTCATGCAAAGCAATTAATTGAGGGTAAACATTCTATGCATGATTATGAACATTTGGCAAAATTATTGTGCGAGGAAATATGCATGAATCATGAGATGACCAAGTTGAGGCTTACCTCTTGCAGCTGGTGATCGAGTTCTAGGTTGGAGGTGTTGCAGCTTGGTTCCAATGATGTGGACAGTGTAACACCCCCAATCTATACCCCCAAATAAATAAAACGATAAAATTTCATCAGAGTATAATTAAAACATTCACGGCATAGACCGAGGGGTCACATCAATTTGAAACAAAATACACATAAACCTGCTCATAAAGATATGCAACAATCAGGTAGCAATTAACAAAGGAACTTAGTTCCTACTACCCACAATTCAGATACAGAATACAAGCGGAAAATCTGTACTGAAATCTCATATATATATATATATATATATATATATATATATATATCATGAAAAGTTTGTCTGCCAAATACAATATCATACATGTACAATCCAAAAGATACATATACATAATACAAAATAATCACACTCGATCACCCCGACTACCCGGTGCTACATATCAGAGTCGGCCGACAAAAGAATGAAGACCTAAGCTTCACAAAAAGACCTCCAGCAATCTAATCTGCAATGCCTCATAGAGCATTTAAAACAGCAGAAGGGTGAGAAACACAATCATAATACAATTGCATATAATTATATAATAACACACGATTACACAAACATAATATTCTCACCACACTATACGCCATAAATCAAGTACAAACCAACACAAAGAATTTTCTCACATATCGGTCACAAAAGCATATCAATCGTACACAATTCAATTATCACCAACACGTGTATTCATATATCAACTCATCACTTTCATCCACAATTCCACACATAATCAAACCATTCATGAGTTATGCAAATACAAGAGACCGACACAACGACTCTATACAATGCACATGTGGTACCGACATTCATCATCTCAACACCAGTTCACTCAGGAACTATTGGAACCATCGCTCGTTACATAATGTAACTCCCCGTTGGGCATACGATGTTCCCCGTCGCTCACACCCCACATGGGCACACGACGTTTATGGATCGCTCACACCCCACACGGGCACACGACCCGGTCGCTCACACCCCACACGGGTAAACGATCGTCTATAATCATCGCTCACACCCCACACGGGCACACGACATTATAACGGATTCCCTCTGGAATCAATTCGTCGCTCACACCCCACACGGGCACACGACATCACAAGAATGCATATCATGATGCTCAGCATACAATGACTCATGGCATTCAAATGCACACATATACACATTCCATAATCATGCATATATCATCAAATACCACACATTACATTTTCTTGACCTTAGGCCACAAATCATTCATCACAACGTATATCACGTGCATATTCATTTCACAACAGCACACAAGTCATACAATTCATATCACAAGCATGTTGCATAATAACACGTCAAATGCACATCATTAAAACGGTAAAAGTCAACAAACCACACATTCCAAATTCCTGACATAATTAAATCGGACAACAATCTCAAAACCATTTTAATAAGCAAGAACAACTCAAAAGCTTTCTAAAGCACCCAACCGCGCCCCAATCCGACTTACGGATCAAAAGTTATGAAGAAAACAAAATTGCACAAACAGCCATGTTCGCTGGGCGAACCCTCTAGCGAGCATTCGCTTCCACCTTCGCTAGGCGAATGTCCAGCGAACCCACTATCAGATAAAAACATTGGCGAACCAAGGCAGCAACGACCAGAACCAAAAAGATACAAAGTTCGCTAGGCAAACAACGTTAGCGAACACTCGCTGACCTTCGCTAACTGGTTCGCTAGGCGAACCCGCGAAAACTCATTCGCTACTGCTTCGCCCCAGGTTCGCTAGGTGAACCAAGGAAAACCCAAAATTTCTGCAGCGCTGTTTGAAGTTCAAAAACCATATTTTTCACCCAAAAACTCTTCCAAACCAAAACAATGAAATCAGAACATAATCTAATCATGGTAACAAGTATTCTACCGCATTTACACAGATTTCCAACCGCGAAAACATCGATTTCTATCGTTTATCACATTTCGACCTATATCTAAAAACCAATAAAACTCCCACACAAACATACATAATTGTAGCGAGCGATTTTGGATGCGGTTCTTAAGCGCTGGTCGCTCTCTGCGGTTGAGCTTAAAACTACAGGTCGATTCATTTTTTATCCTATTGTGAGCTGAATAAGGAAGGGAAATAGATGTCTCCAATTAACCCTGCTTGCATACTGAGTTTAAACAGTGGTTTGTTAGGTTACGGATGATATCAATGTGGGGGGGCCTTTGTACTGGTTATTTGTATTTTCGCCAATACTGTTCTCTTTCTTTTTACCTGGGCAGAAGGTTTCTGGCGGGGAATAAGGATTAGGATGTTAGGACTGATGCTTTTGAAATACTGCTTTTAATTGATGGAGATATGGGATTTGGGTTTTTTGTTGATTGCGCTCGCTAAGATCTTTTCTTTCGATCTTATGCCTACGTATTCCCGTTTACCGAAACAGGGAAATCAGAGCGTTCGTAGTTCCTCCTATTCTATGGGAGGAAATGGGTATTTTGGTGTCTTGTTCAAAGCCCAAGACGTGAAGCGAAAGGTGATTTGTATCTTGTTCAAAGCCCAAGATGTGAAGCTAAAAGGTCTATTTGTGTCTTGTTCAAAGCCCAAGACGTGAAGCTGAAAGACCTCGGCTTTAGAGAGAATTTGTCATCTCTAAAGAGGGGAGAAGGAGAATTACTTTAACTGGGATACGCGGATCCGAGCAATGCCATAATTTCCGAAGAAAGGGTTTTAACCTGAAGGAGAAGACTTTAACTCAGTGTAGAGCAATGCCATCTTTCCTTAGGAATTTCTCATGCTAAAAGAGGGACAGTGGCATGGATGTAGCTGATCCAGAGGCTTGCCGCTTACAGCGATTAGATAAAGGTAAAGAAGTTGTTTATGTTTGTGTACTGTGAACGAGGCACAGCTTTGATGCTAAAAGGTCGATTGGATCAACCAGTGGTTTTCTTATACAAAGCCTAAGAGAAGGCTAATTTCCGCTAGGAAAATCATTATACAAAGCCTAAGAGGAGGCTATTTTGTGTCTCGTACAAAGCCCGAGAGAGAGGCTAAAAGTTTTTGACCCAGTGGGGCATATCTTTATACAAAGCCTAAGAGGAGGCTAGCAAAGAGTTGACTCAGTTGGAGAATCTTTTATACTCAGTAAGAGAGTGTTTTTGTATCTCGTACAAAGCCCGAGAGAGAGGCGAAAAGGTTGTTTTGAATCCACTGGGGAGAATTTTGGTATCTCGTACAAAGCCCGAGATGGAGGCTATTGTAACTGTTTCAGTTGAGTGACCGATCCAATATACTGATTTAAAAGAGAAAATCAGTTCTTATATGAGTAACACTGTACACAGGGATTTAATTTGAGGATCAGGGATATTTCCTTCTCTTTGAGGAAACGGGAAATCCAAAGGGTATCGAGACTATCCGAGTCTGCGGGTTTCCTTCCTATTTAACGAAGGGTGCTTGAGAATGTCTTTGAGACTCAAGGAAGTTAGACTGTCCGTGTCTAGAGTTTTATCTTTCGTACTATGCTTTGAGAAACAGTAGTAGACTCTATGAAAGGACTGTTCTATGAGGATGACTAGGTTCTGTTCCTATACCTCTAGGAGGTCGTCGGGACAATTTGTACAAAGCCCAAGAGGAGGCTGGAAGCTTTTAAGAAGCCGACGGGTCCTTGTACGAAGCCCAAGAGGAGGCTATCATTCCCGAAGGAAGAGATCATTATACGAAGCCTAAGAGGAGGCTATGAATACTTCTAAGAAGCCGTAGGGTCCTTGAATAATGCCCAAGAGGAGGCCGATGCTTTTAAGAAGCCCGTGGGTCTATCATCTCCTTTCCATTAGGAGAGATAACTCTTTTAAAGATGAAAACCACTGGTAAACGTGCGAGGTTTACTATCCAACGACTTTTAACTTTTAAAGAGGGTCCCTTAGTTAAGGTCCAAGATTATGACCGTAGTGGGTACCCAAACCCCGAGACATTCAAGGCAAGCTATCCACAAGGAATAGATCAAGTCAGGAAAGTTCGAGAAGTGGGAAGAAACTCAAAGATGCCATTCACGGAGAATACATTCATCTTGGGGAGTAGAGCTTCTTTACGATTCCTAAGGAGGATAGCCGAAGAGAAGACTGTATCTGGTGCTCCTATTGGGGATCTAGGCGTCTATTTCTACGAATAAGTGAAACGGCGTCACCTAGTTCTAGACGTAGTTGCCGGGGAAACTTGAAATATCTATACTATTATTACACAGTAGATATGAGTTTATGAAAGGAGACTTACAGTGAGCAGCCCCACAATACAGTTTATAATATGAAAGCAGTAAACGAAAGCGATAACCACTTACTCGGTTGTAGTGCTTCCATGCTGTTTGGTTAGTTGTTCAACAAAGAAAGATTAAAAACAACAGTATATTCAAAATCAAAGGAGAAAGTGCTTTGAAAAAGAAATATTTGGGGCTTACAACTCAAGGAGAGGCCCAGGGTTTTATCAGTGAGCGCACTGTTTGACTTTGTACAGTGGGACTTATACAAGTGACTGGGGCCCAAAAAGGTTTTCTGTACAAAGGGATGGGTCTTACACTCTCTCAAGAGGCCCAAAAAGGTTTAAAGAAAAAGAGTGGGGCTTATAACACGAGGGTAGGCCCAATTGATTTTTCGTTTAAAAATGGCGATCGCGCCGAGGTTTTCTTTTAACGCAGAGGGACTTATACAATAAGTGAGGCCCAAAATGTTTTGGTTAAAAGGGGGATTGGGTCTTACACTCTATTAGAGGCCCAAAGTGTTTTAAATAAAAAGAAATAGGTCTTACTACTCGAGGGTAGGCCCAGATGGTTTTTATTTTTAAACGGGCGACGATCGCGCCGTTTACTTGTACAGAGGGACTTATACAGTGAGTGAGGCCCAAAAAGTTTTTGTACAAGGGGGGATGGGTCTTACACTCTCTCAAGAGGCCCAAAAAGTTTTGAAGAAAAATAAATGGGTCTTACTACTCGAGGGTAGGCCCAGATGATTTTTGAAAAGGCGACGATCGCGCCGTTTATTTTTTGACGGTATCGGGACTTATACAATAAGTGAGGCCCAAAGATGATTTGGTAAAAAAAAGGATTGGGTCTTACACTCTAATAGAGGCCCAAAGTGTTTTGAAAATGATTTATGAGGGTTGAATTAATCCAAAACCCTAATTTGTTTTCAAAATGTATTTAATTGAATAAAAATTCAATTAAAATGATCAAAAATTGTTTAACACATGGAAAACAAATTGTGATCTTGGATTAATGCTTCAAAAATTAAGTATTGACCTACAAAATAATTAGAAAGCATTAAAAGTTGCAAAATCAATGTAGAAAAAATATTTAAAATGCCAAAAACAATCAAAATATTAATTCTTTACAAAAATATCAATTATATTAAATAAATAATATTTTTGGGATTTTTTGATAAAATAAAATATTTTAACATTTTTGTGAATTATTAAAAAAAGAATCAACTCAAAATCATTAAAACTCAGAGAGAAATTAATTTTTGAATCAATTAAACAAAATCACAAAATTCAAATATTTGAATTTGAAAAAAAGGCGCCAAGAACAAGCTGAAGAACACGCGCGTGTTCTTGGTTTCTCAGATTTGCGTTTTCTATCCAATCTCCATGAATACGTAATCATATCATGCAATCCACATATCATTATGCTCGCCTCAACCTCACGATCATGTCTATGTACTTTAATTTCATTTAAATTAAACATATAACAAGAAATCAAGAAAAATCCTCAAGAACCCTAATTTCTGCATGAAGGCTAGGATTTTTGATACACGATTCAAACAATGCAATTAATTGAGGGAAAACATTCCATGCATGATTATGAACATATGGCCAAATTATTGTGCGAGGAAATATGCATAGATTGATAGATGACCAAGTATGTGCTTACCTCTAAGCCGTGACAGCAAGTGCAATGTGATTTTTGACTTGGAGGTGTTACATATGAGTGGTGATGATCTGAACAGCTTCCCTACACCCTATGGATTGTGTTTGGATGGTTAGACTTGATTGAAATTGGCTGGATCATTTTGTGGTACCTCAGCTGCACCTTGTTTGAAAATTTGAGCAACCAGCTGGTGATTTCATGAAATTGATGTTTCAGAAGTTATGTGAGTGTTTGATCAGCTCATATGTGATGTATGTGAGGTGTGTGAGTGATTGGTTTGTGCAGAATTGCTCTCAAACTCAAAACCCGATAGCTACATTGCTAAAAAAGGCATTTTTGCCAAGAGAACGAGATTTTAAGGAAAGCATCTGTTAGATGGCTTTGGTGTACTTAAACTGGCTACAATTGAGCTTTATTTATAGTAGAGCAAGTTTGTTTTGCAAGGAATAGTGCATGGCGGCTGGTAAGTAGGTTTGGCCAATGTTGGCAAATGAGAATCCAAGTCTCCTCTAGCCATTGACTAGAGGTTAGGGCACAGAGCTTTGGTCCCCTTGGTCTTGGATAAGTCTTGACTGATTTCAGATAAGAATGGCTCAGTCCATGCCACCTTGATGGTTCCATTGAATGCCTCATTCCAAATTTGAAGTCTTGTCCCTATTTTGGCAACTCTAGGTTCAACATGCTATTCCTTGTTCCTTGGACCTTGGAGGCTTGGCTCAGTGATTGTCCCCTTTGGATTCAATCCTCTGAGGTGTCCAAGTGGATAGGAACTATTGAAATTGGCTTATTTTGGCAAATCGAGCCAAAATGCAAATTCTGCCTTGCTTTGACAGATTTCAGCAAGGCAACTTGGCAATGTTGTATCTCATGATGTAGGTTGAATTTGGCAATGTTCTTGGCCATTTTGGAAAGCTCTTACATGATACAACAACTGTTTGAACAAGTTTGGTTTTGATCTCTTTTGATTCCAAGTGAAAAATCCCCCTACATTTGGCAAAAAGTGAGGCAAAATCTGACTTAGTGAAAATTTCACTAAGTGTTGGAAAAAGTGACATTTTCACTTTTCAGCCACTTTGATCACTCCATAACTCAAAATCCTTAATGAATTGGAATGACTTGTAGTTGAAGTTTTTGTAGGTGATAATGAGGGCTACAAATTCATCTTTGGATGAGAAAAAATGGCCTTGTGGTTTAGGAGTTATGGTCCTCCAAAGTTGGTACCTTTGCCACTTTATTTTTAACTTAGAAAAATTTCTAAGTTTTATGGTTACCCCTTTTACAAGTTATCTCACTTTTCTTGATTTTTCTTGATGAATGATGATTCAAATCATACATTAACATCATTTTAGGGTTAAAAATCCATTTTGGTGAAAAATTTCAAAAAGTCAAAGTTGACTTTTGTGCACAGTTGACTTTTTATCAGATGAATTCCAAATTGTGCAATTCTTCAGGAAATCATGTCCTTGACCTAAATCAAACTTGATGGACATGTTCTATGGGTGTCATAGGGTATATTAAATCATGTATTAGGGTTTGGGAGCATGTCTTGGTCAAAAGTCAAAGTTACAGTTGACTTTTCTCTTAAAACCCTAATTGTGGTGCAGATGAAATTGAGACTTGTTGCTCAAACTTCTTGGATCAATCCATTGTTCCAAATGGATCAATATGGTGTATTATAGACCCTCAAATCATCTCTTGAGGTCTTGGCTCATGGTTAGTCCCAAAAGTCAACTTAGGGGTGAATTAGGTCAAGAAACCCTAATTCCTGATTTTTGATGAATGCATCCCCTGAGGCAAAATTGACTTGATGCATGGGTTCATGAGGTTCCATGAAGCATATTAGGTTATGTTTTGGATCATTGCTTTATGCCCAGATGAAAATTTCCATCTGGAGACCCTGGTCGACCAAAACCCTAATTTGGTGACACTGTCGATCTTGAGACTTGATCCACCTAGAAGGGAGCAGCCTTGTGCTTAATCCTTGAAGTGGGAGTCCTTTTTGATCCATTGTGGATGTTTGAGAGATTAGACAAGTTGAAGATCATGTCATTTCTTGATTGATCCTTTGCCTAAGCACTCAGAGAGGGCTTGAAACCCTAATTTTGATTGTATTGGATGCTCACCCATCTTTGGGGAGACTGGTGAAGCATGATGGTTCATCCATATTGTGATGATGATTTTCACAATGATGGGAAATCTAAGTGGTCAAAATTTGGGGTATTACAGATGCCCCTATTTAATCTTCTTGGACCCGAAGGTATGAATGACGAAGGGATTCGGGCATTCGGGGTGCAAGAGGATTAAATATCGGAATATCCAAAATTTTGATGGTGGTTATGAATGGTAGCTTACGCATTCATCTTCTTTAGCTAAGCGATGATGCTTAGAAAAGGTAAGTTTCCCCTCGATCCTGGTTTCCTACCAAGGAACTGGTCTTAGTTTCTGATTTAAACTTCCCCTCGATCCTGGTTTCCTACCAAGAACTGGTCTTAGTTTCTGATTTAAACTTCCCCTCGATCCTGGTTTCCTACCAAGAATTGGTCTTAGTTTCTGATTTAAACTTCCCCTCGATCCTGGTTTCCTACCAAGAACTGGTCTTAGTTTCTTTTGTCAATAAACTTTCTTGACAAGGGACGCTATTCATAGCGGCTTTCCTCAAACTTCTCGCCGAATTTTCCTGGGGAGATGCCATTTGAGTGGAAAAAGTTTCGATGTCAGACTTGCTGGGGAACCCAGTCATCTGAGTTGTAGAGTTGTACAAACTTCTCTGTTGGAGACGCCATTTATTTCTACTGAGGAAAGCGAGTCTCTTGAGAGACTGTTTTCGTTTGGGATCTTTCATCATACTTTTATTGGGATCTTCCCGGAGAAACGCCATATGATGGGGTCCAATTTTGAGGTACCGATGACCTTCTCATCTGTGGTTTTTCGGAGGAAAAGTGGCGTGCTGCCGAATCTCTGATCACGAGGCTTTCTCTGTGGATTTTCCTTAATCCGGGAAAGCAAGGATATCATCTTCAATAGCGAAGAGTGACATCTGTTGAAGGTTCTCTGATCTTTCAGAGGTGCAAGTTATCAAAGTGGCCAAGTGCCGACTCTGATCTAAAGATTCACTGGTGGCGAGATTGTGCAGACGCAACACTTCCTGACGAGGAAAGAACTGACAAACTCGATTGAGAAAACTGTTTATCACTAGGGGACAAGACCGACTCAAGTGATAGTGATGCAATATGAAATGCGAACGCAAATAAAATGCATGAAGTATGTATGTATATGCTGACAAAACAGACGCGACATACAGACTAATGGATGAACACAATTGGATACTCGGCCATCGCGGGGCGAAGAAGCACCGTTGATTCAAAATAGCAATTCCACCTTGCTTAAGAGAGATAGTCCCGTTGGGAGCTATGTTGATCGGGCTTAGGAGATGAGAACTCGGCCGAGGCGTGTCAGACAAAACAAGGTCTCTGACACAGTTGATCCCTTCATTCAGGCATACTGGCTTAGAAGGAGTACTTTGATTCTGCACTTTGAAGTCCGCTTACTTCGGAAGAAGCGATCGATGTTCTTCTGATGTTCAACAGTCAAAAGAAATGCCATCTTTATTTCAAAAGCAGAAAAAGTTTTAACAAGTAAATTCATTTTTGTTTTATTTCAAGAATCGTTGATTAAGTTTAAACAACGTCATTCTGTAAAGCTAAAACAAGTAAAGAATTACAAACAAAAGCACAAGGGCTCAAATTTTATTAATAAGATGGAGATCAGCCAAACGCGTGATTCCAAAGAGTATATACAAAGTTAGAAAATGGTAATTTACAGGGAAAAGGGCTACATTGAAACATGACGACCACTATCCTTCTACCAACTTTGAATTCGGGACATCCTGAGCTTCTGTCGAAGATGACCTTTGACTGGAGATTTCCTCCGATAGATGATGTAACTACTGTTGAGGGACTTGCCTCTGTTGAACATAGTTACTTGCCATTATCCCTAACTTTTGCCTGGATTGTACTATGAGATTTCCAATCCATCGGGATGATTCTTTTTTTCATATCTCTAACTTTTGCCTGGACCGCCCTTTCGGGTTTTCAATCCACCGAGACGTTTTTTTTTTTTAGTTTTAGGCGAAGTATTTCTTGACTACATCAACATTCTTGGGGTAGGAAAATTCCTCTCCGTCCATGGTTGCAAGTCTCAAGGCGCCGCCTGAGAAAGCTTTCGTGACCACATAGGGGCCATCATAATTTGGGGTCCATTTGCCCCGAGAGTCAGTGAGAAATGATTGTATCTTCTTGAGCACGAGGTCTCCTTTCCTGAAGACACGAGGCCTAACCTTTTTGTCGAACGCCCTCTTCATTCTTTGTTGATACAACTGACCGTGGCATAGTGTCGTGATTCGCTTCTCTTCGATCAGGTTCAGTTCGTCGTGTCGACTTTGACACCATTCAGCTTCGGTGAGCTTAGCTTCCATCAATACCCTGATTGACGGGATCTCTACTTCTATGGGAAGCACTGCCTCCATGCCATATACTAGAGAGAAAGGGGTAGCCCCTGTTGAAGTGCCGACAGATGTGCGATAACCATGTTCTTGTTAGCCGCTTCTACCGCTCCGTTCATCTTGGGTCGGTAGGGAGATGAGTTATGGTGTTCGATCTTGAACTCTGCACACAACTCCTTCATCATCTTATTGTTCAAGTTAGATCCATTATCAGTAATGATCTCGCTTGGAACACCATAACGGCAGATGATATTGTTTTTGATAAATCGGACCACCACTTGTCGGGTTACATTGGCGAATGACGTTGCTTCGACCCACTTGGTGAAATAGTCAATGGCTACCAGGATGAACCGATGTCCGTTTGAAGCCTTGGGCTCAATCATGCCAATCATGTCGATTCCCCGTATGGAAAATGGCCACGGGGAAGAAAGAACTTTGAGATGTGATGGCGGTACATGAATTTTGTCGGAGTATATCTGACACTTGTGACACCTCCTCATGTACTTGTAGCAGTCGGATTCCATGGTCAACCAATAGTACCCGGCCCTGAGAATTTTTCTCGCCATTGTGTGTCCGTTGGCATGAGTGCCAAAGGATCCTTCATTAATTTCTTTCATGAGCACGTCTGCTTCTGGTCTGTCGACGCATCGGAGCAAGACCATGTCAAAATTTCCCTTATAAAGAGTGTCACCGCTCAGGAAGAAGTTTCCAGCCAATCTTCTGAGGGTTTTCCTGTCTTTTCTGAGTGCCCCAGATGGGTACTCTTGTTTCTGAAGGAAGCATTTGATATCGTGATACCAAGGTCTGTCGTCTATGACTGCTTCAATCGTGAAGATGTAAGCGGGCCGTTCAAGGCGCATTATGTCGATCTTAGGTATGTCATTCCATCGACCTACACTAATCATGGAAGAGAGAGTGGCTAATGCATCAGCCATGTGATTCTCATCACGAGGGATGTGATGAAAGTCGACTCTGTTGAAGAAGGGTAACAACCTTCTTGCATAATCTTTGTAAGGAATCAATCCTGATTGGTATGTGTTCCAATCTCCTTTTATCTGGTTAATAACCAGGGCTGAGTCGCCGTATATGTCCAAGTTTTTGATCCTTAAATCAATCGCTTCTTCGAGACCCATAATACATGCTTCGTATTCGGCCTCGTTGTTCGTACATTTGAACGTAAGTCTGGCAGTGAAAGGAATGTGGGAACCCTGAGGGGTAACAATGATTGCCCCAATTCCGTTTCCATAATGATTAACTGCTCCGTCAAAGATGAGTCCCCACTGGGAACCTGGTTCTGGCCCTTCACCGGGTAGCGGTTCATCGCAATCTTTCATTTTTAGATACATGACATCTTCGTCTGGGAAGTCAAACCCGATTGATTCTTGATTGTCAATCGGTTGATGAGCCAAATGATCGGCTAAAATACTTCCCTTAACGGCTTTCTGAGCGTGGTACTCTATGTCATATTCTGATAGTAACATCTGCCAACGGGCAATCCTTCCCGTGAGAGCAGGGTTTTCGAAAACGTACTTGATTGGATCCATTTCGGAGACCAACCAAGTAGTATGACGAATCATGTACTGGCGAAGACGTTTGGCTGCCTAAGCCAAAGTGCAACAAGTTTTCTCGAGCATTGTGTACCGAGTCTCGCAGTCGGTGAATCTCTTGCTTAGATAGTAAATGGCAGACTCTTTCTTTTTAGTTTCGTCTTGTTGGCCAAGTACACATCCCATTGAGTCCTCTAGGACTGTGAGGTAAATGATTAGTGGTCTTCCTTCCACTGGAGGTGATAGAATCGGAGGATTCAACAAATATTCCTTAATACTGTCGAAGGCAGTTTGGCAGTCTTTCGACCAAACGCAATCCTGGTTCTTTTTCAATAACTTGAAAATCGGCGCACAAGTCGCGGTCATAAGGAATATAAATCTGGAGATGTAGTTCAAACGTCCCAGGAATCCTCTGACTTGTTTTTCATTTTTCGGAGAAGGCATTTCTTGAATGGCCTTGACCTTGTCAGGATCAACCTCAATCCCTTTCTGGCTGACGATGAACCCTAGTAGTTTCCCTGAACGGACACCGAAGGTGCACTTGTTGGGATTCAAGCGGGGCTTGAATTTTCTTAGACGTTCGAACAATTTTGACAGATGTTCAACGTGCTCATCCTCTGTTCTTGATTTTGCAATCAAATCATCGACATATACCTCGATTTCTTTGTGTATCATGTCATGAAACAGAGTAGTCATGGCCCTTTGATAGGTTGCCCCGGCATTCTTCAAACCGAACGGCATTACCTTGTAACAAAAGGTACCCCATGGGGTAATGAACGAAGTTTTCTCCATGTCTTTCGGCGCCATTTTGATCTGATTATAGCCCGAGAATCCATCCATGAAGGAGAAAACTTTGAACTTTGATGTGTTGTCAACCAGCATGTCAATGTGTGGTAAAGAAAAGTCGTCCTTTGGACTTGCCTTGTTCAGATCTCTGTAATCAACACACATTCTGACCCTTCCGTCCTTTTTGGGAACGGGTACGATGTTGGCTAACCATTGAGGATATTCAGATGTAGCGAGGAAACCCGCGTCGATCTGTTTTTGTACCTCCTCCTTGATTTTGATGGCCATGTCCGGGTGAGTCCGTCTCAACCTTTGCTTTACTAGCGGACATTCCGATCTTAGCGGTAAGTGATGTTCCACGATGCTGGTATCCAACCCTGGCATATCCTGATAGGACCAAGCGAATACATCGGGGAATTCTTTGAGAAGCTTTATCAAACTTTCTTTGACAGTTGGACTGAGCAGTGCTCCGATCCTGATTTCTTTTCTCTCTTTTTCTGAACCCAAGTTCACCGTTTCCAACGGCTCTTTGTGAGGTTCAATGGACCTTTCCTCTTGTCTGAGTAGTCGGGAGATCTCTTCTGGAATTTCGTTGTCAACTTCTTCTTCAGCCTCGAATACCGGGAACTCAAAGTTGGGAGAAGGCATCGGATCGTATGTTTCAACGGGGTATAAAACAAGCAATCTGCATGACGTGATGATTTGTGTTTAGAAGAGATAGAGAAAATGCAAGTGTGTGCAGTGTTTTGATTTTACTGCTTGTTTTTATTATTGAATGTTTTTTAGGATTACCATTTTCTGAAAAACCAAAAAGAGAAAAAAGCAATTAATGCGGAAATTACAGAACGACGTTATTTTATTAATGAACAAGTCGAATCTTGAAACTACAGCCCTATAAAACAAAACTCTGTCGCTTTGGACAAAGCGAAGAGGGAAATTTACAGAAAACGAGCCCTATCAAAACATCCGTTTCACCTGGGCAGGGTGAAAGGTTTAAAGATGGCAATTACTTTGACTGACAAACGACCTCCGGAACCTCGACGGCAACCCATTGGCGGCGAACTCCTCGGTGAATCACAAAGTCTGGCACCTTCCTTGATTTGTCTTCAGAAATAACGTTGATTTCTGGTGGAGCAGAATCATTGGAATCTGTCTCCCAGGCAGAATTGTCGTAGGAGGATTCCTCTGTTGCATTTTGCATAGCATTGGTGCTCTCAGCTGTATCTCCCCATCCAGTTGACTGGATATCTTCGAACCTGATACGAGAGCTTTCGGGAGCAGTGTACTTGACCATATAGTCGTATTTTCCACTTGGTTGTCCCAAAGTGTCCCAAACTTCTTTGGAACTGGAGAAGTCATCCCTCTCGATGACGTTGACCTCGGGAAAAGCATAGTTGATGAATTCAAGTCTGGCAAACGTTGCGAATTCATCTTCATGTTGAGTAGTCTCCGAATGACCTGAATGTTGATCCCATGACATGGCGGGGACACAGGTATTCCGTTCAATGATGCTCAGCTAAGTTTCGTTACTCGGCTGACTTTCTTTCCCCAAGTTTCCTGGGTAAGGCTGCCACATTGGCAGGCCATCCATCGGGCCATAGTAATTGCGGTCAAAGTTGTCTTTCATCAGAGTGTCCTCCTCTAATGAATTTGGTGGAGCACGGCATCCTTCCGGATTACAATCTCAGTAGATCATTTCGACATCTGATCTTGGTATAAATCTCGGACTTTCTGTAGGAAAGCAAAAAGGCATAGGCACCTCTTCCTGAGACATATAGCCGTCCTTGTTAAGGTAGGACTTCCATTCTTCATCTGTGTTAGAGGGATCTTCCTCATTGATAGCATGAACTGTCTGAGACACTGGGTGAAGAAAACCTCCACTGTGGAAGAAGTTTTGAAGGGGATGAAGATTTTCATCGTTGGCGGCTGTCTGGGTACAGGTCGTAGAAAAACCAAGACCCTTTTTTGTTTTATTGTCAATAGGAATGACAAGTCGTCCCCATCCTGTCGTATCGGTACTCTTGACCGCTTTGATAGCATCTTTGTATGAAGAAATTGAAGTTCCTTCTTCGGATTGGTCGTTCTTGCTCACCGATAGTGCTTGGAACTGAGTTCCAATAACCTCCTCGGGTTCCACACAAGTAGATGGTGATAGGTTACTCACAAGCAAGGCTTGTTCCCCACAAACCGTGACAAGTTGATCGTTCTTGACGAACTTTAGCTTTTGGTGGAGGGTTGAAGTGACCTCTCCAGCCTGATGTATCCAAGGTCTTCCTAATAAACAACTGTATGTTGCCCGGATATCCATGACCTGGAAAGTGATTTGGAAAGTGTGAGGACCAATAGTTATGGGAAGATCCACTTCGCCGATAACTATTTTTCTGGATCCGTCGAATTCTTTGACGACAACCTCGCTGACTCTCATCGGAGGGCCCTTAAATGATAATTGCGTCAAAGTGGACTTCGGCATAACATTCAGGGCTGACCCTGTGTCTACCAGTACGTTGGCTAAAGCATCGTCCTGGCAGTTAACTGTAATGTTGAGCGCCATGTTAATACGGCGACCCTCTTCAGGTAATTCTTCATCACTAAATCCCAAATTATTGCAGGAAGTGATGTTAGAGACAATGCTATCGAATTGTCTGATTGTTACATCCTGTTCCACAAAGGTTTGCTCCAAGACTTTCTGTAGAGCCTCTCTGTGTGCTTCTGAACTGAGTAACAGTGATAATACTGAGATCTTTGAAGGAGTCTGTAACAGTTGATCAACGATGTTGTATTCACTCCTTTGGATGAGCTTTAGCATCTCATCTTTGTCTTTTGAAAAGTCGGGATTACCAGATTGACTGACTGGTGGATCAGGAATTTCCGCCTGAAGTTCCTTTTCTTTGTTGGATTCTCTAACCCCTCGGTCGAAGATTCTACCACTCCGTGTTACACGACTGACGTCTGCAATATTCACGACGGAGGGTAATGGAATTTCCTTTCCATTCTCAATTGTCGTTGCACCGTATTTGTAAGGGATCGCCTTAGCTGATTCATACGGTAATGGTCCCGATAGATAGATGACTATGGGAACCTTCTGATTTTTCTGACCATCATAAGTAACCTTGATTTGTTCCCGGTTGGGAACTCTAGATTCGTCAAGTAGAGGGACGATGGCAAAAACATCCCTGGTATGGTGATGACCAGAGATCGTGACAACATCCTCAACTTGATCGACAAGGTAGTTCGGCAACCAAATGATGGGTCCTGAACCGGGATATGGACGAATTTCTCCATGATCGACCTGACCCTGAAGAGCTGCTCTCACAAGGTAACACCCTTGGTTACTTTCCGAACAGACGCTACAACTGTCATAGTTGTGTGGTGGCACCTGGCCACGCCCACTTTGAATACAATGTAACCTCACTAGGTTACCTTCCATTGATCGGACATCCTGACTTTGACGACGAGTAGGATTCCTGTTATTGATACTAATTTGCTGAGTATCTTCGTCCATGTAGATTGGCATCCACCAGTGATTTAACAAGTGCTGAAGTGCCTCCTGGACAAGGGTACAACCTCGATCGTTTTCGCAACCTGCTTTACAGTTTTGATAATCGTGTGATATTAAGAACCCGAGTCGGACCTGCTCAGCATGTAACTCTACCAGATTGGTATTCATTACGCGGATGTCAAAGATCTGAACCATGTTGATTTGATAGGAGTTCCTATCATGGTAGTCTTGGATCCATCCAAGATCCATCTGACGCTGGAGGGCCTCTTGTATGAAAGAGCATCCCTGTTTGTTTACCGAGCAAATCAGACAGGAACTATAATCGTGCCACGGCAGATTATGATACTGGCTTTGCCTTGACTGCATCGCCACCAAGTTGACATTCATCACACGGATGTCGTGGTTTTCAATGACGTTAGAATTCGTAGAGACCATGTTAACTCCACGAACTCGGTGCTCTTGGATCCATCCGAGATCCATCTGTTCCTGTAGAGCTGCTTGCACTACAGAACACCCCTGGTTGTCTTTAGAGCAGATATCACACTGGTGATAATTATGAGGTGGCACATGGCCATATCCACTCTGTCTACAATGCATCTTGACCAGATTGGCCCCCAATAAGAGTACATCGTGAATTTGATAGACATTGTTAGTCTCTTTCTCAATCAGATTGACTGCAGCCTTCTCGTATTGAGGCAGCGGGTTCGTAAGAACATTAGGATTCGTATCTTTGAAAGATAAGAGCCCGCTCCTAACAAGCTTTTGCACGTCGGATTTGAAATTGAGACAAGTCTCAATGTTATGCCCTGAACCTCCTTGATGATAAGGGCATGTTTGATCCACCTTAAACTAAAAAGGCGGATTTTTCGGAACTGAAAGGGGAGACTTAGTCTGGATGTGCCCCTTAGCCAGTAGTAACGAAAACAGTTCTGCGTACGTTACGGGTATAGGATCAAATCCTGGTGGCCGTGTTGTACGGTTGTTGTTATATGGGGGACGAGCCTACTGAAAAGGTTGTTGTGTCCTTTGTTGGTCAGGTTGGCTCTGCGCAATCTGAGGTTGATACATAGGAACAGGGCACGGGGCCGATAGTAGGATTAACAGCTGCTACTGGCTGATAACGTCGCCTTTGCTTTCCGAGAGAGATATTCCCAATATCTTGCTCTTTTTTCTTAGGGAGAGCACTACCGTATTTTTTAGTACCGCTCGTTGATCCAGTGTCTTTTACCAAATGTCCTTCTCGGATGGCTTCCTCAAGACATACACCCATGCTGACCATTTCGGTGAAATCACTGGGCGCACTGGCAATCATTCGGTCATAGTAAAATAAGCTTAAGGTCTTTAAGAAGATTTTTGTCATCTCTTTTTCCTCAAGAGGTGGACAAATTTGAGCGGCAATTTCACGCCACCTTTGAGCATACTCCTTAAAGGTTTCCTTTTCCTTTTGCGACATTGATCTGAGTTGATCTCTGTCGGGTGCCATGTCCAAATTGTACTTGTATTGTTGGACGAAGGCAGTACCAAGATCTCTGAATGTACTGATCGTAGTACGGTTTAAACCCATGTACCATTTGAGTGCGGCACCGGTTAAACTATCCTGGAAGTAGTGAATCAGCAGGTCCTGATTCTCCGTCTGGGCTGACATCCGCCGAGCGTACATCACCAGATGGCTCTGAGGGCAAGAGTTACCCTTGTATTTTTCAAAGTCAGGCACTTGGAACTTGTGCGGGACTTTTACATTTGGGACCAAGCAGAGGTCTGCGGCGTCCTTTCCAAATAGATCCTGACCGCGAATGGCTTGCAGCTCTTTCTGCATTTCCAAGAACTGCTCCTGGAATTCATCCATTCTATCGAACATAGTTTCCTTCTTACCAGAAGGTGTCTGTGGAATCTATCCTTCCGGGACAGTGTGCACCACAGGGGGTGGTACCGTGACTACGGCAGTAAGTCTTGGCGCCTCCCGAAGTTTGTAACCTTCAGGAGTCTTGAGTATGCCCCTGGCATCTTCGCTTTCCCGAAGTTTGTAACCTTCAGGCCCAGCGGCTTCTGTTGCGATTCCCTGATCTTCAGTGATCGGCGGAACATATCCTTCCGGGATATAGTTAACAGGCATGCCCCAAGGACGATCTTTCGGCATCTGATACCTAGGATCATACTTTTCTATGATGGGCGTTGAGGTGATCTCTGAGATCACAGTTCTTTGTAGCTGAGCTTCTGCCATGGCTTGCATGTCGTTACGAAGCTTTCTCATATCCTCTCTCAGAGCGTCGATCTCTTCTTTCAACTCTCTGTTTTCTTCCTCAAGATCATCCATCCTTTTCTGACGATTGGCCCGAGTATTATACGAATGAGACAGTTTGACTCTAGAATCGAGACACAAACGTGAGATTCGTAGGTAAGGAGAATACGCGATGTGAGAATGATGAATGCAATGATTATATTAATTGTTTTTAGGTTTAATTAAAATAAACTTCGACAATTAGATTGCAAATATCAAACAGTGGGGAAACCCCTTTTTATTGAATTCCAAAGGATTACAGAAATGGAAATACAGTAGATTACAAAGTGCAGAGACAGAAACCTAAACTAATGGGTCTCGAGTCCTCTCTGAGGAGAAATCGGGTGTTGATTCTGGTATCTTCCTTTTCTTTGACCGGGGCGCTTGGGCCGTTGTCGGGTTGTCATTCCTTTGCCAAGTGAAAGGAGTGAGCAAATTCCTTTGGTCATCTTGATTCTCTACAGCATGCTGCTCCAAAATTTCAATCAGAGCATCTTTCTCTTTCAGTAATTGCTGTATTTGGATACACTCTACGTCGAGGGTGCGGTACTTGTTCTTCCAAGATCTTCTTTCCTTTTGAACTTTGTTGAGAGTAACCTGAAGCCTTTCAGTTTCCGTCATGAAGTACATGACAATTTCCCTCGGCGGAAGAATTCCGTAACGAGGATAAGGCATCTTTAGCTTGAGAGCTCTGGTTTGTACCCAATGGAGATAAGGCTCCACCGAGACACAGTTTGGTTTTCCCAGAGACTCTCGTCCTTTCTTATGAACCTGTTTCCAAGCGTGCATTATTTCCATCTTTAGTGCTCTGTCATATTCTCCTTCTTTGAAGAAAAGACCTTCCAGATGAACACCCAGTGGGATGTGTCTCATCGGGTATCCAAATTGACGAAGAACTAATATCGGATGATAGTTGATTCCTCCTTTAGTTCCTATGAGGGGTACGCTGGGGAAATTTCCACAATGGTCAATGATTCTGATTCCCTCATAAATCCTATTACACCAATCTATATCGGAATTGGTGAGAGACATGATCTTCTGCGACCAACGTAAGACACTCTTGCAATCCCAAAAAGCGGCAGACTTGGGCAAGTGAGAGATAAACCATTTGTAGAGCAAAGGTACACAGCATGTGATCTCCCCTCCGCTGTACAAATTTCCTAAGTGTACAGAATGATACGCATCTGCGAGCAAAGTCGGCACAGGGTTTCCAATGAGAAAAACCTTAATAGCGTTGATATCGACGAAGTTATTGATGTTGGGAAACAAAAATAATCCGTAGGTGAGCAAGACAAAGATGCTTTCAAAAGCAGTCCTGTTCCCTATACTAGCAAAGTACAGAGCTTTCTTGGTCAGGAACTGGGCTGGCAAACCTTGGGTGCCACCCTTAGTGGTCATGTGAGTCCTGACCTCAGACTCATCCAAATGAATTGCTATTGCAATAGTCTGATTCTTTGGAATTTCTTCCAGTCCAGAAAATGGAGCTCGATCAGTGATATGTAAATCAGTCAGATGAGAATACTCCTCCAGCGTTGGTGATAGCTGGTAATCTGGGAATGTGAAACAATGATAAACCGGATCGTAGAATTGAATGAGCGCATCCATGATTCCCTCAATCACATGGACTCTTAACAGTGGTAGCAAACCACCGTGCTTGGCTCTGAAAGCCTCTGGGTTAACGATCATCCTCGCTAACTTTCTCAAATCCCCTAGTTTTGGAACCTTGAAGGTATACTGGTGAGTTCTCCTTCTACCGAAATCCATTAATGCAATCTTTTTCTCTGATATTTGCAATCACAGTCTTAGTTTAATTTGAAAAACAGAGAGACTAGAAGAGAAGTTTTTTGAATGTTTTAATGTTTTATTAAATGAATGCATGAATGCAGCACACAAAAACATAGAAAAAACATGGGGTCAGAGTGTCGTTGTCATGAAGTCAAGGCTCTACCCATCCCCAAAGGTTTATACTAGGGTGATTTTTGTACCTGTACTCATTATCATCAGCTCCTCCCAGGAAGGCAGACAACAAGCGGATCGCCAGCGAGTTGTGTGCAATCTTAGAGTAAGTGCCATTCACCGAGAATAGATCACCAGCCTCAAATGAGGGTAGTATCGCGTATAAACTATTTCCGATAGTTTCCACACTACGAAAGGGGTTGGCTTTTCTTAAGTGTATACTCAATCTCACCACATGCGGCATCACACGCATTCCCAGTAGCAGAAAAATAAAAACGTATAGCATTTAGGAAAAGCAGTATATATATTTGTCCTAATCATCCTAGATTTATAAAGCTACGATTCTTAAGTTCCTGACAGAAATGGGTTCCCCGGCGGAAGCCCCAATCTGTGGTTCCCTGCCTAAGAGATGGACCAGCATAGGTCAATCTTTCTCCTCAGCAGAGTTCCCATTTTTCGTGGAAAACGGGGATGATGCCCTAAGGCAGAAAAGGAGACTCTCCAGCAGAGTCGCCATTTTACAAGGAAAACAGAAAGAAAGAAAGATCGGGCCCCATGGTGGGCGCCACTTTTCTGTAGCGAGCGATTTTGGACGCGGTTCTTAAGCGCTGGTCGCTCTCTGCGGTTGAGCTTAAAACTACAAGTCGATTCATTTTTTATCCTATTGTGAGCTGAATAAGGAAGGGAAATAGATGTCTCCAATTAACCCTGCTTGCATACTGAGTTTAAACAGCGGTCTGTTAGGTTACGGATGCTATCAATGTGGGGGGGCCTTTGTACTGGTTATTTGTATTTTCGCCAATACTGTTCTCTTTCTTTTTACCTGGGCAGAAGGTTTCTGGCGGGGAATAAGGATTAGGATGTTAGGACTGATGCTTTTGAAACACTGCTTTTAATTGATGGAGATATGGGATTTGGGTTTTTTGTTGATTGCGCTCGCTAAGATCTTTTCTTTCGATCTTATGCCTACGTATTCCCGTTTACCGAAACAGGGAAATCAGAGCATTCGTAGTTCCTCCTATTCTATGGGAGGAAATGGGTGTTTTGGTGTCTTGTTCAAAGCCCAAGACGTGAAGCGAAAGGTGATTTGTATCTTGTTCAAAGCCCAAGATGTGAAGCTAAAAGGTCTATTTGTGTCTTGTTCAAAGCCCAAGACGTGAAGCTGAAAGACCTCGGCTTTAGAGAGAATTTGTCATCTCTAAAGAGGGGAGAAGGAGAATTACTTTAACTGGGATACGCGGATCCGACCAATGCCATAATTTCCGAAGAAAGGGTTTTAACCTGAAGGAGAAGACTTTAACTCAGTGGAGAGCAATGCCATCTTTCCTTAGGAATTTCTCATGCTAAAAGAGGGACAGTGGCATGGATGTAGCTGATCCAGAGGCTTGCCGCTTACAGCGATTAGATGAAGGGAAAGGAGTTGTTGATGTTTGTGTACTGTGAACGAGGCACAGCTTTGATGCTAAAAGGTCGATTGGATCAACCAGTGGTTTTCTTATACAAAGCCTAAGAAGAGGCTAATTTCCGCTAGGAAAATCATTATACAAAGCCTAAGAGGAGGCTATTTTGTGTCTCGTACAAAGCCCAAGAGAGAGGCTAAAAGTTTTTGACCCAGTGGGGCATATCGTTATACAAAGCCTAAGAGGAGGCTAGCAAAGAGTTGACTCAGTTGGAGAATCTTTTATACTCAGTAAGAGAGTGTTTTTGTATCTCGTACAAAGCCCGAGAGAGAGGCGAAAAGGTTGTTTTGACTCCACTGGGGAGAATTTTGGTATCTCGTACAAAGCCCGAGATGGAGGCTATTGTAACTGTTTCAGTTGAGTGACAGATCCAATATACTGATTTAAAAGAGAAAATCAGTTCTTATATGAGTAACACTGTACACAGGGATTTAATTTGAGGATCAGGGATATTTCCTTCTCTTTGAGGAAACGGGAAATCCAAAGGGTATCGAGACTATCCGAGTCTGCGGGTTTCCTTCCTATTTAACGAAGGGTGCTTGAGAATGTCTTTGAGACTCAAGGAAGTTAGACTGTCCGTGTTTAGAGTTTTATCTTTTGTACTATGCTTTGAGAAACAGTAGTAGACTCTATGAAAGGACTGTTCTATGAGGATGACTAGGTTCTGTTCCTATACCTCTAGGAGGTCGTCGGGACAATTTGTACAAAGCCCAAGAGGAGGCTGGAAGCTTTTAAAAAGCCGACGGGTCCTTGTACGAAGCCCAAGAGGAGGCTATCATTCCCGAAGGAAGAGATCATTATACGAAGCCTAAGAGGAGGCTGTGAATACTTCTAAGAAGCCGTAGGGTCCTTGAATAATGCCCAAGAGGAGGCCGATGCTTTTAAGAAGCTCGTGGGTCTATCATCTCCTTTCCATTAGGAGAGATAACTCTTTTAAAGATGAAAACCACTGGTAAACGTGAGAGGTTTACTATCCAGTGACTTTTAACTTTTAAAGAGGGTCCCTTAGTTAAGGTCCAAGATTATGACCGTAGTGGGTACCCAAACCCCGAGACATTCAAGGCAAGCTATCCACAAGGAATAGATCAAGTTAGGAAAGTTCGAGAAGTGGGAAGAAACTCAAAGATGCCATTCACGGAGAATACATTCATCTTGGGGAGTAGAGCTTCTTGACTATTCCTAAGGAGGACAGCCGAAGAGAAGACTGTATCTGGTGCTCCTATTGGGGATCTAGGCGTCTATTTCTACGAATAAGTGAAACGGCGTCACCTAGTTCTAGACGTAGTTGTCGGGGAAACTCGAAATATCTATACTATTATTACACAGTAGATATGAGTTTATGAAAGGAGACTTACAGTGAGCAACCCCACAATACAGTTTATAATATGAAAGCAGTAAACGAAAGCGATAACCACTTACTCGGTTATAGTGCTTCCATGCTGTTTGGTTAGTTGTTCAACAAAGAAAGATTAAAAACAACAGTATATTCAAAATCAAAGGAGAAAGTGCTTTGAAAAAGAAAGACTTGGGGCTTACAACTCAAGGAGAGGCCCAGGGTTTTATCAGTGAGCGCACTGTTTGACTTTGTACAGCGGGACTTATACAAGTGACTGGGGCCCAAAAAGGTTTTCTGTACAAAGGGATGGGTCTTACACTCTCTCAAGAGGCCCAAAAAGGTTTAAAGAAAAAGAGTGGGGCTTATAACACGAGGGTAGGCCCAATTGATTTTTCGTTTAAAAATGGCGATCGCGCCGAGGTTTTCTTTTAACGCAGAGGGACTTATACAATAAGTGAGGCCCAAAATGTTTTGGTTAAAAGGGGGATTGGGTCTTACACTCTATTAGAAGCCCAAAGTGTTTTAAAGAAAAAGAAATGGGTCTTACTACTCGAGGGTAGGCCCAGATGGTTTTTATTTTTAAACGGGCGACGATCGCGCCGTTTACTTGTACAGAGGGACTTATACAATGAGTGAGGCCCAAAAAGTTTTTGTACAAGGGGGGATGGGTCTTACACTCTCTCAAGAGGCCCAAAAAGTTTTGAAGAAAAATAAATGGGTCTTACTACTCGAGGGTAGGCCCAGATGATTTTTGAAAAGGCGACGATCGCGCCGTTTGTTTTTTGACGGTATCGGAACTTATACAATAAGTGAGGCCCAAAGATGATTTGGTAAATAAAAAGGATTGGGTCTTACACTCTAATAGAGGCCCAAAGTGTTTTGAAAATGATTTATGAGGGTTGAATTAATCCAAAACCCTAATTTGTTTTCAAAATGTATTTAATTGAATAAAAATTCAATTAAAATGATCACAAATTGTTTAACACATGGAAAACAAATTGTGATCTTGGATTAATGCTTCAAAAATTAAGTATTGACCTACAAAATAATTAGAAAGCATTAAAAGTTGCAAAATCAATGTAGAAAAAATATTTAAAATGCCAAAAATAATCAAAATATTAATTCTTTACAAAAATATCAATTATATGAAATAAATAATATTTTTGGGATTTTTTGATAAAATAAAATATTTTAACATTTTTGTGAATTATTAAAAAAAGAATCAACTCAAAATCATTAAAACTCAGAGAGAAATTAATTTTTGAATCAATTAAACAAAATCACAAAATTCAAATATTTGAATTTGAAAAAAAGGCGCCAAGAACAAGCTGAAGAACACGCGCGTGTTCTTGGTTTCTCAGATTTGCGTTTTCTATCCAATCTCCATGAATACGTAATCATATCATGCAATCCACATATCATTATGCTCGCCTCAACCTCACGATCATGTCTATGTACTTTAATTTCATTTAAATTAAACATATAACAAGAAATCAAGAAAAATCCTCAAGAACCCTAATTTCTGCATGAAGGCTAGGATTTTTGATACACGATTCAAATAATGCAATTAATTGAGGGAAAACATTCCATGCATGACTATGAACATATGGCCAAATTATTGTGCAAGGAAATATGCATAATTGAGAGATGACCAAGTATGTGCTTACCTCTAAGCCGTGACAGCAAGTGCAATGTGATTTTTGACTTCGAGGTGTTACATATGAGTGGTGATATTCTGAACAGCTTCCCTACACCCTATAGATTGTGTTTGGATGGTTAGACTTGATTGAAATTGGCTGGATCATTTTGTGGTACCTCAGCTGCACCTTGTTTGAAAATTTGAGCAACCAGCTGGTGATTTCATGAAATTGATGTTTCAGAAGTTATGTGAGTGTTTGATCAGCTCATATGTGATGTATGTGAGGTGTGTGAGTGATTGGTTTGTGCAGAATTGCTCTCAAACTCAAAACCCGATAGCTACCTTGCTAAGAAAGGCATTTTTGCCAAGAGAACGAGATTTTGAGGAAAGCATCTGTTAGATGGCTTTGGTGTACTTAAACTGACCAAAATTGAGCTCTATTTATAGTAGAGCAAGTTTGTTTTGCAAGGAATAGTGCATGGCAGCTGGTAAGTAGGTTTGGCCAATGTTGGCAAATGAGAATCCAAGTCTCCTCTAGCCATTGACTAGAGGTTAGGGCACAGAGCTTTGGTCCCCTTGGTCTTGGATAAGTCTTGACTGATTTCAGATAAGAATGGCTCAGTCCATGCCACCTTGATGGTTCCATTGAATGCCTCATTCCAAATTTGAAGTCTTGTCCCTATTTTGGCAACTCTAGGTTCAACATGTTATTCCTTGTTCCTTGGACCTTGGAGGCTTGGCTCAGTGATTGTCCCCTTTGGATTCAATCCTCTGAGGTGTCCAAGTGGATAGGAACTATTGAAATTGGCTTATTTTGGCAAATCGAGCCAAAATGCAAATTCTGCCTTGCTTTGACAGATTTCAGTAAGGCAACTTGGCAATGTTGTATCTCATGATGTAGGTTGAATTTGGCAATGTTCTTGGCCATTTTGGAAAGCTCTTACATGATACAACAACTGTTTGAACAAGTTTGGTTTTGATCTCTTTTGATTCCAAGTGAAAAATCCCCCTACATTTGGCAAAAATTGAGGCAAAATCTGACTTAGTGAAAATTTCACTAAGTGTTGGAAAAAGTGACATTTTCACTTTTCAGCCA
This sequence comes from Lathyrus tuberosus, assembly GCA_022829125.1. Taxonomy (NCBI): domain Eukaryota; kingdom Viridiplantae; phylum Streptophyta; class Magnoliopsida; order Fabales; family Fabaceae; genus Lathyrus; species Lathyrus tuberosus. The sequence continues at coordinate 469,639 of JALAZF010000426.1, read as the reverse complement.
CTTTGATCACTCCATAACTCAAAATCCTTAATGAATTGGAATGACTTGTAGTTGAAGTTTTTGTAGGTGATAATGAGGGCTACAAATCCATCTTTGGATGAGAAAAAATGGCCTTGTGGTTTAGGAGTTATGGTCCTCCAAAGTTGGTACCTTTGCCACTTTATTTTTAACTTAGAAAAATTTCTAAGTTTTATGGTTACCCCTTTTACAAGTTATCTCACTTTTCTTGATTTTTCTTGATGAATGATGATTCAAATCATACATTAACATCATTTTAGGGTTAAAAATCCATTTTGGTGAAAAATCTCAAAAAGTCAAAGTTGACTTTTGTGCACAGTTGACTTTTTATCAGATGAATTCCAAATTGTGCAATTCTTCAGGAAATCATGTCCTTGACCTAAATCAAACTTGATGGACATGTTACATGGGTGTCATAGGGTATATTCAATCATGTATTAGGGTTTGGGAGCATGTCTTGGTCAAAAGTCAAAGTTACAGTTGACTTTTCTCTTAAAACCCTAATTGTGGTGCAGATGAAATTGAGACTTGTTGCTCAAACTTCTTGGATCAATCCATTGTTCCAAATGGATCAATATGGTGTATTAGAGACCCTCAAATCATCTCTTGAGGTCTTGGCTCATGGTTTGTCCCAAAAGTCAACTTAGGGGTGAATTAGGTCAAGAAACCCTAATTCCTGATTTTTGATGAATGCATCCCCTGAGGCAAAATTGACTTGATGCATGGGTTCATGAGGTTCCATGAAGCATATTAGGTTATGTTTTGGATCATTGCTTTATGCCCAGATGAAAATTTCCATCTGGAGACCCTGGTCGACCAAAACCCTAATTTGGTGACACTGTCGATCTTGAGACTTGATCCACCTAGAAGGGAGCAGCCTTGTGCTTAATCCTTGAAGTGGGAGTCCTTTTTGATCCATTGTGGATGTTTGAGAGATTAGACAAGTTGAAGATCATGTCATTTCTTGATTGATCCTTTGCCTAAGCACTCAGAGAGGGCTTGAAACCCTAATTTTGATTGTATTGGATGCTCACCCATCTTTGGGGAGACTGGTGAAGCATGATGGTTCATCCATATTGTGATGATGATTTTCACAATGATGGGAAATCTAAGTGGTCAAAATTTGGGGTATTACAGATGCCCCTATTTAATCTTCTTGGACCCGAAGGTATGAATGACGAAGGGATTCGGGCATTCGGGGTGCAAGAGGATTAAATATCGGAATATCCAAAATTTTGATGGTGGTTATGAATGGTAGCTTACGCATTCATCTTCTTTAGCTAAGCGATGATGCTTAGAAAAGGTAAGCTTCCCCTCGATCCTGGTTTCCTACCAAGGAACTGGTCTTAGTTTCTGATTTAAACTTCCCCTCGATCCTGGTTTCCTACCAAGAACTGGTCTTAGTTTCTGATTTAAACTTCCCCTCGATCCTGGTTTCCTACCAAGAACTGGTCTTAGTTTCTGATTTAAACTTCCCCTCGATCCTGGTTTCCTACCAAGAACTGGTCTTAGTTTCTTTTGTCAATAAACTTTCTTGACAAGGGACGCTATTCATAGCGGCTTTCCTCAAACTTCTCGCCGAATTTTCCTGGGGAGATGCCATTTGAGTGGAAAAAGTTTCGATGTCAGACTTGCTGGGGAACCTAGTCGTCTGAGTTGTAGAGTTGTACAAACTTCTCTGTTGGAGACGCAATTTGTTTCTACTGGGGAAAGCGAGTCTCTTGAGAGACTGTTTTTGTTTGGGATCTTTCATCATACTTTTCTCGGGATCTTCCCGGAGAAACACCATATGATGGGGTCCAATTTTGAGGTGCCGATGACCTTCTCATCAGTGGTTTTTCGGAGCAAAACTGGCGTGCTGCCGAATCTCTGATCACGAGGCTTTCTCTGTGGATTTTCCTTAATCCGGGAAAGCAAGGATATCATCTTCAATGGCGAAGAGTGACATCTGTTGAAGGTTCTCTGATCTTTCAGAGGTTCAAGTTATCAAAGTGGCCAAGTGCCGACTCTGATCTAAAGATTCACTGGTGGCGAGATTGTGCAGACGCAACACTTCCTGACGAGGAAAGAACTGAAAAACTCGATTGAGAAAACTGTTTATCACTAGGGGACAAGACCGACTCAAGTGATAGTGATGCAATATGAAATGTGAACGCAAATAAAATGCATGAAGTATGTATGTATATGCTGACAAAACAGACGCGACATACAGACTAATGGATGAACACAATTGGATACTCGCCCATCGCGGGGCGAAGAAGCACCGTTGATTCAAAATAGCAATTCCACCTTGCTTAGGAGAGATAGTCCCGTTGGGAGCTATGTTGATCGGGCTTAGGAGATGAGAAATCGGCCGAGGCGTGTCAGACAAAACAAGGTCTCTGACACAGTTGATCCCTTCATTCACGCATACTGGCTTAGAAGGAGTACTTTGATTCTGCACTTTGAAGTCCGCTTACTTCGGAAGAAGCGATCGATGTTCTTCTGATGTTCAACAGTCAAAAGAAATGCCATCTTTATTTTAAAAGCAGAAAAAGTTTTAACAAGTAAATTCATTTTTGTTTTATTTCAAGAATCGCTGATTAAGTTTAAACAACGTCGTTCTGTAAAGCTAAAACAAGTAAAGAATTACAAACAAAAGCACAAGGGCTCAAATTTTATTAATAAGATGGAGATCAGCCAAACGCGTGATTCCAAAGAGTATATACAAAGTTAGAAAATGGTAATTTACAGGGAAAAGGGCTACATTGAAACATAACGACCACTATCCTTCTACCAACTTTGAATTCGGGACATCCTAAGCTTCTGTCGAAGATGACCTTTGACTGGAGATTTCCTCCGATAGATGATGTAACTACTGTTGAGGGACTTGCCTCTGTTGAATATAGTTACTTGCCATTATCCCTAACTTTTGCCTGGATTGTACTATGAGATTTCCAATCCATCGGGATGATTCTTTTTTTCATATCTCTAACTTTTGCCTGGACCGCCCTTTCGGGTTTTCAATCCACCGAGACGTTTTTTTTTTTTAGTTTTAGGCGAAGTATTTCTTGACTACATAAACATTCGTGGGGTAGGCAAATTCCTCTCCGTCCATGGTTGCAAGTCTCAAGGCGCCGCCTGAGAAAGCTTTCGTGACCACATAGGGGCCATCATAATTTGGGGTCCATTTGCCCCGAGAGTCAGTGAGAAATGATTGTATCTTCTTGAGCACGAGGTCTCCTTTCCTGAAGACACGAGGCCTAACCTTTTTGTCGAACGCCCTCTTCATTCTTTGTTGATACAACTGACCGTGGCATAGTGCCGTGATTTGCTTCTCTTCGATCAGGTTCAGTTCGTCGTGTCGACTTTGACACCATTCAGCTTCGGTGAGCTTAGCTTCCATCAATACCATGATTGACGGGATCTCTACTTCTATGGGAAGCACTGCCTCCATGCCATATACTAGAGAGAAAGGGGTTGCCCCTGTTGAAGTGCCGACAGATGTGCGATAACCATGTTCTTGTTAGCCGCTTCTACCGCTCCGTTCATCTTGGGTCGGTAGGGAGATGAGTTATGGTGTTCGATCTTGAACTCTGCACACAACTCCTTCATCATCTTATTGTTCAAGTTAGATCCATTATCAGTAATGATCTCGCTTGGAACACCATAACGGCAGATGATATTGTTTTTGATAAATCGGACCACCACTTGTCGGGTTACATTGGCGAATGACGTTGCTTCGACCCACTTGGTGAAATAGTCAATGGCTACCAGGATGAACCGATGTCCGTTTGAAGTCTTGGGCTCAATCATGCCAATCATGTCGATTCCCCGTATGGAAAATGGCCACGGGGAAGAAAGAACTTTGAGATGTGATGGCGGTACATGAATTTTGTCGGAGTATATCTGACACTTGTGACACCTCCTCATGTACTTGTAGCTGTCGGATTCCATGGTCAACCAATAGTACCCGGCCCTGAGAATTTTTCTCGCCATTGTGTGTCCGTTGGCATGAGTGCCAAAGGATCCTTCATTAATTTCTTTCATGAGCACGTCTGCTTCTGGTCTGTCGACGCATCGGAGCAAGACCATGTCAAAATTTCTCTTATAAAGAGTGTCACCGCTCAGGAAGAAGATTCCAGCCAATCTTCTGAGGGTTTTCCTGTCTTTTCTGAGTGCCCCCGATGGGTACTCTTGTTTCTGAAGGAAGCATTTGATATCGTGATACCAAGGTCTGTCGTCTATGACTGCTTCAATCGTGAAGATGTAAGCGGGCCATTCAAGGCGCATTATGTCGATCTTAGGTATGTCATTCCATCGACCTACACTAATCATGGAAGAGAGAGTGGCTAATGCATCAGCCATGTGATTCTCATCACGAGGGATGTGATGAAAGTCGACTCTGTTGAAGAAGGGTAACAACCTTCTTGCATAATCTTTGTAAGGAATCAATCCTGATTGGTATGTGTTCCAATCTCCTTTTATCTGGTTAATAACCAGGGCTGAGTCGCCGTATACGTCCAAGTTTTTGATCCTTAAATCAATCGCTTCTTCGAGACCCATAATACATGCTTCGTATTCGGCCTCGTTGTTCGTACATTTGAACGTAAGTCTGGCAGTGAAAGGAATGTGGGAACCCTGAGGGGTAACAATGATTGCCCCAATTCCGTTTCCATAATGATTAACTGCTCCGTCAAAGATGAGTCCCCACTGGGAACCTGGTTCTGGCCCTTCACTGGGTAGCGGTTCATCGCAATCTTTCATTTTTAGATACATGACATCTTCGTCTGGGAAGTCAAACCCGATTGATTCTTGATTGTCAATCGGTTGATGAGCCAAATGATCGGCTAAAATACTTCCCTTAACGGCTTTCTGAGCGTGGTACTCTATGTCATATTCTGATAGTAACATCTGCCAACGGGCAATCCTTCCCGTGAGAGCAGGTTTTTCGAAAACGTACTTGATTGGATCCATTTCGGAGACCAACCAAGTAGTATGACGAATCATGTACTGGCGAAGACGTTTGGCTGCCCAAGCCAAAGTGCAACAAGTTTTCTCGAGCATTGTGTACCGAGTCTCGCAGTCGGTGAATCTCTTGCTTAGATAGTAAATGGCAGACTCTTTCTTTTTAGTTTCGTCTTGTTAGCCAAGTACACATCCCATTGAGTCCTCTAGGACTGTGAGGTAAATGATTAGTGGTCTTCCTTCCACTGGAGGTGATAGAATCGGAGGATTCAACAAATATTCCTTAATACTGTCGAAGGCAGTTTGGCAGTCTTCCGACCAAACGCAATCCTGGTTCTTTTTCAATAACTTGAAAATCGGCGCACAAGTCGCGGTCATAAGGAATATGAATCTGGAGATGTAGTTCAAACGTCCCAGGAATCCTCTGACTTGTTTTTCAGTTTTCGGAGAAGGCATTTCTTGAATGGCCTTGACCTTGTCAGGATCAACCTCAATCCCTTTCTGGCTGACGATGAACCCTAGTAGTTTCCCTGAACGGACACCGAAGGTGCACTTGTTGGGATTCAAGCGGAGCTTGAATTTTCTTAGACGTTCGAACAATTTTGACAGATGTTCAATGTGCTCATCCTCTGTTCTTGATTTTGCAATCAAATCATCGACATATACCTCGATTTCTTTGTGTATCATGTCATGAAACAGAGTAGTCATGGCCCTTTGATAGGTTGCCCCGGCATTCTTCAAACCGAAGGGCATTACCTTGTAACAAAAGGTACCCCATGGGGTAATGAACGAAGTTTTCTCCATGTCTTTCGGCGCCATTTTGATCTGATTATAGCCCGAGAATCCATCCATGAAGGAGAAAACTTTGAACTTTGATGTGCTGTCAACCAGCATGTCAATGTATGGTAAAGGAAAGTCGTCCTTTGGACTTGCCTTGTTCAGATCTCTGTAATCAACACACATTCTGACCCTTCCGTCCTTTTTGGGAACGGGTACGATGTTGGCTAACCATTGAGGATATTCAGATGTAGCGAGGAAACCCGCGTCGATCTGTTTTTGTACCTCCTCCTTGATTTTGATGGCCATGTCCGGGTGAGTCCGTCTCAACCTTTGCTTTATTGGCGGATATTCCGATCTTAGCGGTAAGTGATGTTCCACGATGCTGGTATCCAACCCTGGCATATCCTGATAGGACCAAGCGAATACATCGGGGAATTCTTTGAGAAGCTTTATCAAACTTTCTTTGACAGTTGGACTGAGCAGTGCTCCGATCCTGATTTCTTTTCTCTCTTTTTCTGAACCCAAGTTCACCGTTTCCAACGGCTCTTTGTGAGGTTCAATGGACTTTCCTCTTGTCTGAGTAGTCGGGAGATCTCTTCTGGAATTTCGTTGTCAACTTCTTCTTCAGCCTCGAATACCGGGAACTCAAAGTTGGGAGAAGGCATCGGATCGTATGTTTCAACGGGGTATAAAACAAGCAATCTGCATGACGTGATGATTCGTGTTTAGAAGAGATAGAGAAAATGCAAGTGTGTGCAGTGTTTTGATTTTACTTCTTGTTTTTATTATTGAATGTTTTTTAGGATTACCATTTTCTGAAAAAGCAAAAACAGAAAACAACAATTAATGCGGAAATTACAGAACGACGTTATTTTATTAATGAACAAGTCGAATCTTGAAACTACAGCCCTATAAAACAAAACTCTGTCGCTTTGGGCAAAGCGAAGAGGGAAATTTACAGAAAACGATCCCTATCAAAACATCCGTTTCACCTGGGCAGGGTGAAAGGTTTAAAGATGGCAATTACTTTGACTGACGAACGACCTCCGGAACCTCGACGGCAACCCATTGGCGGCGAACTCCTCGGTGAATCACAAAGTCTGGCACCTTCCTTGATTTGTCTTCAGAAATAACGTTGATTTCTGGTGGAGCAGGATCATTGGAATCTGTCTCCCAGGCAGAATTGTCGTAGGAGGGTTCCTCTGTTGCATTTTGCATAGCATTGGTGCTCTCAGCTGTATCTCCCCATCCAGTTGACTGGATATCTTTGAGCCTGATACGAGAGCTTTCGGGAGTAGTGTACTTGACCATATAGTCGTATTTTCCACTTGGTTGTCCCAAAGTGTCCCAAACTTCTTTGGAACTGGAGAAGTCATCCCTCTCGATGACGTTGACCTCGGGAAAAGCATAGTTGATGAATTCAAGTCCGGCAAACGTTGCGAATTCATCTTCATGTTGAGTAGTCTCCGAATGACCTGAATGTTGATCCCATGACATGGCGGGGACACAGGTATTCCGTTCAATGATGCTCAGCTGAGTTTCGTTACTCGGCTGACTTTCTTTCCCCAAGTTTCCTGGGTAAGGCTGCCACATTGGCAGGCCATCCATCGGGCCATAGTAATTGCGGTCAAAGTTGTCTATCATCAGAGTGTCCTCCTCTAACGAATTTGGCGGAGCTCGGCATCCTTCCGGATCACAATCTCCGTAGATCATTTCGACATCTGATCTTGGTATAAATCTCGGACTTTCTGTAGGAAAGCAAAAAGGCATAGGCACCTCTTCCTGAGACATATAGCCGTCCTTGTTAAGGTAGGACTTCCATTCTTCATATGTGTCAGAGGGATCTTCCTCAATGATAGCATGAACTGTCTGAGACACTGGGTGAAGAAAACCTCCACTGTGGAAGAAGTTTTGAAGGGGATGAAGATTTTCATCGTTGGCGGCTGTCTGGGTACAGGTCGCAGAAAAACCAAGACCCTTTTTTGTTTTATTGTCAATAGGAATGACAAGTCGTCCCCATCCTGTCGTATCGGTACTCTCGACCGCTTTGATAGCATCTTTGTATGAAGAAATTGAAGTTCCTTCTTCGGATTGGTCGTTCTTGCTCACCGATAGTGCTTGGAACTGAGTTCCAATAACCTCCTCGGGTTCCACACAAGTAGATGATGATAGGTTACTCACAAGCAAGGCTTGTTCCCCACAAACCGTGACAAGTTGATCGTTCTTGACGAACTTTAGCTTTTGGTGGAGGGTTGAAGTGACCGCTCCAGCCTGATGTATCCAAGGTCTTCCTAATAAACAACTGTATGTTGCCCGGATATCCATGACCTGGAAAGTGATTTGGAAAGTGTGAGGACCAATAGTTATGGGAAGATCCACTTCGCCGATAACTACTTTTCTGGATCCGTCGAATGCTTTGACGACAACCTCGCTGACTCTCATCGGAGGGCCCTTAAATGATAATTGCGTCAAAGTGGACTTCGGCATAACATTCAGGGCTGACCCTGTGTCTACCAGTACGTTGGCTAAAGCATCGTCCTGGCAGTTAACTGTAATGTTGAGCGCCATGTTATGACGGCGACCCTCTTCAGGTAATTCTTCATCACTAAATCCCAAATTATTGCAGGAAGTGATGTTAGAGACAATGCTATCGAATTGTCTGATTGTTACATCCTGTTCCACAAAGGTTTGCTCCAAGACTTTCTGTAGAGCCTCTCTGTGTGCTTCTGAACTGAGTAATAGTGATAATACTGAGATCTTTGAAGGAGTCTGTAACAGTTGATCAACGATGTTATATTCACTCCTTTGGATGAGCTTTAGCATCTCATCTTTGTCTTTTAAAAAGTCGGGATTACCAGATTGACTGACTGGTGGATCAGGAATTTCCGCCTGAAGTTCCTTTTCTTTGTTGGATTCTCCAACCCCTCGGTCGAAGATTCTACCACTCCGTGTTACATGACTGACGTCTGCAATATTCACGACGGAGGGTAATGGAATTTCCTTTCCATTCTCAATTGTCGTTGCACCGTATTTGTAAGGGATCGCCTTAGCTGATTCATACGGTAATGGTCCCGATAGATAGATGACTATGGGAACCTTCTGATTTTTCTGACCATCATAAGTAACCTTGATCTGTTCCCGGTTGGGAACTCTAGACGCGTCAAGTAGAGGGACGATGGCAAAAACATCCCTGGTATGGTGATGACCAGAGATCGTGACAACATCCTCAACTTGATCGACAAGGTAGTTCGGCAACCAAATGATGGGTCCTTAACCGGGATATGGACGAATTTCTCCATGATCGACCTGACCCTGAAGAGCTGCTCTCACAAGGTAACACCCTTGGTTACTTTCCGAACAGACGCTACAACTGTCATAGTTGTGTGGTGGCACCTGGCCACGCCCACTTTGAATACAATGTAACCTCACTAGGTTACCTTCCATTGATCGGACATCCTGACTTTGACGACGAGTAGGATTCCTGTTATTGATACTAATTTACTGAGTATCTTCGTCCATGTAGATTGGCATCCACCAGTGATTTAACAAGTGCTGAAGTGCCTCCTGGACAAGGGTACAACCTCGATCGTTTTCGCAACCTGCTTTACAGTTTTGATAATCGTGTGATATTAAGAACCCGAGTCGGACCTGCTCAGCATGTAACTCTACCAGATTGGTATTCATTACGCGGATGTCAAAGATCTGAACCATGTTGATTTGATAGGAGTTCCTATCATGGTAGTCTTGGATCCATCCAAGATCCATCTGACGCTGGAAGGCCTCTTGTATGAAGCATCCCTGTTTGTTTACCGAGCAAATCAGACAGGAACTGTAATCGTGCCGCGGCAGATTATGATACTGGCTTTGCCTTGAGTGCATCGCCACCAAGTTGACATTCATCACACGGATGTCGTGGTTTTGAATGACGTTAGAATTCGTAGAGACCATGTTAACTCCACGAACTCGGTGCTCTTGGATCCATCCGAGATCCATCTGTTCCTGTAGAGCTGCTTGCACTACAGAACACCCCTGGTTGTCTTTAGAGCAGATATCACACTGGTGATAATTATGAGGTGGCACATGGCCATATCCACTCTGTCTACAATGCATCTTGACCAGATTGGCCCCCAATAAGAGTACATCGTGAATTTGATAGACATTGTTAGTCTCTTTCTCAATCAGATTGACTGCAACCTTCTCGTGTTGAGGCAGCGGGTTCGTAAGAACATTAGGATTCGTATCTTTGAAAGATAAGAGCCCGCTCCTAACAAGCTTTTGCACGTCGGATTTGAAATTGAGACAAGTCTCAATGTTATGCCCTGAACCTCCTTGATGATAAGGGCATGTTTGATCCACCTTAAACCAAAAAGGCGGATTTTTCGGAACTGAAAGGGGAGACTTAGTCTGGATGTGCCCCTTAGCCAGTAGTAACGAAAACAGTTCTGCGTACGTTACGGGTATAGGATCAAATCCTGGTTGCCATGTTGTACGGTTGTTGTTATATGGGGGACGAGCCTGCTGAAGAGGTTGTTGTGTCCTTTGTTGGTCAGGTTGGCTCTGCGCAATCTGAGGTTGATACATAGGAACAGGCACGGGGCCGATAGTAGGAGTAACAGCTGCTACTGGCTGATAACGTCGCCTTTGCTTTCCAAGAGAGATATTCCCAATATCTTGCTCTTTTTTCTTAGGGAGAGCACTACCGTATTTTTTAGTACCGCTCGTTGATCCAGTGTCTTTTACCAAATGTCCTTCTCGGATGGCTTCCTCAAGACATACACCCATGCCGACCATTTCGGTGAAATCACTGGGCGCACTGGCAATCATTCGGTCATAGTAAAATGAGCTTAAGGTCTTTAAGAAGATTTTTGTCATCTCTTTTTCCTCAAGAGGTGGACAAATTTGAGCGGCAATTTCACGCCACCTTTGAGCATACTCCTTAAAGGTTTCCTTTTCCTTTTGCGACATTGATCTGAGTTGATCTCTGTCGGGTGCCATGTCCAAATTGTACTTGTATTGTTGGACGAAGGCAGTACCAAGATCTCTGAATGTACTGATCGTAGTACGGTTTAAACCCATGTACCATTTGAGTGCGGCACCGGTTAAACTATCCTGGAAGTAGTGAATCAGCAGGTCCTGATTCTCCGTCTGGGCTGACATCCGCCGAGCGTGCATCACCAGATGGCTCTGAGGGCAAGAGTTACCCTTGTATTTTTCAAAGTCAGGCACTTGGAACTTGTGCGGGACTTTTACATTTGGGACCAAGCAGAGGTCTGCGGCGTCCTTTCCAAATAGATCCTGACCGCGAATGGCTTGCAGCTCTTTCTGCATTTCCAAGAACTGCTCCTGGAATTCATCCATTCTATCGAACATAGTTTCCTTCTTACCAGAAGGTGTCTGTGGAATCTGTCCTTCCGGGACAGTGTGCACCACAGGGGGTGGTACCGTGACTACGGCAGTAAGTCTTGGCGCCTCCCGAAGTTTGTAACCTTCAGGAGTCTTGAGTATGCCCCTGGCATCTTCGCTTTCCCGAAGTTTGTAACCTTCAGGCCCAGCGGCTTCTGTTACGATTCCCTGATCTTCAGTGATCGGCGGAACATATCCTTCCGGGATATAGTTAACAGGCATTCCCCAAGGACGATCTTTCGGCATCTGATACCTAGGATCATACTTTTCTATGATGGGCGTTGAGGTGATCTCTGAGATCACAGTTCTTTGTAGCTGAGCTTCTGTCATGGCTTGCATGTCGTTACGAAGCTTTCTCATATCCTCTCTCAGAGCGTCAATCTCTTCTTTCAACTCTCTGTTTTCTTCCTCAAGATCATCCATCCTTTTCTGACGATTGGCCCGAGTATTATACGAATGAGACAGTTTGACTCTAGAATCGAGACACAAACGTGAGATTCGTAGGTAAGGAGAATACGCGATGTGAGAATGATGAATGCAATGATTATATTAATTGTTTTTAGGTTTAATTAAAATAAACTTCGACAATTAGATTGCAAATATCAAACAGTGGGGAAACCCCTTTTTATTGAATTCCAAAGGATTACAGAAATGGAAATACAGTAGATTACAAAGTGCAGAAACAGAAACCTAAACTAATGGGTCCCGAGTCCTCTCTGAGGAGAAACCGGGTGTTGATTCTGGTATCTTCCTTTTCTTTGACCGGGGCGCTTGGGCCGTTGTCGGGTTGTCATTCCTTTGCCAAGTGAAAGGAGTGAGCAAATTCCTTTGGTCATCTTGATTCTCTACAGCATGCTGCTCCAAAATTTCAATCAGAGCATCTTTCTCTTTCAGTAATTGCTGTATTTGGATACACTCTACGTCGAGGGTGCGGTACTTGTTCTTCCAAGATCTTCTTTCCTTTTGAACTTTGTTGAGAGTAACCTGAAGCCTTTCAGTTTCCGTCATGAAGTACATGACAATTTCCCTCGGTGGAAGAATTCCGTAACGAGGATAAGGCATCTTTAGCTTGAGAGCTCTGGTTTGTACCCAATGGAGATAAGGCTCCACCGAGACACAGTTTGGTTTTCCCAGAGACTCTCATCCTTTCTTATGAACATGTTTCCAAGCGTGCATTATTTCCATCTTTAGTGCTCTGTCATATTCTCCTTCTTTGAAGAAAAGACCTTCCAGATGAACACCCAGTGGGATGTGTCTCATCGGGTATCCAAATTGACGAAGAACTAATATCGGATGATAGTTGATTCCTCCTTTAGTTCCTATGAGGGGTACGCTGGGGAAATTTCCACAATGGTCAATGATTCTGATTCCCTCATAAATCCTATTACACCAATCTATATCGGAATTGGTGAGAGACATGATCTTCTGGGACCAACGTAAGACACTTTTGCAATCCCAAAAAGCGGCAGACTTGGGCAAGTGAGAGATAAACCATTTGTAGAGCAAAGGTACACAGCATGTGATCTCCCCTCTGCTGTACAAATTTCCTAAGTGTACAGAATGATACGCATCTGCGAGCAAAGTCGGCACAGGGTTTCCAATGAGAAAAACCTTAATAGTGTTGATATCGACGAAGTTATTGATGTTGGGAAACAAAAATAATCCGTAGGTGAGCAAGACAAAGATGCTTTCAAAAGCAGTCCCGTTCCCTATACTAGCAAAGTACAGAGCTTTCTTGGTCAGGAACTGGGCTGGCAAACCTTGGGTGCCACCCTTAGTGGTCATGTGAGTCCTGACCTCAGACTCATCCAAATGAATTGCTATTGCAATAGTCTGATTCTTTGGAATTTCTTCCAGTCCAGAAAATGGAGCTCGATCAGTGATATGTAAATCAGTCAGATGAGAATACTCCTCCAGCGTTGGTGATAGCTGGTAATCCAGGAATGTGAAACAATGATAAACCGGATCGTAGAATTGAATGAGCGCATCCATGATTCCCTCAATCACATGGACTCTTAACAGTGGTAACAAACCACCGTGCTTGGCTCTGAAAGCCTCTGGGTTAACGATCATCCTCGCTAACTTTCTCAAATCCCCTAGTTTTGGAACCTTGAAGGTATACTGGTGAGTTCTCCTTCTACCGAAATCCATTAATGCAATCTTTTTCTCTGATATTTGCAATCACAGTCTTAGTTTAATTTGAAAAACAGAGAGACTAGAAGAGAAGTTTTTTGAATGTTTTAATGTTTTATTAAATGAATGCATGAATGCAGCACACAAAAACATAGAAAAAACATGGGGTCAGAGGGTCGTTGTCATGAAGTCAAGGCTCTACCCATCCCCAAAGGTTTATACTAGGGTGATTTTTGTACCTGTACTCATTATCATCAGCTCCTCCCAGGAAGGCAGACAATAAGCGGATCGCCAGCGAGTTGTGTGCAATCTTAGCGTAAGTGCCATTCACCGAGAATAGATCACCAGCCTCAAATGAGGGTAGTATCGCGTAACAACTATTTCCGATAGTTTCCGCACTACGAAAGGGGTTGGCTTTTCTTAAGTGTATACTCAATCTCACCACATGCGGCATCACACGCATTCCTAGTAGCAGAAAAATAAACACGTATAGCATTTAGGAAAAGCAGTATATATATTTGTCCTAATCATCCTAGACTTATAAAGCTACGATTCTTAAGTTCCTGACAGAAATGGGTTCCCCGGCGAAAGCCCCAATCTGTGGTTCCCTGCCTAAGAGATGGACCAGCATAGGTCAATCTTTCTCCTCAGCAGAGTTCTCATTTTCCGTGGAAAACGGGGATGATGCCCTAAGGCAGAAAAGGAGACTCCCCAGCAGAGTCGCCATTTTACAAGGAAAACAGAAAGAAAGAAAGATCGGGCCCCATGGTGGGCGCCACTTTTCTGTAGCGAGCGATTTTGGACGCGGTTCTTAAGCGCTGGTCGCTCTCTGCGGTTGAGCTTAAAACTACAGGTCGATTCATTTTTTATCCTATTGTGAGCTGAATAAGGAAGGGAAATAGATGTCTCCAATTAACCCTGCTTGCATACTGAGTTTAAACAGCGGTCTGTTAGGTTACGGATGCTATCAATGTGGGGGGGCCTTTGTACTGGTTATTTGTATTTTCGCCAATACTGTTCACTTTCTTTTTACCTGGGCAAAAGGTTTCTGGCGGGGAATAACGATTAGGATGTTAGGACTGATGCTTTTGAAACACTGCTTTTAATTGATGGAGATATGGGATTTGGGTTTTTTGTTGATTGCGCTCGCTAAGATCTTTTCTTTCGATCTTATGCCTACGTATTCCCGTTTACCGAAACAGGGAAATCAGAGCATTCGTAGTTCCTCCTATTCTATGGGAGGAAATGGGTGTTTTGGTGTCTTGTTCAAAGCCCAAGACGTGAAGCGAAAGGTGATTTGTATCTTGTTCAAAGCCCAAGATGTGAAGCTAAAAGGTCTATTTGTGTCTTGTTCAAAGCCCAAGACGTGAAGCTGAAAGACCTCGGCTTTAGAGAGAATTTGTCATCTCTAAAGAAGGGAGAAGGAGAATTACTTTAACTGGGATACGCGGATCCGAGCAATGCCATAATTTCCGAAGAAAGGGTTTTAACCTGAAGGAGAAGACTTTAACTCAGTGGAGAGCAATGCCATCTTCCCTTAGGAATTTCTCATGCTAAAAGAGGGACAGTGGCATGGATGTAGCTGATCCAGAGGCTTGCCGCTTACAGCGATTAGATGAAGGGAAAGGAGTTGTTGATGTTTGTGTACTGTGAACGAGGCACAGCTTTGATGCTAAAAGGTCGATTGGATCAACCAGTGGTTTTCTTATACAAAGCCTAAGAAGAGGCTAATTTCCGCTAGGAAAATCATTATACAAAGCCTAAGAGGAGGCTATTTTGTGTCTCGTACAAAGCCCAAGAGAGAGGCTAAAAGTTTTTGACCCAGTGGGGCATATCGTTATACAAAGCCTAAGAGGAGGCTAGCAAAGAGTTGACTCAGTTGGAGAATCTTTTATACTCAGTAAGAGAGTGTTTTTGTATCTCGTACAAAGCCCGAGAGAGAGGCGAAAAGGTTGTTTTGACTCCACTGGGGAGAATTTTGGTATCTCGTACAAAGCCCGAGATGGAGGCTATTGTAACTGTTTCAGTTGAGTGACAGATCCAATATACTGATTTAAAAGAGAAAATCAGTTCTTATATGAGTAACACTGTACACAGGGATTTAATTTGAGGATCAGGGATATTTCCTTCTCTTTGAGGAAACGGGAAATCCAAAGGGTATCGAGACTATCCGAGTCTGCGGGTTTCCTTCCTATTTAACGAAGGGTGCTTGAGAATGTCTTTGAGACTCAAGGAAGTTAGACTGTCCGTGTCTAGAGTTTTATCTTTCGTACTATGCTTTGAGAAACAGTAGTAGACTCTATGAAAGGACTGTTCTATGAGGATGACTAGGTTCTGTTCCTATACCTCTAGGAGGTCGTCGGGACAATTTGTACAAAGCCCAAGAGGAGGCTGGAAGCTTTTAAGAAGTCGATGAGTCCTTGTACGAAGCCCAAGAGGAGGCTATCATTCCCGAAGGAAGAGATCATTATACGAAGCCTAAGAGGAGGCTGTGAATACTTCTAAGAAGCCGTAGGGTCCTTGAATAATGCCCAAGAGGAGGCCGATGCTTTTAAGAAGCCCGTGGGTCTATCATCTCCTTTCCATTAGGAGAGATAACTCTTTTAAAGATGAAAACCACTGGTAAACGTGCGAGGTTTACTATCCAGCGACTTTTAACTTTTAAAGAGGGTCCCTTAGTTAAGGTCCAAGATTATGACCATAGTGGGTACCCAAACCCCGAGACATTCAAGGCAAGCTATCCACAAGGAATAGATCAAGTCAGGAAAGTTCGAGAAGTGGGAAGAAACTCAAAGATGCCATTCACGGAGAATACATTCATCTTGGGGAGTAGAGCTTCTTGACTATTCCTAAGAAGGACAGCCGAAGAGAAGACTGTATCTGGTGCTCCTATTGGGGATCTAGGCGTCTATTTCTACGAATAAGTGAAACGGCGTCACCTAGTTCTAGACGTAGTTGTCGGGGAAACTCGAAATATCTATACTATTATTACACAGTAGATATGAGTTTATGAAAGGAGACTTACAGTGAGCAGCCCCACAATACAGTTTATAATATGAAAGCAGTAAACGAAAGCGATAACCACTTACTCGGTTATAGTGCTTCCATGCTGTTTGGTTAGTTGTTCAACAAAGAAAGATTAAAAACAACAGTATATTCAAAATCAAAGGAGAAAGTGCTTTGAAAAAGAAAGACTTGGGGCTTACAACTCAAGGAGAGGCCCAGGGTTTTATCAGTGAGCGCACTGTTTGACTTTGTACAGCGGGACTTATACAAGTGACTAGAGCCCAAAAAGGTTTTCTGTACAAAGGGATGGGTCTTACACTCTCTCAAGAGGCCCAAAAAGGTTTAAAGAAAAAGAGTGGGGCTTATAACACGAGGGTAGGCCCAATTGATTTTTCGTTTAAAAATGGCGATCGCGCCGAGGTTTTCTTTTAACGCTGAGGGACTTATACAATAAGTGAGGCCCAAAATGTTTTGGTTAAAAGGGGGATTGGGTCTTACACTCTATTAGAAGCCCAAAGTGTTTTAAAGAAAAAGAAATGGGACTTACTACTCGAGGGTAGGCCCAGATGGTTTTTATTTTTAAACGGGCGACGATAGCGCCGTTTACTTGTACAGAGGGACTTATACAATGAGTGAGACCCAAAAAGTTTTTGTACAAGGGGGGATGGGTCTTACACTCTCTCAAGAGGCCCAAAAAGTTTTGAAGAAAAATAAATGGGTCTTACTACTCGAGGGTAGGCCCAGATGATTTTTGAAAAGGCGACGATCGCGCCGTTTGTTTTTTGACGGTATCGGGACTTATACAATAAGTGAGGCCCAAAGATGATTTGGTAAAAAAAAGGATTGTGTCTTACACTCTAATAGAGGCCCAAAGTGTTTTGAAAATGATTTATGAGGGTTGAATTAATCCAAAACCCTAATTTGTTTTCAAAATGTATTTAATTGAATAAAAATTCAATTAAAATGATCAAAAATTGTTTAACACATGGAAAACAAATTTTGATCTTGGATTAATGCTTCAAAAATTAAGTATTGACCTACAAAATAATTAGAAAGCATTAAAAGTTGCAAAATCAATGTAGAAAAAATATTTAAAATGCCAAAAATAATCAAAATATTAATTCTTTACAAAAATATCAATTATATGAAATAAATAATATTTTGGGGATTTTTTGATAAAATAAAATATTTTAACATTTTTGTGAATTATTAAAAAAAGAATCAACTCAAAATCATTAAAACTCAGAGAGAAATTAATTTTTGAATCAATTAAACAAAATCACAAAATTCAAATATTTGAATTTGAAAAAAAGGCGCCAAGAACAAGCTGAAGAACACGCGCGTGTTCTTGGTTTCTCAGATTTGCGTTTTCTATCCAATCTCCATGAATACGTAATCATATCATGCAATCCACATATCATTATGCTCGCCTCAACCTCACGATCATGTCTATGTACTTTAATTTCATTTAAATTAAACATATAACAACAAATCAAGAAAAATCCTCAAGAACCCTAATTTCTGCATGAAGGCTAGGATTTTTGATACACGATTCAAACAATGCAATTAATTGAGGGAAAACATTCCATGCATGATTATGAACATATGGCCAAATTATTGTGCGAGGAAATATGCATAGATTGAGAGATGATCAAGTATGTGCTTACCTCTAAGCCGTGACAGCAAGTGCAATGTGATTTTTGATTTGGAGGTGTTACAGATGAGTGGTGATGATCTGAACAGCTTCCCTACACCCTATGGATTGTGTTTGGATGGTTGGACTTGATTGAAATTGGTTGGATCATTTTGTGGTACCTCAGCTGCACCTTGTTTGAAAATTTGAGCAACCAGATGGTGATTTCATGAAATTGATGTTTCAGAAGTTATGTGAGTGTTTGATCAGCTCATATGTGATGTATGTGAGGTGTGTGAGTGATTGGTTTGTGCAGAATTGCTCTCAAACTCAAAACCCGATAGCTACCTTGCTAAGAAAGGCATTTTTGCCAAGAGAAAGAGATTTTGTGGAAAGCATCTGTTAGATGGCTTTGGTGTACTTAAACTGACCATAATTGAGCTCTATTTATAGTAGAGCAAGTTTGTTTTGTAAGGAATAGTGCATGGCAACTGGTAAGTAGGTTTGGCCAATGTTGGCAAATGAGAATCCAAGTCTCCTCTAGCCATTAACTAGAGGTTAGGGCACAGAGCTTTGGTCCCCTTGGTCTTGGATAAGTCTTGCTGATTTTAGATGAGAATGGCTCAGTCCATGCCACCTTGATGGTTCCATTGAATGCCTCATTCCAAATTTGAAGTCTTGTCCCTATTTTGGCAACTCTAGGTTCAACATGTTATTCCTTGTTCCTTGGACCTTGGAGGCTTGGCTCAGTGATTGTCCCTTTTGGATTCAATCCTCTGAGGTGTCCAAGTGGATAGGAACTATTGAAATTGGCTGATTTTGGCAAATCGAGCCAAAATGCAAATTCTGCCTTGCTTTGACAGATTTCAGCAAGGCAACTTGGCAATGTTGTATCTCATGATGTAGGTTGAATTTGGCAATGTTCTTGGCCATTTTGGAAAGCTCTTACATGATACAACAACTGTTTGAACAAGTTTGGTTTTGATCTCTTTTGATTCCAAGTGAAAAATCCCCCTACATTTGGCAAAAAGTGAGGCAAACTCTGACTTAGTGAAAATTTCACTAAGTGTTGGAAAAAGTGACATTTTCACTTTTCAGCCACTTTGATCACTCCATAACTCAAAATCCTTAATGAATTGGAATGACTTGTAGTTGAAGTTTTTGTAGGTGATAATGAGGGGTACAAATCCATCTTTGGATGAGAAAAAATGGCCTTGTGGTCTAGGAGTTATGGTCCTCCAAAGTTGGTACCTTTGCCACTTTATTTTTAACTTAGAAAAATTTCTAAGTTTTATGGTTACCCCTTTTACAAGTTATCTCACTTTTCTTGATTTTTCTTGATGAATGATGATTCAAATCATACATTAACATCATTTTAGGGTTAAAAATCCATTTTGGTGAAAAATCTCAAAAAGTCAAAGTTGACTTTTGTGCACAGTTGACTTTTTATCAGATGAATTCCAAACTGTGCAATTCTTCAGGAAATCATGTCCTTGACCTAAATCAAACTTGATGGACATGTTCCATGGGTGTAATAGGGTATATTCAATCATGTATTAGGGTTTGGGAGCATGTCTTGGTCAAAAGTCAAAGTTACAGTTGACTTTTCTCTTAAAACCCTAATTGTGGTGCAGATGAAATTGAGACTTGTTGCTCAAACTTCTTGGATCAATCCATTGTTCCAAATGGATCAATATGGTGTATTAGAGACCCTCAAATCATCTCTTGAGGTCTTGGCTCATGGTTTGTCCCAAAAGTCAACTTAGGGGTGAATTAGGTCAAGAAACCCTAATTCCTGATTTTTGATGAATGCATCCCCTGAGGCAAAATTGACTTGATGCATGGGTTCATGAGGTTCCATGAAGCATATTAGGTTATGTTTTGGATCATTTCCTTATGCCCAGATGAAAATTTCCATCTGGAGACCCTGGTCGACCAAAACCCTAATTTGGTGACACTGTCGATCTTGAGACTTGATCCACCTAGAAGAGAGCAGCCTTGTGCTTAATCCTTGAAGTGGGAGTCCTTTTTGATCCATTGTGGATGTTTGAGAGATTAGACAAGTTGAAGATCATGTCATTTCTTGATTGATCCTTTGCCTAAGCACTCAGAGAGGGCTTGAAACCCTAATTTTGATTGTATTGGATGCTCACCCATCTTTGGGGAGACTGATGAAGCATGATGGTTCATCCATATTGTGATGATGATTTTCACAATGATGGGAAATCTAAGTGGTCAAAATTTGGGGTATTAGAATAATCATACACAAGCATAGTATAATCGAGTTTCGCACCCATACCCGATTAAATCGCGTTTGAAAAGTCGATTGAATCGGCTCCTAGATTTCCAAGTTTTCTCTCTTTCTCCTTTTCTTTCTCTTTTCTTTCTTCCTCTTTTTCTTCTCTTCTTTTTCTTTCTTTTCTATTTTCTCTCTTTCTATTCCTATTATATGAAAAATACAATATCTATCCAATCAAATGACAAAAATACCCCTACACTCAAATATCTCGCAAACGCTCCCAAAACGCGATAAAATATAATCTCGATGAAAAATAGCATATTTTCAAATAAAAGTCAGAAATAAAATAATATAATAATAAAATAATCGAAACGACTCAATTAAATAAAACGGACAAAACTGGGTCGTTACAACTCTCCCCCACTTAGAAATTTTCGTCCTCAAAAATATTACCTGAGACGAACAACTCTGGATACGACTCTCGCATCTAACTCTCCAACTCCCAAGTCAAATTGCCCTCAGCAGCGCCTCCCCACGCTACCTTCACAAGTGCAATATCCTTGCCCCTTAACCGCTTCACCTCGCGATCCAAAATACTCACTAGTAATGCCTCAACCGTAATCCATCGGAATCACATGCGACGGATCCGGAACATACTTCCGAAGCTGTGAAACATGGAACACATCGTGCAAATTCGACAGACTCGGCGGCAACGCCACCCGATAAGCCACAGCACCCACTCTCGTGGATATCTGGTAAGGACCAATAAACCGAGAAGTAAGTTTCTTCGATTTCAATGCACGACCAACACCCGTTACCGGCGTAACTCTCAAAAATACATGATCGCCCTCTTGAAACTCAAGGTTTTTCCTTCTTCGATCATGGTAACTCTTTTGCCTACTCTGAGAAGCCTTCATTTTATCACGAACAAGCTTCACCTTGTCTGTAGTCTGTTGAATCAATTCGGGTCCAACCACCGAACTCTCACCAGATTCGTGCCAACACAACGGTGTTCGACATCTTTGTCCATACAGTGCTTCAAATGGTGTCATTCCAATACTCGAATGGAAACTGTTATTATACGTGAATTCAATCAATGCAAGATAACTATCCCACGCACCACCTTGTTCAAGAACACAAGCCCGCAATAAATCTTCCAACGACTGAATCGTTCTCTCTGTCTGTCCATTCGTCTGCGGATGATAAGCCGAACTCAATCTCAATTTAGAACCCAACGCCTTTTGTAAACTTTCCCAAAATCTCGAGGTAAACCTCGGATCTCGATCCGAAACAATACTCAACGAAACACCATGCAGCTTCACAATCACACTGATATAAATCTCGGCTAACCTCTCCAAGGAAAAACTGATGTCAATCGGAATGAAATGCGCCGATTTAGTCAGTCTGTCCACAACCACCCAAATAGCATTATGCCCCCTCAGTGTATTCGGAAATCCTGTCACAAAATCCATAGAAATGTTGTCCCATTTCCACTCAGGAATATCCAACGGTTGCAACAAACCACTAGGTCTCTGATGTTCCACTTTCGACTTTTGGCACGTCAAACACGCATACACAAACTGAGCCACATCTCTTTTCAATCCAGACCACCAGAAAATCTTTTTCAAATCTTGGTACATTTTATTAGCTCTCGGATGTATACTCAAATTACTCCGGTGCCCTTCCTCCAAAATCATCCTTTTCAAATCCGAATCATCAGGAATACAAATTCGACCACAAAACCTCAAAACACCATTAACATCCACTTTAAAATCACTATTCGCATCTTTTTCTCCAATCAACATCAAATCCACAAATTTCACATCCAGCTTCTGTTTCTCACTAACAGTCATCAGAAAATCGTTAGTAACCTTTAGCATACCCAGCCTCACGCTGTCGGTCGTCACCTCACACACCAAACTCAAGTCTCTAAAAGCTTCCAAAAGTTCCCACTCCTTAACCATTAAAGCGGACATATGTAACGATTTCCGACTCAACGCATCGCTACCACATTCGCTTTACCAGGATGGTAATTCAAGCCAAAGTCGTAGTCTTTCAAAAATTCCAACCATCTCCGCTACCTCATATTCAATTCTTTCTGATCAAACAAATATTTTAAACTTTTGTGATCACTAAAGACTTCAAATCTAGCACCAAAGAGATAATGCCTCCAAATTTTCAATACAAACACCACAGCCGCTAATTCCAAATCATGAGTAGGGTAATTTTTCTCATGCACTCTCAACTGCCTCGAAGCATAAGCCACCACCTTACCTTCTTGCATCAGAACACCACCTAGACCAATCAAAGACGCATCACAATACACCACAAACGGTTCATCAGGATCCGGTAAAATCAAAATCAGAGCTGTCGTCAATCTTTTCTTCAGCTCATCAAAACTTTCCTCACACCGAATATCCCAAATGAACGCTTGCCCTTTACAAGTCAACTGGGTCAAAGGAAGTGCTAGCTTAGAAAAACCTTCAATGAACCTTCAATAATATCAGGCCAAACCCAAAAAGCTTCGAATTTTAGTAACGGATCTCGGAGCCTCCCATTGTAGAACTGCTTCTACTTTAGATGGATCCACAGAAATACCATTACCTGAAATCACGTGTCCAAGAAAACTCACTTTCGACAACCAGAATTCACACTTGGATAACTTGGCAAAAAGTTTCCTTTCCTTCAAAACCTGCAAAACAATACGCAAATGCTCCGCGTGCTCCTCCCGAGACTTAGAATAAATTAAGATATCATCAATAAACACAACCACAAAACGATCCAAATGCTCGTGGAAAATACGATTCATGTACTCCATAAACACACCTGGCGCATTAGAAACCCCGAACGGCATCACGGAATATTCATAGTGACCGTAACGTGTCCTAAAAGCCATCTTCTGAATATCTTCCTCTTTCACCCTAATCTGATGATACCTTGACCTCAAGTCAATCTTACTAAACACACACGCACCAACCAACTGGTCCATTAGATCATCAATTCTCGGAAGAGGATATTTATTCTTAATCGTCACCTTATTCAACTGGCGGTAATTAATACACAACCGCATACTTCCATCTTTCTTTTTCACCAATAAAAATGGAGCACCCCAAGGAGAAACGCTTGGTCTCACAAACCTCTTTTCTAGCAATTCATTCAATTGCTTCTTCAACTCAACCAACTCAGATGCCGACATACGATAAGGTGCCATAGAAACAGGTCTAGTACCAGGAACTAGATCTATAGAAAACTCCACCTCTCTCTCTGGCGGCAAGTCCGAAATATCCTCAGGAAACACTTCCGGAAAATCACACACAACAGGAAACACATCAAGTGAAACTTCACTATCCACAGTCAACGATGCAAACAACCCAAACAACTGAGCTTCATCCGCCAAAAGTTTCTTCAACTCTTTGGTAGATAAGAAACTCGAGTCTTCGTCTTCCTCAAGAGAAGGAAACCTTACTAGCTTATGATAACAATCAATATGAACCCGATTGAATTGTAACCAATTCATTCCCAAAACCACATCTAAACCCTCCAACGGTAAACACACCAAATCCATCTCAAAGTCTTTACCGTAAATGGTCAAAGGACAACTTAAACAAACCAAAGAAGTAGTTACCGACCCCATTGCTGGGGTATCAATAACCATCTCACCATCCATCAAAGACAACACAAGATTCAAACGCTTAGCGCACTCAGACGAAATAAACCAATGAGTCGCTCCAGTATCAATAATAGCAACTAAAGGCGTACTATTAATAAAACAAGTACCTCTGATCAGACGATCTGCATTAGTAGTCTGAGTTCCTGCCAACGCAAAAACTTTCCCACCAGCTGGAGCTTGCTTCGGTTTCGGACACTTTGTACTAATGTGACCAGCTTCACCATAGTTGAAACACTTTACCACATTCTACCTCTTACAATCAGCCGCTACATGCCCTAAACCTCCGCAATTGGTACACTTCCTAAAATTTTTCTTACATTCGAACTTGCGATGTCCCAATTCACCACATCTATAACATCTCAGAGAATTAGACATACCTCCTCCACTTGGCCTTCGATCAAAAGTACCCCTTTGCTTACCCTTATCTGCTGGTGTCACATACGGACCACTACGAAACGGTTGTTTCCCTTTCCTCTCGCTCACACTCTTATAGTGAGTAGAACGAGCTTTGCTATCTTCTTCAAAAATCCTACAGCAATCTACTAAATCAGAAAACCTTCTAATCCGTTGGTAACCGATTGCCTGCTTTATCTTAGGAAGCAATCCGTTCTCAAACTTCACACACTTAGAAAATTTCGCCGTCGCTTCAGCATAATGTGGATAAAACTGCACAAGCTCCACAAACTTAGCAGTATAATCAACAACAGACATACTACCTTGTTTCAATTCCAATAACTCAATCTCCTTTTTTCCTCTTACATCTTCAGGAAAATACTTCCTCAGAAACTCAATGCTAAACACAGCCCAAGTGATCTCCTCCTCTGCAGCTTTCAACACATGACGTGTACTAACCCACCAATCATCAGCTTCTTCCAGTAACATGTGAGTACCCAGTCTCACCTTCTGATCCTCATCACAATCCATCACTCGGAATATCCTTTCAATCTCTTTCAGCCAAATTTGCGCACCATCAGGATCATATCTTCCTTTGAAGATAGGCAGTTTGTTCTTCCTGAACTCGTCATTTCTAGCAGCATTAGGTGCACCCTACACAGCCTGAGCCATAGCTTGCATAGCAGCAGCCAAAGCAACATCATTCCTACCAGCCATATTCTGTTCATTTCCAATAACAGCAACTATGGTTAAACAAACAGCTCACCGAACCACAAAGACTAACAAGGACTGACACAAACTGACACGGACTGGCTCTGATACCACTTAATGTAACACCCCCAATCTATACCCCCAAATAAATAAAACGATAAAATTTCATCAGAGTATAATTAAAACATTCACGGCATAGACCGAGGGGTCACATCAATTTGAAACAAAATACACATAAACCTGCTCATAAAGATATGCAACAATCAGGTAGCAATTAACAAAGGAACTTAGTTCCTACTACCCATAATTCAGATACAGAATACAAGCGGAAAATCTGTACTGAAATCTCATATATATATATATATATATATATATATATATATATATATATATCATGAAAAGTTTTTCTGCCAAATACAATATGATACATGTACAATCCAAAAGATACATATACATAATACAAAATAATCACACTCGATCACCCCGACTACCCGGTGCTACATATCAGAGCCGAACGACAAAAGAATGAAGACCTAAGCTTCACAAAAAGACCTCCAGCAATCTAATCTGCAATGCCTCATAGAGCATTTAAAATAGCAGAAGGGTGAGAAACACAATCATAATACAATTGCATATAATTATATAATAACACACGATTACACAAACATAATATTCTCACCACACTATATGCCATAAATCAAGTACAAACCAACACAAAGAATTTTCTCACATATCGGTCACAAAAGCATATCAATCGTACTCAATTCAATTATCACCAACACGTGTATTCATATATCAACTCATCACTTTCATCCACAACTCCACACATAATCAAACCATTCATGAGTTATGCAAATGCAAGAGACCGACACAACGACTCTATACAATGCACATGCGGTACCGACATTCATCATCTCAACACCAGTTCACTCAGGAACTATTGGAACCATCGCTCGTTACATAATGTAACTCCCCGTCGGGCATACGATGTTCCCCGTCGCTCACACCCCACACGGGCACACGACGTTTATGGATCGCTCACACCCCCACACGGGCACACGACCCGATCGCTCACACCCCACACGGGCACACGATCGTCTATAATCATCGCTCACACCCCACACAGGCACACGACATTATAACGGATTCCCTCTGGAATCAATTCGTCGCTCACACCACACACGGGCACGTGACATCACAAGAATGCATATCATGATGCTCAGCATACAATGACTCATGACATTCAAATGCACACATATACACATTCCATAATCATGCATATATCATCAAATACCACACATTGCATTTTCTTGACCTTAGGCCACAAATCATCATCACAACGTATATCACGTGCATATTTATTTCACAACAGCACACAAGTCATACAATTCATATCACAAGCATGTTGCATAATAACACGTCAAATGCACATCATTAAAACGGTAAAAGTCAACAAACCACACATTCCAAATTCCCGACATAATTAAATCGGACAACAATCTCAAAACCATTTTAATAAGCAAGAACAACTCAAAAGCTTTCTAAAGCACCCAACCGCGCCCCTATCCGACTTACGGATCAAAAGTTATGAAGAAAATAAAATTGCACAAACAACCATGTTCGCTAGGCGAACCCTCTAGCGAGCATTCGCTACCACCTTCGCTAGGCGAATGTCCAGCGAACCCACTATCAGATAAAAACAAACACAAAGTTCGCTAGGCGAACCCCTTGGCGAACCAAGGCAGCAACGACCAGAACCAAAAAGATACAAAGTTCGCTAGGCGAACAACGTTAGCGAACACTCGCTGACCTTCGCTAACTGGTTCGCTAGGCGAACCCGCGAAAACTCATTCGCTACTGTTTCGCCCCAGGTTCGCTAGGCGAACCAAGGAAAACCCAGAAATTCTGCAGCGCTGTTTGAAGTTCAAAAACCATATTTTTCACCTAAAAACTCTTCCAAACCAAAACAATGAAATCAGAACATAATCTAATCATGGTAACAAGTATTCTACCGCATTTACATAGATTTCCAACCGCGAAAACATCGATTTCTATCATTTATCACATTTCGACCTATATCTAAAAACCAATAAAACTCCCACACAAACATACATAATCATACACAAGCATAGTATAATCGAGTTTCGCACCCATACCTGATTAAATCGCGTTTGAAAAGTCGGTTGAATCGGCTCCTAGATTTCCAAGTTTTCTCTCTTTCTCCTTTTCTTTCTCTTTTCTTTCTTCCTCTTTTTCTTCTCTTCTTTTTCTTTCGTTTCTATTTTCTCTCTTTCTATTCCTATTATATGAAAAATATAATATCTACCCAAACAAAAGACCAAAATACCCCTACACTCAAATATCTCGCAAACGCTCCCAAAACGCGATAAAATATAACCTCGATGAAAAATAACATATTTTCAAATAAAAGTCAGAAATAAAATAATATAATAATAAAATAATCAAAACGACTCAATTAAATAAAACGGACAAAACTGGGTCGTTACAGCACAGCTTCCTTAGGTGTTATGGAGTGTGTCTGAATGCTTGGAGTGGATCGAATTGAGCTGAAACTTGATTTGGCACCTCAACCGCAAATATGTCAAAGGCTTGTGCAGATGGCTGGTGATTTTGAGAATCTGGTGTTCCAGATGTTGTTTAAGTGTTTGGATCACTTCTATATGATGTTTATGAGGTGTGTGTGTGATTTGTTTGGTTGGAATTGTTCTCAAACTCAAAACCCGATAGTGACTTGCTTTAGAAGGCAAAGTTGGAAGTGAGAGTGTGATTTTGAGAAAGGCAAGTGTTATAGGCTTTGGTGTACTCAAACTGATCAGAAATGAGGTCTATTTATAGTGTGTCAAGTTTGTTTTAGAAGGAATAGGGAATGGCAACTGCACCAGGCCTTTGGCCAATGTGGATCAAATGGAATCTCAAGTCTCCTCTAGCCATTGACTTGAGATTAGAGCACAGGCCTATGGTTCTTTGATTCAAGGATAAGGCTTGACTGAAGTGTTCATCTTTGCTCTGATACATGTCACCTCTAAGCATCCATTGAATGCTTGAAAACAAAATTGAATTCTTGGCACATTTTAGCCTTTTTAGGGATGACAAGCCTAATGTAGATTCTTGGACTTTGGAGGCTTAGGGATCAGATCATTCCCTTCTTTTTTTATCCTCAGATGTGTCTAAAATGATGACAAGGCTTGGAGTTGCTCAAATTTCCAAAATCGAGCAAAACAACAAAATCTGCCAACTATTGCCTTGCCTAGGACAGTTGGAAATGGTGATCTTGAGGGATTCATATCTCCCAGCTCAGGTTGAGTTATAGGAGGCTCTTGTGCTTTTTAGAAAGCCCTCATATGATACAAAACATGTGTGATCATAGTTTGTTTTGAAACTATTTGGATCCAATTGAAAAATCATCATGAACATTGATGTTCAAGGCTGCCAACTTAGGCAGATTTTCACTAAGTGTTGGAAAAGTGTCATTTTTAGGTTTTCAGCCATTTTGATCACTCCATAACTTAAAATCCATGAGGAATTGGAATGAGATGTAGTTGACACTTTTAAAGTATGCCATGAGAACTACCAATCCATCTTTGGACCATCCAAAATGGTTGCTTGGATCTCAAGTTATGGTCCTTGGAAGTTGGTTTCCTAGCCACTTTGTTCCATAACTTAGAAAAATTCTAAGTTTTTTATGGTTACCCCTTTTACAAGTTAACTTACTTTCTTTGATTTTTCTTGATGAATGATGATTCAAATCACATATTAACATTGTTTTAGGGTTAAGGGACCTTGGTTGACCAAAAATTCAAAAAGTCAAACTTTGATTTTTGTACAGTTGACTTTTTTAGCAGATGAAATTTTGACTTTGCGATCCTTTTGTGAAATCAATCCTTGGGCTCAACCAAACTTCATGGGTGACTTCCAAGGGTATTTAGGAATATCTTGAGTCATGTCCCAAGGTTTGGGAGCATGCCTTGGTCAACAGTCAAAGGCACAGTTGACTTTTCCTTCAAAACCCTAATTGTGGTCCAGATGAAAATGAAACTTGTGAATCAAGTTTCTTGGATCAATCCATTGTTGCAAGTGGATCAATATGGTGTATTGGAGGTCCTTAAATCATGTCTTGAGGTCTTGGCTCATGCTTTGTCCCAAAAGTCAACTTAGGGGTGAATTAGTTCAAGAAACCCTAATTCCTGATTTTTTTTGTGTATGCATCCCCTGAGGCTAAATTGACTTGATGATTGGGTCCAAGAGGTTCCTTGGAGTATCTTGGGTTATGCTTTGAAGTATTGGCTCATGCCCAGAGGAAAATTTCCATTTGGAGGCCTTGGTTGACCAAAACCCTAATTTGGTGACACTGGCGACCTTGAGGCTTAATCCACTTGGAATGTTGCACTCTTGTGCTTGATTCTTGATGTGGGAGTCCTATTGATCCTTTGTGGGTGTTTGAGAGGTTAGACAAGTTGAATATCATGTCATTCCTTGATTGATCATTTGTCTAAGTGCTCTGAGAGGGCTTAAACCCTAATCTTTGATTATAGAGGATGCCTAACAATCCTTGAGGATATTGATGAGGCATGAAAGTACATCCATATTGTGATGATGATTTACACAATGATGGGAAATCTTAGTGGTCAAAATTTGGGGTATGACACCAAGAGTTGATAACCCTCCACCACCTCCAGAGCAACCACCGCAGCAACCCTTTGATAAGCATGCTTATTGGGCACATAATTAGGAAATGCATGCAGCTCATCAAAGGGCATTTATGTTTTTGCACTCATCCATGCGTGTTATGAATTTACAGGTTAAAGATCCGCAAGTTGATCATCCTTTTCCTACTGATGAGGACTTCCGTGAGTATGCCGCTTGGCCTGAGGACAGACCATTTTTTATGGAGAGGGAGCAGGTGCCTCCGCAACCGCAGCAGGCTCCAGTGCAACCTCAGCCAGTACCGGTGCATATAGACAGTGATGATCATGTTGTTGGTGGTGATGGTGATTCTAGTAGCAGTTATGAGGTGGATTCTGATGACCCCAGTTCCGAGTGATCGATGGATGTATTGATGATGTTTTATGGATATTTTGATGTAGTTTTTTTATAGCTTTATGTTTTTGTTGTATGGATTAAAATTTGCTGTTTTTAGTTGGTTTGTACCATCCTTTTAAGGATGATGGGATAATTTTTATGTCTTATTTTGTGCCATCCTCTAATGGATGAGGTACTTTGAACAATGGTGTGCACCATGTTTTGGTGTCACACTCTTTTGAATTATAATATTATTGCTTTCTAGTTTATCGCTTTGTAGTATAGTATAAAATCTTTTGTCTTTAATTGTTTGGTCCTTAGTTTCAAACTTTGAAGGAACCATGCTGATTGTGTCGTGAATGATGAAGCGATGCGCATTTGAGTGGTAATGATATGCGTAAGTTGAGGTACCGCAGCAAGGTACACTTTTTACCGCTTTCTAGACTTAGCATAATCATTGAAACTTTAGGCTTGTGATTAGTTTAGCATGAATTCTTTCCCAATAATTTTTCAATTATGAACCATGTAGAACATAGCTATTCTGAGGTAACCTCCATTTGTGTATATATATGCGGGAAACCGACAATTGTGTTTAGCTCGTACTTGTTATGTTTAAATCTTGCATATGTATGGTTTGTATGATTGAAAGAAAGTGACTAAGGCAATTTTTGTGCATTATGAGAAAAACCACTTAACCAAATGTGAATGATCAATCTACCTTGTGAGTGAGAGAGTACTTGATAACCCTTTTTGAACCTTTTCTATCAAGATCCATACTTGTGAATAAATGTTGCAATTGTTGTACAAAGAAAATTTTTGAAATGGATCTTAATATTTGAACTAAAAATGTGAACCTCAACCTTGTATGGTTGTTCTTTGTGTCTTGCCTTAGAAGTGTGAGAGCATTAGAAACTATATGTGGTTGAAATCAAAGTTGGGGAGAAAAAGGTGGATTGATGCATCAAAGAACAAAAGTGGTTGTACATAAGAAAAAGAAATAAAGAAAAAAATTGAGAAAAGAAAGAAAATGGCATGAATGGCCAAGAAAAAGAAAAATAATAAATTGTAATGATGCATCAATGAAAAGAAAATAAGAAGGCAAAAGTTGTGGTGTGTATGAATATGAAGTAGAAATGCTCTCATAGGATTAGGAAATTTTGTTTCCATGACTTGAGATATGACCCTTTTCTTGTAGCCCAAGCCTCATTACTACCCTTAAAAGTCCTTGAGATTCTTTCTTTCATACTTATTGTTGCATTTTGTTGATTGACTGCATAACTTGTCCCGGATGCTTGCATATTTGTGTGGTGAGTGGAAAAAAATCCTTATAATTGTTTTTATCTTGTGATGATTGTGTGATTAGGTGTGGTTCATAGTTGCAATAGTATTGCTTAGGAATTCTTGATACGGTTGTCACTTAGTGATAGTTTCAATTTTTATGCTTTGCCTTAAGAGTTGCGGTAAGAATTACTTTGCTTGTACTTCCTCTGTTTGAACCACTCAAGTGTTTTCATTTTTTCATTGTTTGTCTGATTTCTTGTACATAAGTTCGGATTCTTTCTCGGTTTGAAACTTTTGTTTGAGGACAAACAAAATAGTAAAGTTGGGGAGAGTTGTTAAGTGCCATTTTGGAGTTATATTTCATATCAATTTAGGGCACTTTACAATGCTTTTCTATTTTAATTCGGTTGTTTAACCATCGCTTTTAGTATAAATTCGTAATTTACCGCTTTTGTTTTCCTTTACTCGTATTGTCATACCCTAATTTTTTACCTTAAGATACCAATATCATTTGAACAATGATTAAGGATCAAAGACTTGATTGGAGACCTACCCCTTAAGGGATTAGGGTTTTGAGTCTCCCAAGTGATTCAGGCAAAGGATCAACCAAGGATTCCAAGGGAATTTCCACTCATCGAGTGTGCTAATAATCCTCAATTGATTAAAAGATCATCCATAGCAAGAATTGGTCACAAGATTGCCTAGATTCCAAATGATCAAGCCTCAAGAACCTCAGTACACCAAATTAGGATTTTTGGTCGACTGAGGCCCTTAGAGGGAGATTTTCATCTGAGAATGAGCCAAGGCCTTCACATATCATCTAAGGATCTCAATATAACCCTAAGAATCCATCCACAAGTTTGAAATAAGTTCAAAGGATGCAGAGGTCAAAAATCAAGAATTAGGGTTTCAAAGTGAAAATTTCCTCTGATTCCCAAAAAGTCAAAGTTTGACTTTTGGATAAAAATGATCACCATAACTTATAATCCAAGGATATATGGTCTATTGAGTGATTTGAGCAAGAATTCATCAAGAATATGAAGTTTCTTGCAAAAGAAGTAATCTTGAGAAATGAAAATTTCTCTACGTTACTAAAATTGGTCAATTTTTTGTAAACTTTGGGAGGTCATAACTTTTGATCCACACATCCAAAATTTCCCATCCAAAGCCAACATGATAGAGCTTTTTGCATACTACAAAATTTTCCTTGAGGTTCCACAAAAAAATCCATGGATTGGAAGATATTGAGGCCTAAAGTTCACCATTTGTTGAAGAAATTCCAACACTTAGACAAAATTTTGTCCAAGACAGATTTTGTTGAAAACACCAAAACTTGTGGGGATTTTTCACATAGTTGCAAGTAAAATTAATTCCAAATGCAAACATCAATGTTGTTACAAATACTATCAAGAATTCAAAGAACTTATTGGCATGAATTGATTCAACTTGAGCCAAGAGAAAACCATGATCAAACACACCTTGTTGTAACTGTTTTGCAACAGATTTTGTTGCATAACTTGCTTATGTCGGTTTTGATCAAATGAGCAATGATCATATGAGCCAAATTCACTCACTTTGATGATCATAAACCTGAGCAACCTGCAAATTCAGTTCAAGGACAGCCAATGGGAGTAGTTGCAATGATGAGCATAAGAGAATATGCTTGGAATCAAATGTACAATCATGAGCAAATAGTGCATATTTAATATTCCCTCAATCATTGGTCAAGATGCCTTCATAATCAACCAATAGAAACACTGCAGAATGTGAATTTGCTCAGATCATAGCTGAGTTATTTGAGATGCTCATAATGCCTTGTGTAAGAAGATATTCCACAAGCAATGATCAATAATTTCTGAACTTATCTGTTAAGCTTGAGCTGGCCACTTGTATGCAACATGTTTGCCTATAAATAGAGCTCCAATTGCGTGTTCAAATCACACCAAAGCACCACAATTCTCTGCTTTCATTCTCTTCTTGTTTGTCGTACCTCGAAAAATACGATCCTCGCGAAGGACGCAGAAAAAATAATAGAGTCGCCACCGAATTTTAATATATTCCTATAAAAGGGAAAAGGTAAATATCGATAAAACCTAAGGGAAAGGAAATGGTCATCGGAACCAAATTCTAAGTTTGGGAGTCGGTTACGCAAAGGGAAGGTATTCGCACCCCTTCACGTCTGTTGTACTCAACGGGAACCTCTTAGCCTAATCTGCGATTGAATGTTAACTTATGTTATTGGTCTTCTTAAAAGTAAATGGTTTACTAAAATTGTTTGTTTAGGGGAGACGGGTGTTTTTATTCCTAGGGTGCTTTATTATGGAGAAATGGTTAGTTTTTTATTAGGGTGCTTGCCAAGACTTTGCGATCTTATGCCTACGTATTCCCTCGTACAATGGGAAAGTCAGAGTGTCGTAGTTCGGAACTACAGGTAATTGGGGGGAAAGAAAGAGGCAAGTCATCATCTTTTAGGGAGATATCTTTCCTATTCCACCACAAACTTTTGAGAAAGAAAATAACGAGGAAGAAGCTTTAACTTGGATGTCCAAAGCAATGCCACATTCTTCCTTTTTGATGGATATGTTGTTGAAAGTTTGATTTGATATTGTGGGGATATAAGAGATATCTTTCTATAAAGATGATTCATGTCTAAATCTCTATGGGGAAATTGGATTATTTTAGAGGTGAAAGAGCGAATGAAACACAACCCAAGGAGCTAGCCTCAAGAGCGATCATTCAAGAACCCAAGGAGTGCGAGATCCCAAAAGCTCAATACTTTCGTTGGTTAATTAGGAAAAGATTTGATAAGTTTAAACATTTTTAGGAACAAAAGGTTGAATGAATCACAACCCATAGAGCTAGCCTCAAGAGCAATTATTCAAGGACCCAAGGGATGCGAGTTTCCAAAAGCCCATTTCTTTTGTTATTTGATTATAAAAGATTAAAAAAGTTCAGGTATTTTAGGGACGAAAGGTTGAATGAAAAACAACCCAAGGAGCTAGCCTCAAGAGCATTCATTCGAGAATTCAAGGAATGCTAGACTCCAAGAACTCAATTTTTTCGTTATTTGATTATAAAAGATTAGGTATTTTAGGAACGAAAGGTTGAATGAATCACAACCCAATGAGCTAGCCTTAAGAGCGATCATTCAAGGACCCAAGGAATGCGAGATTCCAAAAGCTCAATTCTTTCGTTATTTGATTATAAAATATTTGATAAAAATTGTATTTGTTAAAGAGATTTTAATTTGGGTTTGGGAAGACTTATTTGGATTAAGTTTAAAGGTTGATGGCGAGGCTAGAAGCGCTCGACTTATAAGTTAGATACAGATTGAGTGTCTAGAAAGATCTACTTGGCGTTGGACCAAGGGATTTAATTATCTTTGAGATTGTCGATCTTGTTATGCGCGTTCTTTTTTTACTTGACAAATTATGGTCATAGTGCATAAATAAACCACACAAGTCCATGCAAGTTATACAATCAAATGTGCCATCAAATACCAACCAAGGACAAACAATCAAGTAAACACAACTTCAACCAAAAGTTTTAAGCAATGCTAAACCAAACATGAATCAAAATAGTTTTTTTTTAAGAAGAAAGAAAAAAAATGCAATTAATTGAAGTAAAACCTAACACTAAAATATAAAATAATAAATCTTTATTTTTTTTGTTTTTTTTAATAAAAAAAAGAATAAGAAAAGTAAACTAAATAAAATGTTTTTTTTTAGAACACATATTTTTTCATTAAAAAAAACTCAAATGCTTTTATACTATTTTGTTAAAATCAAAATATTTAAAAGAAGAAAACAAGTTATTCTATGGGCCAGGGTGATCCATTTCATGCACCGCCACTATCAAACCTCAATCAAAGCAAAAAGCACAATTATCCATCAAGTCTATCGTTACCCGTGCGGGAGCACGGATAAAATTATTAGATACAGTATAAAATATATTTAAATGTATATTTAAAATATTATAAAATGTATTTATATACGCGTCTAAATTTGAAATTAGTTATTAATTATAAAATGAACAATAATTATATAAATTCAATTGTATTAAAATACAAATAGAAAAAAAATTCTTGTGTTGAAAAAAAAAGAAAGATTTAATATTTGATAATAATGATTTTATCTTTTAAAATAAGATAATTATTGATTAAAATAAAATATGTATTGTGTTTATAGTGACTAGTGAAATAGAAAGTTTATTTGATACAATATAAAATGTATTTATATATAGATGTAAATTTGAAATGAATTATTTGATTGTAAATTGAAAAATAATTATACAATCTCAATTGTATTAAATAATCATGATAAAAGAAAAAAAAAATGACTCGTGAGATGAACAAAAACAAAAAAAGAAAATTTTAATGCGATAATGACCCGTGAGATAAAAGAATTATTTAGTGTGATATAAAATGTATTTAGATACAAATGCAAAATTTAAAATGATATACTTAATTGTAAAATGAACAATAATCATATAAATTATATTATATTAAATAATTATATATAAAAAAAAGAATCATAAGATAGAGAAAGAAAAAAAATATTTAAAAAATAAGATAATGGTTTATTAAAATAAAATAAATATTGTGTTGATAGTGATCCGTGAGATAAATAAGTTTTTAATTTTTTTTTTTTTTTTGGAATAAATGAGGATATATTATATACCAAAAAACTGATAAGTACATGCCGATCTAACTGATCCAGGCTACACGTATTCAACAAAAGAAAAAGTTATTCTAGATTGAGGCAGTATTTTGAGTTTTTTGGAAGTAAGCCATCAACTTTGTGTTTGCTTCCATTTGGGGCATAATCCATTCTTTAACTCTTTGCACATTCAGGTCCTCTTGTTTTCCTTTCTGAAAGATTATCTTGTTCCTGCTCGACCAAATTTGGTAAATAGTTTCAGCCGCAATGCATTTCATCAATTTTGCCTTCATACCTTTGCCTTTGGTTGCACTTACTATCCAATTATGATTAATGATCCCCACACCAGGAGTGGTGATGTGAAACATTTTCATGACTTGTATCCATAGCTGTTGAACAACGGCGCACTCATACAGGATATGCTGGTTTGATTCATGTTGCAAGCAGAACACGCATTTGCCATCTGTCTCTATCCCGATCCTAGCAAGTCTATCCTTTGTCATTAACCTATTTTGACAGGCCAGCCATGTTGTAAAGGTGGCCCTTGGTCTAGCTATGTTTTTAGTCACCAAACCATTCCATTCAACTTTCTGTTTTTCCCCTCTTAAGTAGCAGTATATCTGTCTTGTGTTGTACTTATCAGCTTGTGTCATAGAATGCCACACGGGTGATGTTGAGACTTTATCCCTCACTTTGATGATTCTCTTGGTGATCCACGAACTGGTGTTGTTAGGAACATATAGAGCAATGTTGTTATTTTTGATGAAGTACGAGTGCATCCATTTCACCCAAAGAATATCCTTCCTTGTCCAAAGTTTCCAAAGAAGTTTCCCTATGGTGGCCACGTTTCATTCCTTCAGTGAGATGATGTTTCTACCTCCTGTCGTCACTGTGTCGCAAACCTTATCCCACGCTATTGGAGCTTTCTTATTATTTTCATCTCTCCCTGTCCATAAGAATGTTCTGCACATGCTCTTTATGTGATCCGTCACTTTCTTCGGTAAGGGGAATACCTGCATCCAATAATTGGCTATAGAAAATAGGACGCTTTTCACCAATTGCAGCCTCCCTGCATAGGACAGTAGCTTCGTGCTCCAGTGTTGAATTCTTGATAGCATTCGAGCAATTAAGGGTTGGCAGTCCTTGACAGTCAGTTTTCGGTTGTGGAGCGGCACTCCCAAATACTTAAACGGCATCGTTCCTCTGGCCAGGCCTGTAATTTGGTGCAGTCTATTTTTGGTTGCTTCATCTACTCCTCCCACGTATAATTTGCTCTTGGCTTGACTGATGTTCAGACCCGTGGAGGCTGAAAAATCCTGCAGTTTCTTCATTATAAGCTGGATTGATCCTGCATCACCTCTAGAAAACATAATAATGTCGTCAGCAAAAAATAGATTGATAATTTGGAGCCTTTCACATTTGGGGTGAAAATTGAAGTCAGGGGTTCTAGACAAGGTGTGGAGCATTCTATGTAAATATTCCATTGAGATGACAAACAAGAGAGGTGAGATGGGGTCTCCCTGTCTCAGTCCTCTTCTTGCCCTAAGTTCCTTTGACGGTTGCCCATTTATCATAAACCTATAGGTAACAGTGGTGACACATTTCATTATCCAACTGATGAATAACTGTGGGATTCCAAGTTCCTGCATAATTTGATTTAAAGCATTCCAATCCAATGTATCATAAGCTTTTTGAATATCAAGCTGAAGCATGCATCTTGGAGATATGTGTTTTCTGTTATAGCCCCTCAATAGCTCATGAGCCATTAAAATGTTATCTTGAATCACCCTGCCAGGTATGAAAGCGGATTGAGAATCTGAGATAACATTTCCAATTACTGCTCCCAGTCTTTGGGTTAGAATTTTTTAGATGATTTTGTAGACTGTGCTGCAGCAGGCTATTGGCCTATAATCCTTAATTGTTCTTGCCTCCAGGTTTTTGGGAATTAGAGTAATGGGGGAGCAGTTGAAAGCTTTGTGAATCTGTCCTTTCTTGAAGAAATGTCTGACTGCTGCTATTACATCTTGTTTAACTGTGGACCAGGTTTTCTTAAAGAAGTAGGAATTATAACCATCCCAACCTGGAGCTTTTGTGTCACCTGTGTTATTGAGTGCCCCCCATATCTCTTTGTCCTCCACTGGTCTGATCAGTGTGTGTGCATCAGCTGTAGTAAGAGTTTTTCCTTCTCTCATGACTGACAGATCAATAGACTTTACACTATTGTTATTGGTACCTACAAGATTAGTATAAAATCCCATTACCTCATTTTCAATGTCTTCCTGCTGAGTTAGCATATCTCCATTCATTACTTGTAGGGTGTGGAGACCTTTGTATTTAGTTTTATCTTTGACATGAGCATGAAAATAGGCAGAGTTACTGTCCCCTAATTTGAGCCATGTGATCTTTGATTTTTGTCTTAGAATCTCCTCCTCAGTCTGGTTCAGAAGGATGACTGCATTGGTTTGCTCCTTGACCTGATGAATCAGCTGCTCATTAAAAGGATCATTGTGTAGCTTTCCTTGAAGTGTGTGTAGCTTTTCTCGAGCTTGATTCATATTCTGCTGCTTGACTGTGATGGTTTTGGTTATGGCCTTAAGAACAGGTTGTAATCTCCTTAGTCTACTCTATAGTCTATGCATAGGATCACCCTCAGTATCACTATTCCAGCTTTCTTCTACCTTAGTTTGGAACCCCTCCACATTAACAATGCAGTTAAGGAATTTGAATAGTTTGGCTGGTGGTTTACTAGCTTGTTGATCTTGAAGCCATACTTTAATAGGTGTGTTCAGAGATGTTCTGAGGCAAGTTCTCAACGACTGCAGTGTGGAATTTCTGATACCATTCAGCATTTCCAAGTAGTCTATCAATTCTGGAATAGATAACCCCAGTAGTATGGTTGTTTGTCCACGTAAAATAAGGGCCTTTCGAACTAGCTTCATATAATCCAGTATCTTGCATCATGCTCTTCAAGTCTCTATACTCTGCCTCTGTTACAGCCTTCCCACCCACTCTATCTTGACAGGTAGTGACATTGTTGAAGTCACCAATGACACACCATGGCCCCATTGCAGGTTTACATATGTGTTCTATGTCTTTCCAAAGATCTTTCCTCTGCTCCTGTTGGTTATAGGCATAAATAAAAGTGATAGCTTGTGTGAATTTCTGATCCAGGGTATACACCTCCACATGAATGAATTGAGCCTTTGTGGTGATAACTTTCAAATGGACCTCTCTATGTTTCCACAGTAGCCAAATTCTTCCATTATTGTGATGCTCATAATTATCCTCAAAACTCCAATTATTTCCAAAAGTTTTCCTAATCCTATCTGCATTCTTCTTCTTGACTCTAGTCTCTAGTAAGGCACAAATAGACACATTGAAAGTTGAGATATAGGAGCCTATCTCCTGTGTCTTGCCTCTTTATTCATGCCCCTAACATTCCATGTTGCTAGCATGGTTCAAGGTGGGTGTCTCCCTTAGAACAATCTCCAATTCTTAAGGGAGTGAAAGAGTTATTGTATTTGATAAAAGCACTCCTTGGTGGAGATTGCATACCTGGCTTCTCTTTTGTCTTCTTGGTTGCTGATGTCACTTTAGTCCAATCTTCTTCCTGTTGTTCCTGGCTGGGGGAGGGTCCCTTTGTCAAGCTTTGTGGAGGTTGGTGCTTATCCGTTTGTATTTCTTCTTCTTGCTGATGGGGTTGTCTTTTGTCATTGTGGTTAGTTTCTGAATTGGTCTTGGCTACCTGTTTCCACACCTTCTGATTTTTGTCATTCTTCCTCTTAATATCACAATCGTGGCCTATTTTCAAACACTTTTGACAATACAGTGGCTTCCACTTGTACTCAACCCTTTGCTCCATTAATTTCCCCTGATGATCTCTGATGTTGACAGTGTCTCTTGGCTTTTGTGTAATGTCAACTTCGATGAGAACTCTTGCATAAGAGATTCGAAGCTTTTTTGCTGTGCACTCATCTGTCGTTATGAGCTTACCAATGGCACTAGCTATCTTTGAAAGACTTTTTTCACCCCACATGTGTAAAGGTAGGTTGGGGAAGTTCACCCATATAGGAAGAACCCTCAATAAATCTTCCTTCATTTCAAAGTCAGAGCTCCACTCTCTGATAAACACAGGTTTGCTATGGATAAAGTAAGGGCCCTTGGACATCACCTCTTCCCTATCTTGTTGAGTTCTAAATCTAACTATAAAGAAGCCTTCATCATTGTAGTACAGTTCCGGCATTGATACAAAATTCCACACATTCTCCATAAACTTTTTGACCGAATTCATTGATGGTGGCTCGCCCATGGCAAATAGGATTAGTGCATTTCTCCAATAATCTAATTCGTCCTCCACATCTTCCTCTTCTATCTGAATCTCTAGGTCTCCATTGATGATATTTGGTGCTATGAATTCTACCGGCATACCTCTATTCATTGTTCGATTCCCTTTGATGACTTCAACCCATGGTTTGGCCGCTGCTTCATTCGTGTCTTTCGGTGGATCGTCCCTCCTATTGGATTTCGTTTCATCGTGTTGTTGCAAGGATTCAGCTTGGGTCGTGACTTTTGGTGTTGGTGGGATGTTCTCGTTACCGACCTGGACATGTTGTTCTTGTTGTTCTGATTCTTCCTCTAGCGGTTCCGTGATGGCTTGTGTGATAATGGTTCGTTCCGCTCCTTTGCGTGTCGCCGCCACCTGAGATTTTGGCCGGCCGACGCCACGTTTGCCCATGGTTGTCTGAAACCCTAGCAGAGCAAATCAGAGCGTAATGGAAAGCTGATGTATGTATGTAAAAATAAAAATAATAAGTTTTTAATTTTAATAAAATTAAAAAATAGATTATTAGTATTTTTAGTGATAATAAAAAAATAGAGAAAAAAATTAAAATGAAAGTGAGAAAGTGTGGGAAAAAAAGTGTGAAATAGATTTGAAATTTGAATGAAGAGAGAGAATGAGTGTATATACTATTTAATTGTGATTTAATTAGTAGAGTTTGATATATGAATACCACTTGTCATGATGTAATAGAAGATGAGAATGAAAAAAAGTAAATATTAGTTGATTATTAAAATATTCTTTTGCTAGTGTAAATAAATAATTTATAATAAAAGGACAATTTTAAAAATTTATGCAATTGAATTGTATTAGATAGATAGTAGTAGATTCTAAGCATTTGGTATTGCAAAACGAAATTAAGCATTTAGTACCGACGGATACAGCTGGCTCGAGATAAAGAGCACACACGGCCGGCGCATTAATACACCCATCTCTCAATTGAGTTTTAAAATTTATTAAATAATAAATGAAAAAAAGACCAAGTATTAAGTCATAAATCACTATCGGTCTGAAACGACAAAGAAGAATAATGGTTTCAGCGACCTTCATCAACACATCCGTTTTCTTCTTCTCTCAAAAACCTCAATACTCCAAAAAAAAGCAAAGGAACTTTCGTCGTATATCATTAAGCCAAACAACAATATTTACCACAGGGAACACAAATCAAAACACAGAAAAACCTATTCCTAAATCGTGAAAATCCTAGCCCCAAATTCGTTTCGAAATCAAAATCGACGATGTGGTCATACAACAGAGGAGTTACATAAAATTAATGCACATCATAAACCATTGTTTAACACTATGTAGCATTTATCAGAGGCAAATGGAGTTTAATCAATGATCAAGAACGTTACCTTCCGGAAGTTACCGGAGTGAATATCCACGGGTAAGGTCTTTCGGACTTGTTTCTATTCTTGATACTTCGTCTTCCGTTCTACTTTCTTAACTCCTTTCTGTTGTGTTGCT
This sequence comes from Lathyrus tuberosus, assembly GCA_022829125.1. Taxonomy (NCBI): domain Eukaryota; kingdom Viridiplantae; phylum Streptophyta; class Magnoliopsida; order Fabales; family Fabaceae; genus Lathyrus; species Lathyrus tuberosus. The sequence continues at coordinate 427,921 of JALAZF010000426.1, read as the reverse complement.
GCTTGTTTGAGAAATTAGGTTTTGTTGTTAGGTACTGCGGCTAGGGTTTCTTGTGTCCCCTTCAACTGATAAAGAACCCTCTTTATATTGTGAATGAATTAGGGTTTGTCTGTTTAAAAAAATGTTATCAGATTTCCATTCTGGTGATCTTTCCAAAAATGTTTTTCCGAAAACAATGATACTCTCCTGTCTGTGTTCTCTGCTCCAAATTGCTTTATTATTTTTGTCTGATTGTGAGGTCTCTGTTGTTACCTTTGTTGTGTCTGCTATTGCTTTTCCATGTCAAAAGTTCTTTTTTTTTTTTGGCCAAATTCGTGAAATTATTTGCCTGTATCTCTACACTTTGAACTCTGTTTTTCTTTTGGTTTTGTTGACTTGCACAACTCGGAGTTTGTATGGTCCTTATCACACTTATGATATCTCTTTTTTATGAATTGTTGTTTGAACTTGGATTAAGAATACTATTATTTCCTTTAAAATCTTATGATATGATAGATGGTCCTATTGTGTCACATGAATTAGGAGTATGGTTTTGGAATGAATTTAGTATAATTAAGACTTGGATGCTTGCTTGAATCTGTACGCCTTGTATCTTGCCTATACTAATTAACAATTCCATTTCCTTTTCATGTGCACTTGATGAACTTGGTAAAGCTTGTCTTGAGGGAGCTCAAATGGCACAAGGGCGGATGAGGAGATTTGGAGTGTGATGTTTGTTATCAAGAAGTGGGAGGCCACGGCTATTTGCTTTTCATGGCAGCTTTGGACTTGAAATTGGCAACAAATGGATGCATCTATGGAAATTGATCCTTTGGCCTAGCAAGAATTTGTAGGGTTAGAATTGGTTCCTAATGTAATCTTTACGCAAGTAGCAATGTACTCCCTTTTGCCATTTGAATTCAATTGGATTTGAACCTAGACATTTTTGTAATACTTGAACTCAATGTGAACTTGTATTTTGAACTTTGTATGCTTTGAAGATGCTTCTGAATTCTAAAGTATTTTGAGGTCCTCTTTCTTTTTAAAATTTGTCTTGGATTTGTGCAAAAAGAAAGAAATGGTCCAACTCCTCTTGAATTTGAAAGCCATGTCAAGTCTTGGATATTGCTCAAAACGTCATTTGCGCCATTGGTTCTCCTTTTTACGGACAAAAGCACAAGTTTGCTTCCAAGCATAATAATGTACAAGTCCTCCACACCACTTTGTACTTAAATTATTTTCAAACACTAACCACCCTTGCATCCATGAAGTCATACCTTCCTTGATTCACTCTTGAAATTGAATTTTGAAGCTAATGAGTTATGGATTTCACACTTAACTTAAAACGGCACCATGAGTTTTGTCATGTATCTTGAGCACGGCCTAAACAACTTTCTTGAGAATGGGCTTAGAAAATATCTTAAAATCACTGGAAAAAAACCTAGCACCACATAGCATCAATAAGTCTTCAAATGGACCATGTTTTGACTTTAATGCACCTGCACAAACTTGTTAGCCCATAATGATCATGCACCCAGGACTCTACGACTTAATTTCTCTGAGGGTCATGGCCAAAAGCCAGATGATCTTTTAGAGAGAAAACTAAACAAGGTAGGACAATTTGGGTCATGCTCAAAACGTCATTTGCGCCATTGCTTCTCCTTTTTACAGACAAAAGCACAAGTTTGCTTCCAAGCATAATAATGTACAAGTCCTCCACACCACTTTGTACTTAAATTATTTTCAAACACTAACCACCCTTGCATCCATGAAGTCATACCTTCCTTGATTCACTCTTGAAATTGAATTTCGAAGCTAATGAATTATGGACTTCACACTTAACTTGAAACGGCACCATGAGTTTTGTCATGTATCTCGAGCACGGCCTAAACAACTTTCTTGAGAATGGGCTTAGAAAATATCTTAAAATCACTTTAAAAAAACCTAGCACCACATAGCGTCAATAAGTCTTCAAATGGACCATGTTCTGACTTTAATGCACCTGCACAAACTTGTTAGCCCATAATGATCATGCACCCAGGACTCTACGACTTAATTTCTCTGAGGGCCATGGCCAAAAGCCAGGTGATCTTTTAGAGAGAAAACTAAATAAGGTAGGACAATTTGGGTCTTAGAATTACGCCCCATGAATGGATACAAACAAATGGATGCGGATAACAGGAATGCAAATGAATCAGGTGGGATCTTAGGGGTAAAAATTAGGGTATGCCATTGCTCATCATAAAAAAACTTCTTATTTTTGCAAGTAGTTATCGCGTTTTGAGTTGCAGACCAAAGCAACTCAAACCAATGCTTGCAACACATCACATATGAGTTATAGAAGTGATCTAAACACTCAAACCACTTCTGAAACACCTGCATCAAAATCTCACTCTTCAACTCAGCCAATTTGCAGTTGAGATACCACACTTTGATCCAAGAGGTTTCAAAGAGTTCCAAGGATTGTTATTCACTCCATAACATCCAGTGGAGCTGTAGAGATCATCATCCACCTTCTAGAACACCCTTTGTGCAGAGTTCCATTTCTTCTTGCATCGAGGTAAGCCTAAAACTCTAACTCCATGATGCATGCGTATTTTACTGCACAATAATTTTGCCAATTGTTCATAATCATATGTTAGTTGTTTTTCCTCAAAAAATTGAATCATAACTCTCATAAACACGACTGTGTAGTTGCTTTTGCATAATTAGGGTTCATACACTCATGTCAATATAACTTGCTGCACACTAAAAATAAATGAAATTAAACTATACCATTGAGTTCGTGAGATCAAACACACGATTTTCATCTTTATTTCATCTCAAATGGTTACATATTCAAAGAGATATCAATGATTTTGCAAAATCTGGGCAAGAACAAGAACACGCGCGTGTTCTTGCTGTTCTTGGCGCCCTTTTTCAAATTCAAATATTCAAATATTTTGATATTTTTCTAAATGATTTCAAAAACTAATTTCTCTCTCATTTTTAATGATTTTGAATTGATTCTTTTTCTGAAAATTCATAAATACTCTAAAATATTTTATTCCACAAAAAAAATAAAAAAATGTTATTTATTTAACATACTTTGAATTTTTACAAAGACTTATTTTTAATTGTTTTTTAAACATTTTAAAATCTTTCTTTTCTTGATTTTTTCAAACACAAATGAATTTCAAGACATTCCATGGATAAAATATAATTTTTCAAATACTTAATCACAATTACAACTCATTTTTTATAGTTGTATGATAATTTCAATCATTTTTTAATTGAATTTTTATCAAAATAAAAGTATTTTAAATCCAAATTAAGGTTTTGATTATTTTCACCCGCAATTTGAAATCACACACTCACATGGGTCTCTATTAGAGTGTAAGTCCCAACCCTTTTTGAAAATAAACCACTAGGGTTTATCCTTTGTTGTTTTCAAAAACTCGACGCGATCGCCTTTTCAAATGAACTGTACAATCCTCCCGTTGGATTTCTTTCTTTGAATTTACACAAATGAATTTCAAAATGAATTTCAAAATGAATTTCAAAAAGTGTCACGGGGAATCCTTTGTGTTTAGGACCCATTATCTTGTTTTAAACTTTCTCTCGGTCTGTTTTAAAACTCCGTCAGGCTTCCGTATAAGTCCTGATATACCCAACTATTTTCATAAATAGTTTCCAATCTCCTAAACAGAGATTCATGGGCACCTTGTTTACAAGTCCCTTATCTTTTTCTTATTTCATCTTTTAAGACTAAAGATCTAATACACCCGCAACTAGACTGAGTCTTCACTCCGGTGAACTGCTTTCTAGGCAGTAGGCAGCTTTTCAGCACCCAAGCCCTACTCTGTGTATGAAATCATCAGATAATAAAATACACAATCTTGGATAGGCATCCTTATGTTTAAGCCCTATTATTGGCTTTTTGAGCCATCTCATCTCTCTCTCTCTAACTTCTCGTTGTTTTCAAAACTGCCGTCTGAGTGTTAGCATAGGAGTCGTAATCAAAATTATATTTCTTCCCTTCAAACTAAAGCAAAGATAATTAAACATTTCTTAATCAATCAAGGAAGATACAGTCAATAAAATCTTTCTGCAATCCCTCTCCCCAGGGATATTAGGCCTCTGCTCCCTAGTGTAACTCCTAATAGCATTCTTAAAAATCATTTAAGAATATTAAACCATAGCAAAAGACGTTAAAAAATGTTCAACACATTCACTGACATACATGTTTGCATGCATCTTTACATTTTACTGTATATATTTGCATCTCTGTTAGAATCTCTAAGTAGTTAGGTTATCTTCAATCCAAATAGATAAACCCTTTGAATACAACTTAGATTTATCTTTTCAATCAATCTTAGACAACTAGATCTAGGAAATTTTCCCCTTGAACATTTCATATACAGAAGGCCATTGTTCCAAGAGAAACCCCTTTTGGAACTGTTCATCAGCCTCCGCTTGGGCTTTGTACAAGGACACTCGGGCCTCCTAAAGGTATCCCCAACGTCCTATTGAGCTTAGTACAAGGACCCTGGGCCTCTTAAAGGTAACCTAGCCTCCGCTTGGGCTTCGTACAAGGACCCACTAAGGCTTCCTAAAAGCACAGGAACAGATCTTAGTCTCCAAAACATACAATAGTCTCCCCCTTCTAAATGAATGACCACAAGATAGCCTCCTCTCTGGCTTTGTACAATAGAATCTTCCCTCCTCGATGGATAGATAAGACAACCTCCTCTTGGGCTTTGTACAATAGAATCCCCCCAGACTTGGAAAGTCTCACCCAGCCTGCACTTGGGCTTCATACAACACCTCACACTATAGACAATAGGAATTAACCTCTGGCCTTCTCACAGTGAACCAACCTCATCTTGGGCTTCATACAAGATAGACAATGGAAAGTCTGATAACCCTATCCTTTCCAACAGACAAAAACTCTCCTTCAAGAGTCAGTCTCCCACAAACTTTTTGCCTCACATCTTGGGCTTCATACAAGACACAAATATTCAAGAGTCAGTCTCTCACAAATTCAAAAGCTTCACCATCCTGGGCTCCTAAATCAGGATACAAATAAATTTTTCTCAGTAGAGTCAGTTTTCTTTGTTTAGCTTCAACCTTAGGCTTCAATCAAGGCAGATATAAACCCTTTAGAGATGACACATTCTCACATCTCTCAGTCAATCAAAAACAGTCATAATCTTGGACTTTAACTAAGATAGTCAATAAAATTCAGTCATACACTTGGACTATAACTAAGATCATCTTCCATACAGTCATAATTTTGGACTATAACTAAAATCACCATCAAAATCACAGCCTTTCTTGAGCTATGCAATTCAAGATACCCATTCAGCCTTTCTTGAGCTATGCAATTCAAGATACCCATTCAGCCTTTCTTGAGCTATGTAATTCAAGATACCCATTCAGCCTTTCTTGAGCTATGCAATTCAAGATACCCAACAGCTTTTCTTGAGCTATGCAATTCAAGATACCAAATAGTTTACACTTGAGTTATGCAATTCAAGCACCTAACCACAAAGTTTCCACTTGGACTCAAATCAAGCCAACCATTTTAGCTTCATCATCTTGGGCTTTGAACAAGATACAAACAGCCATCCTCCTACCCTTAGCCTTAGGAGGAACTATGATCGCTCTGATCTCCCAATTCTCTTTTTAGGAGTACGTAGGCATGAGATCGTAAGATCTTTATGAGCATATAAACAAAAACAACAATTAGGTTTTTCAACCTACCAAAAACATCAAAAACCCTCAAAGCAACAAAAAACAGGAATCTCATTTATCTTAAACTCTCAACTCATTCCCAATTCCAAATTTCAGAAACCTCGCAAATATCACGAACAGCAAAAACATCCTAATTCTAGACAAAATAACCTAAAGGTACCCATTTACCACACGGAGCATCTGTAAACCAACAGTCGTCTGTTTAAACTCAGTATGCAAGCAGGGTTAATTGGAGACATCTATTTCCCTTCCTTAATCAACTTCATAGGATAAAAAATGAATCGAGCTGCAATGCAATCGATAGTGCCTAAAAACCACGATCAAAATCGATGTGCTACACGTATTATGATTTTTTTTTGCCTTTTTGTAGGTTTTTATGCTTAAGTAGGTGCTTGGTGCCTATGTATGCTGCAGGAGAGCTCTAAGGATCAAATTGAAGGAGTTTTGGAAGTACTAACGCGCTCAGTGCACTTGCAGCGCACTCATGGCAGTAGGTTTTTGGCCTCAGGACGCTTGGACCTCGCTACGGACGCGCTCAGTGCGCCATGACTCAAACCGCCCTTTTTACTGACGGCTCTGAGGGCGCTCAGCGCCCTCCCTGTTTACAGCACTCATTACACACCTTTATAAATATCTTTTGCTAGATATTTTTTTTGTACCTTTTGTCACTTTTATACAAACAAGAGCTTGAGAGATTTTATTAGGGTTTGAGAGAGATTTCTACACAAAAACAAAGAGGATCAAAGTTTTACCGCATCAAATCTTGATTCTTCGACTTTTGATGCTAGTACAACTTTCTTCCTTCCTTGTAACACAAGCAACCATGAAAATGGTTGGCTAAGTTTCTTCTTTTGCCAAGGTTAGAGGTAGTTAACCTTGCTTTTATGTATTTCTCTTGATCTTTTGTAAGTGTTCAAGGTTATTATCAATATATGTTGAAGTATACTTTTGTTTACTGGATATTTATGGTTTAGTTTGAGCTAAAATTGTGAAACTAAACTATCGATCTAGTTGCTTCATCTATTAGGGTTCAGGTCTAAAAATTGCTTTGGATCCTAACATTCACTTTGTATTTAACATTCACGATTATTGTATTGATTGTTGTGGGAAAAATCACATAGCAATCGGTACAATAACACTCACGAGACCGGAAAAATGTCCGTGTATTGAGAGGGTACGTGTTTATATTGATCGTAACTGTGGCACTAACTCGATTAAGTGAATGCATTTTTAAAGGGTTAGCAAACCCTAATCTTGGCATATTTTCCATCAAAACAAATAAATCATTTTTATTATCAACTCTTGCATTTAGAATACGTGACAATCATACGATACCTAACAAAACAATCTTGAAAACGTTCGCTTAAGGCTTTAAAACTGTTGAACGGCTAGATATCATTTTACAATCCCTGTGGAGACGATAACAAAAACCCCCACTACACACTACATTCCAACAGGTGTGAGCGCCTATCCGAATTCCTTGTAATGGAATCGCGTTGTTGTTGTTGTTGAGGTGATCGTGTGCCCATGTGGAGTGTGAGTGATCACGGATGCCGTGTGCCCATGTGGGGTGTGAGCGACCTATATGGAAATTCCGATGGGAATTATGATCATGAAAAAGGGATCGAATTGGTACCACATGCATTGAGTCGAGTTGGTGTCTCATTGCATTGTATAATGATTGTGTTGCATTGTGGATTGCGTGATTATCTGTTTTTGTTGGAAACTATGATTCTTATTGAGGTTGGATTGGAAGGGTGGATTGCATGATGATTTTATGCCTTTATATTTATATCATCTATTTCTTTTGTTGATTTGAAAATCTCACCCCTTCTGTTGTTGGTGATGCTTTATACGGCATCCTGCAGATAATCAAGATTAGTGTGGAGTTGCGGTTAGTGAAGATGAAGTCATTCACTTTATTTGTTGGCGTCTGCTCTGATATGTAACACTGGGGAGTCATGGAACGCTTTTGTGTTTAATTTGGTTTTGTCAAGGATCATTTATTTTCCTTATGTTGGAACTGATTTTGTTGCTTTAAAACCGTTACACTTTTGTGATTGAATTAAATAAGTTTCCGTTGTTTAATAAAATGACTTTTGGATTATGAAAGTGTTAATTTTCGTTGAAAATAAGTATTGTGTTACATGTCGTACGCTTGAGCATGTTTTAGTTGGAAAGTAATACCCTATATTGCTGATTTTTTCTTATAATTACTCTAATTATTTAATTAAAGTACGCGGGGAATTTAGGGTGTTACATAGTGGTATCAAAGCAGGTCGGTCCGTCCGGCCAAGTGGTCTAATGTTATTTGTTCCTTAGTATGCGATATGTGTGTGAAACACTATCGGTACTCGCTATTCTAGTTAGTTGTCTGCAGGAGTAGTATTGAGATATGTGGGGGATGAGCTTTTGCTTCTCTGAGATGTTCTGGTGTTGAGAGTTTGTGTAGTGTACTGCTTATTGCAAGAGCGAAGGAGTTGTTATGTGGTGTTGTTTCCCGAAGCCGAATAGAGTACGAACTCGTGATTCTTGTATGCCGGTCAAGCTGAGATGGTCTTTGAAGGAGGACGATCGGATGTTGTTGATAGTTACTTATCAGGAGTAGAGAACAATGTGACGGTTAGTGATATGTCAAGGTGTGTAATTCCTGATGTTTTTCCTGAGGATATCTGCGACTTGCCTCCAGAGTGTGAAATTGATGTTGCTATATGTTGCATAATTTATGAGTTGTGTGTGGAGTCGATGTTTGGAGTGATGATAGAGTGAGGAATTGTTGTAAATTTGTTGTGGAATCATATAAGTGATTGTTGGAAGTTATTGATATTGTTAGGTGGTTGCGAATCGCGAGTCAGAGTCGGAACTCGAAGATATGAATATTTTTGTGAAAAGAATTGAGGTTTGGTGTTTTTGAAAACTGAGTTTTTAATAAAATAATGTGTTTTTTGAGTTATAAGAAGAATGGAGTTTTGGGATGATAAGGAAAGTAGTTTTAGTGTGAAAATATAGCAGAAAAGTGCTTTTGCAGCTTAGTTAATCAATTAACCAAAATGGGTTAATCAGTTAACACTAGAATAGTTCAAACCGTGGAAAATCTGATTTTTTGGGTGGTTAATCGGTTAACCGTATGGCGTTAATCGATTAACCCTGGACTGATTTGTTTAAAAACTTCAGAAATTCATAACTTGAGTTTCGGGTGTCCGTTTGACGCACCGTTTGAACTTGTGGAAAGCTAATACAACATACCTTCTTGTAATAATAGTCTCAAGCTTTGGAATTAAATTTAACCAGAGTGTAATGAGGTTTTATGGTATTAGTGTATGATGTCAGTGTCGGTGTTTGTTGAAAAACTTCAAAAATTCATAACTGGAGTTTCGGACGTCCAATTCGAGTTCCGTTCGGAGCGTTAGAAAGCTAACATAAAGAACTTTGTTTTAAAAATGGTTCTAGTACTTGGAAGTGATTTGTTTGTCATATGGTGATGTTGGATGAGAGGTGGAGTTTGCTTTTGATCATATCCTTCGTACCAGACTCATTGTTATGGGACTTTACAGGATGTCAACTTCAGAGTTGAGTGAATTGAAGAAACAATTAGAAGAATCGTTGGAAAGGAAATTGTGAGACAAGTGCATCACTTGGGGAGCTCTGGTGTTATTAGTTAAGAAGAAAGAAGGTAGTACGAGATTGTGTGTGGATTACCGACAGTGTTTAAGGTAATGATTAAGATTAAATATCCACTCCGACAAAATTGACGATTTGATGGACCAACGGATAGGCTAGTATGTCTTCAGTATAATTGAAGTGAGGTAAGATTATCTTCAGATTTGGGTGAAGAGTGAGGATAGTTGGAGAGTCTTAGAAGCAAGAGAGAAAGGCGAAACTCGTGTTCATCATTTCCCATCTTCATTTTCGCACTTATGGAACAACCTTCACTAAACAAGTAATAACTTTTCACTCATAACTCCGATGGGAGAGATTCTGGACTATTTGGAAAGCTTACGAAATTCCCTACATTTTACATATAAACTTTGTCTTCTGAATGTTTTTGAAGAGAGAGAAAAATGTATTTGAAGATTTGGGTCTGATGCTGATTTTGGTGAAGGTAGGTATACGAGATTTCTTGACCAGCCTCCATTACACAGGTGATAAATTTTTACTCGTAACTCGGATTTAAGTGATTCTTGAATTTATGGAATCTACAGGAAATTCCCTTCATTTGGGCATATAATTTTGTATCAGGAAGGTCTGTATTGAAGGAGATAATTGTGTTTGAAGTTGAGCGAGTCTTGCTGAAAATGGGTAAGGTGAGGTCAGGTATAAGATTGTTGGTAATAGGAAGGAGGTGAGGGTATTGGAGAAGCACATGGAGGTGCGGCATATACCAATTGAGAATGATTAGAGTGGAGAGATCTTTGAGGAAGAGAGAAGGTTAAATAGTAAAGTGGATTGTGTGTCATTGATGACATGGTGTCGACATGTGTCGGGAAGATTTTGGAAAGTTTCTATCACCAACCAGATGATGAGATGGTACTGTTGAGATTGTGATTAGGATGAGAGCCAAATGTGAAACTATACGGATCATCGCGATTATGAAATTAAAGGAAAGACGAAGGATTTATTAGTGTTGTTAAAGTTCTTTACTTGGATAAATGTTTTAATTGGAGCAGACCGATTTGGATTGTACTTGGTGCAGTAGCATTTCTGGTATTGGGAGGATATTTAACAATTGTGTTGTGCTACGAGCGTGTATTGGAGAATATGTAATGGATTTTGGACATTTATGTATCATTGACGAAGTTTAAAAGAAGGAAATTAAGAAAATGTTTGTAAGCCTTAGGGAGGTTGTTGAACACTATGCTTAGGTAACTTTGAGCACAAAGTAAAGGACGCTATTGTAGTTGGGTAATGATGATTTATGTCACTGTTATGGTTGCCGGCTACCTATTGAAAAATTGAGGAATTGATCACCCTTAATCTCTTGTTGATAGCAGACGGGATCGTATTGGATGGGATAGACTTGTCTTGCTAGCCTGATAGTGAGTAAAGTGAATTGACGTTTTAATGAGAAGATGGTCGTTCACCGTTTTGCGTTAATCTAATGGGGAAATGGATATGAAGGAGTTGAGACTTATTGAACCGTTCAGAGACTTAGGTTAGTATGCAAGCTTAAGCCACAGAGTGTGAGGTTAAGGATATCTAAAGTGAACAATGATTTTGTGGCGAATATTAAAGAGAGTCAAAAGCTAGATGTGAAACTTCTAAATCTAATGGTTGATGGAAATCGAAATGAGGTCAGTGACTTAAGATAGATGATCAGAGTGACGCACCCGAAGCGTGATGTGGTGCAGTTTGTTATGCATGTGGGACTTGTAGGAGTTGAGGGTTAAATATCAAAATCCTGCAAGGCTGATGCAAACCATTGGACATTCCAGGATAGAAGTGATAGGTGAAAGGATTATATATTATCCGTGTTGCTGCCATGTCAATAGATGTAATGATTTACATGTTCGATTGGTGGATCATAGCATTGGGATACTGATGTTGTGTGTCAATGTTGTCGGTATTATGGTGTTGCGGTGAGAATCGGATATCAAGCTATTGAATTAACTTGAATCACAAAACATAAAATTCACCACCGAGCTTTGATTTATCCAAAGGAAAGGGTAAAGAATGAAAACCCTAATAAGAGAATCTAGGTTCGGGGGTTGGTTATACTAAGGGAAGGTATTAACATCCTAAGTATCTGTAGTACTCTACAGGAACCTCTTGTTAGTATTTGTGTTATGCTAAAATTTGCTTGCTAAAGGAACTGTGTTAAGGTAAAAATCTAGGGTATATACACTAAGTATGCTCGTCAAGACATCGCATCTCGTGCCTACGTATCCTGAAGTGAATGGAATCAGAGCATTCGTAGTTCCCCTCAATGGGGTAAAAGGGTTGTAACACCTCAAAATTTGCCTTGTTGTTTTTAGATAACTGGCTTAGGTTTCTTTTCATTTCTTGCATTTGCATTGTGCATAGCATTTGGTTCTTAGCATGGGATCAAGGTATTTGGTTCAGCTCAAGGGCAAAAGCTTCTTATGAGCTCCATAAGCTCCTCACATCCTTATATGGTGGCCCAAGGGTATTTCAATGAGGGATTCTCCAAGTGGTTATATCAAGGGTTGGTGTCCTTACACTGATGACCAAAACTAGGGTTTCATGGTTAAGGGTCTTAAGCTCAAGGAGTTGATTCAAACCTTTCACCAAGGTTCTCCATATGTCAAAACAAGTCTAAGGATGGATTTTGAGCCAAAAATTCACCATGGAAGACCTCAGATGATTCAGTAGCTTACAGATGAAGTAATCAGTCAAACTGGTCAACTGAAAAGTCAAACTAGGGTTTTGAGAGATCCTCATCATGGTAATCAAGTCAAGAGACCTTTGTTTGGTCTATGGAAGGCTTTCATGATCACAATTTGCAAAATTCAAGCTTTGGTAAAAAGTTGCTAATTTGGGAAAGTGACTTGTAATTTCAAGTTACTATTTTTGGCATATTTTCAACCAACTTTAACCAAACTTTTCATGATCAAAAATGCTTCAAACGAATTTTTGTCCAACACCAAAGTTGTAGATCTCTTTCTCCTCTTTCCAAAGAGTGGTGGATCATGATCATATCATTTTTGGATCAAGAGTTATGGGCATTTGAAGTTAGAGGGCATTTGGTGTTCTACCATGCATACCATTTTGACATAACTTGCAAGTTGCATTTTAACTCACCAATATGGCTTCTAATTGTTCAGTTCACCTCACCACACTCCAATGTACCTCATTTAGCAGCATTTTGAGCCAAGAATTGAGTGAACCCGTGGGTTACATGTCCATAATTCATCATTATGCAATTTTGCAATTTCATTTGGAAATCACAATTCAGTTACTTTCCAACCCTAAGATCAATCCAAAGGTTCTCATGGCATCAAAAGGAAAGCAGTCATGCACTTTTCATGAAGAATGCACGAGTAGAATACCTCATGTGCACAAACTTGCAAATTTGCAAAACAGCCCAAAACTCATTGCTCTCAAGTCCTTGAGGATTAAAACCCTAAACAGTAGCATTGGCACACTATATAAGCTAACTCACACGAATTTCTCAGCAGCTACCATTCATTTTCACCACTTTTCAAAGTTTTGCTCTCAAGTTTCTCTCCTTCGATTCTCCCAATTCTTCAAGTGTCTTCCATTTTTTTTGTTTGGTTTGTGATCAGTGGAGCATAAGGAAGAGAAATCCACCATTATTTTAAAGTTTAAGCAAAGAATTTATCAGTTGAGTTCAGATTTTCAACTCTCGGATTCAAGGATTCAGGCCAATTTGAAGGTCTAAATGCATTTATTTTGCAATTAGACGGTTTAAGGAGTTGATCTGCAGCTTATCTTGGAGTTTCTTGGTGATTTTCCAGTTCTGCAAATCTCAGGTGAACTTGAAATTCATAGCTCTAGATTTGATTTTTGTTGTGTGTTTAATGTTCATCTTGATGTGTTGAGTTCATATATGTATTTGGAATTGATTTTCAACGTGAATCATGGCTGGAATTTAGATCTGAAGTTTTCAGATCCAAACTTGTTTCGTTCGATTCGTGAAATATATGCATGCTAAATGATTTTGAGAGATATATTTGTGATCTACGTGAGTTGCTGATCATTTTGATGTATGATTTGTTGTTTTTGGTTATGGTTTGAAGTTTGGTGACCGGAGAGTGGCCGGAGAAGATGACCGGCGCTTCTCCGGCCGGTGAGGGTTTAATTAGGGTTTGTGGTTTTCCAGATTTATTCTCATGCGTTGGATTGTGATTAATTTTCCAGTTTGATTCTCGTGCGTTGGATCTTGATTATTTGGTGTTAATTAATTTAATTAGGGTTTAAGGGATCTGATTAAGTCATGACCGTTGGATTCCATTTAATTAGTGAATTTGAATGTGGACCATTAGATCGTTGACTTTGCTTTGTTTGACTTTGAGCGTGAGCCTGTGGATCTGGAGACTTTCCCTTGTTTGACTCAATCTGAACCGTTCCTTATTTCTGAACGTTGGAATGCATTTGGGCCTTTTTGCTGTTCACACCCCCGTTTCTGAGCCCATGACCGTTTGCACGCATTTGGATTCATTAATACACCCCTGGCTTCATTTTATTTCTTTTTTATTTTCTATTTTCATACCATTTCATAATTAATTTTTAAAAATACTTGCATGTGCTAAAAAAATTCCAAAAAAATTAATCATTCCTCCTCATTATTAAAATTAATTTTTCACATTTTATTTTATTATTTTTGCATTAAAATTGCATTAAAAATTAATTTTCCAAATTGTTTTCTCTCATTTGCATTTCTTATTGCATACTTCATGTTGCATTTTTTATTTCTCTCATTTGGAAAGTGATTTGATCCTGATTCTTTTTGGGTTGTGTTCATAACATGTTGAAGTATGTTTGAGATTTTTGGTATGATTTTTAGGTCCCTTTTGGATGACTTTTGATGTGTTGCTTTGAGCATGAATGTATGAAATCCTATTGATGCTTTGACCTAATTGTTGATTGACTTTGGTTCTGATTCATTGCTTGTGGATTTGATATGTCAATTATATATGTTTGAGATGCTTGAATACTGAATGACATAATTTTTGAGGCATGTTTGTTATTTCTTTGAAGCATGAGCTTTAACTTGTCCAATTTGTGAATATATGCTTCATGTTTGGTTTGCTTGGTCATGAAGGCACTTGTGCCACAATTTTAGGTCTTGTTGAGGGATTGATAGCATGTTTATTGACTTCTGGTTGTGATATTTGAATCTCATCTTTGCATGTTTGATGTTTGCCTTTCACTTTAAGTCATCTGTTTCACAAGTATGAATCATGTTTCACTTCACTTCACTTCACTTCTTCTTTGCTTCCTAATTGATTGTGAAAGTGTTTGTGTGACTTGAATGTTGTTTGAAGATCATGTTTAGGCACATATTTAGGATTGTGTCACTTCTGGACTTGGTTTTCTTTGTGAAATTTTGACTTGGTTGCTTTACATGATCACTTCTTTTCATCTCACTCCTTCTTTAATGACTTGAATGGTACTTGAGTGACTTCTCCCTTTTCTTTTTGATTAATTGTGCATGGTTGATAGTAGAGGTCAGTAGGACCATTAGGTTCTGAACTTGATGTTTGATTTACTTTAGAACTTGTTTCTTTATGGCCTTATGCTTGTTTGAGTTTCATTTTGTCATATATGAATACTTCTAACATTTTCAGGGGCAAATGGTAAGTTGTTTGAATGTGGATATGCTTCCACATTTTACTTTCTTCCTTTACCTTTTAACTTTCATACTTGTGTTTGAAGTGAGCTTATGCCACTTGTGTTTCACTTCTCTTTCTCCTCCTTCTCTTCCACTTTTTTTTTCATCCCTCGAGTCACAAGACTTGTTTAAGTCTTGGATTCTCTCCCTTTAGAGCTACCTAGTCCAACTTAATTTTTGATTAAGCTTGGAGTAGGATTAGCATTAGGTTAGGCAGTCGTCTCTCCTAAACCTCACTAACCATAGGACATCCATGCATGATAACATTAGGACTCTTAGTTTCCCTGTAGAGTTTCCTTTTGTGTCGCTTCTCTTCTCATCTCAAACTTCTTGAACACACTTAATAAAATATAACGTATATTGCGCTCGAGCCTTAAGTGTAGGAAGTGAAGAACGAGGGGTCTCCTCTCCTCTTCTAGGGTGTTTAGCATACGTCTCATTCGGGGGCGATCATGCGACTCACTCGTTCCCGCATGGTAGACTTTGGTGCAATGTAAGTTACGAATTAACTCAAAACACTTCTGTCTAAAAAACACCAAACCAATTCAAATATTTTTTATCCTCCGGGATTGTTGGGTTTCAAACTTCTTTTTTTCGTGAAAGAGCTCGTCGCTCACGTAAAAAACACTTACCTACCCGTGGTCGTACCCACGAACTACGCCAGCTCTGATTCCTCTCTCTCGTCCGATTGAGGATACGTAGGCACAAGACAGCGATTGTCTTGGCGAGCAACCTTCCCCCACAGTTCCCGTCCGAACTACGTTGACTCTGACTTTCCCATTGCACTGAGGGAGTACGTAGGCCTAGGACAACGATACCGTCCTATCGAGTCACTTCTTTTTCTTTTCTTCTTCGTTTCTCCGTTCTTTCCGTTCTCGTTTCTTTGCCGATCCAGTAGCAGTGGAGCTCCAGATGACGACACCCTTTGATGCAGACAGCAAGCGTGGATCCCATCGAGTACGATGGACGTGTTGGGTGCTAACACCTTCCCTTCACGTAACCGACTCCCGTACCCGTTCTCTTGGTCGCGAGACCATGTTCTTTCCCTTCTTTCAGGTTTACGCAGTGTTTCCTTTCCCTCTCTTGGGATAAATACACTTTGCTGGCGACTCT
Source organism: Lathyrus tuberosus (assembly GCA_022829125.1). Classification (NCBI taxonomy): domain Eukaryota; kingdom Viridiplantae; phylum Streptophyta; class Magnoliopsida; order Fabales; family Fabaceae; genus Lathyrus; species Lathyrus tuberosus. Next base: position 411,780 of record JALAZF010000426.1, on the reverse strand, counting down.
GTGTTCTTTTGCGCCACTCTCGCGTTTGTACCGTTGGATGCGAATCTTTTCGGGAGCGACAGCTGGCGACTCTGCTGGGGACTCTGGTTGACCTACGCTGGTCCTTCCCCTTTAGCGAGTCGATCCTAGCGCTTGTCTGTTTGTTTTTGGTGGGTGTTTCTATGGTGCTTTACTTTGTTGTATATTACTGTATTGCTATTTACTGTACTTTTACTTTAATGCTTTACTGTTTTTATAGCTTTCATTGCATTTCATTTATTACTGTCATACTGGATATTGTTGCGCTGTTCTGCTGCTGGATTTGCTGTTTGCAGGGTGGGTTGGATTCATGAGAGAAAAGCCCAATACCAAGGCTTGAGCATACACCTATGATTAGCGTGGAAAGTAGTGTGACTTGTTTGGCATTTGGCCAGACGAAGTATACATGAAAATTCCACATCCAGACGAGGTTTTCTTGATAATATTCTGTCCTGTCCATTTGGGGCAGATGATGGAATATGATCTGGAAAACTGTCGACTCTGGCGACCATTCCCGAGGACTCAGTTGCGGCACTCCTCCCGAGATGTGACAGTGGCAGACCACTTTCTGTGGCAAACCCATTGCATATTCTTGATCCGAGGACCCAATGCTGGGAACTTGCTATAGGATTTCCCTTTTGTAGTGAATCAGTGGACGACCTCTTTGATTGGCGATAGCATTGTATCCTTCGGGCTGAATGTGCTATTGCTTCTCAAACCTCTGAAGCTGAGGATCTTTTGTTTTGGAGAATCGGTTGAGGCATCCTCTTTTGAGGATGATGCCAAACCAGAAATGGTGAACGTATCATCCTTTCTAGACCTGAGAGCCCGGGATACTGAACATCCTAGTACCCACATGTGAGAGGGGATGGGTGTTTGCAGGTTTGCAGGTAACCGAAACCTTCAACCTACCTGGTTTCTGGGTTTCTCACCAGTGCACTATTATTATCCTGGCATTCTGGCAGTTTGATTGGGCTGTTATTCTAGATTTTTGGGTTTCTGGTTTTCTGGGTCTTATTCAATCAGCAGAACAGCAGCAGTTTGAGCATTTTGGATACCTTGATCCCATGCTTGCATTTTGCATCATCTTTTCGCATTCTGACATGTTTGTTCATTTGTAGGGTTGCATCTTAACTTTGATTCCGGTTGTCTGAAGACTGTCCATGATGAGCATTAGCGCTGAAAAAAGAAAGAACATCATCCCGTACAAGTTCCCAGAGCTTCATCTAGATGCTGTGCACAAGATCTCGGCTATGGCAAAACCTGAGGTATTGGCAGATTTCAGAGGAGAATATGGGAGGATTCTGAGTTTCGCCCGGAATGTTACCAACTATGAGTTCAGGGCTCTGCACACTCTGGCGCAGTTCTATGACCCTCAACTTCGATGTTTTCTGTTTGCTGATTATCTTTTGGCTCCAACGTTGGAAGAATTTTCTCTTATTCTGGATGTTTCGGTCAAAGAGGGAGCTCCCTTCTATCCTTCTAAGGAGTTTCCTGATTTGGAAAGGGTTGCTGCTACTTTACGTTTGGATCAGTCACTGTTGAAGAAAAATATTGCTAGTAAAGGGGGTTATCAGGGTTTTCACACGAAGTTTTTGATCGAACAGGCTGCTACTTGTGCTAAGGCTAAGTGTTGGTCAGTGTTCAATGCAATTCTGGCTATGTGTGTTTATGGAACGGCGTTATTCCCTAATGTGAAAGATTTTGTAGATGCGCATGCTGTCCGAATATTCACCATGAAGAATCCGGTACCTACCTTGCTTGGGGATCTGTATTATTCGATGCACTATAAGAATGAGAAAAGGAGAGGCGGACCTCTTTATTGTTGTGCTTCAATTTTCTATAAGTGGTTTGCTGATCGTCTTCCCAAATCTGGGGCATTCGAAGACACTAAAGGAACTTTAGATTGGGCAAAGAGGTTAATGGGGTTAAGGGCCGACAACTTAGTTTGGATCAATCGTGATTTGTTGGGCCGAGAAATCCTAGTTAGTTGTGGAGGTTACCCAAACGTACCTTTAATAGGAAGGAAGGGGGGAATTAACTACAACCCCATTCTTGCTATTAGGCAATTTGGGTATGCTTTAAAGGAGCCGCCAAAAGGCCAAGATGTGCAAGAGTCTCTATTTTTGGGTGAGGAAGCCAATCTGGAGGTGTTGAAAGAAGCTGCAAACGCTTGGAGAGATCGCCATAAGAAAGGAAAGACTTCTTTTGGAAAGTGTAATAACAAAGCTTTTCGTGCGTATGAAGACTGGGTTCAGAGCAGAGTAGAAAGTGTGCTTTTGCCATTCTGCAGGGAACCTCCTTCTTACCCTTTGCTGATTGAACCCCCAACCATGATTGAGATGGAGAAGTACAATCAATTATGGGCTGAAAAGGAGAAGATTCGAGAGGAGAACCGTGAGTTGCAAAAGGAAATCTACCAGTTGAAACATGAGCGAGGTGAGGCTGTTCATATTGCCAAGCTGAAGACAGAACGTCTCGCTGAGAAAGAAAGGGAGCTGGTTGAAGAGATAGCAGCTAGGAAAAGGGTAGGACAAGCTCTAAAAGGCGTTTGCAAGACTCTCAAATCCAAGAAGGATGACTTAGCCAAGGCTTGGGCGAAGATTCGCAGGTTCAATGCTTACCGAGATACTGCAATCACGGCCAACAAGCAGAAAGAGGATAAGCATTTGGAGCAGATTGAGAGTCTGAAGGTGAAGCTCAGGAAGAAGGACGAGGAGATCTTGTCAGGGACGTTCCGAAGACACGCAGTTGAGGAACGGCTCAAAGGAGCCATAGCAACCATGGAAGAGCTGAAAATACAAGCAGGAGTGAAAAGGTCTAAGTGGGAGTGCTCTAGCTCGGGCGGTGGCCCTCATACGGTGCAAGACCCTTGAAGGGAACTTTACTCAGTAGTTTGTATTTTGTTCTTTCTTTGTATTTTGGGTCACCACCAGAATTGTTGGCTGGGACCTCTGTTTATTTTGTTTCAGGCTATTTTTGGTACCTTGGGTTGTAATTTCTGACAGTGATTCATTCTGATTTATATGAGCAGCAGTTTCATCCTATTTCACCTTTAAACTGGAATCAAGGGGTGGATCACCCTGCAAATATACAAACATGTTTGCATTTGCATTTGCATAATCATAATCATTTTTGCATTGCAGGTTATCTTGGTTTCTCTGGTTTTCTTATGCTCTTTCTTTCTTTCAGTCAGGATTGATCAACCAACTCATCGTTATTCTACTCGGCTCAATCAAAACAGAGTGATGGACAAAGTTCAGGCAGATATGGCCGCTATGCAAGCTCGCATCGACCAGTTCATGGAAATGATGCAGGGTGTGGTGCAAAGTCAGAACGAGTTTAGAACTCTGGTTCAGCCGTTAGTGGCGCAGGTCGACGAAAATGGTATCCTACACGGTGGTCTTATTAACCGTAATATCCCTCCGGGCGGAGTTGGTGCTGGTGGACAGGGCAGAATCCCTACAGTGGTTGGAGAGGGAAGTACTGTTCGGGCTATCCATGGCCACCATTTTGATGATCAACAGGACGATGTGTTCTCAGTCAGGAGTTTAGATGCTGCCCTTCCCGTGGTCAGTGATGAAAGAATCCGTTTAATCGAAGCTCAGTTGAAAGGAGTAGTGAAACAGGATGATTTGGGGATTGATTTGGACGACCTAGGGTTGGTCCCTGATGTTGTTATTCCACACAAGATTCAGATTCCTACGCTAGAAAAGTACAATGGCTCTACCTGCCCAAGGACTCATGTGAAGGCCTATACCCGGAAGATGGCTGCTCACGCTAAGGATGAAAAGTTAATGATGCACTTCTTCCAAGACAGCCTGTCTGGCGCGTCTTTGGAATGGTACATGGGGCTAGAAAGCAGAGATGTTCGTACCTGGAGAGAGCTAGCTGCAGCTTTCATCAAGCATTATCAGTACAACACGGACATGGCTCCCAACAGAACTCAGCTGTTGAGCATGTCCCAGAAGAATGATGAGAGTTTCAAAGAATACGCGCAAAGGTGGCGTGAATTGGCAGCTAGGGTGCAGCCACCAATGCTAGAGAAAGAGATGCTAGATATGTTCATGGACACACTGCCTAAGCACTACTATGAGAAGCTTTTGCCTTGTTCTCTAGGCAAGTTTGCAGATGTGATTGCTATTGGGCAGAAGATAGAGGTCGGAATTAAGGCTGGGAAGGTTTCTAGCGGTGATGGATCGTCTTCCGGGCAGGGAAAAAAGCCGTTTGATAATTATAAGAAGAAAGGAGAGACCAACGCTGTATCATCCCACAGGGGAAAAGGGAAACAGCGCCAGTTTAACAATCAACAGGTAGCATCAGTAACCATTCCAGCAGCGTTACCACCGCCACAGCAGCAAAGGGGTAATGCTAATCAGAATAGGCAGCAGGGTCAGTATCAGAACAGACAGAGGAATGCAGAGAGGCATTTTGATCAACCCCCAATGTCATATGCACAGTTGTTGCAACATTTACTACAGTTGCGTCTAGTTGAGCTTCGTACCCTGGCTCCACCAACAGGGGAACTCCCACGAGGCTACGATGCTAACGCACACTGTGATTTTCATTCTGGTGCTCCTGGGCACACGGTGGAGAAGTGCAGGGCGTTTCAGCACAAGGTGCAGGACCTTGTGGACTCTAAAGCCATCAATTTCTCGAATGACGGACCCAATGTTATTCAAAACCCGATGCCTAATCACAATGGGCCAAGGGTGAATGCTATAATTGAGGACTGTGAAACTTTGAATTTGATCATGGATGTGGAGGAACTGAAGACTCCATTGGTGGTGGTTAAGAATAGGTTATTGAAAGGTGATGTCTATCCGGGCTGTGGTGAGAATTGCTTAGATTGTTTGATAAAGGCTAATGGTTGTGATTCGTTGAAGAGGGGTATTCAGAATCTGATTGATGAAGGCTGTTTACAGTTTGACAGAGGTAATCAGCTAGAGGAGGTTGTTAGTGAGAAGGTTGCCACTATCACTATCCCGTTCAAAACAATTACTATTTCTGGTCCAGCAAGGCCACCTCCAGTTATTATCACGAGGGCTGGACCCATTCCGTACGAGAGTTCTAAGGCTATTCCGTGGAATTACGGTGCAGAGGTGTTTGTCAATGGGCAAAAGCAAGAACTAATGAACACTTCACCAGTGGGTTCTAGTTCAGAGGTTAAAGTTGAGACTGATGCCATAACCAGAAGTGGTAGAGTGCTCCCTCCGGTTAACGATCAACCCAGTACCTCCAGGCAGGATAGAGGAAAACAGGCGATGGATGGTTCCGTTCAGACCCCAGTGATTGTGGAATCTACAGTGAAGCCGGTTGATGATGCTTTTTCAGAAAATGTAGAGGAATTTATGAGGCTCATCCGAAAAAGTGATTATAAGATCGTGGACCAATTACATCAGACCCCGTCCAAGATCTCTATTCTGTCTCTGCTCTTGTGTTCTGAGGCTCACAGGAATGCTCTTTTGAAGGTTTTGAATGCAGCATACGTTCCTCAAGAGATTTCTGTTAATCAGCTGGAAGGGGTTGTAGCGCACGTGAATGCGGGTAACGGCCTGGGTTTTACAGATCTTGACTTGACTTCTGCTGGCAGGAATCATAACAATGCCCTGCATATTTCGATCGAATGCCGTGGCTCGTTGATGTCACATGTCTTGGTTGATACTGGTTCATCGTTGAATGTATTGCCCAAGAAAGCGTTAATGAAGTTAGATACTCGCGGTTTGATTTGTACACCAAGTGACTTGGTGGTGCGAGCTTTTGATGGCTCGAAGAGGTCTGTTTTTGGCGAGATTGTGCTTCCGATCAAGGTTGGACCGGAAATCTTTAATGCAACGTTTTACATTATGGATATTCAGCCAGCGTACAGCTGTTTATTGGGTCGTCCTTGGATCCATGGGGCAGGTGCTGTAACTTCCACTTTACATCAAAAGCTGAAGTATATGGTTGATGGTCACGTAGTGACAGTATGCGGAGAAGAAGACATAATGATCAGTCAGTTGTCAACCTTCAAATACGTGGAAGTGGATGGGGAAATCCACGAGACGTTGTGCCAAGGATTTGAGAAGGTGAAAGTTTCTGAAGAAGTTGTTCAGTCGGAAGCTGTAGTGCAGCCCGTAGTGGCAAATCAACCTGAGGGTTCTATGTCTTCGTTGAGAGACGCCAAAGCTGTGGTTGAAGCTGGTGGTTCACAGAGGTGGGGCCAGGTGGTTGAAGTCCAGAAAAATAAGGATACTTATGGATTGGGATATAAGCCACCCAAAAGAGATGAGGATCCCCCAAGATTCTATGGCCCTGTCCGGTTCACTAGCGCTGGAGTTTTCTTCGACAGAGTTAATGCTATTGATGAAGAAGGAGACAGTGATTGCGACATGGATAGCTGGATCCGTCCTTGTGCCCCAGGGGAAAGTCTGCACAACTGGTCTTCCGAGAAAGTCATTCAAGTGACAGGCTTCGAGTAATTGCTTTGTTTTCCTATTTTGTTAATCCTACGTTCTGCCCAAGACGTAGTGATTCTGTTTGTAGGGCTTTTAACTGTCGCATGTTTTGCTTTATCATCAATAAAGGACTTTTCGCACTCAAATATTTTGATCTCTGTCTTTCTGTTTTTTATTTTTATGCATTAAAAAACCCACATCAAAATGGCAATGTGTTTCTTTTGTTGCATCATAATAAAACATACCTCATAAATCATTGCAGGTCTTTTTGTTCAGATGACACCGATCATGACTCAGCTATAGCTCGGTATGACTTTGACAATCCAATCTATCAGGCTGAAGAAGAGGCTGATGAAGATTGTGAACTGCCCGAAGAGTTGGCCAGACTGTTGAAGCAAGAGGAGAGAGTCATCCAGCCTCATCAGGAGGAAATTGAGATTATAAATCTGGGAACCGAGGACGCTAGAAAGGAAGTAAGAGTAGGGGCTGCATTGGAAGACGGTGTCAAGGGAAGATTGATTGAAATGCTCCGAGAGTATGTTGACATCTTCGCCTGGTCTTACCAAGACATGCCTGGGCTCGATACTGATATCGTCGTACACCGGCTACCACTTAAAGAAGGTTGTGCTCCGGTCAAGCAAAAGTTGAGAAGAACTAAACCGGAGATGTCTGTCAAGATCAAGGAAGAGGTTCAGAAACAGCTAGATGCCGGATTTCTTGCCGTAACAAATTATCCTCCATGGGTTGCTAACATCGTGCCCGTACCTAAGAAGGATGGAAAGGTCAGGATGTGTGTTGATTACAGGGATTTGAATAGAGCCAGCCCAAAGGATGATTTCCCGCTCCCTCACATTGACGTGTTAGTTGACAATACTGCTCAGTATTCTGTGTTTTCCTTCATGGATGGCTTCTCTGGGTATAACCAAATCAAGATGGCCCCAGAGGACATGGAGAAAACAACATTCATAACACCGTGGGGAACTTTCTGCTACAAAGTGATGCCCTTTGGATTGAAAAATGCAGGGGCAACTTACCAGCGGGCGATGGTGACTCTCTTTCATGATATGATTCACAAAGAGATTGAAGTCTATGTTGATGACATGATTGCGAAGTCACAGACGGAAGAAGAACATCTGGTGAATCTTCAGAAGTTATTTGAAAGGTTAAGGAAATTCAGACTGAGGTTGAATCCAAACAAATGCACCTTCGGGGTGAGATCAGGAAAATTGCTGGGGTTTATTGTTAGTGAAAAAGGTATTGAGGTTGATCCTGCAAAGGTAAAAGCCATACAAGAAATGCCTGTGCCGAAAACAGAAAAAGAGGTTCGTGGTTTCTTGGGGAGATTGAATTACATTGCTAGGTTCATCTCGCATCTCACAGCCACGTGTGAACCAATCTTCAAGCTGCTTAGAAAAGATCAAGCGGTCAGGTGGAATGAAAATTGTCAAAAGGCATTTGAAAAGATTAAAGAATACTTGCAGGAACCTCCGGTCCTTATGCCGCCAGTGCCAGGGAGACCTTTGATTATGTATCTCACGGTTCTTGAGAATTCAATGGGTTGTGTGCTCGGTCAACAAGACGAGTCAGGTAAAAAAGAGCACGCCATCTATTACCTGAGTAAGAAGTTTACTGATTGCGAGTCAAGATACTCGATGCTGGAGAAAACATGTTGTGCACTCGCTTGGGCCGCTAAGCGTTTGAGGCAGTATATGTTAAACTATACAACCCTTTTGATTTCGAAGATGGATCCAATCAAGTATGTGTTTGAGAAGCAAGCACTTTCTGGTAGAATAGCCCGTTGGCAAATGGTTCTGACAGAATATGATATTCAGTATGTTTCCCAAAAGGCCATTAAGGGAAGTGTGTTGTCAGAGTATCTTGCCGAACAGCCAATTATGGATTATCAACCAATGAAGTTTGAGTTTCCGGATCAGCACATCATGTATCTGAAGATGAAGGATTGCGAAGAGCCTTTGCCTGATGAAGGACCTGAGATTGGATCTCAATGGAAGATGGTTTTTGATGGGGCTGTTAATTCATATGGAAACGGAATCGGGGCAATCATTACGACTCCACAGGGTTCTCATATACCCTTTACTGCCCGATTAGCGTTCATATGCACCAACAATGAGGCGGAGTATGAAGCATGCATCATGGGGTTAGAAGAAGCAATTGATTTGAGAATCAAGAACCTCGATGTTTATGGTGATTCTGCGTTGGTGGTGAATCAGATTACAGGAGAATGGGAGACTCGTCAAGTAAATCTCGTTCCATATAACAATTATGCCAGAAGATTGTTACCTTTCTTTGACAGAGTAGACTTCCATCACATTCCCCGGATAGAGAATCAGATGGCTGATGCGTTGGCAACATTGTCATCAATGTATAAAGTGAATCTTTGGAATGAAGCTCCCTCAATCAAAATCATGCGCTTGGATAGACCTGCTTTTGTATTTGCAGTTGAAGGGGTATCAGATGGCCAGCCTTGGTATCATGACATTAAAGTCTTCTTGAAGAGTCAGGAATACCCAGCTGAGGCATCTTCCAAAGATAAAAAGACATTGAGGAGGTTATCAGGAAACTTCTTTTTGAACAAGGATGATGTGTTGTACAAGAGAAACTTTGACATGGTCTTGCTACGTTGTGTTGATGAACACGAGGCAGGCTTGTTAATGGAAGAGGTTCACGAAGGTTCCTTCGGTACTCATGCTAATGGGCATGCTATGGCCAGAAAATTGTTGAGAGCGGGGTATTATTGGATGACTATGGAGTCTGACTGTTTTAAATACGCCCGGAAATGTCATAAATGCCAGATTTATGCTGACAAGGTGCACGTACCGCCTACTCCTCTAAATGTTTTGTCGTCACCTTGGCCTTTTGCTATGTGGGGTATTGACATGATTGGGAAGATCGAGCCGACTGCTTCAAATGGACATCGTTTTATCCTGGTTGCTATCGATTATTTCACGAAGTGGGTGGAAGCAGCATCGTATGCCAACGTCACCAAACAAGTGGTAGCCCGGTTCATTAAGAAGGACATCATCTGCCGGTATGGAGTCCCGGAGAGAATCATTACTGATAATGGTTCAAATCTGAATAACAAGATGATGAAGGAGCTCTGCCAGAGCTTTAAAATCAAACATCACAATTCTTCTCCCTATCGTCCGAAGATGAATGGGGCTGTTGAAGCGGCTAATAAGAACATAAAGAAGATTGTGCAGAAGATGGTAGTGACATACAAAGACTGGCATGAGATGTTGCCTTACGCTTTGCATGGATATCGTACTTCGGTACGTACATCAACTGGGGCAACTCCTTTCTCACTGGTGTATGGCATGGAAGCAGTCTTGCCATTAGAAGTTGAGATTCCTTCTTTGAGAATTCTGACAGATGTAAAGCTGGATGAAGCTGAGTGGGTGCGTTCCCGGCTGAATGAATTGAACCTCATTGAAGAGAAGAGATTGAAAGCCATTGCGCATGGCCGATTGTATCAGAGCAGGATGAAGAAAGCCTTTGATCAGAAGGTGCGTCCTCGGTGTTTTCAAACTGGTGAATTAGTTTTGAAAAGGATCACTCCCCCTCAAACAGATCACAGGGGCAAGTGGACTCCGAATTATGAAGGGCCATATGTAGTAAGACAGGTTTTCTCTGGTGGAGCCTTATTACTCTCAACTATGGATGGCGAAGATTTTACGTCCCCTGTGAACGCGGATGTAGTCAAAAAATACTTTGCATAAGAGAGACCCGCTGAGCAAAAAAAGAAGGTTCAGACAAAAATGGGGCATCCTGGCGAACCATAAAAAGAAAAGGTTCGGGAAAAAATTAGGGATAAAAAGAAGAAGAATAAACCCGCAAGGTTGAAAACCTGAAAAGGCAACCTTGGCAAAAATGGGTATCCCGGTGGATTGAAAACCCGAAAAGGGCGATCCAGGCAAAAGTTAGGGATTTTAAAGCAAAGACTACGATCCGCGTTCGGTCTGTGATCACCGTTCACACTTGGAAAATTCGGAGGAAAGGAATCAGTCCAGTTAGTCGTCTTCGAAGGCCAAAGTATCTGCGGATGAGCAAGTCATATGGGTTATAGCTGAGTCGAGTCATGGTGGATGTCTGTTCCCCACATTGCCGACATTTGTATTTTCTTTTACTTTTTGCGCAATTACCTCTTTTCAGGAATTGCTTCCAGATGTAAATGCCTATTTACAGGCCAATTCATTCAATAAAGTTTGCATTTCAGTTAAAGAGCTTTTGTTTTCTTTTTTACCTGTTTTGTTTGTGAAAATGTCCGATATTTTTGATAAAAAACATTACATGCTAAAACGTTGAGCTTTATGACACAAGTTGGAAAACAGTGGCAATTGTTTAGGCGACAGTCACTATGTTGATAATCAATGTAATCATTTCTGCGCATAGACCTTTCTGTTGGTTTTGCAGGGTGACAGATGTACTCCCCTAGTAGAGTTGCTCTCTTTATTTTTGAAGTTTGATCGTCCTCAGCAGCTCGCTGTTTTCCCCAGTAGAGTAGAGCTCTCCTCTACTTTGAAGTCTGATCGTCCTCAGCAGGTTGTTACTCTTCCCCATCAGAGTACCGAGGGTCGTCTTCCTCAACCAGAGTATAAAGAAGTAATTCCCTAAGCGGGATCGTTAAGGATTGTTTTCCTTAGCAGGATATAAGAGGTTTTCTCCCAGGCCAGAGTTGTGACTTGGCACATCTTTCTTCAGCAAGTGAAGTATCCCCACGGAGCATGGGGCATTTATTAGTCCCCCAGCTAGTCAGGAAGCATGTGTTATCCCCTAGCAGATGAATGTTGACAATTACTTTCTCTCCCAAGCGGAGTCATTGAGGATCGTCTTCCTCAGCAAAGTACAGAGGATTATATACCCAGCCGAAGTTGTGTTTGGATTATTATTCCCTAGCAAGTACTCAGAAGTTGATTGCTTTGAGGTGAATGTTGCCGTGACTCCGTCAGGAAGTCTGTGGACGAAGATGTTATTATCCCCACAGGGTCATGGTGTCTACTTTCCTCGGTTGGTCAGAAAGTATAGTCTCGACGACAATGGTTTGATCTAGTACCCAGCAGGGTGAGGGTAAAGTTACTTCCCTAGCAGCAGATTAAGCTCATTTCCCCAATCAGAGTCTGGTGGTGAGTGGTATCCCCAGCAGGTCTTAAGGCCAATCATTTTTGGCAAGCGCCGAAGCCAAGTTCTGAAATAGTAGGTCGTCCCCAGCGGTGGAATTTCCATCTTCAGTATTCATATCTCTCCCCAGCTGAGTGGGTGTCCTCTCGGAGCATCGTCCATCTCCAGCAGAGTTGTTGATCTTGATATTCCTCAACAGAGCAGGTATTTTCTCGGAGATTCGTCCATCTCCGGCAGAATGGGTGATTATGATCTTCCCTAGCGGGGAGAAGTTTTTCTCGACAGGATTTCTTTGGTTTGGTGGCAATTTAGTTTGCCATCTCCAGCGGAGTTGCTTATAGTCTTCAACATTTATTTTGCTGAGACTTTTCTCTTGCATTGCATAAGCATTTGTTTTGCATGGCATCCTCCCAAATGCGTAGCATTCCCACTTCATGTGGAGCATTACGGCAAAATTCAAACATATGCATCCGAAGCGTAAGCCAGGTTTGAGTTTTCCTTCGTCAGGAAAGCAGAATTTCAGGAAGATATCTTTACTCCACAGGTGTTGGGTTAGGCAATATTTGACAGTTCCCCGGCAGAGTGTATTGCCAGGATTGTTTATCCTTAATCTTATTTGTACCCCTTCGTCCAGGTGGTCCTTCGATTTTTCCCCCCTCGAAGTTTTTAATGACAGACACTCGTCCGTGTTTCTTTCAGCACCCGTCCGTGTTTGAACATTTGATTTCAATACCCGTCCGTATTGAAACCTTTTACACCCGTCCGTGTACCCTTTTCAATACCCGTCCGTATTGAAACCTTTGGCACCCGTCCGTGTACTCCTTTTTCAGTACCCGTCCGTATTGAACCCCTTTACACCTGTCTGTGTATCTTCTCAATACCCGTCCGTATTTGATATCCTGGATTCCTTGACACCCGTCCGTGTTTATCCCCAGTATAGCTAACCTTCGTTTGTGTTTATTTCAGGACTTTTCAATACAGTTTTAGTTTCCAACACTCGTATGTGTTGTGACAGTGCAGCATTTAATGTTTGTTTCCCAGTGGAGTCGTCCCTCCTTTGAGGATTGCAAATTTCCGGTTTCTTATGGTATTCAATCTCCGTGAACCCTTGGAACGCATGATAGCCGTCACTATCATACCTTCAGGGTCAAGTTGATTGAATAGGGGCAGCTGTAACACCTCAAAATTTGCCTTGTTGTTTTTAGATAACTGGCTTAGGTTTCTTTTCATTTCTTGCATTTGCATTGTGCATAGCATTTGGTTCTTAGCATGGGATCAAGGTATTTGGTTCAGCTCAAGGGCAAAAGCTTCTTATGAGCTCCATAAGCTCCTCACATCCTTATATGGTGGCCCAAGGGTATTTCAATGAGGGATTCTCCAAGTGGTTATATCAAGGGTTGGTGTCCTTACACTGATGACCAAAACTAGGGTTTCATGGTTAAGGGTCTTAAGCTCAAGGAGTTGATTCAAACCTTTCACCAAGGTTCTCCATATGTCAAAACAAGTCTAAGGATGGATTTTGAGCCAAAAATTCACCATGGAAGACCTCAGATGATTCAGTAGCTTACAGATGAAGTAATCAGTCAAACTGGTCAACTGAAAAGTCAAACTAGGGTTTTGAGAGATCCTCATCATGGTAATCAAGTCAAGAGACCTTTGTTTGGTCTATGGAAGGCTTTCATGATCACAATTTGCAAAATTCAAGCTTTGGTAAAAAGTTGCTAATTTGGGAAAGTGACTTGTAATTTCAAGTTACTATTTTTGGCATATTTTCAACCAACTTTAACCAAACTTTTCATGATCAAAAATGCTTCAAACGAATTTTTGTCCAACACCAAAGTTGTAGATCTCTTTCTCCTCTTTCCAAAGAGTGGTGGATCATGATCATATCATTTTTGGATCAAGAGTTATGGGCATTTGAAGTTAGAGGGCATTTGGTGTTCTACCATGCATACCATTTTGACATAACTTGCAAGTTGCATTTTAACTCACCAATATGGCTTCTAATTGTTCAGTTCACCTCACCACACTCCAATGTACCTCATTTAGCAGCATTTTGAGCCAAGAATTGAGTGAACCCGTGGGTTACATGTCCATAATTCATCATTATGCAATTTTGCAATTTCATTTGGAAATCACAATTCAGTTACTTTCCAACCCTAAGATCAATCCAAAGGTTCTCATGGCATCAAAAGGAAAGCAGTCATGCACTTTTCATGAAGAATGCACGAGTAGAATACCTCATGTGCACAAACTTGCAAATTTGCAAAACAGCCCAAAACTCATTGCTCTCAAGTCCTTGAGGATTAAAACCCTAAACAGTAGCATTGGCACACTATATAAGCTAACTCACACGAATTTCTCAGCAGCTACCATTCATTTTCACCACTTTTCAAAGTTTTGCTCTCAAGTTTCTCTCCTTCGATTCTCCCAATTCTTCAAGTGTCTTCCATTTTTTTTGTTTGGTTTGTGATCAGTGGAGCATAAGGAAGAGAAATCCACCATTATTTTGAAGTTTAAGCAAAGAATTTATCAGTTGAGTTCAGATTTTCAACTCTCGGATTCAAGGATTCAGGCCAATTTGAAGGTCTAAATGCATTTATTTTGCAATTAGACGGTTTAAGGAGTTGATCTGCAGCTTATCTTGGAGTTTCTTGGTGATTTTCCAGTTCTGCAAATCTCAGGTGAACTTGAAATTCATAGCTCTAGATTTGATTTTTGTTGTGTGTTTAATGTTCATCTTGATGTGTTGAGTTCATATATGTATTTGGAATTGATTTTCAACGTGAATCATGGCTGGAATTTAGATCTGAAGTTTTCAGATCCAAACTTGTTTCGTTCGATTCGTGAAATATATGCATGCTAAATGATTTTGAGAGATATATTTGTGATCTACGTGAGTTGCTGATCATTTTGATGTATGATTTGTTGTTTTTGGTTATGGTTTGAAGTTTGGTGACCGGAGAGTGGCCGGAGAAGATGACCGGCGCTTCTCCGGCCGGTGAGGGTTTAATTAGGGTTTGTGGTTTTCCAGATTTATTCTCATGCGTTGGATTGTGATTAATTTTCCAGTTTGATTCTCGTGCGTTGGATCTTGATTATTTGGTGTTAATTAATTTAATTAGGGTTTAAGGGATCTGATTAAGTCATGACCGTTGGATTCCATTTAATTAGTGAATTTGAATGTGGACCATTAGATCGTTGACTTTGCTTTGTTTGACTTTGAGCGTGAGCCTGTGGATCTGGAGACTTTCCCTTGTTTGACTCAATCTGAACCGTTCCTTATTTCTGAACGTTGGAATGCATTTGGGCCTTTTTGCTGTTCACACCCCCGTTTCTGAGCCCATGACCGTTTGCACGCATTTGGATTCATTAATACACCCCTGGCTTCATTTTATTTCTTTTTTATTTTCTATTTTCATACCATTTCATAATTAATTTTTAAAAATACTTGCATGTGCTAAAAAAATTCCAAAAAAATTAATCATTCCTCCTCATTATTAAAATTAATTTTTCACATTTTATTTTATTATTTTTGCATTAAAATTGCATTAAAAATTAATTTTCCAAATTGTTTTCTCTCATTTGCATTTCTTATTGCATACTTCATGTTGCATTTTTTATTTCTCTCATTTGGAAAGTGATTTGATCCTGATTCTTTTTGGGTTGTGTTCATAACATGTTGAAGTATGTTTGAGATTTTTGGTATGATTTTTAGGTCCCTTTTGGATGACTTTTGATGTGTTGCTTTGAGCATGAATGTATGAAATCCTATTGATGCTTTGACCTAATTGTTGATTGACTTTGGTTCTGATTCATTGCTTGTGGATTTGATATGTCAATTATATATGTTTGAGATGCTTGAATACTGAATGACATAATTTTTGAGGCATGTTTGTTATTTCTTTGAAGCATGAGCTTTAACTTGTCCAATTTGTGAATATATGCTTCATGTTTGGTTTGCTTGGTCATGAAGGCACTTGTGCCACAATTTTAGGTCTTGTTGAGGGATTGATAGCATGTTTATTGACTTCTGGTTGTGATATTTGAATCTCATCTTTGCATGTTTGATGTTTGCCTTTCACTTTAAGTCATCTGTTTCACAAGTATGAATCATGTTTCACTTCACTTCACTTCACTTCTTCTTTGCTTCCTAATTGATTGTGAAAGTGTTTGTGTGACTTGAATGTTGTTTGAAGATCATGTTTAGGCACATATTTAGGATTGTGTCACTTCTGGACTTGGTTTTCTTTGTGAAATTTTGACTTGGTTGCTTTACATGATCACTTCTTTTCATCTCACTCCTTCTTTAATGACTTGAATGGTACTTGAGTGACTTCTCCCTTTTCTTTTTGATTAATTGTGCATGGTTGATAGTAGAGGTCAGTAGGACCATTAGGTTCTGAACTTGATGTTTGATTTACTTTAGAACTTGTTTCTTTATGGCCTTATGCTTGTTTGAGTTTCATTTTGTCATATGTGAATACTTCTAACATTTTCAGGGGCAAATGGTAAGTTGTTTGAATGTGGATATGCTTCCACATTTTACTTTCTTCCTTTACCTTTTAACTTTCATACTTGTGTTTGAAGTGAGCTTATGCCACTTGTGTTTCACTTCTCTTTCTCCTCCTTCTCTTCCACTTTTTTTTTCATCCCTCGAGTCACAAGACTTGTTTAAGTCTTGGATTCTCTCCCTTTAGAGCTACCTAGTCCAACTTAATTTTTGATTAAGCTTGGAGTAGGATTAGCATTAGGTTAGGCAGTCGTCTCTCCTAAACCTCACTAACCATAGGACATCCATGCATGATAACATTAGGACTCTTAGTTTCCCTGTAGAGTTTCCTTTTGTGTCGCTTCTCTTCTCATCTCAAACTTCTTGAACACACTTAATAAAATATAACGTATATTGCGCTCGAGCCTTAAGTGTAGGAAGTGAAGAACGAGGGGTCTCCTCTCCTCTTCTAGGGTGTTTAGCATACGTCTCATTCGGGGGCGATCATGCGACTCACTCGTTCCCGCATGGTAGACTTTGGTGCAATGTAAGTTACGAATTAACTCAAAACACTTCTGTCTAAAAAACACCAAACCAATTCAAATATTTTTTATCCTCCGGGATTGTTGGGTTTCAAACTTCTTTTTTTCGTGAAAGAGCTCGTCGCTCACGTAAAAAACACTTACCTACCCGTGGTCGTACCCACGAACTACGCCAGCTCTGATTCCTCTCTCTCGTCCGATTAAGGATACGTAGGCACAAGACAGCGATTGTCTTGGCGAGCAACCTTCCCCCACAGTTCCCGTCCGAACTACGTTGACTCTGACTTTCCCATTGCACTGAGGGAGTACGTAGGCCTAGGACAACGATACCGTCCTATCGAGTCACTTCTTTTTCTTTTCTTCTTCGTTTCTCCGTTCTTTCCGTTCTCGTTTCTTTGCCGATCCAGTAGCAGTGGAGCTCCAGATGACGACACCCTTTGATGCAGACAGCAAGCGTGGATCCCATCGAGTACGATGGACGTGTTGGGTGCTAACACCTTCCCTTCACGTAACCGACTCCCGTACCCGTTCTCTTGGTCGCGAGACCATGTTCTTTCCCTTCTTTCAGGTTTACGCAGTGTTTCCTTTCCCTCTCTTGGGATAAATACACTTTGCTGGCGACTCTGTGTTCTTTTGCGCCACTCTCGCGTTTGTACCGTTGGATGCGAATCTTTTCGGGAGCGACAAGGGTGTAAAAAGAAAATGGAATCGGAGAAGGCATCGGATGTAAAGGTAAAAAAGGATGGAATCCGAGAAGACATCGGATGTAAAGGTAAAAAGGTGGGAAAACAAAAAGGTGGCTCGCTAGGATCTCGCAATCCTATGCCTACGTATTCTCAAGGTGAACTTGAGAAATCAGAGCAATCGTAGTTCCCCTCAATGGGGGTAAAAGGGGTGGAAAGCTTGAAAGCAAAGCTTGTGAGGATTGATTGTTTAGGAGAAAGAGATTAATGGTTATCTCTTGAAATGATTGTGAAAGGTTGGACCGTCTTAAAGGATAAGAGATTAATAGCTATCTCTTTGGGAAGGTTAGGTCAGAAGGGAGAAGAGATCAATGGCTATCTCTTGTGAAATGGTTTGAGGTTAACAGGGTATTTGAGCTATCTATGACATGAAGTCAATAGAGAGACTTTTCCTTTGGAATGGTGTAAAAGATATCAGAGAAACAAGGAGGAAAACCTCAGGTATCAGGAGTAAAATGAGTAGCAATATATATACAGCAGATGCAATAAGAATTAAATTGAAAATTGAACACTATGAATTAACTAAGATGAAACTATAGAAAATATATCAAGATAAAATTAAGAATTAAATAAATAAACAAGATTAAAAAAAATAAGCCAAATTTACCTAAAAAGCTAAATAATTAAATAAATTAATTCTAACTAAATAAAACTAAATTTAATTAAAACTAACTAAAAAACAAATTAATTAATTATAAAACTAATTCTAATCCTAAATAAAAATTAACTAAACTAAATTTAATTAAAAACAAACTAACTAATCCTAAACTAATTAAATTAAAGTCTAACTAAAGTAATCTAATTAAACTAATTTAAATAAAACTAATGATAGACTAATTCTAGGAACAAAAACTAATTGTCTAATCTAATAATCTAAAAAACTAAAAAACAATTAAACTAACTATTAAATCTAATTACTTAATAAATTGAAATCCTAAAACTAAAAAGGGAACAGTGGGTCGTGAGAAAAAAGAGAGCCCATCCGTTGGGCAGTGAACCTGTCCAATCCATCCTTAAACTTAATTATTAACCCACAATAATAATAAATAAATAAATAATAACAAAATAACTACTAATTCTATAAAAACTCACGTATGAAATTTTTATTTAAGAATTCAAACCAAATAATTATGACTAATAATAATATTAATTATAATAGCAATAATAGTAATAAATAAGTTGTTGACCTTTCAAAATCAAAAATTAAATTAAGGTATAATGAACACATGACACAATTATTTTTAATTAAAACAATTAAATAAATAAGAAAAAAAAGGAATGAATAAAAGAACGGATCTCTCTCTTCTCTTTACAGTAAGCGCTTTTTTCTTCATCTTTTTTACCATGGAACTCTAATGCTTATTCTCCTTTTTTTCAATCCATTTTTTTTTATAGAAAAAAAATTCACACCAGTTACATCATTCAACATATAGTCACTAACTGCAACAAAAAGAGAACGAAATCGGAAGAATTACCGGCGACGTTTACGGAGGTGGACGGCGTAAATCGGAAGGGAAACCGACGTACTACTGATTGAAAGTGAAGAGAAAATGGTGTGGTTTTCGTCGGCACGGGTGGCGGAGGTCGTCGGAGCTTTGTGGTCGATGGATTCAAATCTCCTTTTGTTCTTGCTACTTTTGATTTTATTATCTCCAAAAATTTGTTCTCAAGTTGTTGTTGTATTGTCGAGAGTGGCTCAGTGGTTGATGGTTAGTTTGAAGGATGTTTAGTGGTGTATGAATAATGGTGGAGTGTGAATGAGATGGTGATGGAGGTGAGTATGGTTAGGACTTAGGAGATCTCTGAAGCGGAGGGGTGTTGGATTCAACGAGAAAGATGAGAGTCTGCAAAAAGTGGTGATGGTGGTTCAGATGAGAGGAAGCAGTTGGTGGCTGGATGTTTGTGAGTCGTAGAAACTTTGCTATAGTTTTGAAACAATTTTTCTTTTCAAAGGTATTCCGCCCCTTCTCATCCGCTCCTCCCTTTTTTAAATCAAATTTGTTTCCTTCTCCAATCTGCTCCATTGGTCTGTTATTGAGAGGTCTCTATCCATTGCAGGAGCCTGGGGTATTGTGGCACTGAATGGTCCTTGCTGCCTGGTTATGGTTTTGACATTTTTCATGTTTTGGTCAAATTGTTCTGTGATGTCTTTGTATGTGCAGGTCTGTGGTCATATGCATGTCCTTGGTGCAGTGTAAAATGATGCAGGTTGCTGCATTGGTTCAGCAGTAGAGGAGGTAATGTCATGGTCAAAGGTTTGGAAGAGAGTGTTCTTTGATGAAAGTTTTGGTCGCACGAGGCAGGGAGGTAGCAGTGTGAAGCATGTTTTGGGGTCGTAAAGCATGGCATGTGTGAAAGTGGCTCAAAGAATTCCTTCTTTTTGTATTTTTGTATTACGAATAAAAAAGAAATTTGGGCTCTAACTATATACTTTTATGATTCTTTAAACAAAAGAAAAATAATTAAATGAAAAATAATTAAAGCTAAACTTAAATTATAATCAAAATTAAAGTTAAAATTACAATAAAATTAATATTACAGTAAAAATTAAAATTAAACTAGAAATTAAAATTAAACTAAGTTAATAAACTTAAACTACTTAATATTAAAATTGACTAAAATTTAAAATAAGCTATATTAAAACTAATCTAATTAAGACTATACTAAAAATAAAAGCTAAACTAAAATTAAATTAAATTAAGTTTAAAATAAAAAATGTAATTTAAAAAAACATTAAATTAAATTAAATATGAACTAAGTAAAAGATAAACTATATTGAAATTAACTAAATAATCTTAGACAAATTTAAAATGAGAATCGAACTAAAAATATAAAAAAATAATAAATAATTTAAATCAAGAATGACATGAAAAAAAAATGCATGATTAATGAGATGTTTACTAAAAATGCGAAAACAGAGACCGACTCAAAATGATATGAAACGATCAGAATATCTGAGGGTAAAATTTGGGGTACAACATATGGTTATGCCGATGTTCATATGACGGTGTTGCTGTGTGATGAAATGATAGAGACGATGTTGTGTCGTGGAACTTTCTGTTCTTATCTTTGTTGTTGCCTTGTTTCCTATGGTGATGGTTCGAGTGCGAGTAGCTAATTCATGTGATGGGGAATTAGGGGGAGTGTTACCTATGGTGATGGTAACAATTGTGTTGTGTTCTGGTTCAAGAGTGAACCTGTGTGTTCGTAACTTGGTTATTCTTGCGTCTTGAGTTGGTCGTCGAGTGCATTGCGTGAGCATTGCATCATGTTGTTGTTGTCGTTGATGTGATGGATTGTTGTTTTGTGTTATTCGTGGTGTTGCCTTTCATGGCAAGGGAGTTGATTAGTCGGATGCGAGAACGTATCCGGGGTAGTTTGCATCGAGTAAATTTTCGAGGATGAAAATATTCTAAGTGGGTGAGAGTTGTAACGCCCCATTTTATTTTAATTATTATTAGTAATTAAATTATGTGTTGACGTGTGTAATTGCCTGATTATGTGTTTTGTGGTGTTTGAGATATCCTTGGTATGTGGTAGTGACCTTAAGATCATACCTTAAGGGAATAGTAGGGGTGTGTGAGCAAAAGTGTAGAGATTGGTGGTGTGGTGAGTAAAACTAATTAGATTATTTTAGTTAGTATTTATTTAATTGTAATATTAGGTGAATATTAATTTAATTAAATATGTGATGGAAAATTATTATTATTTTTATATTTCATTAGTGGAATAAGTGATAATAATAATAATAATAATAATAATAATAATAATAATAATAATAATAATAATAATAATAAGAAAATGGGATTAGAGAAGGGAGAAAAATCATTATACGTGAAAACAAGAGAAAGAAACAAGAGGGAAGGCTAGGGCTCAAGAGAGAAGAAGGAAATCTTGCAAGAACTCTAAGGTAAGGGTGTGGTTTTTTGATCTCTTAAGGGATATATGATATATGTATAGGGGTAGATAAATCGTTAGGTTCATATCCATGTATTATGTATTGGTTTGATGTTTCTGGTGAGAAGTTGAAGTTGCATGTCGATAATAGTAATATTGCCCATATTGCGTAAATTGATTGTGTGAATTGTGATTTTTGGTGTTATAAGAGTTTCTAATGAATGTGTATTGTTGGCCACTGGTTTAGAAATTCGATTTCGGTGACAAATGATGTTTGGGGATGTTGGGATGGGTTTTAAAAGTGATTTTTCGTGACAGAACAACAGAGAATTGCTTCTGCAGGTCAAGTAACCGGTTACGTGATTTAGAGTAACCGGTTACCTAGTGTAAAGTTGGGGGATTTTAGCTCTGTTTCAGTAGAGTAACCGATTACCGGTTTTAGAGTAACCGGTTACCCTGTGTAAATCTGCATAGCAGGGGCGTGAAAGGCTGAAGTAACCGATTACCTTATGTGGAGTAACCGGTTTCCACTGGACGAAACAGATTTTCTAAAATTTCAAAAATTCATATCTTTTGATCTGTAAGTCCGTTTCAGTTCCCGTTCAAATCGTTGGAAAGTTGATTTCATGTACTTTCTGTTAAAATTATTTTTAACAACAAAATTCCAAATATTCGATGCGCTGTATGTGTTTCCGTGTATGTTTCGATGTGTTGAACCGTGAATTGTGGAATACGATTGGGCGAATGCGTGTTATGGCCGTGGATTGCGATGTTCGCATATTTTGGCAGGTGTATGCTACGTGTTGGGAAGTTGTGAGGTAATATATTGATTGTATGATAAACATATGCATTACGTTGTCGTTGTATGTCGTTGTTTAGTGCATATCATGTTGCATGAATTATGGGATGATCGTGTGCCCATGTGGGGTGTGAGCGCCTATCCGAATTCCTTGTAATGGAATCGTGTTATTGCTGTTGTTGAGGTGATCGTGTGCCCATGTGGGGTGTGGGCGATCACGGATGTCGTGTTCCCATGTGGGGTATGAGCGACCTATATGGAAATTTCGACGGGAATTATGATCATTAAAAAGGGATCGAATTGGTACGACATGCATTGAGTCGAGTTGGTGTCTCATTGCATTGTATAATGATTGTGTTGCATTGTGGATTGCGTGATTATCTGTTTGTGTTGGAAACTATGATTCTTATTGAGGTTGGGTTGGAAGGGTGGATTACATAATGATTTTGTGCCTTTATATTTATATCATCTATTTCTTTTGTTGATTTGAGAATCTCTCCCCTTCTGTTGTTGGTGATGCTTTATACGACATCATGTAGATAATCAATATTAGTGTGGAGTTGCGGTTAGTGAAGATGAAGTCATTCACTTTATTTGTTGGCGTCTGCTCTGATATGTAACAATGGGAAGTCATGGAACACTTTTGTGTTTAATTTGGTTTTGTCAAGGATCATTTATTTTCCTTATGTTGGAACTGATTTTATTGCTTTAAAATCGTTACACTTTTGTGATTGAATTAAATAAGTTTTCGCTGTTTAATAAAATGACTTTTGGATTATGAAAGTGTTAATTTTCGTTGAAAATAAGTATTGTGTTACATGTCGTACGCTTGAGCATGTTTTAGTTGGAAAGTAATACCCTATATTGCTGAATTTTTCTTATAATTACTCTGGTTATTTAATTAAAGTACATGGGGAATTTAGGGTGCTATAGAACCTCTCGACTTGAAGGTTACAAACTTTGAGCCCTTGAAGACGCAAGAGCAGCTGTGGGAAGTCCCACACCCGGAGGTTATAAACTTCAGGTCACTAAAGTACCTACAGCAGTAATGACTGTACCTCCGCTTGTGGTACACATTGCTCCAGAAGTTCAGAATTACCCTCCCGCTCCAAGTGAAGGAGGAGGAATCCACGAAAGAATGGATGAGTTTCAGGAACAGTTCGCGGCAATGCAGAAAGAACTACAGTCTATCAGAGGACAAGAGTTGTTTGGAAGCAACGCTGCTGATCTCTGCTTAGTTCCTAACGTCGAGATACCGCACAAATTCAAGGTGCCAGACTTTAAGAAGTACAAAGGGAATTCTTGCCCTCAAAGTCATTTGACGATGTACGCCCGAAAGATGTCCACTCAGACGGGCAACCAGTAGTTACTGATCCACTACTTTCAGGACAGTTTAACTGGGGCAACTCTCCATTGGTACATGAAGCTGAATCACACCAACATTCACACTTTTCGTGATCTCGGAAAAGCTTTCGTTGGTCAATACAAATACAACTTGGATATGGCACCTGACAGAGATCAACTCAGGGCAATCTCTCAAAGAGACAAAGAAACTTTCAAAGAATATGCTCAAAGATGGTGTGAAATTGCTTCTCAAATTTCTCCTCCTCTCGAAGAGAAGGAAATGACCAAGATATTCCTAAAGACGTTAAGTTAATTTTACTATGAACGAATGGTCGCAAGTGCACCAAGTGACTTTACTGAAATGGTCAACATGAGAGTACGTTTGGAAGAAGCAGTTCGGGAAGGACGTTTGACCAAGGATGCTGAACCTTCAAGCAACAATAAGAGATATGGAAATGCCTTTCAGAAAAAGAAAGAACAAGAGATCAGCAATATCTCTCAGGGTAAACAGAGACAAAGATATCAACCTCGTCAAGTAGCAACGGTATCTCCTGTTATCACCTCGGCACCAGCTCTGACGTATCAACCTCAGATTACGCGGAGCTCTTCGAATCTACAATAGTATTAACAAAGGCAGCAACAGCCTCTTCAGTAGGCTCGCCCGCAATTCAACAACAATAACCGGTATCCCAGGACTCCAACAATTGACCATGTACCGACAACATACACTGAGTTGTTCCCACTGCTACTAAACAAGGGGCAAATTCAAACCAGGACTCCTGTTCCAGTACCTGACAATCCCCCTCATTGGTTCAAAGCTGACCAATCTTGCCCTTATCATCGAAGAAGACCGGGGCATAACATTGAAAACTACTTAAGTTTCAAGTATGATGTCCAAAGGCTTGTCAAGAACGGAGTTTTATCTTTCAAAGATATTAACCCAAATGTTCAGACAAATCCATTACCGCAACACGAGAAAGCTTCAGTCAATTGGATCGACGATCAAAGTCCTGGCAGTAGTTATCAAATTCATGATGTTCACCAACTAGGAATGAATCTGGTCAAGATGTACTGCAAGCAAAGCGGATATGGTCATTTACTCCCTCAAAATTATCATTAATGTGATGTTTGTTCCAAGAACAACCAGGGATATACAATTGTACAAGCAGCTCTTCAAGAGCAGCTGGATCTAGGCTGGATCCAAGATCATAGAATCCGAGGAATAAACATGGTTTATATCCCTCCAAAGATTGCATACGAGCAATGAACGTCAATCTGGTTGCGTTACACT
This sequence comes from Lathyrus tuberosus, assembly GCA_022829125.1. NCBI lineage: Eukaryota > Viridiplantae > Streptophyta > Magnoliopsida > Fabales > Fabaceae > Lathyrus > Lathyrus tuberosus. The sequence goes on along the minus strand of JALAZF010000426.1, from coordinate 387,081 downwards.
CCAGACAAAGTCAGCGTCACAATTTGCCACTGCACGACAACAAAGCTTGCTTCGTCTGCTCAAAAGATATTCAGGGATGCTCCTTTGTACAGGAAGCTCTTCAACGTCAAATCGATCTAGGATGGATTCAGGTTTATCATGGAAGGAATGATCATCAAGTCAACATGATTCAAATCTTTGACATTCGCTTGATGAATACCAGTTTGGTGAAATTGCATGCTAAACAAGTCAGACTTGGTTTATTATCCTCGCACAATTATTAGTGGTGCAGAAGATGCTCTGAAGACGATCAAGGATACACAATTGTGCAAACAACCCTTCAAAATCTCTTAGACCATTGGTGGCTTCCAATATACTTGGATGAAGAAACTAATCAAATCAGCATGAATGGTGGAAATCCAACCAGGCATCAAACCCATGACGTCTTATTCCTGGACTCAGACCTGGTAATAATGCATTGCATTCAAAGTGGATATCCTCGTGTACCACTTCACAATTACGAGCGATGCATAATATGTTCAACAAATAGTCAAGGATGTTTCATCGTCTGAATGGATCTCCAAGATCAAATGGACCAAGGAGCTACTCAGCTACTCCGAGCTTCTCAGTCCATCAACATGATACAAGAATCATCAGCAGAACCTATGGACTATGAAACTGACTAAGATGTCTTCATAGTAATTCCCTTGATCAAAGAATTAAAGCACTTGGAAGTTCCCTTCGACAACAGAAAGATTCCCAAGCTTGAACCAATCGAGGTTACTTTCGACAATCGAAAAAATCACCTAAACCCTTTGGTCATCTACTTGCCAGGCCTAGTGCGTTACGCTTCAGAGAAAACCATCTCGTACAAATACGATGCTACAATCATAGAAGATGGAAAGGAAGTTCCATTACCATCTATCATCAACATTGTTGATATCAGTCGAGTCACTCGAAGTGGTCGAGTCTTCAATAGAGGAGTTGAAGAACCAGCAAAAGAAATAGAAACTCAAGCTAAAGTTCCTGACCAACCAAGTGGTCAGCCAAGCAGCACAGAGCCTACGAAGAATAATGACGAAATCTTAAGGCACATTCAAAGAGCGAGTACAACATTGTAGATAAACTATTAGAGACTCCTTCTCGAATCTCAGTATTATCTCTCCTGCTTAGCTCGGAAGCTCACCGAGAAAAGCTGTAGAAGGTTTTGGAATAAGCTGTCGTGGAACCAGACGTAATCATAAACCAGTTTGACGGTATTGTCTCCAGTATCACTAATTTCAACAATTTGGGTTTCAACGATGAAGATCTTCCAAAAGAAGGAAAGAATCATAATATGGCATTAAACATCATGATCAACTGCGGAGACAATGCTTTAGCCAGCGTACTCGTGGATACAGGTTCATCTTTGAATGTCATGCCAAAATCAACCCTTACACGGTTAACTTTCCAAGGACCTTCGATGAGGAGCAGCGAGATCGTAGTCAAAGCCTTTGACGGATCTAGGAAATCAGTTATCGGCGAAGTGGATCTTCCCATAACTATTGGACCTCATACATTTCAAATTACCCTCCAAGTCATGGATATTCGTGCGGCATACAGTTGTTTGCTAGGACGACCTTGGATCCACGAAGTAGGAGCAGTCACTTCAACACTTCACCAGAAGCTGAAGTTTGTGAAGAACAAGTTGGTAATGGTATATGGAGAAAGAGCCCTAATCGTCAGCAATTTATCATTATTCTCATACTTGAAACCCAAATAAGTCATTGGAACTCAGTTTTAAGCACTCTCTGTGAGCAATGAGAATCACATACCAGAAAAAGAAATGTCGATCACTTCCTACAAAGACACTTTCCAAGTCATGGAAAGCAATGATATCAAAGGCTAGGGGCAAGTTGTGATCCCCACCGACAATAGAACAAGAAAAGGTCTTGGTTTTTCCCTCGTGGCAGCCAAGTCCACCAAGAAGGACAAAGGCATTCGTCCTATGCGAGATCTGTTTCACAGTGGAGGCTTTCTCCACCCGATCTCTTTAGAGGTTCATACCATTGAAGAAAATAACTCAGATAACTTTGACGATTCAGATGAAGAATGGAAAACATATTTCAATGAGGAAGGATATATATCTCAAGAGGAAACACACAGACCTTTCTGCTTTCTAACCTACAGTCCGAGATATATACCAAGGTCAGAGGTCAGGGAGATTTACGGAGGTTGTAATCCAGAAGGATGTTGTGCTCCTCCTAATTCATTGGAAGATGCCATAATGAAGGATAACTTTGACTACACTTCCTATGATCCCATGGACGATCTACCCATTTGGGAACTGTACGAAAGAAATCCAGGGTATAAGAGTCATCCAGAGAATGAATATCTGCTGAATGACCCTGAGAAGGATTCACGATTTCTCCCAGAGTTATGGGAACCTTATCAAGAAAATATAGAAGACGTCGAGCGTCGTCTCAATGAATTTGCAAGGATTGCTGGACAAGATTTCATCAACTTTGCAATACCAGAAGTCAACGTCATTACTAAAGATGACTCATCAACTCCCACTAAGACTTGGGACACCTTGGGACAACCAAGCAGAAAGTACGACTTTCTAGTGAAGTACACTGCTCTTGAAAGCTCTCATATCAAGATGGAAGACATCCAGTCAATTGGATGGGGAAACTCTCCTGAAAGAGCCAATACCGATGAAGAAATGACGAATAATTTCTCATATGGTTAAACTGCGTGGAAAGAAGACTCTACAAATCCTCCTCTGCCAGAAATCAACGTCAATACGAGGAATACTCTAGGAAGAAAAGTGCCAGACTTTTGTATCTCCAATGGAGTTCGTTACGATTGGGTCGCTGTTGATGTTCCGAATATCGTTCACATTTCAAAGTAATTGCCTCGTCTTTATTTTGACCTTTCATCTCGCCCAGATGAAAAGGATGTTTTATAGGGCTTGCTTGCTGTAAATGTACCTCTTCACTTTGCCCAGAGTGACAGAATTTTGTTTTATAGGGCTTGTGTGTTTTAAGAATCGACAAATCATAAATAAGAATGTCATTCAGTACTTTCGCATTTATTTCTATTTTTGCTTTTTGTTTTTTCAGAAAATGGTAATCCCTAAAAACAACCAAAAATAAAAAAACGTTTTTCAAAATTAATCTGCATACACTTCTTTGTATTTTCTCTTTGTTTTCTAAATTATCGTCATCGCGCAGATTAACTGTTTTAAACCTCGTTGAAACACGTGATCCAATGCCCTTTCCCAACTTTGAATTCTCGGTATTCGAAGCTGAAGAAAAAGATGATGAAGAAATTCCAGACGAAATCTCCAGACTACTCAGGCATGAAGAAGAGTCCATTCAACCTTACAAAGAATCGTTGGAAACGGTAAACTTGGGTTCAGAAGAAGAGATAAAAGAAGTCAAGATCGGAGCACTGCTCAGCTCAGCTGAAAAGGAAAGTCTGGTCAAATTACTCAAAGAATTTCCAGATGTATTTGCTTGGTCCTACTAAGACATGCCAGGGTTAGATATCGAAATCTTGGAACATCATTTACCATTAAAGTCAGAATGCTTGCCAGTTAAGCAGAGATTGAGAAGAACTCATCCATATATGGCTATCAAGATCAAGGAAGAAGTGCAAAAGCAAATTGATGTCGGCTTCCTCGCTACCTCAGTATATCCTCAATGGTTGGCCAACATCGTGCCAGTACCAAAGAAAGACAGAAAGGTCAGAATGTGTGTAGAATACAGGGATCTTAACAAAGCAAGTCCAAAGGACGACTTCCCCTTACCACACATTGATATGCTGGTGGACAGCACAACAAAATTCAAAGTATTCTCCTTCTTGGATGGATTCTTGGGCTATAACATGATCAAAATGGAACCCCGAAGACATGGAGAAAACTTCCTTCATCACACCACGGGGCACCTTTTGCTACAAAGTAATGCCGTTCGGACTAAAGAACGCTGGGGCAACCTATCAAAGGGCAATGACAACTCTCTTCCATGACATGATGCATAAAGAGATTGAAGTATATGTCGACGATATGATTGCCAAATCAAAAACAAAAGAGGAGCACGTGGAACACTTATCAAAGTTATTCCAGCGTCTGAGAAAATACAAACTCCGCTTGAATCCTAACAAGTGCACATTTGGTGTCTGTTCAAGAAAGCTCTTAGGATTCATCGCCAGTCAGAAAGGAATTAGAGTTGATCCTGACAAAGTCAAGGCTATTCAAGAAATTCTTGCTCCAAAAACTGAGAAGCAAGTACGAGGATTCCTGGGACGTCTAAACTACATCTCACGATTCATATTCCTCATGACCACGACATGCGCGCCAATTTTCAAACTTCTACGAAAGAATCAAAGCCACGTCTGGACAGAAGACTGCCATAAAGTTTTTGACAACATCAAAGAATATTTGCTAAAGCCACCAATTTTGTCTCCCCCTGTAGATGGAAGACCTTTGATCATCTACCTAACAGTCTTAGAAGAATCCATGGGAAGTGTACTTGGTCAGCAAGACGAAACGAAAAGAAAAGAATATGCCATTTATTACCTAAGCAAGAAATTCACTGGCTGTGAAACTCGGTACACAATGCTCGAGAAAACTTGTTGCGCTTTAGCTTGGGCAGCTAAACATCTTCGCCAGTACATGATTTGTCACACTACTTGGCTAATCTCAGAAATGGATCCGATCAAATATGTCTTCGAAAAGCCAGCATTAACAGGAAGAATGGCTCGTTGGCAAATGTTGTTATCAGAATACGACATCGAGTACCACGCTCAGAAAGCCATCAAAGGAAGTATCCTAGCCAATCATTTGGCTCATCAACCCATCAATGATCAGGACTCAGTCAAATTTAACTTCCCGGACGAAGACGTAATGTATCTCAAGATGAAAGATTGCGACGAACCGCTGCCAAACGAAGGGTCAGAGCCTGGATCCCAATGGGGACTTATCTTCGACGGACAGTTAAGGCTTATGGAAATGGAATTGGGGCAATCATTGTTACCCCTGAAGGAACCCACATTCCATTCACTGCCAGATTGGCATTCAAACGCACAAACAACGAGGCTGAGTATGAAGCTTGTATTATTGGTCTCGAAGAAGCCATTGATCTAAGGATCAAGAATTTAAACATGTACGAAGATTTTGCCTTGGTCATCAATCAGATCAAAGGTGAATAGGATACACGCCAACATGGACTGATCCCTTACAAAGACTACGCAAGAAGATTGCTGCCATTCTTCGACAAAGTTGAATTTCATCACATCCCTCGTGTGGAAAATCACATGGCTGACGCACTTGCTACTCTCTCTTCCATGATTATTGTTAACCAATGGAATGACATACCCCGAATTGAAATACTGCACCTGGATAGACCAGCTTACATATTCGCCATTGAAACTGCTACTGACGGCACACCCTGGTATCATAACATTCAGCATTTCCTCCAAAGACGGGAATACCCACCAGGGGTACAAGAAAGGATAGGAAGACTCTCAGAAGACTGGCAGACAACTTCTTCCTGAACCAAGATGTGTTATACAAAAGAAACTTCGACGTGGTTCTACTCAGATGCGTAGACAAACGCCAAGCAAATATGCTCATGAAAGAAATTCATGAAGGATTCTTTGGTACTCATACCAACAGACAGATGATGGCAAGAAAGATACTAAAAGCATGATACTACTGGCTCACAATGGAAGCGGATTGCCGCAGACATGCAATGAGATGTCACAAATGTTAGATTTATGCTGATAAGATTCATACGCCTTTAACTCTTCTCAAAGCTCTCTCATCACCATGGCCCTTTTCAATATGGGGAATTGACATGATTGGAATGATCGTACCCAAGGCTTCAAACAAACATCGGCTCATCCTGGTAGCCATTGATTACTTCACCAAATGGGTCGAAGCAGCATCATACACCAACGTGACCAGACAAGTGGTAGTCTGATTCATCAAAAACAATATCATCTGCCGTTATGGTGTTCCAAGTCAACTCATTACTGATAATTGGTCAAATCTGAACAAAAAAATGATGAAGGAATTATGCGCTGAGTTCAAGATTGAACACCATAACTCTTCTCCTTACTGGCCAAATATGAATGGCGTAGTGGAAGTCGCCAACAAGAATATCAAAAAGATCATTCAGAAAATGGTCGTGACTTATAAGGACTGGCACGAGATGCTCCATTTCTCTCTTCACGGTTATCGCACATCCGTCCGAACCTCAACAGGGGCAACCCTTTTCTCACTAGTATAAGGCATGGAAGCAGTTCTCCCCATAGAAGTTGAGATCCCATCACTAAGAATTTTGATGGAGGCTAAACTCACAGAAACTAAGTGGTGCCAAAGCAGATACGATGAATTGAACCTAATAGAAGAAAAGAGAATGACTTCTCTATGTCATGGACAGTTATACCAACAAAGGATGAAGAAAGCGTTCAACAAAAAGGTTCGACCTCACATATTCAAAGAAGGAGATATTGTGCTAAAAAAGATCCAATCTTTCCTCACTGATTCTCGGGCCAAACAAACTCCGAATTATGACGGCCCTTACATGGTTAAGAAAGGCTTCTCAGGCGGTGCCTTGATACTCACGACCATGGACTGTGAGGAATTCACTTACCCTACAAACGTTGGGCTTCATACAACCTCCTCTTGGGCTTTGTACAATTGATCTTTCCCACAGTGGAACAGCCTCCTCTTGGGCTTCATATAATTGATCTATCCCACAAATGAACAACTGGGTAGAATTTCCCACAGTTAGCCTCAATCTTGGGCTTCATACAAGATAGACAAAACTCCCCTCTTGAGTCAGTCTCTCACAAATAATTCAAAGCTTCATCATCTTGGGCTTATAAAACAAGATACATAAACAAACTTTTCTCAGTAGAGTCAGTTTTCTTTGTTTAGCTTCAACCTTGGGCTTCAATCAAGGCACATAAAATCCTAAACAATTTCCAGTCAAACACTTTAGAGATGACAAATTCTCACATCTCTCAGTCAAATACAGTCAAATACAATCAATTCAGTCATACTCTTGGACTTTAACTAAGACACTCAAACACAATCAAAATGTTTCACATCTAAGATGAAAATGGCATTGCTCAAACAATGAGTTAAAGCTCCTTCTCTTATGTTTTACATCAAGATGATAGTGGCATTGCTCAAACAAAGAGTTAAAACTCTATCTCTTATGTCAAAAATCCTCTAAGATGATAGTGGCATTGCTTAACACTGAGTTAAAGCTCCCTCTTTTAGAATCAATCACCAAAAAGCCTCCTCTTGGACTCAAATCAAGACTCAATTCAAACAGCCTTCTCTTGGACTCAAATCAAGACCCCACAAAGTTTTCTCTTGGACTCAAATCAAGACCTTCAAATCACCCTTTTAGCTTCATCATCTTGGACTTTGAACAAGACACAAATACCATTTCAGCTTCATCATCTTGGGCTTTGAACAAGATACAGACCAAACAACCCCCTTCTACCATAGATTTAGGAGGAACTACGATCACTTTGATCTCCCAATTCTCTTTTTGGGGGTACGTAGGCATGAGATCGTAAGATCTTTGCGAGCACACAAAACAAAAAAAACCAATTAGGTCCTTAGACCTCACAAAAATATCAGAAAACACCAAAACAACAAAAATAGTTCTCTCTCACATCAATCCTTCTCACCTTCACTCTCAATCCCAATTTCAAGCAGTAACAAGATCACATAAATAGTATGAATTCCTAATTTCTAACAACATAACCAAAAAGTTGGCCCAAAACCACATAAAGCATCTGTCAATCAACACTATGCAAAGCAGGGTTGGTTTGAGATACCTATTTCCCTTTCTTTCCAGCTTAATAGGATAAAAATTGAAATCAGAAAGTAGCATCAATGCGGTAGTGCTTAAAGATCACAAAAACCGACCTACATTTAGCATGCCAGAATTTTATGCCTCCTATGGTATTGTCCATCAAACAAGTTGTGTTGAGTCTCCACAACAAAATGGTAGAGTGGAGAGGAAACATCAACATCTTTTAAATGTTGGTAGAGCTTTACTTTTTCAATTAAATTTACCAAAATAATTTTGGTCTTATGCTGTTGTTCATGCCACTTTCATAATCAATAAGATTCCTTCTCCTGTTTTACAAAATAAGTCACCACATCTTCTACTGCATAATAAACTTCCCAACATACATAGCCTTAAAGTTTTTGGTTCCCTAACTTATGAATCTACTCTCTAAGCTCATAGGACTAAACTTGAGCCAAGAAGTAGAAAATGCATTTTCTTTGGTTATAAAAATGGTATGAAGGGTGCAGTTCTATATGATATAAACAGTCATGAAGTTTTCATTTCTAGAAATGTTACACATCATGAACATTTATTCCCTTATCAAGGTGACAACCATACTGTTTGGGATTACCATGCCCGCAATGACTTACAACCTTCACTTAGAAACTCTCACAATGATTCAACCCAAACCCAAACTGAACATATTTCTTCCCTACAAGATCTCACAATTGATCCATTGCCTCAAAATAATGATATCACTTCTGATGATTCACCTCAGAATAAAATTCCCATTCAACATGACCAACATGCTTTAAATCCTAATTCTGACCAAACTATACAACATTCAGATGGTGTAGAAATCACAAAACACATAAGTGAACTATCCACTAATTCTAGACCTATTAGAACAAAACAAACACCTATATATCTCTCTGATTATGTATGTAATTCATCACTCAGTTCACTTATCCTATTTCTTCTTTTGATTCTATGTCTCATATTTCTGAGTCTCATCGTGTTTTCACCACTTTTATCACTCATCATACTGAACCAAAGAACTACAAAAGGCTTGTTTGTATGACCATTGGATCCAGGCTATGAAATCTGAATTGGATGCATTAAACAAGAATGGTACTTGGCATATAGTTGATCTACCACCTCATGTTAAGCCTATTGGGAGCAGATGGGTGTATAAGGTCAAGCACAAGGCAGATGGAACAATAGAGAGTTATAAGGCCAGGTTAGTAGCTAAAGGCTATAATCAGATAGAGGGTCTAGATTTTTTTTATACTTTCTCACCTGTAGCTAAGCTTACTACAATGAGAACTCTCATTGCCGCTGCTGCTATTCATGGTTGTTTCCTGCACCAACTCGATGTGAATAATACATTCTTGCATGGGGATCTGCAAGAAGATGTATACATGGTAATACCTAAAGGAGTTACTTGTGACAAATCTAACCAGGTATGCAAATTGATGAAGAGTTTATATGGTCTCAAGCAGGCCAGTCGCAAATGGTATGAAAAACTGACTGCATTACTTATCTAACAAGGTTACAAACAATCAACTTTTAATTATTCCTTGTTTACCCTTAGCACTGATAATAATTTTACTGCAATCATTGTATATGTTGATGACATAATCCTTGCAGGAAACTCTATGAATAAATTTGATAGGATTAAGACTTGTCTTGACCATAACTCCAACATCAAGGATTTGGGATTACTCAAATACTTCTTAGGCCTAGAGGTAGCTCACTCTAAGGAAGGTATCTCTTTATCTCAAAGGAAATATTGTCTTGATCTTCCTCAAGAATCATGCTTACTTGGATCTAAGCCATCCACCACACCCCTTGATCCTTCCATTAAACTGTGTGCTGATGGTGGCAAATCCTTTGAAGACATTGGTGCATACAGAAGATTAATTGGAAGACTACTGCACTTAAACACCACAAGGCCTGACATTACCTTTGCAACCCAGCAGCTCAGTCAGTTTTTACATAACCCAACCATGATTCATTATCAAGCAGCTTGTCGTGTCATTCGATCCCTGAAAGGCAGTCCTGGCAGAGGTTTATTTTTCTCCAGAAAATCAGAGTTGCAGATACTTGGTTTTTCTGATGCAGATTGGGTAGGATGCCTCGACACAAGAAAATCCATTTCTGGTTATTGTTTCTTTTTAGGACACTCTCTCATTTCATGGCGTGCAAAGAAGCAATAAACTATTTCAAGGTCTTCTTCTGAGGCTGAGTATAGGGCGTTATCTTTTGCCACTTGTGAACTGGTATGGTTAACCTACTTGTTAAAATATTTGCAAGTCAACTGCTCCAAGCCACCAGTTTTATATTGTGATAGCCAAAGTCCTATGCACATAGCCTCAAATACTGTCTTCCACAAGGGCACCAAACATTTGGAAATTGATTGCCATTTGGTTCGTGACAGGCTTCAACAAGGATAGCTTCGGCTTCTTCCAATCTCAACTCATGAACAACTTGCAAATTTTTTAACTAAAGCCTTGCCAATTGCAGTTTTTAACAAATTTGTTTCCAAGCTTGGCATGATCAATATCTACCATGCTTAGCTTGAGAGGGGCTATTAAGATTAGTAAAATTAGTTAGCTAATTACTATTAGTGAGCTAGTTTTCTTTCTAATCTTTAGTTATAATTTTCCCGCCTTTTTCTATTTTGAATTGTATATATAGAACTTCCCTCTTCTTTGGGTTCAAGCTTGTTCAAACTAATAAAGCTTCACTTTCTAGAACTCCATAATTCTCACTCTTTTCTGTTATGATTTACCTATTCTCGATCAAAGAAATGCTTCTTTGATATTCTTCAATATTGATGGAGAAATCTACATGTTGAAACTCAAATTTGAAGCTCTGAAAATGAAGTCACTAAGCTTGATTCAGGCCACGATTCTCCTTGTTCTTGAGCTGGTTAGCTTCACTGAATGTTGATGAAGCTAACTGAGTGGAGATTTTAGGTGATTAAGGTGTGGAAATGAAAAAAGGAAGTTCAAGCTTAAGAGTTCGAATGGGATCTTAGCAGAGTGATTTTGGCTATCAAAGCTTGTGTAAATGAGTGGAATGGGGTCCTTATTTATATGAGAAGAGATTGGAATTCTGAAGGAGGGTGAATGATACAATTTGAGAGGAATTTGTGCACACCCGTGGTCATGAAGAAAATGTCACTTGTAGCTCATCAAAACTCAACCAAAGCTTGCGTCTCAAGGCTCTAATCACTCCAGGCAAGGTAGTTAATCATGTTTAAGTGGATTTCGCGCATCAATTTGATGATTAGAAGCCAAATAAATCAAATTCACTTCTGACCTCAAAGGAAATTTCAGTTTGAAGCATCCAACTTGACAACCATGGTTCTCACAATGTAGGAAGCTTTATGAGTTGATTCTTTTTGCATTGGATAGAGAAAATGACAAGCTTTACAATGTGAAAAAAAGTATTGATTTTGCAACTTGAGCTGAAAGATATGGATCTTAAAAGTAGCTTGCATCAAGTGATTTGAACTTATCAAAACACTTAGAAATTTTTTGAGTGCTTTAGGGACTAAAAATGACCTATAATGTCTTGATAAAATCCAAGGTCTTCCATGCATTTTTAGAACTTGCTCCTTGAATAAAATTTGTAGAGGACATCTTTAATTTCGTTCTAGAAAAAAAGTGGGCTTCAAATGATGAAAATTGACCAAGTTATTACCTTTGGAAGTTGGCAAGAAAATCTCCTAAAATCTCAAAATGACCTATAATGTCTTCACACTTTTGATCATTTTCCAAGCATAATTGGACCTTATCATGCAAAGAGAATTTATTGGGGATGATGAGAAGAGTCCATTGCAAAAAGAAACACCTCAAAATATTGAAAATTGAAAGAGTTATGCCCTTTTGATCATAGGCTCCACAACTTGCTAAATTAGGTCAAACCACTTGGACCAACTTTGAATCTTTTGAACATTCTCTGCAAATTTAGGGCATGATGAATCACATATGACCTTGAAATGATGTTATCTTGAAGGACACTTAATGATGAGGCCCATAGATTGATGAAACTTATTGAGGAAGGCATGGAAATAAACTCATGAACCTATGAAGTTTCTTGATGAATCAAACCATAATATCTTGAGATGATCTTGATCAAATGGAGTTGAGAGATGCTTAAATCAAAGTTCCTTGACCATAGGAGTAATGGTTTGAAGTTCAAGCCCTTGAAACTCAAATGGATGATCAATTATATGAGAATCAAACTTCAAAACTCTAGCATAGGAGATGGGATGGATGTACTTATCTCAACACCTACAAAACATGAACATAAAAGGGAAACAACATATTTTTTTGATTTTGATTAGATGTTAGTGACATAATAAAACAACTAAGAAAAGTTTTGTGATCTTGTTTGAATGCAAATGATGCAAATGAAGTGTGGAATCTTAGGGGTAAAAATTAGGGTATTACAGATGCCCCTATTTAAGTTTCTTCAATATGGAGAAATGAAGATTGACATCTTTATCTCGACAAGATGGAAGGGACTTAAATATAGAAAACCCAATTTTTGGCCCTAAGAGGCAACACAATGCACATGGCATGATATGATATGCAAGCACAAGACTTCGGTGGGGAATATAGCGCCACCAGAGATCAACAAAAATGAAGAAATGGAGACTGACACTCCGCTAGGGGAAACAAACCACACAACTGTTGAGGACTACAGAGGGGAAACAATATATTTGCCATGAAAATAAATCACTGGGAAATGGTTTTGAACTGGGAATGACTATGTGCAGACATAAACCTCGACACAGTAAAGATAAAGCTCAACAGGAAATGCTCAGCAAAGCAAAATTTCATTGGAGATAAATGAGATTATCAACTATCACAAAATGATAGTTTACGACAAGGTACTCAAATAAATGGATACAAGATATTACCAACTATCACCAAATGATAGCTTACGATAAGATAATAAGCTCAAAAGGAAGGATTACCAACTAGAGATGACCACCACTATTCCTCATCGTGAGAAAAAAAACTCCATATCATTAGTTATATAAACCTAATTATCATGTAGAATTGAAAGAGTTGGGTGTACATTACACAAAAAGTTTATATTATATTTTAACATTTAAGTTGTGGCGTGAAAATTGAATAAAGATCACACTGTGTTTGTTTTTACAAAGATTCCACAGTGTTCGATTGGTGACAAACTCATCTCCACGAAAATAAATGACAAATCATATAATATACACACTTCTTTTTATTTTATAGAAAAAAAACTAAAATATATTTACTTTAACCAGCTTATAAAAATTTACTATTAATAAAATGAAATTAATAGTAAATTATATTTTTGTCAAGAACCATAGCCTTTTCACTTTTCTTTTACTTTCACTTATGTTGAATCTACCACCACAATGAAAACACAATAATACTCTCATGTGTTGTCGGAATAATGTGCTTCGCAGCGGAGACGGCGGTGGCCGTACCACCCCATGGTGGATGGCTACAGTGACAGTTAGCACCGATGCATTAAGGCGCAACAACCACTTCTGTAGGCTGCAGCGGTGCTGGACAAAAGCAGGAAAACAAAGAAAAAAGTTCTAGGGAGGAAGATATGGTTGTCTTGTGATTAAAGAGAAGGTAAAGAGATTCAGTACAGTACAGTCACACAGTCAATGAAACAACAACCTTTTGATTTTATTCACTCTAAAACGTGTGTTCAACATTTTTATATTTGGTTTAAATGCACTTTTGGTTCCCCTATTTTGAAGTTTTTTAAATTTTAGTCCCCCCATTTTAAAACCCAGCCTTTTGGTCCCTGAAGTTTGGGTCACTTGGGATTTCCATGGTCCCTCTCCACTTGGCTGGCTCATTAATGACGTGGCAGCGTGAATGTATGATGTGGCATAGCCAAGTTGGATCCAACTCATTATACTTGATTTATATTATTCTGATTGTATTTTTATTTATTCCAGATAATACAAAAATAAATTAAATCATTTTAAAATCATTTCTAATAAGTTTTAATCCCTAAAATCATTTCTATATATCACATTTCCATTACTCCTAAAATTATTCCCATTCACTTTCTATCTGGTACGAAGAACCCTAAAAATCGTTCTCCCAATCACCTGCTACGAAGAACCCTAATCGCTGCTATGCTGAAACAAGAAACGAAGCATTGAAGGAGGAAAGATGTCAAATGGATAAGTCAGATACTGTCTAAGGTACGTTTTCGTGTTTCTTTATTCAGTGTCAGAATGTTTTGTTGTTCCATTTGGTTCTTGTGTGGTCCACCATGTACCTTCTGTCGTTTTCTTGTGTATATCTCAATGTATCTTTAATAGTTTGTTGTGGTCCACAATGTTATGACTGTTTTCGTGTTTCTTTATTGAGTGTCATGACTCTTTGTGTATTGTTTTGCTTTAATGTGGTCCCACTGAGTATTATAATATTCTGATGTTGTTTCCACTTGTATGCAATACATTTATAGGATAATAAAGTTAGATTAAGAATACATCATAGGGGAAAACTAGTTGAGGAACCTGTTAAGTGGTATGTTGGAGGAGAGGTGACTGAGATGAACTGGGGATGGGATGTGGATTTCATGAACTATAAGAATTTGGAGAGCTTGATTAAAAATGAGGGTTATGTAAACATCAAATGTTTGTTGTATTGGAACCCTATGTTTAGTTTTGCTAGAGGTCTTATGCCACTGAATAATGATAGAGATGTGTTGGAATTTGCTAAAGATGTAGTGGGACATGATGTTATGGACATATATGTGGAACATAAGGTTTCTGAATCCCTTGAGATAGTGGACCCAAGTGAAGTTGAAAACTACATTGATGAGGCTGATGTAAAATGTACTGGATGTAGTCAAGGTAAAGTTGTTCCTAATGAGACCAATGAGAATATTCCAAATGAGGGTGAGACTAATGAGGTCAATGAGGAAGTTCCAAATGTAGAGGTCAATGAGGCTATTCCTAATGAGACTAATGAGGTCAATGAGGTTGTTCCTAATGAGACTGATGAGGATTATGTTGCTAGTGACTTTGGTGAGGATGATGAAGCTGAATTTGATGGAGGTAGTGGAGATGAAGATGAGATAAATTGGACTCAAGTGCTACCTCCAGAAACTTTAGGTGAGGTTAGTGTAAATAAAGATGCAGCTGATATTGGAGATGACCATGAAGATTCTGATCACTTATACACCCGTCCTGGCAGTGAGGATGATGAAGATGTACCAAAGTGTCCAACTTATAAGAGTGGTGAGGGAAGTGTGTTTCAATTGGGTATGATGTTTACAAACAAGGATATGGTTAGAGATGCAATCAAAGACTATGGAATGGAGAATCAGAAAAATGTTTTCATAAAAAAGAATGATGCCAAGAGGATGGTAATTAGGTGTATGCCTAGTTGTAAGTTCTACCTAAGGATTAGTAAAAGAAATGGGCAGCAATATTGGCAAGTTGTTAGTTATGTAGATGAGCATACATGTCATAGAACTACACATAATAGGAATGCTAACACCATTTGTCTTGCCAAAAAATTTGCACATGTGTTAAGGCATAGTCCTTACATGAAGCCAACAGGTCTCATGGCAGTTTCCCTTGAGAGGTAGGGAGTTAAGATTTCACAAGATCAAGCATATAGGGCAAAGAGGAAGGCTATGGATTTGATTCAAGGAGCAGGCATGGAGCAATTTAACCATTTAAGGAGTTATGCGGAAGAGTTGTTAAAGTCTAATCCTGGGAGCAGTGTATACATACAGTGTGCTGAGAACCAAGGAAACCGTGTATTTGAAAGGATCTATGTATGTTTGGAGGCTTGCAAGGCTGGATTTGCCAAGACTTGTAGGCCACTTATAGGCTTGGATGCTTGCTTTTTGAAGGGAGAATGTGGTGGCCAGTTAATGTCTGCTGTAGGAAGGGATGGTAACAACCAAATATTCCAAATTGCATATGCAGTGGTTGAAGCAGAAACAAAGGATTCTTGGGAATGGTTTCTACATTTGTTATTGGATGATTTGAGTGCATACAACCAAAGGGCATATGGACTTATATCTGACCAACAAAAGGTAGTTTTAATGTCATATGTATTTCATAGGGGCTGGTACCTGCAATTCAAGGCATTAGTGCCAATGTGGAGCAAAGGCTTTGTGTCAAGCACCTATATGGAAACTGGAAGAAGAAGCATCCTGGTTTAGAGTTAAAAGAGGTCATGTGGGCATCAGCTAGGTCAACCACGGTAACAATGTGGGAAAGAGCAATGCTGAGAATGAAAGCCATCAATGAAACGACGTCCTGGGTTGGCATCAGTCTATGATGTCATTAATGGAGCATCCAAACCACAATGACATTCGTACCTAGTCGATTGATTTCTGAAGCTACGCCTTGAAACATATTTCTCAGACATTCCCCAAAACAACTGAATACGAAATAGACGAAGGGTAGAAGAAAAGTGAACGCACGCGATGAGGATGCAATTATGGATGAGGTTGAAGAAATTGGACATGGAAGAAATTAGGGCACCATTTCTGGGTGAACGATGAACAATGGATGAGAAATTAGGGCACCAATAATAAATAGAATAAATAATATAAAATAATTCATTTTTTAATTCATTATTATATTTTAAAAGAATTTTAAATCATAATATCAATGACTGTATATTTAAATATTAAAGAAATTTGACATGGACGTACATTCACGCTGCCACGTCATTAATGAGCCAGCCAAGTGGAGGGGAACCATGGAAATCCTAAGTGACCCAAACTTCAGGGACAAAAAAGCTGGGTTTTAAAATGGGAGGACTAAAATTTAAAAAACCTCAAAATAGGGGGATTAAAAGTGCATTTAAGCCTTTATATTTTTAAGTACCATATCTTTATTGTTTCCTTCATATAGTCTAACGTAAATATTTAAATATTTTAGTACAATTTCTTTATTTTTTTCTTAAACAAAACAAATTGTTATTAATTAAAATGGGTTCGTTTCATTTCACTCAAAACAAATCAATTAGACTCAATTAATAACAATTATTTTAATTTACATTACAAATCTTTAACTAAGCTATTGCAGATATTAATAGATCTGTCAAAATGGGCCCGACCCATAAGCCCATTAATTTAGCACGGGTTGGACCGCAATATACCTTAAAAAAACATGACCCTATCTTTTTGGCCCAGCCCATCGGGCCTATGTTTTTCATGGACTGGGCTGGGCCGGCCAAGCAGGTTTCGAGCTGGCCCATTAAAAAATTTATAAAATAATTTTGGTAAATTTTGTGGGAAAAAATATTGAGATAAGATATGATTGCATAAGTGTGTTTTCAAATGATAAAGAAAAGTTAAAGACGATGAATGTATGTTTTCAAGATGATGTGATCAAGGAAATTGTTGTGAGGATGAATGTATATTTTCAAAATGATGTGATCATGGAAATGGTTGTGAGATGAAGAGAAAATTTGATAAGTATTGGTGATAATATTAAGTTACTCTGTACTTTTACATGAATGTTTTTGTGGTATTCATATATATATATATATATATATATATATATATATATATATATATATATATATACACACACACACATGGTTGTCAAACTCGCGGGTAGACTCGTAAACTCGTACGAGTTTACGATTCTAGGAAGCATAAACGAGTAGACTCATGCATAAAATCGTTTTTTGATAGACTCGAGAAGACTCGGGTAATCGTTTTTTTATAGACTCGAGTAGACTCGCACAAACTCGTATAGACTCGCGAGTCTATAACGAGTTTACGAGTCTATAAGCTTTTTTTTTTTAATTTCTTTTAAAACCAAAAAAGGCCTAAATTCTCAAAAAGATTTTTTTTATAATACCCCTTTTTTTTTTGCTTGTACGAGAATTAAAAAGTCTCTCTCTCTCTCTCTCTCTCTCTCTCTCTCTCTCTCTCCGAGTCTCTTGTTTCAACAAAGTTTCTTTCCCATTCATCAACGACTTGAGTTTATTCAGTCTCTTGCTTTGTTCATGTCTGTGGTCATAAATCAATCCTTTGTGTTTAAGTATTTTCTTATATGTTTAACTTGGATGCTTCTCATGTATGACATCTTGTGTAAAGGTGATGCACTATTGTTCAATAAGGTCCAATTATCCCAATACGCATGTATCAATTTTCATGTGACAAAATAGTTTAGAAAATTTATTATTTATGGCATAAAATAGTTTAGGAAGGATATGTTACCTACTGAATGGTGGAATTTTTATGGAGATATGACTCCATAATAAAATAGGTTTGTAATTCGTGTTCTAAGCTTAACTTGTAGCTCCAATGGTTGTAAACATAATTGAAGTTCCTTTGAAACAGTAATGAATTATTATTTGTTTGTTTATAGACTTGAATTTAATTTTTTAGAACTATTGAGTTGAATTATTATTTAATTTTTAGATTCATACAAAGAGAAGAAATAGATTGCATAAAAAAAAAGGTGAATAATTTGGTTTATATCATGTACAATTTAAAGTTGAAAAGGGGAAGAGAAAAATCAAATAGTTTTGTTCTTTCATTTGAAGATATTCATTCAAATGATGAATGATTAATTGAAGAACATAATGAAGAAAATGTGCAAACTAACATTAATATTGAGTAAGATGATGTTATTGTTAATAATGTTGTGGAAGCTGATGTTGTTGTAACTATTATTGTGCAAAGTGGTGGTGGTGGCAATGTTAAACTAGGTGGAAGTGAAACTTTAAACAATCCAACATTTATTAATGATGAATACGGTGTTTCATCTAAGGCAAAGTTTGATGATGATACTCAAGATACTGATAAAGATGATGATGATTATATTGGTGGTTGTGATTTCACTAGAGCTTTGGATGTTTGAAGCTATTAGCATATCTATTTTATCTTTTTTTTTTTTTGCTTTCTGTAGTAACCAATTAAGAAGAAATTATTAATTTAAGTCTTTAACTATATACTTTTCAAATTTATTTATTTTATTATCGATTTTTTTGTTAAGAAATTTGTTATGGAGTATGAAATTTAAATTTTCATGATAGTTAGTGTTTTATTATATATTTATGTCATAAACAAGGAATTTATGAGTATAAAAACATAAGAGTGTGTCATATATGTGTCACTTATAGGTTTTTGAAAGTCATTTTTAATTTTCCATAGACTCGTACGAGTTTGCGAGTCGAGTCTGCGAGTTGAGTCTACGAACCCTTTACGAGTCTGAGTAGACTCGCGAGTTTGACAACCTTGTATATATATATATATATATATATATATATATATATATATATATATATATATATATATAATGAAAATAGTTTATAAAAATTTAAACAACTAATAATAGATCGAGGCTAGATGTTTCTAACCAAAACCCTGAGGTTTTCCTGGATCCATTTCTACAAAAAAAAATTAATGTCAAGTTTAAATGTTAAGCATAATTGAAAATCTGGTTTTAGAATGTTTAGATTATCTGTTACCTTGGTTTTCCTTCCAAGGAATCGTAAACTTCTTCAATGGTAGGCATTTGAGGAAAATCTGGTTTAAATGTTTATGATTTCACTGGTATTTTACTTTCATGAGTTTTTAAGCTGTTTGATTTTTAGACTCATGCATTTACATTACTTGTCTCTTTGAATGATTTTAGTGTATTTGTTTGTACTTTTATTGATATAATAATCTGGTGGGTGTTTGTTACTTTGTTAATTACTTCTTAGACATGTTCTCTATTATTATTTTATTAATTTGGGCTTCATTTATCACCAGGCTGAAAGTATTGTTAAAGAAACATATTTTGTTTCTCCTGAATTTAACAAAATAATACTTGCACTTCTTACAGATGGTGTATGGCTACTTCCAAAGAAATGTAGTTTTACCGTTGGTGATCTGGTTTAGCCTATGCTAGCAAATCCAATCAATTGTGTATCTGAGGCTCTAACGAAATTCAAGGATATAAAGATTACATTTGAATACAAATATGACAGAGAGCATGCTCAGGTGATATCGTTTTGTTAAAATTCCCTTCAGATATGTTTAGCCTTCTCAAAATTTATGTCATTTTGGTAATTGTACATAAATTAAGAAAAATAGTTAGAATTGTTATTAGTGTTGTGGTTTGAATTGTTAGTAGTTAATTTCAGGATAGTGTGGCTGTTCTAGGGTTGATGAGATGATGGCTGAAAATGAATCCTAAAGCAGGGTGTGACCTTTCTTTACATTATGAGAAGCATGTTCCTTGAAATATCCAGCAGGGTTTGTATTCATTTGCATTATAAGTATTTTTCCCTGTTGTAAGATGAATAAGGATTACTTGCAATTGACTAATATTGATTGTCAAATTATGGACTTTAAGGTGTCATTGAGATGCGACTACTTGGCTAGCGTATATGCAGAAATGCTAGATTAGCCCTCATCACCATGGTTCAAGCACTTAACCATGTCATAAATGTAGTTAATATTGTTTCTGTAATCAAGGTAAGCATATTTATTTCGTTTATTCTAATTTTTGTTGTTGTAATCATATGGAGATCCATTTTAAATAAGTTTAATCTTGTGTTCAGCTTCAACGAAGAATGAAAACTGCTGAACTGAAACAAGTTAGCTCAAGACCTGATGTGGTTGAGGTAAGAATGTTTTATATAGCACAATTAATTTCAAATTGGTGGTTCCTCTCTTCTTTCAAGGCCGTTATGTTATGCTAATTTTAATTATGTAATTTCCTTTCATTTTTAAGGTTTGGGATGCTACTGTGGCAGATCCAAAGTTGCTAGTGTTTTTGAAATCCTATCGGAATATTGTTTCTGTACCTAGGCATTGGTGTCAAAAGAGAAAATTTTTGCAGGTTAGTTAGTATCCTAACTTTCTTTTAGCTTAGTAAGTATGCTAACTTGATAATTATAGGTTAATGATGCAAGCATGTATGATGGTTGTGCATCCCTGCTGTTTTGTTTACAAGTTCTTTTTGTACACTATCATTGGCTTGCTCAGGTACTGACCAACTTTCATCTTTTCCATGTATGTATTATAAATTTGGGGTGAGCATCAAATGAGATGACTGTATTTCTTAGAAATGTCTTGGTGCGTTTCATTATTATTTGATTACCCTTAAAGAATTTTGAATCTTATTGTAAGTTTTGCTTTTGCTTGAAACTTTACTATCCTCGTGTCATCATCCATAAAGTCTTGATTGCCTTTTGCTCATAATTTTTCTCATTTCCCTAACTCTGTTCACTGATTCTGTTTTGTACTCTTGAACAACAGCTGTATTTTTATCACAACTTCTAGGTTTTCTAAAGGCTATTACGAAACACACTTTCATTTTCAGCACTTGACACGATTTTGTGGTGTTGGAGTCTATTTTTATGTGGAGTGAATTGAAGAAAAGAAAACAACAATGCTGATAGAATGAAGGTGATGCCAGAATGTTTGCCATAGAGTTTGAATGTCAAGTGAGTCAAGGTCATTGTTGCTAACTTGGATGATTTCTCTTGCTGTTTTTCAGGGACATGGCCGAAGTGAAGAGTAAGAACTTTATCAGTGGTTGTGGATGCGCACACTGGCCGTTATGAGTCCGATTCGTCATGGTGCAATGCCTCTTCTTTATATTCTCCAACTATGTTTATTAAAATTGTTGTCAACTTATGCTTACTTAATTGATATTGTCTTTGCATCTCAATTTTTGTTAGGGAACAACAAATGTAGTTTGGCCATGGACGGATGAAGAAACATGGTTTTAAGAATGAGAATAATTCTTCACTCAAGGCGTACTCAAGGCATACTCGCGAGTAACTTTGTTGTCTTAGATTTTGTGACATTTTTGTGTGAGTACTGCAAGTTATGTATGAGGTTTGAGGAATGATTTCGTATGACTCAAATTTGACTTATAGGCTATGCATGGTATCCTGTTGTATGGTCATGGGGTAGCTCATGTTGTCTTTTGATTTCTTGTCATTTGTGTATTGTCTCCCCTGTAATTAGATGCAAGTAAAATAAATGGTTGTAAGACTTTATTGTATGTTGATATTGTGATTGGTTTTTTGATTTTGGAATGTGATCATCATTGGGAATTAGTCGTGAATGGCAGCTTGTGTTCAAATACAAAATAATGAGAGGCTTGATCTCTTGTCACATGACCTATGCTTGGCCTTGGACTAAGTAGCGGCCCACAGTTTGCTTATGAAATGGTTTTATTCTTGTAATAATTGAACTTAACTTGATGCACTACCCTGTTTTTGTAGCTTGCAACATGAATATATATGCATATTTTCTTAATCCAAGCAATAACTCCTCTCATTTTGAATCTACCACCAAATCTGTGTCTTTCTTACGAGTTGGCTTTCACTTCACCCTTGAATATTGATGAAGCCCTTGATACAAATTAATTTTGGTTTGAATTATGACAAAGTGCTGAATGGATTGGAGTCGAATTCATCCTTTTGAATCTTGAATAGGAACAATCCGAACTAATCTTGGTATGGAACCAAGTAGACGATAACCTCTCAACATCATGTGTATTAATATTTTCACTCATTGCCTTCTTTTTCTAAGTGAAAATTATATCTTAATTTATATTAATTATTAAATCATTTAGAGTAATGTCTATTGTGTAACTAAAACTCAATTTCTATATTATTATTTCTCCATCTCACGAGTCATTTCTTTTTCTTTTTGCATAATTACATCTGTATATAAATATATTTATATTGTATCAAATAAACTTTATATTAAAAGTGCTAATAATCTATTTTTTTTTTAATTTTAATAAATTAAAATTTTATTTATCTCACGGGTCACTATCAACACAATATCTATTTTATTTTAATCAACAATTGTTTTAATTTGTGAGACAAAATCTTTTTTAAAATATTAAATTTTTTTCTTTCTACATCTCACGATTTCCTTTTATTTTCTTCTTTTAATATAATTATTTAATACAAATAAATTTATATGATTAATGTTCATTTTACAATAAAGTAAATAATTTTAAATTTTGTATTTGTATCTAAATACATTTTATACCACATCAAATATTTTTTATTTCACGGGTTATTATCAGCACAATGTCTATTTTATTTTTATCAACAATTTATCTTGATTTGAAAGACAAATTCTTTATTTCAAAATAAATAAAAAGAATATTTTTTGTCTTTCTTCATCTCACGAGTCAAAATAAACTTTATATTTCACGGGTCACTATCAGCACAATACATATTTTATTTTAATCAATAATTACCTTAATTTGAAAGGTAAAATCCTTATTTTCAAATATTAAATTTTTTTTTATCTCACGAGTCCCTTTTTTTCTCTTTATATTTTAATACAATTGAAATTTATATAATCATTGTTTGTTTTAAAATTAATATCTAATTTCATATTTAGATACGTATATAAATATATTTTATATCATATCAAATTTATATATACATTTAAATATCTTTTATACCGTATCAAATAATTTTACCCGTGCTCTACGGGTATCTTACTAGTATATATATATATATATATATATATATATATATATATATATATATATATATATATATATATATGGAAATGCTAACATACACCCAAAATTGGTGGATCCTACACAAAAATACACTACATCTATTTTCTTTCTATTTTTTTTTCATCTTTTTAATGTGGGTCCCACCCAAAATTGGTGGGTCCCACACAAAAATACACTAAGATGTATGTTGTTAATGCACACCTACATGGGTGTGCATTAACATAACCCATATATATATATATATATATATATATATATGGATGTTGATTTGATGAATATTTTAAACATCACTTAACTAAATTTATGTTGGCTCTCTATTTATGTTATTTAGCTTTTATCCATTATATTCTTTTTTATAAAATTAAAACTATATTATTTAAATACGGATCGAGTTGGCCCATCGAGCGGCACGAGCCTTTGATAATTGGGCCGAACTCATTTTTTGTAGCCATTAAGCAAGCGGATCGGCCCACTTCAGCCCATTTAAACGTTTTGGCCCACCGGGCTGAGGCGGGTTGGGTCGGGCCGGCCCATTTGACAGCTCTAGATATTAACCATCCATCAAAATCAAATTAAAAAAAGTAATTAAAAATATCACAACGCCTTTTTAATTTCACCACAAAATTTTAATTTCACCACAAAATTAAAATTGAAGATTATGACCGGGACTTAGAAAGTTAGTGGATTTGAGTGGGCCTCTTTGTAAGAGAAAATCCAACCCCAAGAAAAGAAGTCTGGGCCGGGTCTTAGTCTCCGACCCAGTTGACGTTGAAGACCCGATTGAAGAATTTTCACAACCTTCTTTTTACGCTGCTTTGAATTCTAGGGATTTCTTTTCCAATCCCAATTCCTTTTCTGGGGATTCAGAGAAACTTTCAATTGGTGCAGTTCTATGCTGTGAACCTCTATCAGATTCAGATGTTCATCTTTGTAACTCAAGACTGGTGGAGAAATTGGAATCCAATGTGGGTACTAAAGTTTGGAAAGCCATTACGAAATTGGGAGTTAAAGCTAAAGAGGGAAATAAAAATATCTCAGCTCAGATTGATATGATGGAGATTATAGACAAAGGTTCCTTAAAAGGAAAGAAGGCGACATCCAACGGTTTTCCATGATAGTGGGATCGTTAAACATTCGAGGGGAGGCAATTTCTCGAAGAGGAAGAGGTTAACTTGTCTTATTAGTTCAGGTAATGTCGACATTTTCCTTATTCAAGAAACGGAGTTAAAAGATGTTGATTTTAAACTTATTTCTGGCTTGTGGAGAAACGATGAGGTGGGATAATCTAGGTGCAATTCTGTAGGTCTATCAGGAGGTTTAATAACCTTGTGGAATGAAAATTTATTTAGCTATGTTCATTCATTCAAAGGGGAAGGATATCTAGGTGTTAAATTAAAGTGGAAGGAAGATTTTTATTACATGGTGAATGCATATTCTGGCTGCTCGTTTTCTGTGAAACGCAAATTATGGGCGGAGTTGGAAGTGTGTAAGAAGAGATTGTTAGATGGTATTTGGATCATTGGCGGGGATTTTAATGCGGTCTCAGATGTTTCTGAAAGAAAGGGAACTTCTCAATCAAGCAAATCTTCGGAAATTAAAGAATTTTCTGGTTTCATTGAAGCGTTGGGTTTGATTGATCTCCCTGTTTCTGACAAGAGGTTTTCGTGGTTCAGCGGAGACGGAAAGTCTATGGGCAGACTTGACAGATTTTTGGTAGATTCTGCTTTCATCAACACTTGGGGTATGCTTGGTCAATCCATCGGAAATAGGGACATTTCTGATCATTGTCCAATTTGGTTGAAGGTTTGTGTAAAAAAAATTGGGGGTCCCAAACCCTTTAAATCTAACGAATGTGGGTCGATCATCCTCTATTTTTTAATTTCGTGGAGGATAAATTGAAGAACTAAAAGGTCAGTGGGAGGATTAATTTTGTTTTAAAAGAAAAAACAGAAGTCTTTGAGGAGGGATCTAAAATCGTGGAGCAAGGACGTTTTTGGTTGGATTGATCTTAAAGTGGATGAAGCGGTGGAGGTCATTAACGAGGTTGATTTTAACCTTATATCTGCTGCTGGAGGAGAGGTCGAAAATCTGGTTATGAAAAGATCAGAAGCAACCAGAGCTTTCTGGCTTAATCTGCACATAAAAGATAATATGATACTCCAAAAGTCATGTGTCAAGTGGAACAGAGAGGGAGATTTAAACTCAAAGTTCTTTCAAAAATTAAATTAGTTAAAGGGAGAGCAAGAATCAAGCATGTAGGTTCTGTCAATTCCTCTTATGGCATAGTAGATTCGATGGTTGAAGTTAAACTCGTTGTGAGAGATCTCTTTCTCAACAAATTTTCTGAATCCTCCTACGATAGATCGGTCTTTGATGATATCTCTGCAAAACTCTGTCTGTTGCTGATGCTTATTCTTTAGATGCTCCTTTTACAGAAGTTGAAATAAGAGATGCGTTTTGGAGTTGCGATGGGTCGAAAAGTCCTGGACCGGACGACTTTAACTTCGTCTTTATTAAGAAGTGTTGGAGCTTTTTAAAGTCAGATTTTGTTACTTTTGTTAAGGATTTTCACCGTCACTCGTTTCTTCCGAAGGAGATTAACTCCTCTTTTCTAGCTCTTATTCCGAAGGTAACTAATCCTCTAGAGCTAAAATATTATAGACCGATTTGTCTTGTGGGTTGTCTATACAAGATTATTGCAAAACTTCTAGCGGCTAAGCTTAAAAAATAGATTGGAGGCTTGGTTTCACATAACCAATCAGCTTTTATACCGGGGAGAAATCTTATGGACGGAGTAGTGATAGCAAACGAGGTGATTAATCTAGCTTCTACATAGAAGAAGGAATGTGTTTTGTTTAAAGTAGACTTTGAAAAAGCCTACGATTGCGTGAATTGGGAGTTACTTAGGTTTTTAATGAAAAAGATGGGATTTGGCAAAGTGTGGATGAAATGGATGGAGGCTTGTGTATTATCGGGTTATTTATTGATTCTTTTCAACGGAATCCCTACAAAGGACTTTGAGATCAAAAGGGGATTGATGCAAGGTGATCCTTAATCACCTTTCTTGTTCATCTTAGGAGCGGGTGGATTAACTTGTTTGGTGAATAGGGCTTTTAAGCTTGGTGATTATAGAGGATTTAAAGTGGACGATGAGGTTAAGGTCGATGTTATCCAGTTTGCCGACGATACTTTACTCGTGGGAGAAGGAGGATGGAAGAACATTTGGAGTTTGAAGGCTATTTTGAGGGGCTTCGAGTTTATATCTGGCCTTGGAGTTGGTATCTGGCCGATGGTAAGGAAATGCGGAAGTGTCTACACTTCAAACTTCGATAGAAATTGATGTAATTATTCTGAGATCATGTGAATCTCTTAAGTGGTAATTTGATTCCTAAGTCTTGGAAAATTAGTAATTCGAAATGTAAGAGAGTAATACCCAATAGTAGGACGGAAGGAAACCTTCAGATACCTCCTTATTGGACATGATCCTGAAACAAAAGGGGTAGGTAGTGTTGGATACCGTATGGTGGACATGGTCCTACGAAAAGGGTGCATAAATCTCTTTGATAACTTCCTTGAGGTAAGCGGATTTTGTTGTTCGCCTATCTGATTCAACTTGGTCAAAATTCATAGCTTCTATTGTTTTACCTAGCAAAATTAAGTAGGAAGTCGTCTTTCACTTATTTTTGAAATTGTTATGCTTCGATCCTTAGTTTCACATAATAGCACGTGTGTGTAGTGCTAATATAACACGAAGAGGATAGTAATCTCGTAGAGCATGGTGGACTCATAATAGATAGGAGAATCCACTTAGATTAATATCTTACCCCAATTATGTTATTAAATTTCACGTAGCTCGAGGCAAGAAAAAGGTACAGACAAGATCACTTGAAGATTCTGAAGATGCTGATGTTTCTTTTGTTATCCACTGTGTTATTCTTAGTATTTTATGTGCCATACTTCTATACTATTTTGTGTATTGGAACATGATTGTATGATGTGGTATGTATCAGTACCATTTGACTTCTTATATAAAACTATTCTATGTGTGTTAAAAAGTAATATTTGTTTTGATAATTATGTACACACTCAAAATTATTTTTAATAAAATTCAATGGTTTAAGTTGGCATAGTAATTGAGATAATCAGAGCTATAACTAGATGAATTATCAACAAAAATAAAACTGAAATAAAATTAGAGTTAAATACATTTTAAATTTTTATAAATATTTCAAGTTATATTTTTTTTGTCTAACATTTTTCAGCGAATTTTGGGCTAAAAAATTGTCCGTCACAAGTTTTAACTATCCTGCTTAACCGAGGCTAATTTTATTATAGTCAAATTTATGACAGTTACAAAAACAAATGAAGTTTGAATGTTAAGAAGTATTACTCGCCATTTTTATTTTATCATGCAGTAGAATTTTAAAGAAGTACAGCTATTAAATAAACCTTTTTAATTATTTATTGTCTTGCGTTACATTCATTTTTATCAATATTTTAAAAATCAGACCGGTCATCAAATCGGTGAGGGTATTGGATCACTGGTTTATTGGTCGAACCACTAGGTCGTTAATCGAACCGCATGACCAAACTGGATTAAAACGGATAATTCGGTTTAATAGACCGGTCTTTATAACAAAACTCTATAGATATAAAACTGATCGAACCGGATAATTCAGTCTCTACAAAATATAACAAACACTTAAATTTTTTAAAAATATCATATCATAAGTTCATAAATTCATAAATTTATAAATTCATAATCTAAATTCAAATTTCAAACAAAGGTATCACACATAATAAAATAGTACAAAATTACAAAGTCTAATAGCAAACAAAGTCTAATTGTAACATAATCTAATTAAATAGTTTATAACAAAATAACTCCAATGTGTACCAAACTTAGTTCAAAGGAGGAAAAATTGTTTCAATATTGGGATCTCCTTCTTCGATATTAAAATCATCTACAATAAAATCAACTGCATCCGCAACAGCTTCTCCGTCAATGATATCATTAGTTTATTTTATTTTTTATTATTTATTATTTATTTTAATTTTTTTTCACTTATTTTATTTTTTATTTTAATTTTTTAATTAAAATAATCAAAACGACGTTGTTTTAATTTTTTTTAAAAAAATAAAAAAACAATTAAACCGCCGGTTTAAGAAAATCGCCGGTTTTTTCATTTTTTCCGGTTTACACCGGTTTTTACTGGTTCGCACCGGTTCAATAATATGAGCAATCTAACAATTGAACTAAACCGGTTACCTGGCCGGTTCTCGGTTCGACCGGTCCGACCGATCGGTCCGGTTTGGTTTTTAAAATACTGATTTTTATATCTTGTTTATCTTTTAACTAGTGGGAAACTCATGCTTTCGCACGGGTTCTGATGTGGACCGCAGAATTGTCATCAGTTTGTCTTAGAAATTCAAACAAATTAAAAAATATCAAAATATTATTGAAAAAAGAAAAAATAAAAAATGAACAGGAAGATAATTGTATAAATTTTTAAAAACAACTATTGTTAAGAAAAACTATTAAGCACATACTTTGTAAAAAATAATTGTGAAAATAGAAAAACAAATAGTTTTTAGGGTTGATAGAATTATAATAAAAGAGTTTATAAAGTTTTACATTTATTTTCTTTAAACATAAAAAAAAAGTAAAAATCCGTACGTTTGTACGAATTTTGGTATGATTACCCGTGCGTTCATACGGTACTGGTGTTACTCGTGCGTGCGCACGAGTACTGGTGTGATACGTACGCTTTTGTTTTCAAAATGTAATAATATAATAAGAAATATGAAATGGAAAAAAATAGACAAAATTGCCTAACTAAAATAGTTTGTTATATTTAAAAGAGATAATAAATTGGTTTCAATATTTTTTCCTATATAAAAATATTTTAATCAACAATGTATTTTTTTCCGTACATAAATATTGAATTTTTTTTACACTATTTATAAAAATATTTGAATCAATAGTAAAGTTATTCCCGTATATATAAATATTTGAATCAATATATTATTTTTGTTTTGACTATATTCATAAAAATATTTGAATCAATAGTAAAGTTGGTTCCGTTTATAACAATAATATATTCTCCTTTATATAAATAGTATTTTTGTTTTGATTTATAGTTAGTTAGAAGAAAAAGTTTACTTCTCTATGTAAATGTATTTTGATAAATTTATTTTCTGATAAATTAAATAAATAAATAAAAATTTCATGAAACATTGTTTACGAATAGTGTCATATTAGGAAAAATTAAAACTTAATTTCTCACTATTTATTGAATTAAATATTAAATATAAATTGATATTCTTAAATCTTACTTATTCATTAAAATTTTAATATATAAATAAATCTGAAAATTTTAATTGATATATTATTACAATTATTTTAATGCTTTTTATTCATTAAAATATTAAATATAATTACTAACAAAATAGAATAATGAGACTTAATTGAAAAATAGTGTTGACATAATCTTAATTAATGACATTCCTGGAAAGTTGCTAGCTGTGAAAGATGCTTTTGGACACTTCTGCACGTTACCGATTGAGTACTTCTTAGAGTAATGATGAATGATTTTGGAAACTTTATGCATTGGTTTGACTTTTGAGATTGTTAAACATAAAGAGTAATAGGCTCTCTTAGAGAGGAAGCCTCTGGTAATGTAACTGTTTTTAGTTAGTTACTATTGGTAGTTAGAAGTTTGTTGTAACTGTCATCATTGTAACCAACTATATAAACATTATCATTACTCAGTATTATTCAGTTGTGAATAATGCTATTGCTTCCAATATTTTCTTCTGCATAATTTCTCCTTTCTATCTTTTCTTCATGCACACGGTTTAGTTTCACATGGTATCATCGACCTGTGGCTAATTACCTTTGTTCACAACCCATTCTTCTTTTTGCACATTTTTCGTTTCTGCGCATTCTTCATCTTCTTTTCTGCGCATTTTCGTTTCTTTAACATGTCCACTGAAAGTTCTTCAAGCTCCAACAATGGAAATGGTAATCAGAATCACTCTACTACCTCAGCAAACAAAGGGTATCAAACTGATACACTTAATCCATACTTCATGCATCCGAACGAAAACCCTGCATTGATTCTTGTAACCCCTCTATTGAATGCTGGCAATTATCATTCTTGGTCAAGATCAATGACAATGGCATTAAGATCGAAGAACAAGCTACACTTCATCAATGGTGCTTTGCCGCGACCACCAGATGAAGATCGTGACTCCATAGCATGGGATCGATGCAACACAATGATTATGTCATGGCTCAACAATTCAGTTGAATCTGAAATCTCACAGAGTGTTCTTTGGATGGAGACAGCTTCAGGCATATGGAAAGAATTGAAGGATCGATTTTATCATGGCGATGTGTTCAGAATTTTTGAAATTCAAGAAGAAATTTGCACCCTTAGGCAAGGTGATTCTTCTATTTCATCTTACTATACCAAATTGAAAATGTTATGGCAAGAATTGGACAATTTTCGTCCAATTCCTTCTTGTGAATGTGATGATACTTGTTCTGCCATAAGCAAGATTCGCAGCTATCAAGATTCTGATCAGGTTATCAGATTTCTGAAGGGATTAAATGATGGTTATGCTGCAGTGAGATCTCAGATTATGTTAATGGATCCACTTCCCAATATTTGCAAGGTTTATTCCTTACTTGTGCAACAAGAAAGACAATTAGCAGTCATCACTGATGAATCAAAAGTTTTAGCTGTTCCTAATAATTTATCTCAAGGTAGAGGCCAAAATTCAGCTAGAGGCAGAGGTCAAAGAGGAGGTAGAAACAACACTGGTCGTGGCAGAGGCATGAGGGTTTGTACTCATTGTGGTATGACCAACCATACTATTGATACATGCTTCAAAAAGCATGGCTATCCTCCTCATTGGCAACACCAAAGTCAAGTTAACAATATTTCTGCTGAACCTGAGGCAAATAATGAGGCTCAGAATGAATCTTCTTCAACACCATCTACTGATTCTAATCAAGGATTGATCAGTTTCACACCTGCTCAACATAAGGCTCTTTTAGCTCTGCTGAATCAGTCTTCCACTCCTCACAGTGTCAATCAAATGGTAACCCAAAATGACCCTCATTCAGGTATTATTTGCACAATACCAATTCAAGATGTTAATGAATCTTTTATTCTTGATACTGGTGCCACAGATCATGTTTATTTCTCAAGAAAATTATTTTCTTGTTCGAAAAGAATTCATCCCATTACAGTCAAATTGCCAAATGGTTCTTTAGTTACTTCAAATTATGCAGGAACCATTTACTTTAATGAGCAATTTATTCTAACCAATGTCTTGTATATGCCTCATTTTTCATTCAATCTGATTTCTGTCCCTAAACTTACTCTTAACCTTGACTGTCAATTGATTTTTGACAATTCCACTTGTTTCATACAGAATTCTTACTCCAAGAAGATGATTGGTGCAGCTGAATTGAAAGGAGGACTGTACATTCTCAATCAACCACAAGTGTCTATCCCTTCTCCTCATCATATCAATGTTGCCTCTGATGTAGCTTCTAGCCCTATGAATGATTGTAATCTTTGGCATTGGAGATTAGGACATCCATCTAATGCCAAATTAGTTGAACTACAGAAAGCTTTTCCTTTTATTACTATACCCTCATCTAATGTACCTTGTGACTTTTATGCCAAACAAAAGAGATTACCATTTTCTGATAGTATTCATCATTCCACTGATATTTTTGATCTGATTCATATGGATATTTGGGGAGCACTATCTATCCCATCTATTCAAGGCCACAAATATTTTCTAACTGTAGTAGATGACAAAAGTCGTTTCACTTGGATTTTTCTCATGCACACCAAGGCTGAAACTTCTTCTCTTATTAAAAATTTTGTTTCCATGGCTCTTACTCAATACCACAAGTCTGTCAAATGCATTAGAACTGATAATGGCTGTGAGTTCATGCTTAAAGATTACTATCAAGCTCATGGCATTCTTCATCACACTTCTTGTGTTGCTACCCCTCAACAAAATGGCATTGTTGAAAGGAAGCATCAACACATCCTTGCCATTACAAGGGCCATTTTATTTCAGGCTCATCTCCCTAAACTATTTTGGTCTTTTACTGTCAGCCATGCATTCATGTTATTAATAGGCTCCCCACACCTTTCTTACACAACAAATCCCCTTATTTTGTTTTGAATGACCAACAGCCTGAACTTACTTCTCTTAGAGTTTTTGGTTCCTCGTGCTTTGCATCTACACTACACACTCATATAAAGAAGCTTGATTCCAGGTCTAGAAAATGTATCTATCTAGGATTCAAAAGTGGAGTAAAGGGGCATATTCTTTTTGATTTACATTCCAAAGAAATTTTCTTGTCAAGAGATGTCATTTTTTTTGAAACTATATTTCCTTACCAAGACAGTCCTTCCTCTGATTCTACTTCCATCCCTCAACCTATGTCTTCATCCACATCTAATTTTGATTTTCCATATATTCCTAATTCTCATCATTCTGTCTCTTCCAGCACATCCACAACCATACCTCAACCTAATTCTACTTCTGATCAGCCTGTTCCTACTAGCTCTTCTTCTACTCCTTCTAATTCTCCCAACATACCTCAACCTGACCCTCCTATAAGAAGATCTCAGAGAGCTAGTCACCCTCCCATTTACCTTCAAAATTATCATTGTAACTTGATTGAGAATGCAGTGCAACTTGATGATTCAGCTGTCACACAATCTTCTTCTCAATGTAAGTATCCTTTATCTCACTTTTTATCTTACCACAATATTTCACATAACCATAACCAATATATCCTAAATATGTAATATATTTCTGAGCCAAATTCCTATAAAGAAGCCATTACCAATCCACATTGGAATGATGCCATCCAATTAGAACTGACTGCTCTTATGAAGACTCATACATGGGATTTGGTCAAATTACCTCAGCACAAGAAGGTTGTTGGATGTCGATGGGTTTTCAAACTCAAAATGCATGCTGATGGCTCTATAGAGAGGTATAAGGCAAGGTTGGTGGCAAAGGGTTTTACTCAGACTGAGGGCTTAGACTACATGGATACTTTCAGCCCTGTAGTTAAGATGACTACTATTAGAGTGTTCTTGGCTATTGCTGCTGCCAATAACTGGCCTCTTTTCCAGCTGGATGTTAACACATCCTTTCTACATAGTGATTTATTTGAAGAAGTTTATATGCAACCTCCTCCTGGCCTTCTCCTAACTGATTCCACTCTTGTTTGCAAGCTCAACAAGTCTCTATATGGCCTCAAGCAAGCCAGTAGGCAGTGGAATGCTAAATTGACTGAAACATTGTTACAGTCAGACTTCATTCAATCCAAGTCTGACTACTCTCTATTCACCAAATGCAAGGCTCAATGTTTCACTGCTATCCTTGTATATGTTGATGATCTAGTTTTAGGGGGAATGATGTTGATGAAATAAACAACATTAAAGCACTCCTTCACACAAAGTTCAACATCAAGGATTTGGGTTCTCTTAAGTATTTTCTTGGATTTGAAGTAAGCAGATCCACAACAGGCATTAGTCTTTGTCAAAGAAAATACATTTTAGATTTATTACAGGATGCAGGTTTGACTGGTGTTAAGCCATGTAGCACTCCTATGCAACCTCATCAACAATTACATAAAGAGTCTGGTGATGTTCTTTCTGATCCCACTGAGTTTAGAAGACTAATTGGAAGACTTTTGTATCTTACACATTCAAGGCCTGAAATAGCTTATGCTGTAAGCAAGCTCAGCCAATTCCTGAATGATCCACATACTGATCACATGTTGGCAGGCATACATGTTTTAAAGTTTCTTAAAGGCAGTCCTGGTAATGGCTTATTCTTCAGTTCATCATCAGATCTTACCCTTAAAGGTTTTTCTGACTCTGATTGGGGAGCCTGCCCTGATACTAGACGATCCACGACTGGTTTCTGTTTCTTTTTTGGTAACTCCCTCATCAGCTGGAAGAGCAAGAAGTAGGCTATTGTGTCTAGATCATCCTCTGAAGCAGAGTATAGAGCATTGGCACAAGCTACTTGTGAAGGGCAGTGGATTCTATATCTGTTGAAAGACTTCATGATACATCACACCACTTCTTTTGTGCTATATTGTGACAATAAATCAGCATTACACATAGCTGCTAATCCTGTCTTCCATGAAAGAACCAAGCACATTGAGATAGATTGTCATGTTGTTAGAGACAAAGTCCAAGCTGATATTATTCACTTGCTTCCTATTGGCTCCAAGGATCAAGTAGCTGACATACTCACAAAATCTCTCCATGTAGGACCTTTTAGCAATCTTCAAGGCAAGCTTGGCATGATTAACATCTATTCCAGCTTGAGGGGGGATGTTAAACATAAAGAGTAATGGGCTCTCTTAGAGAGGAAGCCTCTGGTAATGTAACTGTTTTTAGTTAGTTACTATTGGTAGTTAGAAGTTTGTTGTAACTGTCATCATTGTAACCAACTATATAAACATTATCATTACTCAGTATTATTCAGTTGTGAATAATGCTATTGCTTCCAATATTTTCTTCTGCATAATTTCTCCTTTCTATCTTTTCTTCATGCACACGGTTTAGTTTCACAGAGATATTGAGTAGGGGTGGACAAATTTGAACCGACCGACTCGTTGTCTTTTTTGTGCAAATGGATCGGATTGGATCGGGTGTCGGGTTGATTCGGTTCCTTAATTTGGATATTATAGGGTAGCTTCGGTCGGGCTCGGATGCTAATTTTGGATCCGACGAAAACCGAAACCGACCGAACTTAATTAATATATTTTTTATTTATTTTTATTACTATATGAATGACTCACTATAAAAATGAGATTCATAATGTTGCAGGATACTATCATTTTTATAAATTGATGATTGCATTGTATACTCTCAAAAATACAAGATATGTAATATAAAATTTTGTATATTATTTAGTTTATCGGTTAAAGTATGATAATGATCAAAATTAATGTCAAATAATATTAAAAATATTATTCCGTAATAATAATTTTTATTAAAAAAATAGTTTTATTCTAAAAATTTAATATTTTTTATACAAAAATTAAAAAAAAAACATTTTTATAAATTTTTTCTAATAAATATTAAACCGACTAAACCGATCCGACTTAACCGTCAAACCGACTTAACTGAATCCGACGAAAACCGAAATTTTATCGGTCGAAATTGGGCCATAAAAATGAAATTGTGATTTACGTCGAATTTAAGTTTTGGGCCCGAAACCGACTGTAACCGACCGATTGTCCACCCCTAATATTGAGATATTGGAAAGTTGGGGTGGGCATCGGTTCGGGTCCAAATCCCCAATCCAGCCGAACCGCCGGTTGATACATGCTGGCCTATTCCCGATCAGTTCATAAATCAGTTTTTTTTAGATTCGATTTTTTGAGTTTGGATTTATATATCGGTTTTTTTCGAATTTAAATATAACTGGTATTAAAATTACCAATTTTTTATTTATTTCAATTTGGGCTACGATGGCCCAATTTTAAATATATTTCTTCTAAAATAAATTCTTTTTTTATGGATGTATATTAAACATGCTAATCACAATGAGGGAAAAACTATAAAATTAACATAATGAATATATCAAGTTGGTTTATGTTTTTAAATCAGATCTACAAATTTTAATAGTAATTATGAGCAAGATATACAAATTTTTTCACAGTGAGTATACTTAAAATACATCTAACAAAACAAACAACAAGTCTTAAAAAATAATAATACAAACAGTATTCCACATAGAGTAGCGCATACCAGTATTTTAAAAACTGAACCGGACCGGCCGGCCGGACCGGTCGAACCGAGAACCGACTAGGTAACCGGTCTGGTTCAATTGTTAGATCGCTCATATTATTGAACTGGTGCGAACTAGTAAAAACCGGTGTAAACTGGAAAAAATCGGAAAAACCGGCTGTTTTCTTAAACCGGCGGTTTAATTGCTTTTTTAATTTTTTATTTTAAAAAAAAATTTAAAACGACGTCGTTTTGATTATTTTAATTAAAAAATTAAAATAAAAAATGAAATAAGTGAAATAAAAAATTAAATTAAAAAATAAAAAATAAAAAATAAAACAAACTAATAATATCATTGACGGAGAAGCTGTTGCGGATGCAGTTGATTTTACTATAGATGATTTTAATATCGAAGAAGGAGATCCCAATATTGAAACAAATTTTCCTCCTTTGAACTAAATTTGGTATACATTGGAGTTATTTTGTTATAAACTATTTAATTTGATTATGTTACAATTAGACTTTGTTTGCTATTAGACTTTGTAATTTTGTACTATTTTATTATGTGTGATACCTTTGTGTGAAATTTGAATTTAGATTATGAATTTATGAATTTATGAACTTATGATATGATATTTTTTAAAAATTTAAGTGTTTGTTATATTTTGTAGAGACTGAATCATCCGGTTCGACAAGTTTTATATCTATATAGTTTTGTTATAAAGACCGGTCTATTAAATCAAGTTATCCGGTTTAATTCGGTTTGGTCATGCGGTTCGACCAACGACCTAGTGGTTTGACCAATAAACCAGTGACCCAGTACCCTCACCGGTTTGATGACCGGTCCGATTTTTAAAACACTGGTGCATACAATCAGATTACAAAATCATAACCTCAAGCTCAACCCCATTTATTTTCCATTAAAATAAAGTCTAAACAACACAGATAAGTTAACTAATGTTACAATATATTTTTCTAAAAAGAAACAGATTTGTTTGGAGAATAAATTAATCCAGCAGTATTGATGAAACTCTTAGTCAAATGAGATACCTAAAACATAAAAATAAATAAAAAATGTTAGCAAAAAATCATATCAAAATAAAAAACAAATGGACAAATCTAGAGAAAAATGTAAACTTCAAAACAAAGTTAAAAGATAATACCTTAACTCCAATTTTCTTTCAACTCTTTGAACACCCAGAAATTTTTCAACTCTTTGAACACTCCGAAAATATATAGGAAATGAAAAACAGTAAATAGTGGAGATAATAAAGGATATTGTTTTGGACTGGGCAGGCGCTTTGCCTTCAGCAGAGCAAGGCCCAATCCAGTCCAGCCATTGGCCAGGCCCAATGGCCAGAAACTAGTTGTTGGGCAGAAAATAGTCGTTGGGCGGAACTAGCCGTTGGGCATGTCCCCCCCACTCGCTTAACAGTTCACGCGACCAACTGCCTCCCCGGATCTCAAGGAGACAGTTGGACCATGTCAAAGGGCCACGCGCTTTGCCCTCCACCTGACAGTCTCTCATTGGTCGACCAGGTGCCTTGGCCACATGAAAGACCTTGGCCCTGCGCTGGGGTTTCTTCTATAAATACCCTCTCACTTGGGAGGGTCAGGTATCCAATATCGAACATTCTATACCTTGATATTTTCATACTTGCTTTCTCTCTTTTGACCAAACACTTACTTTGGCATCGGAGTACCTTGCAGGTACAACCCCCTTTCCTCTCCTACAAACATCCTCATCTGTCCTACGTGAAGGTCGCGACGATCCAGTCTGATCACCTTCGATCAGTGGCGCCGTCTGTGGGAACCTAGCTTCCTCATCTGTTGATTCAAGATCCCTTCTTTTTCATTACAAAGACCAAAGCTCTCCAAACCTTTTTCGATCATCATGGCCTCCACCAAGAATGATGTTGCTCGTCAAGACTCTATTGTTGCCGTTGCGACTGATAACGCCAACCATGCCTTCGCCGGATCGATTTTTCAAGAAACTGACCAACAGGACGGGAAGACTGCGTCCCCGACCCCTGATGAAATGAAACCTCGAGCACCAGCTGCTGAACGCGTTTTCGATGTGGGCACTCCCTGTACATACTATCGACCTTGACAGCCGAATTTTAGAGGAGGGCAAGGAAGACAATAGTGAAGATGCGTCAAGAGGGACGACCAGCTCCCCCACATCAGCCCTCATGCGACCAGTTCTTGACGGGGAATTTGAAGTCATCACCTTCAGTAATAACCCCAACAGAGGGGTGAAGATAGGTGCTGGACTGCCCGACGAGGTCAAGCTACAGCTGAAGAAGGGTCTGGACGACAACGCTGATCTGTTTTCCTGGAGTGCCGCAGACATGCCTGGCATGGACCCTGAGACCGCATGCCACCATTTGACCATTGATCCTGCTGCCCGTGCCGTTGCACAGCAAAGAAGAAAGCAATATGACGAAAAGGCACAGGCTGCCGAAAAACTTGTACAAGACCTCTTATAGGAAAAATTCATTTCAGAGGCAAGATATACAACCTGGCTGTCTAATATTGTACTTGTGAAAAAACATAGTGGAAAATAGCGCATGTACATTGACTATACCGATCTCAACTGGGCTTGCCCGAAAGATGCTTATCCTTTACCGAGAATAGATAAGCTCGTAGATAACTCTACAGGTTTCAAACTTTTGTCCTTCATGGACGCCTATTCGGGATACAATCAAATCCCTATGGTCGAAGAGGACAAGAGGTACACCGCATTCATGACCTCCTCGGGGAATTATTACTACAACGTAATGCCCTTCGGTCTAAAAAACATTGGGGCCACGTACCAGCGCATGATGAACAATGTCTTCCAATCAGAAATCAGAGACATGCTCGAAGTTTACATGGACGATATGATCGTAAAGTCCCAAGAGGAATCTGATCATACAGCTCACTTGCAAAAGGTCTTCGACCAGGCCAAAAAGTGCAAAATGTGCTTTAATCCAGAAAAATGCACCTTTGGTGTGCGAGCATGGAAGTTCCTCGGATTCTATCTCACCGAAAAGGGAATAGAGATGAACCCAGACAAGTGTCGAGCATTTGCGGAGTTCCCCACGCACAGGTCAAATAAGTCCACACAATCCCTCAATGGGATGCTCGCTTCACTTTCTCGTTTCGTGGCCAAATCCGCTCAGCACGCCCTGCCCTTCTTTAAACTCCTCAGGAAGGAGGCCAGTTTCAAATGGACAGAAGAATGTGAGCAAGCCCTGGCCCACCTTAAGTGAGCTCTGTTCGAACCACCTGTGCTTTCTCAACGAGAATGCGGGGAAACCCTGTACTTATATCTCTCCGTCGCCAGCAAAGCCATTAGCGCTGCACTCATCCGCGAAACAACAGACGGGCAAAAGCCCATCTATTTCACCAGCAAGGCCTTGCAAGGGCCAGAAACCTGGTACGCGCAGATAGAGAAAGTCGCCTTGCCCTCGTCACCGCCGCGAGGAGACTCAGACACTACTTCCTGGTCCAAACCATAGTAGTACGCACGGACCAGCCTATCAGGCAGTTGCTTTGCCGACTAGATATGGCTGGCAGGATGCTCAAATGGTCCCTGGAGCTATCAGAATTCGATATTCATTACGAGGGCAGGAAGGCCCTTAAGGCACAAATTTTGGCCGACTTCGTGGCAGAGATGACGCCTCTATCGTCCCTGGCATGTGGAACGCAGAGATGGATCATCTACATAGACGGGGCATCCAGCCCCTCAGTTAGCGGCATAGGTATCATCCTCGAAAACGAGGAAGGAATACTAATTGAAGTATCTCTAGTCCTGTCCTTCCTTACGTCCAACAACCAAGCCGAATATGAAGCCTTCCTCGCAGGACTACGGCTGGCAAAGGACGTGGGCGCTAAGGAGGTAAAAATCTACACCGATTCCCAGCTCGTAGCATCTCAAGTACGGGGAGAGTTTCAAGCAATGAACGACCAGCTGGTCGAATACCTAGCGCTGGTGATGGAAAGAATTGTAAAGTTTGACGCATGGAAAGTCCAGCACATCCCTCGCGAGCGAAACACACGAGCAGACGTCTTGTCCAAACTGGCTAGCACCAGAAAGAAAGGCGGCAACAAGTCCGTCATACAAGAGATACTCGCCCGCCCAAGTATTGAGAAACCATCAGAGCTGCTCGACGTCAATATCATCGGGGACACCCACTGCTGGATGACCCCTGTATACACTTACCTCACCAAAGGGGAGCTGCCCAAGGACAATAAGGAAGCCAGCATAACTAAACGACGAGCATGTTCATACGTACTGGTTGAAGACAAACTCTACCGAAGAGGATTCTCCATCCCCCTCTTGAAATGTGTCGAGGAAAGTAAGGTCCACAAAATTCTCCTAGAAATCCATGAGGGCATCAACGCACAACATTTGGGGGGAGATCTCTGGCACGAAAAGCCCTTCGAGAAGGATATTATTGGCCGACCATGCAGCATGACGCCAAGGAGCATGTCCAAAAATGTGACCTGTGCCAGCGTCACGGGGACATGCACTTAGCACCCCCCCAATGAATTGAAGACTTTATCCTCGCCATGGCCCTTCGCCTGGTGGGGGGTGGACATACTCGGCCCCTTCATAATAGGGTCTTATCAAAACAAATTTCTGATTGTGGCCGTCGACTACTTTACGAAGTTGATCGAAGCCGAAGCCCTCGCGAAGATCACCGCCTTCAACATACTTCGCTTCTACAAATGGAATGTCCTCGCGTGGTTAGGGGTGCCCCAGGCCCTTGTGACCAACAATGGAACCCAGTTCACGGACAGGAAGTTCCAAGACTTCGTTGCCAAGTTGGGCACGAAGCAGCACTTTACTTCCGTCGAGCACCCCCAAACCAATGGGCAAGCGGAGGCCGCGAATAGAGTAATCCTTCTCGGTCTGAAGCGAAGGCTGGACGAAGCCAAGAGATGGGTCGAGGAACTACATAGCGTGCTCCGGGCCTATAGAACAATACCACACTCCACCACCGGGGAAACCCCTTTCCGACTAGCTTACGGAACTGAGGCGGTGATACCGGTGGAAATCAGGGAACCTTCCCGGCGAACAGAAGCTCCCCTCGACGAGGAAATGAATGAGGAAGCCTTGAGAGAAAAGCTCGATCTGGTCAAAGAGATACGATCAGGAGCAGCTCTCCGCGAAACTTCGCTAAAACAATAAATAACCTTGCGCCATGACGTCAGAGTCATAAAGTGCGACTTCCCCGTTGGCAGCCTGGTCCTACATAGAAACCAGAAGGATTCCCGCGAAGAAAAGCTGGCCGCAAACTGGGAAGGACCCTATAGGGTCAAGTCCAAAACGGGCACCGGGGCCTACTACTTAGAAACTCTAGACGGAGAACCATTTGCTCGACCATGGAACGCTGAAAAGCTCAAACAATACTACAGTTAAGACCAACCACGAGGTCAGACTAACTACCGACGAGATCACCCCGGACGGGGAGATGGCTCGGACACAGGATCGCGCCCTAGTGTAAGCACAATCCATTTCTACAACGCCGACCAATTTCTGCTTATGGGATGAGCAGACTCTGAGCACAACGGGGATACCTCAATCGAGCTCCGCCGTTGCCACACCAATCAGGCAGGACACCCAGCTCGCGGTGGGAACAATCCAAGCCTATGGGATTAGTACCTCAACCGAGATCCTAGTCTCATCGCTGGCGAAAACACTTCGCCCTCCTCGACAAGTTTCCCAGACTGTCTAGCACAACAGGAACAAGTCGAGCAAACGTCCATTCAAACAAGCATACATAAATAAATGCGACAAGAAAATCCCAAACATAATATTAATAACATCGACTACGAGATCGGAATAAGTCAGGAGTACATTAAAAGGGCCGTGCCCGACAAAAATTACATCAAAAGGCACACAGGCCCACAAAATACAAGTACATCCACAAAAACTAAACAACCTCACTAACACCTTCCGGGGGAACCACCTCGCCATTGACGACCACGTTGAGCAGGCCCATTCCGTCGGTCAGCAGCTGGACGTCTGAGTTAAGGACCTTCAACTGCTCCAAAGCAGCATTAGAACCAAATTTAGCTGCCCCCAAGTTATCCTCTCCAAGGAGTCGGATCCTCCCGATCAGGTCCCTCCTTGTCTTCAAGGCCTTCTCATCATCAGTCTCGTCATCACCCACGGCCAACGACCCCTCCAGCTCAGCCACCCTCGCCTTTAAGCGGGCATTCTCCTCGTCGACCTTGACCACCTTCTCCTTCATCTGGGTCACTTCCTGCTGGAGCAGAATCATGGCCTCCTGATGGCCTTGCAGCTTCTTCAGCTCGTTATCTATCTCTGCATTTTCCAGCTCCAGATCATTGATTCGGGCCTTTGCTTTTTTGAGGTTGGAGAGAGGAACCACCTTTGCGTCTCCAAGGGCTAGCACTGCTTCCAACACCCTGAACATGCCCGCCGCATCCTGGCAGAGCAGCTTTCTCCGCGCCTGAGGATCCGCAGACAAAATGGCAGAAGCATCAAGTTATGGGACGGCGATGGAGTTCCCTTCATCAAACATCGTCCCCTGAATGTAGTACAAGAGCAGAACAAACTTTCCGCCAGAAAAATCGCCTGAGCAGCTCGCCGGGGAGTCTCCAACACCATCCCGCTTCTTCTTGTGGGATGTGTCCGGAGTTGGTGGGGTGAAAGTCGTCACCAGGATAGAGCCAGAACCGCTTTCTGGAGCAGTTCTTCGGCCTTTCGCCGTCACCTGCGCTCCTCTTCCTGGTCGAGAAACGCCGAGGCTTGTTCTGCAGAGGGGAGCGCGGGCGCTTCTGGGTGACTACTGGCTGGGTTCGTTCCAGGCGCAGTAGGCGACCCTCACGCTGCGGGGAGGGGCTGCGAGAGTTCGTTGGGGGATTCCTTCAAGGGGAAGGAGAACGGTTGGGAGATGGTGGGTGACAGTGTCTTCGCGGGGAAGAGTGTCGTGGTCGTCCTCTCTCGAGCGGTTCGATCCTGAGATTCTGCTGGGCAATCAATTGGTTGGTCTGATTGACAAAGGCGAACAGGGCCATCATGCCCGGATCAGCATTTGGTGGGGGAACGACTGGCTAGTAGACAACCGGTGGGTTGTCCTGTTGTGCGGCATCGTACGCCGCGTCCTCGGAGAAAGGGGAGGCAGTCTATCTGTCCCCTACGTCGCCTTCTTCGACGTGGACGACCGCATTGTCCTCGTGGTGGTTTCCGTTATCGAGCTGTGTGAAGGCGGTGTCTGGAGCGTTGTTCCCATGTTGGGTGCTGGTGCTGGCATGGTAGTTATGAACAGAGGGATTGCTTTGGTTTAACGATGAAGGAAAAATGGGGAAGCATTTTTTCCCACAGACGGCGCCACTGATCGTACCTAGATCAGAAAGTATGACAGTGGCCAGCAACGCCGTGAGATCTTCAGCTCCGGTGACGATGATAAGGCGGGGGGTGTACCTACAAGATACTCTGACGCTCAAGTCAGGTAAGGTCAGAGTGAAGGACAAGTACAGAAAGCAGGTGTGAGTTTAGAAAGTAATGTAATCTAACCCTCTCAAGTGAGAGGGTATTTATAGAGTGCCCTCAGCGCGGGGGTCAACGGTCTCCTGCACTGGACTGGATTGCAAGGCCCAATCCAGGTGACTGCCAGGGCTTACGTGGCGTCAGGAAGACCAGCACATGGTCTCCGCCCTAGGGTAACGGTCCCGCGATCTCCGGAAGGTGGGCAGACCGATTCCTTCGGAAGTGGGAGGTTACAAGCTGACGTGTCCTCGCGGGGAGGAGCCAGTGGTGGCCGAGGAGAGAGGTGCTCTCCTTGGCTCTAAGCTTCTGCTAGACAGTGATGTCTGCTATGTGGTCGACGAGGAAGGTACGAGTGTGCTCGGTGC
This sequence comes from Lathyrus tuberosus, assembly GCA_022829125.1. Classification (NCBI taxonomy): domain Eukaryota; kingdom Viridiplantae; phylum Streptophyta; class Magnoliopsida; order Fabales; family Fabaceae; genus Lathyrus; species Lathyrus tuberosus. The sequence continues at coordinate 343,114 of JALAZF010000426.1, read as the reverse complement.
TGACAGGGACGTGCTCGCCACTAGTTATTGGAGGGTCGTATTGGGCCGTACCAATATTGGGTTGGGTCTGCCCGACGGTTGGGCAGGCGCCGGCCCAGTCCAGAATAATATATATATATATTCATTTATACGTTTAACTTCTTAAAGGTTATTTCAGATTTCATTTGGATAATATTTTTCAAAGGTACAGTCGCCACATGAACTTTTGTTACTAGTTTTTGTCTCTGATTTTCAAATAGTATTCATCAACATTAACTATATGCAATGTACTCGTTTATGAGTTTGGATACTATAACTATGTTTATTTGAGGTACTGTAAGTAAATGGATATTTGCAATATTATTCTTTAACCTAAAAAAACTTAAGCATAATTTAACATAAGTTAAAATTAGTTATGATTTGAGAAATTTAGAAAGAGGGTCCAAGTAGCAAACATAGAGATATAATTTGTTCTGGACTGGGCCGAGGTCTGCCCCTCAATCGATCAGGCCCAACCCAAACGTACTGGGATGGCCCAACAAAGGCCTCTTAGCACAACCAATGTCGGGCTCATGCCCTCCTCAACAGTGTCGGGCACACACCACACCTCAGCAGTGTCAGGCACACACGGCATGGAGCATCGGGCAGAGGCGCTAAGCCTCTCCGGGTTCGCTCCTCCTAGATACTCAGGTGCTCCTCCCTGCGAGGAGCCATCTACTTCTACACATAAGAGTCCTCCCTGCGAGGACACGACTCTTCCCGACACGTAAGACTCCTCCCCACGAGGACACATTCTCATGTAACCACCCACTCCCGATGGAATCGGTCTGCCCTAATTCCGGAGATCTAGGAACGGTTACCCTAGGGCGAAGACCACGTACTGGTCTTCACTACGCCACGTAAGCCCTGGAAGTTACTTGGATTGAGCCTGGCAATCCAGCCCAGTGCTAGTGACCGTTGGCCCTGCGCTGGGGGCTCTCTATAAATACCCTCTCACTTGAGAGGGTCAGGTTACACACTTTCATACACTCTAACCTCCTCTGTACTTGCTTTTGCTTGTGACCTTTGTCTTACTTGAGCGTCGGAGTACCTTGCAGGTACACCCCCCCCCGGTCTTTCAACCTCACCGGAGCTGAAGTCCACAAGACGTTGCTGGCCATTGAAAAACTGTCTGATCCAGGTACGATCAGTGGCGCCGTCTGTGGGAAATCTTGCTTCCCCATTTTCCTTCGATAAACCAAAGCAATCCTCTCGTTCATCACCAGCATGGCCACCAACCCGTCTACGAACAAAGCTCTGGATACCGTCCTCGTGCAACTCGAGAACGGAAACCACCGCGAGGACACTGTTGCCCTCAACGTCGAGCAAGGCGATGTGAGAGACGGGCAAACCGCCTCCCCAGACTCCCAAGACACGGCTTACGACGCCGCCTGGCAGGACGATCAGCAAACCGCCTTTCAGCCAGTTGCTCCCCCGCCTAATGCAGATCCGAGCACCATGGCTCTATTTGCCTTGGTCAATCAGACCAACCAGCTGATCGTACACCAGAATATCAGAATTGAAGCACTAGAGCGGGGGCGGACACGACGATCTTCCCCGCAAAGACATCATCGCCCGCCTTCCCCTCGCCGATCTCCTTCCCTACGAAGGACTCCATCAGGAGAATCTCGAACCCCCTCACTGGTGCGCGAGGGATGTCGACCACGCCTCGAGCACCCCCAGCCGGCGATCCCCTAGAAGCGCCATCGCTTGATCCCCGCCTCGGAAGGAATCTAGGCCCTCCTCAACCGCCAAGAAGAGCAAGACCATCGAGGAAAGGCCGAGGAACCACTCAAGGAATTCCCCTCTGCGACAAGGACCTGGCTGACATCACCGATCCCCTTCGAGGTCCCCAGCCGGAAGCGACGACGACGACCAGAGGACCCCCTATCTTGGGAGATCATGGACGCCCCAATTCCTGCAGGCATGGAGAAACCCCCACCACTGGGGACCTACGATGGCTTGGCCGACCCAGACGATCACGTCGAAAGTTTTGAAGCCATGCTCGACTTTAGAAACGTCAGAGGGGCCATTAAGTGTAGGCTTTTCCCAACGACATTGCGAAAGGGCGCCATGACCTGGTACAAGGGTCTGGCACCCGGGTCGATCACATCCTGGAAGCAACTTAGACAACGCTTCACCAAACACTTTACTGCGTCTCATCGACACCCGAAGACGGAGGCTGCCCTAGAAAGCATTTTCCAAGGGAAGAACGAATCTCTCTGGAACTACATTGAGAGATTCAACAGAGAAGTTATCGAAGTTCATACGACCAACGACATGAAGAAGTATTTAATCATCCATGGACTACGTTTTGGATCTGATTTCACCAAGTCTGTGGGCCTCCGCAGACCCCGCCGTCTGGAGGACCTCCTCCAACGAGCTCAGTCGTACATCGATCTCGAGGAGTCGGAGGCAGCGCAGATCGCCCTTGAGTCGAGACGCAAAGAAGGCCCCCGCGGCCATAAAGAAGAAGACTCTTCTCCCCGACGAGGAGGAGAAAGAAAGAAAGAAAATTGCCCCCGGAATCCTCGTGAACCGCGCGGACCAGCTGGCCAGTTCACGGAGTACACCCCGCTCAACGCTCCCCGCGCTCGAATCCTGTCCGAGTGTCAGAACTCAGAATTTCTGAAAGGAGGTGTCCGCTTTCCGAAGCCGACTACCCCCAAATCAAATACGGACAAGTCTAAGTACTGCAGGTTCCACCGGAGCCACGAACACGTTACGGAAGACTGCATCCATCTCAAGGATGCAATTGAAATCCTCATCAAGGAAGGGCACTTGAAGAAATACGCCTAGAAGAATGATACTCCTCGTCCCAGCTCCAGGGAAGCCCAGAACGTCGAGGAAACGACGTCTCCCCCCGACGAGAGTAGGCTTCAGGTCGCCCTCAGTGTCACTCGACCCGAAGACTTTTTCGTCTTCGGGGACATTGAGGGCCAGGAAGCAGTTCGGAACATATGGGCGAGCTTTCCCCACGAGGACCCCATCGCTGCCCGTAGCATGTGGGAAGGCTTCTCCAAGGCAATGGTCATCTCCGGGGGTGGTTACAAGAAGTTGTTGGTCGGGTCGATCAAGAGGAAATTTGACGAACTGGAATCCGCTATGTCGGCGAAGACAACTACCCTCGAGAAGGTGCGAGGAAACTCAAACCCCATCACCTTCTACCTCGAGGAGCTCCCCGGCGGAGCACCCAAAGCCATTATCCCCTTCCTGGTCAGGGCACAGATGGCAAATTTTGACGTTCGAAGGATCCTTGTCGACCAGGACAGTTCAGTCGACATCATGTATGCTCATCTCTTTGCGACTCTCCAGCTCGACGAGAGACATCTGACCCTGTATGTTGGTTCAGATCTGCAGGGATTCAACGGAACCACCACCAGACCAAGGGGATACGTTGAGCTGATGGTCACATTCAGGGCTGAAGACACTACCCGACAGGTGAAGACCCGCTTCCTGGTGGTCGAATGTCCGTCCCTTTATAACTGTATTCTCGAGAAGACCACCCTAGCCGAACTCAAGGCGGTACCATCAACGGTCCACCTCAAAATGAAGTACTACACGGCCAGGGGACGAGTAGTTACGATGCACGGGGTCATAGACGCAGCCAGGAGGTGATTCGACGCTGCCATCAAAGGCATGAGTTCCATCGACACCAAACCCAAGACCGTAGCAAAGCCATCCTCGGACATCAAACAGGTTCTCCTCCCGCGGGTCAATGCGGTCGAACTCGACAGCAGGTTCCCGGGCGAACCCGACGAAGACAGGGCAGAAGGCCTCGACCTCTAGGCGGAAAACAAAGGGCGGCCTCTCCACCCAACGCGCCCCATCCCAGACAGAGACTTTGAGCTCGTAGCCCTCGGGGAAGATCCAGACCGAAACGTGAAGGTTGGCACGGGGATCTCCGACCTAGCGAAGGAGCAGCTGAAGGCATGTCTCTGGGAGAATGCCGATATGTTCGCATGGAGCGCCTCCGAGATGCCTAGCCTTGACACCGAGGTGGCTTGCCATCAGCTCATAGTAGATCCGGCCGCTAGGGCCATAGCTCAACGTAGGCGTAAGCAGTCTCCCGAAAAAGCGGAGGCTGCTGAAAAAGCTGTAAAAGACCTCCTAGAGGCGAATTTTATTTCGGAGGCCAGGTACACAACCTGGCTGTCCAACGTTGTACTCGTCAAAAAGAATAATGGAAAATTGAGGATGTGTGTTGATTATACTGATCTTAATCGGGCTTGCCCGAAAGACTGTTATCCTTTACCTAACATCGACAAGCTGGTCGACAATTCTGCAGGTTACAAACTATTATCCTTCATGGACGCCTACTCAGGATACAACCAAATTCCAATGGATAAGGTCGACAAACAGCACACGACTTTCATGGCCGAATCGGGCAATTACTACTACAACATAATGCCCTTCGGCCTGAAGAACGCCGGTGCGACCTACCAACGGATGATGAATAAGGTTTTCTGAGCTGAAATCAGCGACATGCTCGAGGTTTATATGGACGACATGATCATCAAGTCTGCGGAAGAAGTCGACCACGCCGCGCACCTCAAGAAGGTGTTCGACACAGCGAGGAGATGCCGCATGAGATTTAACCCCGACAAATGCACCTTCGGCGTTCGGGCAGGTAAGTTCCTCGGCTTCTACCTCACAGAACGAGGAATCGAGCCCAACCCCGACAAGTGCAGGGCTTTCTCCGAGATCCCTACTCCGGACTCAGAGAAGTCAATACAATCATTGAACGGGATGCTCACTGCCCTCTCCTGCTTCGTCGCCAAGTCAGCGCAATACGCACTCCCATTTTTCAAACTTCTCCGGCAAAAAGTGACGTTTGAATGGAGCGAAGAATGTGAGCCGGCGCTCCTCCACCTAAAACAGGTCCTATCGCAACCCCCGGTCCTCTCACGGCCTGAGAGCGGGGAGACACTTTTCTTGTACCTCGCAATCATGAGTGAAGCGGTTAGCGCCGTCCCCATCCGAGAAACCCCGGACGGGCAAAAACCAATTTACTTCACGAACAAAGCCCTCTAAGGCCCCGAGCTCAGGAATCATCAGATAGAGAAAGTCGCCCTGGCCCTCGTCACCGCGGCCAGGAGGCTACGCCACTACTTCCTAGCCCACACTGTCGTCGTAAGGACCGAACAGCCTATAAGGTAACTCCTCAGACAACCGGATATGTCGTGGAGGATGCTCAGGTGGTCGCTCGAAATCGCCGAGTTTGACGTCCAATATGAGGGAAGGAAAGCCCTGAAGGCTCAGGTATTGGCTGACTTTGTGGCGGAGATGACCGTCCCGGAACCCTCGACCAACGGATCCCAAAAATGGACAATCTATGTCGACGGAGCATCCAGCCCGAAGGGAAGCGGGGCGGGCATCTTCCTCGAAAACGAGGAAGGCATCCTGATCGAGGTATCCCTCGAACTATCCTTCCCAACGTTAAACAACCAAGTAGAGTACGAGGCTTTCCTCGCCGGGCTTCGGCTGGCCGAGGACCTCGGCACCAAAGAGGTCAAAATCTTCACTGACTCCCAGCTCGTGGCCTCACAAGTCCGAGGAGAGTACCAAAACAAGAACGACAACCTCATCGAATACTTGACCCTGGTGAAAGAAAAGATGAAGAAGTTCACCTCCGCGGAAGTAACTCACATCCCCCGCGAGCACAATGCCCGGGCAGATGTCTTGTCCAAATTGGCAAGCACAAAGAAGAAAGGCGGGAACAAATCCGTCATACAAGAAGTGCCCTCCCGCCTAAGCATCAACAAACCCGCTCCGGTGGCAAACATAAACGCCATTGGTGACAGCAATTACTTGATGACCCCGGTATACGAATTCCTCACAACGGGCAAACTGCCCGAAGAACCCAAAGAAGCAGGACTGGTTAAGCGGCGGGCATGCTCGTACACGATAGTCGAGGACAAGCTATACCGGCGAGGGTTTTCTATCCCCCTCCTCAGGTGCGTCGAGGAGACCAAGGTCCTCGGAATCCTCCAAGAAATCCACGAGGGAATCAACGCACAGCACCTCGGCGGCCGATCGTTAGCCCGTAAGGCGCTTCGAGCGGGGTATTACTGGGCCACCATGCAACAGGACGCCAAGGAACACGTCAAGAAGTGCGATAGATGCCAGCGACACGGGGACATGCACCTCGCTTCTCCTAGCGAGCTCAAAATGCTGTCCTCCCCGTGGCCGTTTGCATGGTGGGGAATAGACATCCTTGGACCTTTCGTCATAGGATCATATCAAAACAAATACCTCATCGTCGGGGTGGACTACTTCACGAAGTGGATCGAGGCGGAAGCATTGGCCAAAATCACGGCCTTTAACATACTGCGTTTCTACAAAAGAAACATCCTCGCCCGATTCGGCGTGCCTCAAGCCATTGTCACCGATAACGGAACACAGTTCACCTACAGGAACTTCCAAGACTTCGTCACCAAACTAGGCATGAAGAACGGACAGGATGAGGCGGCGAACAGAGTAATTCTCCGAGGATTGAAACGTCGATTAGGCGACACCAACCAACGATGGGTCGAGGAGCTACACAGCGTCCTCTGGGCCTACCGAACAACCCCACATTCCACAACAGGGGAGACCCCTTTTCGTCTGACTTACGGAATGGAAGCGGTGATCCCCGTGGAGATCAAGGAACCCTCGAGGAGGACGGAAGCCCCCCTCGACGGAGACGCGAACAACGAAGCCCTGAGGGAAGAGCTCGATTTCATCGAGGAGACACGGTCAGGCGCTTCTCTCCGAGCAGCCTCACTAAAACAAAAAATAACTTTACGTTATAACAACAAAGTTATCAAACGTGATTTTCAGGTAGGCACCCTCGTCCTACGAAGGAACCAGAAAGATTCGCGAGAAGGAAAACTCGCCGCGAACTGGGAGGGCCCGTATCGCGTCCGCGTGAAAACGGGAACAGGAGCCTATTTCCTCGAAAATCTGCACGGGGAAGAACTTGCTCGACCATGGAACGCTGAGAAGCTTAAACAGTACTACAGTTAAATACTGCCCGCGACACGTTAGCTTCGCGGTTACGGAGACGCACTAGGGTACAAGCGCGACACCCCTATACAGAACACGATGATCAAAGGCCACGTTGTGTGTGCGCGAGGACTTTTGATCTGATGAGGACACCTCGATCGAGCTCCTTCGTCGTTGTACCAATTAGGCAGAACACCCAGCTCGCGATGGGAAGTTCACGCCACGAAGCTAAAGATGTCGACCGAGCCCTTAGCCTCGTTGAAGGTCGGAATACACCTCCGACCATTCGGCCAGCTCTCCACGCAGTCGAGGACTATCGAAGTCGAGCAAACTCCCAAAATCTCCATACTTAGACAAAAATAAATGAAGTATAGCAAATGCAATAACATCACACACAAGCGAAAACATACAAACATCACACGCGCGGATAAACATAAATGCATTAAGCGGGCAAAAACCCATTGTACAGATGTTACAAATATCAAAAAGCCCCTGGCGCGCAGGCCGAGCATAGGCATCAAAAAATAAAATGGCTCGCAGGACAAACAAAATGAGAAAGGAAAAACCTATTCGACAGGGGTCCCCTCTGTCTGCTCGTGTTCGGTTGCCCCTCCGCCAACTTCTTCCTCTTGCATCGGCTGCACGATCTGACCATCGACCACCTCATAGTTGGGGTCAGTCCCTTCAATTATTAGGTCGGGGTTGAGAACCCGAAGTTGCTCCACAGCGTTCCGGAAACCTATGTCGGCCACCACGGGGTTGTCCTGCTCGGCTTCCCTGAGCTTCGTTATCAACGCTACCCGCGAAGTCAACAACCTGTCCTCCTCGGTTTCCTCCTCAGCAGGGCAAACGACCTCTTCCAGCTCGACGTTCCTCGCCGAGAGACGTTCCCTCTCCTCCTCAGACTGGCGAACAGACTCTTCCAGTTCGACGTTCCTCGCCGAGAGACATTTCCACTCCTCCTCAGCATTCTTCAACTTTTCCTCCAACTGCCCTTGAAGCTCGACCTAGGCCTGGTTCTGGCTTTTGCATTCAGCAAGCTCTTTGCCCACCTTCTCCATTTCGGCTGAGATGGACCCGAAACTCTCATGCAACTTGTTCAGCTCTTCTTCGGGGCACGCCTCGTCGTTCAGAACCAAGGCAGCCATGCAAACCCGCGTCACCGCGGACACATCCTCCACCAGCGCCCTTCTCCGAGAAACCTTGTCGACGCCTAAGATGGCCTGAGCTTCGGGGGCACCCACGCATAGGGAATTATTCCCCATGAAGAAGTTCGGCCTCGAGTGACAAGGCGGGAGCACAAACTTCACAGCAGGGGGCTCTCGGTCACAGTAAGGTCGATGTCCACTATGCTTGTAACTCGCTGCCTCTTCGGGGAGCGCTGTGGGCTGGGAGAATCACTATCCTGGTGAGAGCCGGAGGAACCCTCGGTTGTCAGGGTGGGAACAGTTTCCTGCGCTCGGATTTGCTCGAGGCGGCCTTTGCCTCCCTTCTTCGCGATACGGTTAGCCTTCAACTTTTTGAAGCGCTCCTCAGCAGTCGACATCTTGCATGCGAAAATAAAATAAACATGTCAGTAAACCGGAGATCAGTACGCGAAGGAAAAAGTAAGTCGAAGAGGATGTCACTACCCAGCAGCTCGAGGGCGTCCTCATCGGAGAACGTCTGGAGGAGGGCCCTCGTATTGATTAAACGCCGCTTCGTTAACACCTGCCCGTCTGCTCCTCGGATCGGTTCCCCATCCAGCGTCACGAACTTGGATTTATTAAACCCGTTGACAAAAGCAACTATCCTCTCATAGGCCAGACGATCCCCCTTGTCCAAACGGCCAGGACTGACTTTGTAGCTGTCCGCCCCCTTTTTGAAGTGTTCTTCCGTCCAGAACAAGGGGAATCTTGGCTCGAGGACATCCTCCGTCTGCCCGTCCACTTCGCGGGAAACTCGGCGATACACCGAATTCACAGCTTCAAGCGTGACCGGCCTCACGATATAATACCGGTATTTAAAGTCACGAACAGAGTCCAGATAGGTGTGGAAGAGACTGCTCGTTTGTTTGAAAGACACCCAACCGTGTCTGCCATCGGAGGCCTGTCGCTGGAGGTGGAAGATACGAAAGAAGAGAGGCACGATTGCCCCGATTCAGAGATATTTACAGACGAGCTCGAAAGCTCGGATAAAAGCGAGGGAGTTGGGGTGGAGCTGCGAAGGCGCCAAGCGCAACCATACGAATACCGCTTGTTGAAAATCCATAAAGGGCAGACGCCACCCCGCCTTGTCGAACATAAACTCGTAAAGAGGGAACCTCATCCCACGGTATGTCGAGCATAAGCGATAGTGTGCTTAAGGTCGGTACACATTCCACGACTTCAAGGAACCCACCAGCCGGTGCTCAACTGTGTAAAAAATAGTGTTCTCGTCTTTGTTGACAAAATGGGAAGCCATGTTCAACGGCTCATCGCTGACCCACTCCGCGAGGGAACGTTCCTCGACCCTATTGATTGGCCCCATTGGAGAGTCGGGTTGGTCGTCGACGTCCAAAGATCCCACGGCCACAGAAATGGACGAAGCTTCCATATACCTGAAAAGCATAAGGAAATGGTGAATTCGATGATCCATATCAAATCCACCCCTCCACCGCTGTTCAAGTGAAAGGGCGAAGAGGGAACGCCGAGATCTCGAGACGGTCGCGCTCGTCCGCTTCCCTGAGATAACCGACGAGCGTCCTCGCGACCATCCTCAGGGCACCGGTATACCGCTCGGGGAGGACTCCTTCACACAAAATGGGTATTGGCGAGGACCCCGGGGGTTTCATCTTTTGTCCTCGGGACATTCTTCGTGTCCCCGGGACACTCATCCCTTCTCCCCGCAATATTCAACAAGAAACTATGAAATCCCGCCGTTTTCTTCGGAGATTTCGTGATTTCCAGGAGAACTTCATCAGTTCACCATGAAACCACCCTACAAATGCAAACGAAAGGAGAAAAAGAGAGAAACTTACTTGAAACACACTTTCGGTAGGGTTCCAGCACGGCAGTTGGCGGCGGCGTACGGTGGCGAGTTGGAGAAGGAAGAAGAAAGTGAATTTGAGCAAAGGGGGAGAAAAAGTGCAAATGGGACGAGATGACCCCTATTTATAGGACTCTCACGAGTCTCGACAGCTCCTAGGAAATCGATTACGCTACCCTAGCGTAGCTACCCTAGACAATGATGAGGTGCGACACGTGGCGCACACTCTCCCAAGCCTGTCGTTTCATTCCCCAACACGCGCCTTTTCGTCCACCTCGTTTTAGACTTTTCGAATCCCCAATACGTCGCCCATCCGCGGCCAGTCTAACGCGAGCAGACCGGTTTGTTTCTGCCCAATCGACGTACTGCTCCTCGTTTAGAATCCCTTCCCCGGTTGGACACGTCCTTGACGTGGTGCTGACCCTAAAGTCATTACCCTGACACCTCAGGGCAACGACTTGGGGGGCTCCTATTCTGGATTGGGCTGAGGTCTGCCCCTCAATCGAGCAGGGCTAACCCAAACGTCCTGGGATGGCCCAACAAAGGCCTCTTAGCACAACCAATGTCGGGCTCATGCCCTCCTCAATAGTGTCGGGCACACACCACACCTCAGCAGTGTCGGGCACACACGACATGGAGCATCGGGAAGATGCGCTAAGCCTCTCCGGGCTCGCTCCTCCTCGACACTCAGGTGCTCCTCCCCGCGAGGAGCCATCTACTTTTGCACATAAGAGTCCTCCCCGCTAGGACACAGCTCTCCCCGACACGCAAGACTCCTCCCCGCGAGGACACATTCTCATGTAACCACCCACTCCCGATGGAATCGGTCTGCCCTAATTCCGGAGATCTAGGAACGGTTACCCCAGGGCGAAGACCACGTGCTGGTCTTCACTACGCCACGTAAGCCCTGACAGTTACTTGGATTGGGCCTGGCAATCCAGCCCAGTGCTAGTGAACGTTGGCCCCGCGCTGGGGGCTCTCTATAAATACCCTCTCACTTGAGAGGGTCAGGTTACACACTTTCATACACTCTAACCTCCTCTGTACTTGCTTTTGCTTGTGACCTTTGTCTTACTTGAGCGTAGGAGTACCTTGCAGGTACACCCCCCCCCCCCCCCCCCCCCGCGCCGTCTTTCAACCTCACCGGAGCTGAAGTCCACAAGACGTTGCTGACCATTGAATAACTGTCTGATCCAGGTACGATCATAATTAAAAGACAAAGTAAATAATTAAAAGAGTTAATTTAAGGTGAATTCTTATCTACTTATCTTAAAAAGTTGGGTAGAATTACCCATAGTATAAATTGTATTGGAAATCTACAAAATTTGAATCATTAAATAAATAACTAAATATAATAAAATGATATGACATTAGTTGATTGGTTGAAGGTACACTACCTAACTTTTTATGATGGGTAGAGAAGTTGTATTTATTTAATTGTACTCATAGGAACAAGAGGAGATACAAATACATTTTTTATTCCATAAAATGATAATATACTAATTATCATTTCGAGGTGGAAGAGTGGCGGCGGCGGTGGTGGCGGCAGGGGTAGTGGCAGCGGCGGCTGGAGTGCAGGGAGGAACTCGACAGTGACAATTGTCTATGCATTGTGGGCTAGCAGAGGCTTCGATCTGCATTGGTGGTGTAACAGAAACAATTAAAAGAATTAAAAAACATATAGCAATTTCAGTTTTCATTTTTGTTTAAAGTAAGTTGAGATGTGCAAGAAACTCATAACTAACTCATCGTTCCTTGTCGGTGGTAGCTTCGGTGGCGGCCGCAAAAACAAAGAGGGAAGTTTGGCGGTTGGTGGTGGTGAAGAGAAAGGTTGTCCGGTGGGAGACACTGTTATGGTGAGGATATGAAAATGGAGATGGATGGAGATAAAGGTGCTCTCAAAAGAGAGAGGGATGTAACAATAATAGGAGTGGAAGGAGAGAGCCACCATGGAGGTGGGAGAAGGCCACAAAAACCTAGAGAATTTGGGGAAATATTTCTAGAGAGAAGGGAGAGCATCTCTCTCTAAAAAAGCGTTTCTTAGAGTGAGCTACTTTACTTCAGGGAGAGTGACAGAAAAGTGTAAATCAATTAAAATAACTATTCTACTTTTCATTCTTTGAAGTTAGATGGATGTAAATAATTCATGTTTATTAATATTGATATGAGCATTACTAATAATTTATCTAACTAAATGAATTTTAATAATGATCAAATTTGAGGTACAAAAAAGTCTAATGGTTAAAATATCATAAATTTTTTCATATTTAGATTGTTTACTTCGGAGAAAATATCCAAATCCAACATTATAATTGATTATGTGCTATCAAGGCGTGTGCGCGCGTAAATCTCGTAGACTAATTTAATCTATAATATGATGAATAATAGTAGATTTAGTATAGATTTATATGAGGTTTATATAATAGTATATTTATATGATGAATTTTTGAAAATTTCTAGGAAATTTTTAAAATAAAAGAAAACTATTTTAAATCTAAAAAGTGATGCTAATATCACAAATGTGGAGTTAGATTTGATAAAAAATTAGCATGCAATAAATGTTCTTTTTTTGAATCTAAAATTGTTGAATTAAACAAAGTGATCATGAAATATGAAAAAATATCAAATTGCTTTAGAAATGTGTTAAGAAGTCAAAGATTTTCAAATAATAAATTTGGACCTGACTTTGTTAATTTTGATAATCCTAGTACAAGTCGAATCATCTTTGTAAAGGCTACTAAAAACGAGAGAAGAATAGGTACACAAATTCAAAACCGTTGAGAGAGAGAAAAAAATGTAGAATAAAATGTATAAAATTTGTATATATGTGCGTGCGTGCACACATGTTTGAGTAATACTAATTTAATCCATAGTATGACATATAAAGAATATTTAGTAGAAATTTATATAAGGTTTATATAATAATACATTTATATTTTCATGTTAATGTGGTAGCATATTTTAAGGGTGGGTAAAATGAATTCATATATGACAATCAATATACTAGAAAAATATATTTGGTTTTGTGAGGAGAGGATGAGTACTTTTTTTTTACCTTAACTTGATTTTCTCTGACAAATCATATGAGACTTAGTTAATGCAAAAGCTTTGTGTTATGAGTCTCATGATCTCTCTTTCCACTTTGGATATTCTTTTACTTTTATCTCACATTTTTTCATCATTTTTTCATCAGAACATATTATTCCATATTTCTTCTCTTTCTTTCTCTCTTCATTAATGAATTTGAAATATCTCTTCGCATTCTGTATACCTCATTCTTGTCTTTCTTTTTTCAAGTACATGTCTATTTCGGTTGAAGAAGTTAATCTCCATTGCTACGCATTACAATATAAATTGACCTCAATGGCATACTTAACATTCACATCAGTCATCACATCCATCTCTTCTCTAACTTGAAAAAAAATGAAGAAAAATGGAATACTCGTTTCCGTTTTTATCGTTCTTCTTGTTTCTACCATGTTGGAAGGTTCTACTTTCGGCGGAGGAGTTACCCTTCCAAAATCCTGCACTCCTCCAAATTGTGACTGCAAGGTTCCACCTTATGTTCACCGTGCCGCCGTCACCGAAACTACCGCCTCCACCACCGCACCAAATGATAATTAGATTATCATTTCTATGTAATAAATAAAATGATGAATATTTGTATCTATATGTTGTACCAGGGCCGGCCTAATGTGTTTTGAGGCCTAAGGTGAAATTCGATTTAAAATATTTTTACAAATAATATTTAGGCTAAAATACAGTTTTGGTCCTCCTGTTTGTCAAAATTCACGGTTTTGGTCCCCCCATTTTATTTTTTAACAATTTTGGTCCCCCACCCCTCACTGTTCATGTACTGTTCATGTACGGACGCGTACTGTTCATGTACGGACATGTACTATTCGTGTACGGCCCAGTTACTGTTCATCATTTTTTTGGGGCAAAATTGGAGTGGGGGACCAAAACTGTTAAAAAATAAAATGGGGGGACAAAAACCGTGAATTTTGACAAACAGGGGGACCAAAACTGTATTTTAGCCTAATATTTAATTAAAAATTTAATAAACTTTTTAAATAAATATTTTTTAAAACTTTTTTTTAATTAATGTTAATTTTGATGTGTGTAGAGAATTTAAAACCAATGCTATTGATTATTGAATTGAAAAATATTTTTAAAATGGTAAAATTGAGATATTTTAAAAATTAATATTTAATTAAAAATTAAATAAACTTTTTAAATTAATAATTTTTATAACTTTTTAACCATGTAGACAACTAAAGAATTTAAAATCAACGCTATTGATTATTGAACTGCAAATATTTTTAGCTTTAAAATTATAAAACTAAGATTGTAAGAATTGAACAAAAATACAAAACCATAGAGGAACAAAGCTTTGTCGTTTGACAATTCTATTTGTTGTAATTTGTTTTGAAAAGTATATTAATTATATGTAATTTAAAGCCTACTTTTTCAACATTTGAGGCCTATTTTAAGGTCCAAAAAGATGAGACCTAAGGCTCTTGCCTTACTAGCCTTGGGCTTGGGCCGACCCTGTGTTGTACCTATAATGAGTACAACAATTAAATAAACTTTTTTTTATTTATTTCTTGTGTTCCGATTTCGATACCTTACTTTCTCTTTAAAATTTTGTAATTTTCCCAACAACTCTGCGCTCTAACACTAGTGTAAAAGCAAAATAAAACACTACTTCCTACTTTAAGAAAATTAAAGATGTTGAATCTCAACTAAGAAAAATATTTGTTAAATAAGGTTGTTGTGTTTCTATGGGAAAACTGGAAATTTTTTAGTAAAACAGAAAAAAAATTGTAATTTAGAGGTTGTTGTTGTGTTCCAAGGAAAGAAGTGTATACATTAAATGATTAAGGCTTAAAATATTAGAATGTTAATATTTTCATCATTTCATGCCTTTACAAGTAAACTGAGAATTAACACTTAACATCAATGGAGTCAAGACTTGAAGAAACAAGACAGGGTCAATTATTAACTTATTCTACCAGTATGTAAAGCCTTAGTGTTTTCATTTTGAACATTTTTTTTAGACATTTATTCACTTTTTATATGAACGAGAAGAGAGAAAAATACATAGAAATATAATCCGTAGTATGACATATAATAGTATATTTAGTAGAAATTTATATAAGGTTTATATAATAGTAGATTTATATTTTCATGTTAATGTGGTAGCGTATTTGAATGATGGGTAGAATGAATTCATATATGACAATCAATATACTAGCAAAATAGATTTGGTTTTGTGAGGAGAGGATGAGTATTTTTTTTACCTTAACTTGATTTTCTCTGACAAATCACATGAGATTTAGTTAATGCAAAAGCTTTGTGTTATGAGTCTCATGATCTCTCTTTCCACTTTGGATATTCTTTTACTTTTATCTCACATTTTTTCATCAGATCATATTATTCCATATTTCTTCTCTTTCTTTCTCTCTTCACCAATGAATTTGAACTATGCCTTCCCATTCTATACACCTTTTTCTTGTCTTTCTTTTTTCAAGTACATTTATATTTTGGTTGAATAAGTTAACTTCCATTACTACGCATTGCAATATAAATTGACCTCAATGGCAGGCTTAACATTCACATCAGCCATCACATCTATCTCTTCACTAACTTGAAAAAAAATATGAAGAAAAGTGGAATACTCGTTTCCGTTTTTATCGTTCTTCTTGTTTCTACCATGGTGGAAGGTTTTGGGGTAAGAGTCACTCCTCCCAAATGTGAGAGCACGAATGTGAGTGCAAAGTTTGGTAAGTAGTGATAAAAAGTGAGATGCAAAAATGTGGGTTGGTTGTGAATGTGTCTGAGCACGTGGGATGGGGGAGATGTATCAGTTGGGTGAGTTTGGAGGAGGGACACATGTCGAGATCGTAAGCTAGTTGTAGGAATCCAAGGAAAGAGAAATGACACATGTTGATGTCACAAGGAAAGGGAATTGTGTATTGGGCTTGGCGTCATCGAGACGACGTTGTTGGTATTTGATGACTATCTGATCAAATAATCTATAAACTCTTGTGACACATTAAATTAAAGCTTTAGAAAATGATGTATTGGGCTAGAACGTTACTGTAGATCACGACTAATTGTTACTATCTGGATAAAAAACACATAGTAATACTCATACTCCATATTTCAACTCTATTTTATAATTATTTTAAAAGTTAGCAAATTATAATTTAATTCAAAATAAAAGATAATACAACAGTAATTGTTAATAACTGTGTGGGAATCTATAGGACAGGTGGTAAAAAGTACTATTTGCACATGCTATAAGTGGTTTTGGGACAAAACCATGGGCCGATATTGATAGAATTATAATGTTCACTTTTCATTTTATCTCTCTTTCTTTTCATTTCTTTCCATATTTTCTTTTCTTTCTCTCAATCTCTCTCTCCTCCTCCATATTATGTATTCTTTCTCTCTCTCTCTCTCCCCCACTCTCTATGATTTTGAATTTGTGTGGAGTACTACCTATTATCTACCACTCCTTGCAAGAGAAACGAGTAAGTAAATTTCCATTTCAGATATATCAAAGTGATTTCCAGTACACTACTATTTGTGTTATTCAAGTTAATTCTACCTAACTCTTGTAATATAAATACCACTCATTGTTATCTGAATCCATCAAACTTTAAACAATCTTGCAACAATGAAATCTACTCGAATTTTTCTGATGCTTTTCTTTATTTCTTTTGTGACAGCTTGTGTTCTCGCCAACACCACTACCACCACCATTGTGCCTGAATGCACGTGTGGTGCTTGTTGTAAGACCTCTCCCTGTGATGCTCTTGCCAACATCACTACCACCACCATTATGCCTGAACCAGCGCACCTGAATTGCACGAGTGGTGTGTGGTGCAAGAACCCTCCCTGTGCTGCTCTCGCCAACACCACTACCACCACCACTGTGCATGAACCAACGCACCCAGATTGCACGGGTTGCGCATGCTGCAAGAACCCTCCCTGTGCTGCTCTCGCCAACACCACTACCACCACCACTGTGCCTGTACCAGTGTACCTGGATTGCACGGGTGGCGCGTGCTGCAAGAACCCTCCCTATGTTCTCGCCAACACCACTACAACTCTTCCTCCATAAATTATGTAATGAAAATTATAGTTGTACCTATATGAGTACAGATTATTAAATAAACCTTTTTTAATTATTTCTTGTATTCTGTTTCATTCTCTTTTAATTTAATTAGTATCTTCATATTTAGTTTTACAATGACTTGGACTAATTTCAACTTAAACTTTGTGTTAATGAACTAACTTATAAACCACTAGTGTAGTTAATAAAACTTTTAAAAATATTTATGTTATTCCCTACTGCATTCACGCATTGGACGTTTCTTATTTAATACTAGTAATTTCGAGTACACTACTATTTGTGTTATTCAAGTTAATTCTTTCTAACTCTTGTAATATAAATACCATTCATTGTAATCGGAATCCATTAAACTTGAAACAATCTCTAAACAATGAAATCAACTTGCATTATACTGATGGTTTTCTTTCTTTGTTTTATGACTCTTGAACACGTTGGAGCTACTGGGAGAGGCATCTTTGTGCCTGAACTAGCACACCCGGACTGCACGGGTGCTGGTTGCTGCAAGGCCACTAATTGCGTTCTCCGCACCACCACTACGACCACTATTCCTGAACCAGTGCACCTGTACTGCACGGGTGCTGGTTGCTGCAAGGCCCCTAATTTTTTTCTCCCAATCGCTACCACCACCGCCACAATTCTTAGGCAATAAATGAAAACAGTAAAAAAAAATTGAAAAAAAAAAAAAGAAGATGAATTTGAGATTTTGAGCGCGGAATCCCGTAACTCTTCTAGAGTATGAGACTAATCTTCGCACGAATTTTCTACATATAATGTACGAAACATAATTGTCAAAAAAAATGATTTTCCCTAAAATCGGGTTTTCGAACCTGGTCGGAAGCAAAATGCACGTTCGGATGGGAAACAACATCAAAACTGACCAAATACGTAACAAACAAAACCTATCACTCAATGTACGGTTAAAAAATACAAGATATTATGGTAATGAGTGAGGAGGGAAAAAATGAGTTGCTGATAGAGTAAGTAGTGGTAGAAAGTTAGATGGAGGAGATTGACCGATTGGGTGAGTTTGGATCGGTCACACATAATAATATTCCATATTTCAACTCTATTTTATAATTATTTTAAAAGTTAGCAAATCATGATTTAACTCAAAATAAAAGATAATACAATAGTACTGTGTGGGGAATCTATAGGACACATGGTAAAAAAGTACAATTCACACATGCTATGAGTGGTTTTGGGACAAAACTATGGGCCGGTATTGATAGATTTATAATGTTCACTTTTCATTTTATCTCTCTCTCTTTCTTTTCACTTCTTTCTCTTTATCTCTCTATCCCCCTCCATATTCTCTATTCTTTCTCTCTCTCCCCACTCTCTACGATTTTGAATTTGTGTGAAATACTACCTATTATCTACCACTCATTGCAAGAGAAACGGTAATTAATTGTCCTTCTAATTTCCATTTCAGATATATCAAAGTGATTCTAGTATGATACTATTTGTGTTATTAAAGTTAATTCTGCCTAACTCTTGTAATATAAATACCTCTCATTGTAATCAGAATCCATCAAACTTGAAACAATCTTGAACCAATGAAATCAACTTGCATTATACTGATGGTTTTCTTTCTTTGTTTTAGGAATCTTGAACAGGTTGTAGCTAGTGGGAGATGCATCTTTGTGCCTGAACCAGCACACCCGGACTACATGGGTGCTGGTTGCTGCAAGGCCACTAATTGTATTCTCCGCACCACCACTACCACCATTATTCCTGAACCAGCGCACCTGGACTGCACGGGTGCTGGGTGCTGGTTGCTAATTTTGATAATCCTAGTACAAGTCGAATCATCTTTGTAAAGACTACTAAAAACGGGAGAAGAATAGGTACAAAAGTTCAAAACCGTTGAGAGAGAAACAAAAATGTAGAATGAAATGTATTAAATTTGTAAACATGTGTGTGCGTGCACACATGTTTGAGTAATACTAATTTAATCCATAGTATGACATATAATAGAATATTTAGCAGAAATTTATATAAGGTTTATATAATAGTACATTTATATTTTCATGTTAATGTGGTAGCGTATTTGAATGATGGGTAGAATGAATTCATATATGACAATCAATATACTAGCAAAATATATTTGGTTTTGTGAGGAGAGGATAAGTACTTTTTTTACCTTAACTTGATTTTCTCTGACAAATCATATGAGACTTAGTTAATGTAAAAGCTTTTTGTTATGAGTCTCATGATCTCTCTTTCCACTTTGGATATTCTTTTAATTTTATCTCACATTTTTTCATCAAATCATATTATTCCATATTTCTTCTCTTTCTTTCTCTCTTCACCAATGAATTTGAAATATCCTTTTGCATTCTGTATACCTCATTCTTGTCTTTCTTTTTTCAAGTACATGTCTATTTCGGTTGAAGAAGTTAATCTCCATTGCTACGCATTGCAATATAAATTGACCTCAGTGGCAGACTTAACATTCACATCAGTCATCACATCCATCTCTTCTCTAACTTGAAAAAAAATGAAGAAAAATGGAATACTCGTTTCCGTTTTTATCGTTCTTCTTGTTTCTACCATGTTAGAAGGTTCTACTTTCGGCGGAGGAGTTACCCTTCCAAAATCCTGCACTCCTCCAAATTGTGACTGCAAGGTTCCACCTTATGTTCACCGTGCCGCCGTCACCGAAACTAATGCCTCCACCACCGCACCAAATGATAATTAGATTATCATTTCTATGTAATAAATAAAATGATGAATATTTGTATCTATATGTTGTACCAGGGCCGGCCTAACGTGTTTTGAGGCCTAAGGTGAAATTTGATTTAAAATATTTTTACAAATAATATTTAATTAAAAATTTAATAAACTTTTTAAATAAATATTTTTTAAAACTTTTTTTTAATTAATGTTAATTTTGATGTATGTAGAGAATTTAAAACCAATGCTATTGATTATTGAATTGAAAAATATTTTTAAAATGGTAAAATTGAGATATTTTAAGAATTAATATTTAATTAAAAATTAAATAAACTTTTTAAATTAATAATTTTTATAACTTTTTAACCATGTAGACAACTAAAGATTTTAAAATCAACGCTATTGATTATTGAACTGCAAATATTTTTAGCTTTAAAATTATAAAACTAAGATTGTAAGAATTGAACAAAAATACAATACCATAGAGGAACAAAGCTTTGTCGTTTGACAATTCTATTTGTTGTAATTTGTTTTGAAAAGTATATTAATTATATGTAATTTAAGGCCTACTTTTTCAACATTTGAGGCCTATTTTAAGGTCCAAAAAGATGAAACCTAAGGCTCTTGCCTTACTAGCCTTGGGCTTGGGCCGACCCTGTGTTGTACCTATAATGAGTACAACAATTAAATAAACATTTTTTTATTTATTTCTTGTGTTCCGATTCCGATACCTTACTTTCTCTTTAAAATTTTGTAATTTTCCCAACAACTCCGCGCTCTAACACTAGTGTAAAAGCAAAATAAAACACTACTTCCTACTTTAAGAAAATTAAAGATGTTGAATCTCAACTAAGAAAAATATTTGTTAAATAAGGTTGTTGTGTTTCTATGGGAAAACTGGAAATTTTTTAGTAAAAAAGAAAAAAAATTGTAATTTAGAGGTTGTTGTTGTGTTCCAAGGAAAGAAGTGTATACATTAAATGATTAAGGCTTGAAATATTAGAATGTTAATATTTTCATCATTTCATGCCTTTACAAGTAAACTGAGAATTAACACTTAACATCAATGGAGTCAAGACTTGAAGAAACAAGATAGGGTCAATTATTAACTTATTCTACCAGTATGTAAAGCCTTAGTGTTTTCATTTTGAACATTTTTTTTAGACATTTATTCACTTTTTATATGAACGAGAAGAGAGAAAAATACATAAGGTGTGTTTGTTTCAAGGTTGTAAAAAATATTCCCGGGAATATTGTCATGGGAATGCAACATTCCCTTGTTTGATTCAATTTTTAAAAAATTATTCCAAGGCATATTTTATTCCCAGGAATTTTTTTTACACATAATTCTTCTATTTTTATTCCAAGGCTTAAAGGGCAGGAATCCAACATTCCCATGGGAATAAAGTTTAACTAACTACAACTCCCCACTACTACTCACATTTATTCATTTATTTTACTTTTTTATAATTTTTAAATTAAATAAATATTATAAACATTCCTAGGAAATTTAGTTTTTACCAAACACTTGGATAGGAATATTATTCCAAGTAATAATAATGATGGGAATAAGATTCCTAGGAATGTTATTTCTTAACTTGAAACAACCTCACCCATAGAAATATAATCCATAGTATGACATATAATAGTATATTTAGTAGAAATTTATATAAGGTTTATATAATAGTAGATTTATATTTTCATGTTAATGTGGTAGCGTATTTGAATGATGGGTAGAATGAATTCATATATGACAATCAATATACTAGCAAAATAGATTTGGTTTTGTGAGGAGAGGATGAGCATTTTTTTTACCTTAACTTGATTTTCTCTGACAAATCACATGAGATTTAGTTAATGCAAAAGCTTTGTGTTATGAGTCTCATGATCTCTCTTTCCACTTTGGATATTCTTTTACTTTTATCTCACATTTTTTCATCAGATCATATTATTCCATATTTCTTCTGTTTCTTTCTCTCTTCACCAATGAATTTGAACTATGCCTTCCCATTCTATACACCTTTTTCTTGTCTTTCTTTTTTCAAGTACATTTATATTTTGGTTGAATAAGTTAACTTCCATTACTACGCATTGCAATATAAATTGACCTCAATGGCAGGCTTAACATTCACATCAGTCATCACATCTATCTCTTCACTAACTTGAAAAAAAATATGAAGAAAAGTGGAATACTCATTTCCGTTTTTATCGTTCTTCTTGTTTCTACCATGGTGGAAGGTTTTGGGGGAAGAGCCACTCCTCCCAAATGTGAGTGCACGAATGTGAGTGCAAAGTTTGGTAAGTAGTGGAAAAAAGTGAGATGCAAAAATGTGGGTTGGTTGTGAATGTGTATGATCACGTGGGATGGGGGAGATGGATCAGTTGGGTGAGTTTGGAGGAGGGACACATGTCGAGATTGTAAGCTAGTTGTAGGAATCCAAGGAAAGAGAAATGACACATGTTGATGTCACAAGGAAAGGGAATTGTGTCTTGGGCTTGGCGTCATCGAGACGACGTTGTTGGTATTTGGTGACTATCTGATCAAATAATATATAAACTCTTGTGACACATTAAATTAAAGCTTTAGAAAATGATGTATTGGGCTAGAACGTTACTGTAAAACACATCTAATTGTCACTATCTGGATAAAAAACACATAATAATACTCATACTCCGTATTTCAACTCTATTTTATAATTATTTTAAAAGTTAGCAAATTATAGTTTAATTCAAAATAAAAGATAATACAACAGTAATTGTTAATAACTGTGTGGGAATCTATAGGACAAGTGGTAAAAAGTACTATTTGCACATGCTATAAGTGGTTTTGGGACAAAACCATGTGCCGATATTGATAGAATTATAATGTTCACTTTTCATTTTATCTCTCTTTCTTTTCATTTCTTTCCATATTTTCTTTTCTTTCTCTCTATGTCTTTACGATTTTGAATTTGTGTGGAGTACTACCTATTATCTACCACTCCTTGCAAGAGAAACGAGTAAGTAAATTTCCATTTCGAATATATCAAAGTGATTTCCAGTACACTACTATTTGTGTTATTCAAGTTAATTCTACCTAACTCTTGTAATATAAATACCACTCATTGTTATCTGAATCCATCAAACTTTAAACAATCTTGCAACAATGAAATCTACTCGAATTTTTCTGATGCTTTTCTTTATTTCTTTTGTGACAGCTTGTGTTCTCGCCAACACCACTACCACCACCATTGTGCCTGAATGCACGTGTGGTACTTGTTGTAAAACCCCTCCCTGTGATGCTCTTGCCAACATCACTACCACCACCACTATGCCTGAACCAGCGCACCTGAATTGTATGGGTGGTGCGTGCTGCAAGAACCCTCCCTGTGCTGCTCTCGCCAACACCACTACCACCACCACTGTGCATGAACCAACGCACCCAGATTGCACGGGTTGCGCATGCTGCAAGAACCCTCCCTGTGATGCTATCGCCAACACCACTACCACCACCACCATTGTGCCTGTACCAGTGCACCTGGATTGCACGGGTGGCGCGTGCTGCAAGAACCCTCCCTATGTTCTCGCCAACACCACTACAACTCTTCCTCCATAAATTATGTAATGAAAATTATAGTTGTACCTATATGAGTACAGATTATTAAATAAACCTTTTTTAATTATTTCTTGTATTCTGTTTCATTCTCTTTTAATTTAATTAGTATCTTCATATTTAGTTTTACAATGACTTGGACTAATTTCAACTTAAACTTTGTGTTAATGAACTAACTTATAAACCACTAGTGTAGTTAATAAAACTTTTAAAAATATTTATGTTATTCCCTACTGCATTCACGCATTGGACGTTTCTTATGTAATATAAATACCATTCATTGTAATCGGAATCCTTCAAACTTGAAACAATCTCTAAACAATGAAATCAACTTGCATTATACTGATGGTTTTCTTTCTTTTTTTTTAAGACTCTTGAACACGTTGGAGCTACTGGGAGAGGCATCTTTGTGCCTGAACTAGCACACCCGGACTGCACGGGTGCTGGTTGCTGCAAGGCCCCTAATTGCGTTCTCCGCACCACCACTACGGCCACTATTCCTGAACCAGTGCACCTGTACTGCACGGGTGCTGGTTGCTGCAAGGCGCCTAATTTTTTTTCTTCCAACCGCTACCACCACCGCCACAATTCTTAGGCAATAAATGAAAACAGTAAAAAAAATTGAAAAAATAAAAAAAAAGATGAATTTGAGATTTTGAGTGCGGAATCCCGTAACTCTTCCAGAGTATGAGACTAATCTTCGCACGAATTTTCTACATATAATGTACGAAACAGAATTGTAAAAAAAACGATTTTCCTTAAAACCGGGTTTTCGAACCTGGTCGGAAGCAAAACGCACGTTCGGATGGGAAACACACAAAACTGACCAAATACGTAACAAACAAAACCTATCACTCAATGTACGGTTAAAAAAGACAAGATATTATGGTAATGAGCGAGGAGGGAAAAGATGAGTTGTTGATAGAGTAAGTAGTGGTAGAAAGTTAGATGGAGGAGATTGACCGATTGGGTGAGTTTGGATCGGTCACACATAATAATATTCCATATTTCAACTCTATTTTATAATTATTTTAAAAGTTAGCAAATCATGATTTAACTCAAAATAAAAGATAATACAACAGTACTGTGTGGGGAATCTATAGGACACAAGGTAAAAAAATACAATTTGCACATGCTATGAATGGTTTTGGGACAAAACTATGGGCCGGTATTGATAGATTTATAATGTTCACTTTTCATTTTATCTCTCTTTCTTTTCACTTCTTTCTCTTTATCTCTCTATCCCCCTCCATATTCTCTATTCTTTCTCTCTCTCCCCACTCTCTACGATTTTGAATTTGTGTGAAATACTACCTATTATCTACCACTCCTTGCAAGAGAAACGGTAATTAATTGTCCTTCTAATTTCCATTTCAGATATATCAAAGTGATTCTAGTATGATACTATTTGTGTTATTAAAGTTAATTATGCTTAACTCTTGTAATATAAATACCTCTCATTGTAATCAGAATCCATCGAACTTGAAACAATCTTGAACCAATGAAATCAACTTGCATTATACTGATGGTTTTGTTTCTTTGTTTTAGGACTCTTGAACAGGTTGGAGCTAGTGGGAGATGCATCTTTGTGCCTGAACCAGCACACCCGGACTACACGGGTGCTGGTTGCTACAAGGCCACTAATTGTGTTCTCCGCACCACCACTACCACCATTGTTCCTGAATCAGAGCACCTGGACTGTACGGGTGCTGGGTGCTGGTTGCTAATTTTGATAATCCTAGTACAAGTCGAATCATCTTTGTAAAGACTACTAAAAACGGGAGAAGAATAGGTACAAAAGTTCAAAACCGTTGAGAGAGAAAAAAAATGTAGAATGAAATGTATAAAATTTGTATACATGTGCGTGCGTGCGTGCACACATGTTTGAGTAATACTAATTTAATCCATAGTATGACATATAATAGAATATTTAGTAGAAATTTATATAAGGTTTAAATAATAGTACATTTATATTTTCATGTTAATGTGGTAGCGTATTTGAATGGTGGGTAGAATGAATTCATATATGACAATCAATATACTAGCAAAATATATTTGGTTTTGTGAGGAGAGGATAAGTACTTTTTTTTACCTTAACTTTATTTTCTCTGACAAATCATATGAGAGTTAGTTAATGCAAAAGCTTTTTGTTATGAGTCTCATGATCTCTCTTTCCACTTTGGATATTCTTTTAATTTTATCTCACATTTTTTCATCAAATCATATTATTCCATATTTCTTCTCTTTCTTTCTCTCTTCCCTATGAATTTGAAATATCCTTTCGCATTCTGTATATCTTATTATTGTCTTTTTTTTCAAGTACATGTCTATTTCGGTTGAAGAAGTTAATATCCATTGCTACGCCTTGCAATATAAATTGACCACAATGCCAGACTTAACATTCACATTAGTCATCACATCCATATCTTCTCTAACTTGAAAAAAAAAATGAAGAAAAGTAGAATACTCGTTTCCGTTTTTATCGTTCTTCTTGTTTCTACCATATGTTGGAAGGTTCTACTTCCGGCGGAGGAGTCACCCTTCCGGAATCCTGCACTCCTCCAAATTGTGACGGCAAGGTTCCACCTTATGTTCACCGTGCCGCCGCCGCCGAGACTACCGCCTCCACCACTGCACCAAATGATAATTAGATTATCATTTCTATGTAATAAATAAAATGATGAATATCTGTATCTATATGTTGTACCTATAATGAGTACAACAATTAAATAAACTTTTTTTTATATTTATTTCTTGTGTTTCGATTCTGATACCTTACTTACTCTTTAAAATTTTGTAATTTTTCCAAGAACTCTGCGCTCTAACACTAGTGTAATAGAAAAATAAAACACTACTTCCTACTTTAAGAAGATTAAAGATGTTGAATCTCAACTAAGAAAAATATTTGTTAAATAAGGTTGTTGTGTTTCTATGGGAAAACTGAAAAAATTTTAGTAAAAAAAAAAAAATTGTAATTAAGAGGTTGTTTGTTGTGTTCCATGGAAACAACTGTATATATTTAATGATTAAGGCTTGAAATATTAGAATGTTAATATTTTCATCATTTCATGCGTACAACAATTAAATAAATATTTGCCTTTATATATATATATATATATATATATATATATATATATATATATATATATATATATACGGTTCATATCCTATGAGTAGTACAAGAGCAGCACAAACTTTCCGCCAGAAAAATCGTCCCCTGAATGTAGTACAAGAGCAGCACAAACTTTCCGCCAGAAAAATCGCCTGAGCAGTTCGCCGGGGAGTCTCCAACACCATCCCGCTTCCTCTTGTGGGATGTGTCCGGAGTTGGTGGGGTGAAAGTCGTCACCAGGATAGAGCCATAACCGCTTTCTGGAGCGGTTCTTCGGCCTTTCGCCGTCACCTGCGCTCCTCTTCCTGGTCGAGAAACGTCGAGGCTCGTTCTGCAGAGGGGAGCGCGGGCGCTTCTGGGTGACTACTGGCTGGGTTCGTTCCAGGCACAGTAGGCGGCCCTCACGTTGCGGGGAGGGGCTGCGAGAGTTCGTTGGGGGATTCATTCGAGGGGAAGGAGAACGGTTGGGAGATGGTGGGTGACAGTGTCTTCGCGGGGAAGAGTGTCGTGGTCGTCCTCTCTCGAGCGGTTCGATCCTGAGATTCTGTTGGGCAATCAATTGGTTGGTCTGATTGACCAAGACGAACAGGGCCATCATGCCCGGATCAGCATTTAGTGGGGGAACGAATGGCTAGTAGACAACCGGCGGGTTGTCCTGTTGGGCGACATCGTACGCCGCGTCCTCGGAGAAAGGGGAGGCAGTCTGTCTGTCCCCTACGTCGCCTTCTTCGATGTGGACGGCCGCATTGTCCTCGCGGTGGTTTCCGTTATCGAGCTGTGTGAAGGCGGTGTCTGGAGCGTTGTTCCCATGTTGGGTGTTGGTGCTGGCATGGTAGTTATGAACAGAGGGATTGCTTTGGTTTAACGATGAAGGAAAAATGGGGAAACATTTTTTCCCACAGACGGCGCCACTGATCGTACCTAGATCAGAAAGTATGACAGTGGCCAGCAACGCCGTGAGATCTTCAGCTCCGGTGATGATGATAAGGCGGGGGGTGTACCTACAAGATACTCCGACGCTCAAGTCAGGTAAGGTCAGAGTGAAGGACAAGTACAGAAAGCAGGTGTGAGTTTAGAAAGTAATGTAATCTAACCCTCTCAAGTGAGAGGGTATCTATAGAGTGCCCTCAGCGCGGGGTCAGCGGTCTCCTGCACTGGACTGGATTGCAAGGCCCAATCCAGGTGACTGCCAGGACTTACGTGGCGTCAGGAAGACCAGCACATGGTCTCTGCCCTGGGGTAACGGTCCCGCGATCTCCGGAAGGTGGGCAGACCGATTCCTTCGGAAGTGGGAGGTTACAAGCTGACGTGTCCTCGCGGGGAGGAGCCAGTGGTGGCCGAGGAGAGAGGTGCTCTCCTTGGCTCTAAGCTTCTGCTAGACAGTGATGTCTGCTATGTGGTCGACGAGGAAGGCACGAGTGTGCCCGGTGCTGACAGGGACGTGCTCGCCACTAGTTATTAGAGGGCCGTATTGGGCCGTACCAATATTGGGTTGGGTCTGCCCGACGGTTGGGCAGGCGCCGGCCCAGTCCAGAACAATATATATATTCATTTATACGTTTAACTTTTTAAAGGTTATTTCAGATTTCGTTTGGATAATATTTTTCAAAGGTACAGTCGCCACATGAACTTTTGTTACTAGTTTTTGTCTCTGATTTTCAAATAGTATTCATCAACATCAACTATATGCAATGTACTCGTTTATGAGTTTGGATACTATAACTATGTTTATTTGAGGTACTGAAAGTAAATGGATATTTGCAATATTATTCTTTAACCTAAAAAAACTTAAGCATAATTTAACATAAGTTAAAATTAGTTATGATTTGAGAAATTTAGAAAGAGGGTCCACGTAGCAAACATAGAGATATAATTTGTTCTGGACTGGGCCGAGGTCTGCCCCTCAATCGATCAGACGCAACCCAAACGTACTGGGATGGCCCAACAAAGGCCTCTTAGCACAACCAATGTCGGGCTCATGCCCTCCTCAACAGTGTCGGGCACACACCACACCTCAGCAGTGTCAGGCACACACGACATGGAGCATTGGGCAGAGGCGCTAAGCCTCTCCAGGCTCGCTCCTCCTAGATACTCAGGTGCTCCTCTCCGCGAGGAGCCATCTACTTCTACACATAAGAGTCCTCCCTGCGAGGACACGACTCTCCCCGACACGTAAGACTCCTCCCCGCGAGGACACATTCTCATGTAACCACCCACTCCCGATGGAATCGGTCTGCCCTAATTCCAGAGATCTAGGAATGGTTACCCCAGGGCGAAGACCACGTGCTGGTCTTCACTACGCCACGTAAGCCCTGGCACTTACTTGGATTAGGCCTGGCAATCCAGCCCAGTGCTAGTGACCGTTGGCCCCGCGCTGAGGGCTCTCTATAAATACCCTTTCACTTGAGAGGGTCAGGTTACA
The DNA here is from genome assembly GCA_022829125.1 of Lathyrus tuberosus. Lineage (NCBI taxonomy): Eukaryota > Viridiplantae > Streptophyta > Magnoliopsida > Fabales > Fabaceae > Lathyrus > Lathyrus tuberosus. The sequence goes on along the minus strand of JALAZF010000426.1, from coordinate 314,157 downwards.
CACTTTCATACACTCTAACCTCCTCTGTACTTGTTTTTGCTTGTGACCTTTGTCTTACTTGAGCGTCAGAGTACCTTGCAGGTACACCCCTCCCCCCCCCCCCCCCGTCTTTCAACCTCACCGGAGCTGAAGTCCACAAGACGTTGTTGGCCATTGAATAACTGTCTGATCCAGGTACGACCAGTGGCGCCGTCTGTGGGAAATCTTGCTTCCCCATTTTCCTTCGATAAACCAAAGCAATCCTCTCGTTCATCACCAGCATGGCCACCAATCCGTCTGCGAACAAAGCTCTGGATACCGTCCTCGTGCAACTCGAGAATGGAAACCACCGCGAGGACGCTGTTTCCCTCAACGTCGAGCAAGGCGATGTGAGAGACGGGCAAACCGCCTCCCCAGACTCCCAAGACACGGCTTACGACGCCGCCCGGCAGGACGATCAGCAAACTGCCTTTCAGCCAGTTGCTCCCCCGCCTAATGCAGATCCGAGCACCGTGGCTCTATTTGCCTTGGTCAATCAGACCAACCAATTGATCGCACACCAGAATATCAGAATTGAAGCACTAGAGCGGGGGCGAACAAGGCGATCTTCCCCGCGAAGACATCATCGCCCGCCTTCCCCTCGCCGATCTCCTTCCCTACGAAGGACTCCATCAGGAGAATCTCGAACCCCCTCACTGGTGCGCGAGGGATGTCAACCACGCCTCGAGCACCCCCAGCCGTCGATCCCCCAGAAGCGTCATCGCTTGCTCCCCGCCTCAGAAGGAATCTAGGCCCTCCTCAACCGCCAAGAAGAGCAAGACCATCGAGGAAAGGCCGAGGAACCACTCAAGGAATTCCCCTCCGCGACAAGGACCTGGCCGACATCACCGATCTCCTTCGAGGTCCCCAGCCGGAAGCGACGACGACGACCAGAGGACCCCCCTATCTTGGGAGATCATGGACGCCTCAATTCCTGCAGGCATGGAGAAACCCCCACCACTGGGGACCTACGATGGCTTGGCCGACCCAGACGATCACGTCGAAAGTTTTGAAGCCATGCTCGACTTCAGAAACGTCAGAGGGGCCATTAAGTGTAGGCTTTTCCCAACGACATTGCGAAAGGGCGCCATGACCTAGTACAAGGGTCTGGCACCCGGGTCGATCACATCCTGGAAGCAACTTAGACAACGCTTCACCAAACACTTTCATGCGTCTCATCGACACCCGAAGACGGAGGCTGCCCTAGAAAGCATTTTCCAGGGGAAGAACGAATCTCTCTGGAACTACATTGAGAGATTCAACAGAGAAGCTGTCGAAGTTCATACGACCAACGACATGAAGAAGTATTTAATCATCCATGGACTACGTTTTGGATCTGATTTCGCCAAGTCTGTGGGCCTCCGCAGACCCTGCCGTCTGGAGGACCTCCTCCAACGAGCTCAGTCGTACATCGATCTTGAGGAGTCGGAGGCAGCGCAGATCGCCCTTGAGTCGAGACGCAAAGAAGGCCCCCTCGGCCATAAAGAAGAAGACTCTCCTCCCCGACGAGGAGGAGAAAGAAAGAAAGAAAATTGCCCCCGGGATCCTCGTGAACCGCGCGGACCAGCTGGCCAGTTCACAGAGTACACCCCGCTCAACGCTCCCCGCGCTCGAATCCTCTCCGAGTGTCAGAACTCAGAATTTCTGAAAGGAGGTGTCCGCTTTCCGAAGCCGACTACCCCCAAATCAAATACAGACAGGTCAAAGTACTGCAGGTTCCACCGGAGCCATGAACACGTTACGGAAGACTGCATCCATCTCAAGGATGCAATTGAAATCCTCATCAAGGAAGGGCACTTGAAGAAATACGCCTAGAAGAATGATACTCCTCGTCCCAGCTCCAGGGAAGCCCAGAATGTCGAGGAAACGACGCCTCCCCCCGATGAGAGTAGGCTTCAGGTCGCCCTCAGTGTCACTCGACCCGAAGACTTTTTCGTCTCCGGGGACATTGAGGGCCAGGAAGCAGTTCGGAACATATGGGCGAGCTTTCCCCACGAGGACCCCATCGCTGCCCGTAGCACCTGGGAAGGCTTCCCCAAGGCAATGGTCATCTCCGGGGGTGGTTACAAGAAGTTGTTGGTTGGGTCAATCAAGAGGAAATTTGACGAACTGGAATCCGCTATGTCGGCGAAGACAACTACCCTCGAGAAGGTGCGAGGAAACTCAAAACCCATCACCTTCTACCTCGAGGAACTCCCCGGCGGAGCGCCCAACGCCACTATCCTTTTCCAGGTCAGGGCACAAATGGCAAATTTTGACGTTCAAAGGATCCTTGTCGACCAGGGAAGTTCAGTCGACATCATGTATGCTCATCTCTTCGCGACTCTCCAGCTCGACGAGAGACATCTGACCCTGTATGTCGGTTCAGATCTGCAGGGATTCAACGGAACCACCACCAGACCAAGGGGATACGTTGAGCTGATGGTCACATTCGGGGCTGAAGACACTACCCGACAGGTGAAGACCCGCTTCCTGGTGGTCGAATGCCCGTCCCTTTATAACTGTATTCTCGAGAAGACCACCCTAGCCGAACTCAAGGCGGTACCATCAACGGTCCACCTCAAAATAAAGTACTACACAGCCAGGGGACGAGTAGTTACGATGCACGGGGACATAGACGCAGCCAGGAGGTGCTTCGACGCTGCCATCAAAGGCATGAGTTCCATCGACACCAAACCCAAGACCGTAGCAAATCCATCCTCGAACATCAAATAGGTTCTCCTCCCGCGGGTCAACGCGGTCGAACTCGACAGCAGGTTCCCGGGAGAACCCGACGAAGACGGGGCAGAAGGCCTCGACCTCTAGGCAGAAAACAACGGGCGGCCTCTCCACCCAACGCGCCCCATCCCAGACAGAGACTTTGAGCTCGTATCCCTCGGGGAAGATCCAGACCGGAACGTGAAGGTTGGCACGGGGATCTCCGACCTAGCGAAGGAGCAGCTGAAGACATGTCTCTGGGAAAATGCTGATATGTTCGCATGGAGCGCCTCCGAGATGCCTAGCCTTGACACCGAGGTGGCTTGCCATCAGCTTACAGTAGATCTGGCCGCTAGGGCCATAGCTCAACGTAGGCGTAAGCAGTCTCCCGAAAAAGCGAAGGCTGCTGAAAAAGATGTAAAAGACCTCCTAGAGGCGAATTTTATTTCGGAGGCCAGGTACACAACCTGGCTGTCCAACGTTGTACTCGTCAAAAAGAATAATGGAAAATTGAGGATGTGTGTTGATTATACTGATCTTAATCAGGCTTTCCCGAAAGACTGTTATCCTTTGCCTAACATTGACAAGCTGGTCGACAATTCTGCAGGTTACAAACTATTATCCTTCATGGACGCCTACTCAGGATACAACCAAATTCCAATGGATAAGGTCGACAAACAGCACACGGCTTTCATGGCCAAATCGGGCAATTACTACTACAACATAATGCCCTTCGGCCTGAAGAACGCCGGTGCGACCTACCAACGGATGATGAACAAGGTTTTTTGAACTGAAATCAGCGACATGCTCGAGGTTTATATGGACGACATGATCGTCAAGTCCGCGGAAGAAGTCGACCACGCCGTGCACCTCAAGAAGGTGTTCGACACAGCGAGGAGATGCCACATGAGATTCAACCCCGACAAATGCACCTTTGGCGTTCGGGCAGGTAAGTTCCTCGGCTTCTACCTCACAGAACGAGGAATCGAGGCCAACCCCGATAAGTACAGGGCTTTCTCGGAGAAGTCAATACAATCATTGAACGGGATGCTCACTGCCCTCTCCTGCTTCGTCGCCAAGTCGGCGCAATACGCACTCCCATTTTTCAAACTTCTCCGGCAAAAAGTGACGTTTGAATGGAGCGAAGAATGCGAGCGGACGCTCCTCCACCTAAAACAGGTCCTATCGCAACCCTCGGTCCTCTCACGGCCTGAGAGCGGGGAGACACTTTTCTTGTACCTCGCAATCATGAGTGAAGCGGTCAGCGCCGTCCTCATCCGGGAAACCCCGGACGGGCAGAAACCAATTTACTTCACGAGCAAAGCCCTCAAAGGCCCCGAGCTCAGGTATCAGCAGATAGAGAAAGTCGCCCTGGCCCTCGTCACCGCGGCCAGGAGGCTACGCCACTACTTCCTAGCCCACACTGTCGTCGTAAGGACCGAACAACCTATAAGGCAACTCCTCAGACAACCGGATATGGCGGGGAGGATGCTCAGGTGGTCGCTCGAAATCGCCGAGTTTGACGTCCAATATGAGGGAAGGAAAGCCCTGAAGGCTCAGGTATTGGCTGACTTTGTCGCGGAGATGACCGTCCCGGAACCCTCGACCAACGGATCCCAAAAATGGACAATCTATGTCGACGGAGCATCCAGCCCGAAGGGAAGCGGGGCAGGCATCATCCTCGAAAATGAGGAAGGCATCCTGATCGAGGTATCCCTCGAACTATCCTTCCCAATGTTAAACAACCAAGTAGAGTACGAGGCTTTCCTCGCCGGGGTTCGGCTGGCCGAGGACCTCGGCGCCAAAGAGGTCAAAATCTTCACCGACTCCCAGCTCGTGGCCTCACAAGTCCGAGGAGAGTACCAGAACAAGAACGACAACCTCATCGAATACTTGACCCTGGTGAAAGAAAAGATGAATAAGTTCACCTCCGCGGAAGTAACTCACATCCCCCGCGAGCACAATGCCCGGGCAGATGTCTTGTCCAAATTGGCAAGCACAAAGAAGAAAGGCGGGAACAAATCCGTCATACAAGAAGTGCTCTCCCGCCCAAGCATCAACAAACCCGCTCCGATGGCAAACATAAACTCCATTGGTGACAGCAATTGCTGGATGACCCCGGTATACAAATACCTCACAACGGGCAAACTGCCCGAAGCACCCAAAGAAGCAGGACTGGTCAAGCGGCGGGCATACTCGTACACGATAGTCGAGGACAAGCTATACCGGCGAGGGTTTTCTATCCCCCTCCTCAGGTGCGTCGAGGAGACCAAGGTCCTCGGCATCCTCCAGGAAATCCACGAGGGAATCAACGCACAGCACCTCGGCGGCCGATCGTTAGGCCGTAAGGCGCTTCGAGCGGGGTATTACTGGCCCACCATGCAACAGGACGCCAAGGAACATGTCAAGAAGTGCGATAGATGCCAGCGACACGGGGACATGCACCTCACTTCTCCTAGCGAGCTCAAAACGCTGTCCTCCCCGTGGCCGTTTGCATGGTGGGGAATGGACATCCTTGGACCTTTCGTCATAGGATCATATCAAAACAAATACCTCATCGTCGGGGTGGACTACTTCACGAAGTGGATCGAGGCGGAAGCATTGGCCAAAATCACGGCCTTTAACATACTGCGTTTCTACAAAAGAAACATCCTCGCCCGATTCGGCGTGCCTCAAGCCATTATCACCGATAACGGAACACAGTTCACCGACAGGAACTTCCAAGACTTCGTCACCAAACTAGGCACGAAGCAACACTTCACGTCGGTCGAGCACCCTCAAACGAACGGACAGGATGAGGCGGCGAACAGAGTAATTCTCCGAGGATTGAAACGTCGATTAGGCGACACCAATCAACGATGGGTCGAGGAGCTACACAGCGTCCTCTGGGCCTACCGAACAACCCCACATTCCACAATAGGGGAGACCCCTTTTCGTCTGACTTACGGAACAGAAGCGGTAATACCCGTGGAGATCAAGGAACCCTCGAGGAGGACGGCAGCCCCCCTCGACGAAGACGCGAACAACGAAGCCCTGAGGGAAGAGCTCGATTTCATCGAGGAGACACGGTCGGGCGCTTCTCTCCGAGAAGCCTCACTAAAACAAAAAATAACTTTACGTTATAACGACAAAGTTATCAAACGTGATTTTCAGGTAGGCACCCTCGTCCTACGAAGGAACAAGAAAGATTCGCGAGAAGGAAAACTCGCCGCGAACTGGGAGGGCCCGTATCGCGTCCGCGCGAAAACGGGAACAGGAGCCTATTTCCTCGAAAATCTGCACGGGGAAGAACTTGCTCGACCATGGAACGCTGAGAAGCTTAAACAGTACTACAGTTAAATACTGCCCGCAACACGTTAGCTTCGCGGTTACGGGGACGCACTAGGGTACAAGCGCGACACCCCTATACAGAACACGATGATCTAAGGCCGCGTTGTGTGTGCGCGAGGACTTTTGATCTGATGAGGACACCTCGATCGAGCTCCTTCGTCGTTGTACCAATTAGGCAGAACACCCAGCTCGCTATGGGAAGTTCACGCCATGAAGCTAAAGATCTCAACCGAGCCCTTAGCCTCGTTGAAGGTCGGAATACACCTCCAACCACTCGGCCAGCTCTCCACGCAGTCGAGGACTATCGAAGTCGAGCAAACTCCCAAAATCTCTATACTTAGACAAAAATAAATGAAGTATAGCAAATGCAATAACATCACACACAAGCGAAAACATACAAACATCACACGCGCGGATAAACATAAATGTATTAAGCGGGCAAAAACCCATTGTACAGATGTTACAAATATCAAAAAGCCCCTGGCGCGCAGGCCGAGCATAGGCATCAAAAAATAAAATGGCTCGCAGGCCAAACAAAACGAGAAAGGAAAAACCTATTCGGCAGGGGTCCCCTCTGTCTGCTCGTGTTCGGTTGCCCCTCTGCCAACTTCTTCCTCTTGCATCGGCTGCACGATCTGACCATCGACCACCTCATAGTCGGGGTCAGTCCCTTCAATTATTAGGTCGGGGTTGAGAACCCGAAGTTGCTCCACAGCGTTTCGGAAACCTATGTCGGCCGCCACGGGGTTGTCCTGCTCGGCTTCCCTGAGCTTCGTTATCAACGCTGCCCGCAAAGTCAACAACCTGTCCTCCTCAGCAGGGCAAACGACCTCTTCCAGCTCGACGTTCCTCGCCGAGAGACGTTCCCTCTCCTCCTCAGACTGGCGAACAGACTCTTCCAGCTCGACGTTCCTCGCCGAGAGACGTTTCCGCTCCTCCTCAGCATTCTTCAACTTTTCCTCCAACTGCCCTTGAAGCTTGACCTGGGCCTGGTTCTGGCTTTTGCATTCAGCAAGCTCCTTGCCCACCTTCTCCATTTCGGCTGAGATGGACCCGAAACTCTCATGCAACTTGTTCAGCTCGTCTTCGGGGCACGCCTCGTCGTTCAGAACTGTAATACCCCGTAAATTTATAAACGCTTGAGTTAATATTATTATGATCAACTGGGTTCCGGAGTACTCTGAGTAATTATTTGATAAAATAATTAGAGTAAACTGACGAACTCAGAGTCGATTTAATTAATAGTAGTTAACGTTGAGTTTTTATAATTTGATGTATTTGAGCTAATTTTGGACATTAGTAGTGTTACTAAAAATGATAGTTTCTATACTATCTATTTTCTTTTCATTTTCCTTGAAAACCAAACAAAAGCTAAAAGAGAGAGAGATAGAAAGAAAACAAAGGAAAAGGAGGAGAAAGGAAAAGTGGAAGAAGGAAAGGAGAGAAAATTTCCAAAAGCTCAAGAATCATCATCAATTCATCTGTTCTTCGTCTAATCGTCTCAGTATCAACCTCCTCGTCTAGTAATCCAGGTGGGTTCTAGTTAGACTCTTTAGAGTAGAATTATTTTGAGTTTAGAGTTAGATTGGAAATTGGGAAAAATGGGTATTTTGGTTTAAAAATCTTGAATCTAACTGCTAAATTCAATGTTTGATTATATGTTATACTGGTTGTGATGTTATAACATGTTTTGATGCATTTTGATTGATGAAAATGAGATTTGGGGTTGATTTTGGATCAACCCGTAGCAGAAAAATTCTGCAGGAACTTCTGCATTTTTTCTCTGCCCATACGCGTATGGAGCATGTCAGTACGCGTATGGGGCTTGTTAATACGCGTACGGCAAGGGCGATACGCGTATGGATGGCCGGGCATTTTGAGCAATACGCGTATCGCTTGGGGCAATACGCGTATGGCTGGGCGAGAATTTGGGCAATACGCGTACGGGGAGTACCAATACGCGTACGGCCAGGAGAGTTACAGAATCCTGCTGTTGTGATTTATTTTCCCGATCGATTGTTTCCAATGCCGTAACTTTTTATCCGTAACTCGGAATGGAACAATTTTGGTATCGTTGGAAAGGTAATAAAATGTACTTTCTTATTACATTGGTTTTAAGATTGACGGCCGACTTAATTATATCGGAATTGTTGGAATTGTGTCGTTTTGTTGATTTTGGTGTGTATTGGTTGTTGAAAATGTAAGCATGATTAAAATATGGAATAAGTAGAGTGAGGACAATTACCCTAAGCAGTGTCGGAAAAATATAAATGATTGAACACTAGTATGGAACATGTGTGTTAACCGTTTGGTTGTGATAAGGCATAATGGCCTTGAGATTGTCGAATACAATCAAGTCTTTGTGAGATCACGTAATCGTAACCGGTTATTATTGTTTTTGCGAGTGCGTTTCATGGGTCTCGAGCTCCTCTGAAACATATGCACCACTACTTGGCAGGTTTGATTCCCCGTGCTGTACGAATGGCGCCCATGGAGCGTATGCTTGTGACGGTTAATGGCCCGTGTGAAGTGACGGTTCATAACGGTTAATGGCCCGTAGAACCCGAATCCATTCGTATGTCAAGTAGGTTGCAAGGATCCATGACCCGGGTCGACTTCTAGACGTAGAAGAGGACGGGAATAGGGGATACCTTGGCATGGTTATCGATTAGTGATATTGTGAGTTGATGAACTCATAACATGTTTCCATATAGTGTGTGTGTACTCATGGTCACTCCCTTTTCCCTTTGACATGAGTTAGGTTTGTTAGAACCTTGTAGAGCCGAGAGGACTTTAAGATAGGGAACTCACTGAGATTTGATGTATCTCACCCCACTGTTGTTGTTTACATCACAGGTTCTGCAGGTTTGGCGAAAGGTAAGGACAAGGTTATTTGACTTTCCTTACGGATCGTGGTTTTGTGATGGCATGGCTTCCGCTATGGCGTTTATGTTTTGAGATCATTGTATTGATCTAGTTCTTAGTTTTTATCATTTTGGAACATCTTGTACATGTAATGCCTTAGACTTTTAGGTGTTTTGTATTAGAGGCATTTATGTGTATAATGTGTTAACTAGGAACTTGTTATGTTTCAGTACCAAAAGTGAAACTCATGTATAATATATGATTTGAGGCATGTATTGTATATGGTCTTTACAGTTGGTATTAGAGCAGGTCGTATCCTCGACCTAGCCATGAAATAGAATAAGTGTTTCTTTCCGTTTCATATGCGGCGGGTCGCCATGGGTCTTGTCTGTTATATTTATGGTATTGAGTCTGATCAACTTAATCCTATTGATATGGAATTCAGGAACATGGCTGATAGACGCAGAAACAACCGTGGAAGACCAAGGACTACTCCAACTGGGACAGTTCCACAAGGTGATGAAGGGAATGCCCCGTTGTACCAATTTATGCAGCAGATGCAGCAACAGCAGAATCAGTTCATGCAAGGAATGATGCAACAAATGGCTGATGGTCTGCATCCTCCAGTGGTTGTTCCGGAAGTTACAGGAGGAACCTACAGGGAATTTGTTCGCATGAATCCTCCAGAGTTTCAAGGAGGGCTAGATCCGGTGAAGGCACACGAGTGGATAACAGGTATGGAAAGGATTTTTCTGATAGTTCATTGCAGTGAGGAGAATAAGGTGGTTTTTGCTTCTCACTGGTTGAAGGGTCCTGCCATGAGGTGGTGGGAGAGCGCTTCAGCCTTGATGACAACTCAGGAAGTGCCGAAAGTGTGGGAACAGTTTAAGGTAATCTTTATGGAGAAATATTTTCCGAGTTCTTTAAGGTCTCAAAAGGAGTTTGAGTTCCAACAGTTGAGACAGGGAAATTTATCAGTGGCTTCTTATGCGGAACAATTTGAGATCATGGCTGACTATTCTAGACAGGCCATGTATGCTCCTGATGAGAGGTGGAAGATAGATCAGTTTCTGTTTGGGTTAAGGGCTGAGATTTCACACAGCGTGTCCCAACGGGAATTTGCTACTTATGCTGAAATGTTAAGACAATGTTATGTGGCGGAAAATAGCTTGAAAAAGATACAAATGGAGGTGGATTCGAACAGGGTAACTCAAGGTGACCGTGGAAGGTCGAATCAACAGTTTAGACAAAGGCAACAGTCTTCCAAAGGGAAGCAAGTACAGGGCTCTAGAACTAGTGCGCCTCCAGTATGTCGCACTTGTGGGAGGAGTCATTTTGGTAGGTGCAAATCGGAAGAAGTACGGTGTTATCAGTGTAACAAGATGGGTCATTGGGCGAGGGATTGTCCTCAGGGTAGAAATCAGACACAAGGGAAGACTACTGGTCGAGTATATACTCTGGATGCAAGGAAAGCAAAGGGTGATAATTCCTTGATTGCGGGTACGTGTTTTGTTAATGGTCAACCTTGTTTTGTTTTATTTGACTGTGGGGCTACACATTCTTTTGTGTCTTTAAGATGTGTGAAGCGACTTGGGTTGCAAACTATTCCTTTGTTTCCTCCTATGGTGGTTACTACTGCCATGGATGAAATGGTTGAAACACCACTGATGTGTGAAAATTGTGTGTTGTCGGTGAACGAAAGAGTCTTTCAGATTGATCTTATTTGTCTGCCGCTCAAGAAAGTGGATGTTGTTCTGGGAATGGACTGGCTTTCAGCTAATTCGGTTTTTATCGGTTGTGAGGAGAAGCTAATTATTATTCCATCTGCTGAGACTACTCCGAAAGATGTTTTATCAACGATCTTAGAAGGTACGGTGGGAATGGTAAATTTCTTGTTTGAGAAAGAGAAATCTGTTTTAATGGTTCTTACTAAGGAGGGAAGTAGTGAACAGCAAGTTCTGAGTATTCCAATAGTGTGTGAATTTCCTGAAGTGTTTCCTGAGGATGTTTCTTCTCTTCCTCCGAAGAGAGAAGTTGAGTTCTCTATTGACCTGATACCGGGAACGGCTCCTATATCTGTTTCTCCGTATCGGATGGCACCGCTTGAATTAAGAGAATTAAAGGACCAATTGGAGGACTTGATGTCCAAGCATTTCGTTAGGCCTAGTGTTTCACCGTGGGGAGCTCCAGTGTTACTGGTAAAGAAGAAAGATGGGGGAATGCGTTTGTGCATTGATTATCGTAAGTTAAATAAAGTTACCATTAAGAACAAGTATCCCTTACCAAGGATAGACGACTTGTTAGATCAATTGAAAGGAGCATGTGTGTTCTCGAAGATTGATTTACGGTCGGGTTATCATCAGATTCGAGTGAAGAGTTCCGATGTGCCAAAGACTGCATTTAGGACACGTTACGGTCATTACGAATTCTTAGTGATGCCTTTCGGTGTGACTAATGCTCCAGCTGTTTTCATGGATTACATGAATCGAATATTTCAGGCTTACTTGGACCAATTTGTGGTAATCTTTATTGACGACATTCTTATTTATTCTCGTACTCCACAAGAGCACGGAGAACATCTGAGGATTGTCTTATCGGTCTTGCAAGAGAAGCAATTGTTTGCTAAGTTGGGCAAGTGTGAGTTTTGGATGTCGGAAGTTAATTTTCTTGGACATGTGATATCTCGAGGTGGTGTGGCAGTGGATCCATCGAAGGTAGAAGCAGTGATTAATTGGGAGAGACCGAGAAATGTTTCAGAAGTTAGAAGTTTCTTGGGATTGGCCGGTTACTATAGAAGGTTTATCAAGGGCTTTTCTCAATTGGCCTTACCAATGACGAAACTTACTCGGAAGGATGTTACTTTTGAATGGGATTCAGGTTGCGAACAAAGTTTTATGCATTTGAAGGAAAGTTTGACGAGTGCTCCAGTATTAATTATTCCTGATCCTAACAACTCTTATGAAGTATTCTGTGATGCTTCTAAGAGGGGATTAGGGGGTGTTCTGATGCAAGGTGGTCAAGTGGTAGCTTATGCTTCTCGACAGTTAAAAGTTCATGAGAAGAATTATCCGACTCATGATTTGGAACTAGCTGCAGTGGTTTTTGCACTGAAGGTGTGGCGTCATTATTTATATGGTGTACGTTTTGAAATGTTCAGTGACCACAAAAGTTTGAAGTATTTGTTTGATCAAAAGGAGTTGAATATGCGACAAAGAAGGTGGATGGAGTACTTAAAGGATTATGACTTAGAATTGAAGTATCATCCAGGAAAGGCGAATAAAGTAGCGGATGCTTTAAGTCGGAAAATGGTTCATAGTGCGGAATTGATGATTTTAGAGTATTCATTGTTGGAAAAGTTTAGAGATCTTAATCTCCAATTTGTGTGGACTCCGAATTGTGTGATTATGGGAAATTTGAATGTCAATTCTACCTTGAGAGTTGAGATTCAACAGGCACAATTGTTAGAGGAAGAGTTACAAGAATTGTTACTTCAGCCGGGTTTTACACGAGCGACAGATGGGATTGTTCTGTTTAATCAAAGGATTTGTGTTCCGAAGGATGAAGCATTAAGAAGGAAGATCTTAGACGAAGCTCATAAAGGTACTTTTACGATACATCCTGGTTCTTCGAAGATGTATCAGGATTTAAAGAAGGATTATTGGTGGTCTGGGATGAAAAAGGATATAGCGGGATATGTGTCAGAATGTGCGGTGTGCCAACAGGTGAAGATTGAACACCAAAGACCGGGCGGTTTGTTACAACCTTTGGATATTCCAGTTTGGAAGTGGGATAGTATTTCTATGGATTTTGCAGTGGGTTTACCCCGTACCCAAGGTGGGTATGATTCTATTTGGGTGATTGTAGATCGACTAACGAAATCTGCACACTTCTTAGCCGTAAAGACTACTTATAAGGCAAGTCATCTTGCAAGGTTGTTTATTGCTGAGATTGTGAGATTGCATGGTATTCCTTCCAGTATTGTGTCCGATAGAGATCCGAAGTTTACTTCGAGATTTTGGAAAGTGTTCCAACAAGCGATGGGTACGAATTTGTGTTTGAGCACGTCGAATCATCCTCAAACGGATGGTCAGACTGAACGAACAATACAAACGATGGAGGATATGTTAAGAGCTTGTGTGTTAGAGAGTAGAGGGAATTGGAAAGAACTTTTGCCGTTAATTGAGTTTTCCTATAACAATAGTTATCATGCGAGCATCGGTATGGCTCCGTATGAAGCATTGTACGGGAGAAAGTGTAGGACACCTTTGTGTTGGGCTGAAATTGGCGAAGATAGAATTTTGGGACCAGAGATTATTCAAGAGACTACGGAAAAGATTCGAATGATCCGCGAGAAGGTTAAACAAGCACAAGATCGTCAAAAGAGTTATGCGGACAATCGTAGGAGACCTTTGGAATTTGAGGAAGGTGACCATGTATTTCTGAAAGTTACTCCGAGATTGAGATTGAAAGGACCGTTTAAGTCGCGAAAGTTAAGTCCGAGATACGTGGGACCGTATCAGATTTTAGAAAGGATTGGTGAAGTTGCTTATCGATTAGCCTTACCACCCTCTCTATCCGAGATGCATGACGTTTTTCACGTATCTCAGCTCCGTAAGTTTATTCCTGATCCTCTTCAGCCAATTCTACCTGAATCAGTGGAAATTGAAGCGGATTTGACTTTTGAACCACAACCGAGTTGTATTGTGGGAAGGGAAACAAAAGTGTTAAGGAACAAAGATATTCCACTTGTTAAGGTGCAATGGGATATGACGCATCCGGGCGATGCTACTTGGGAACTGGAATCGGAAATGCGAGATTCTTATCCACATCTATTCAGGTAATATTCTAAATTCGAGGACGAATTTCTATTTAAGGGGGGGAGGATGTAATACCCCGTAAATTTATAAACGCTTGAGTTAATATTATTATGATCAACTGGGTTCCGGAGTACTCTGAGTAATTATTTGATAAAATAATTAGAGTAAACTGACGAACTCAGAGTCGATTTAATTAATAGTAGTTAACGTTGAGTTTTTATAATTTGATGTATTTGAGCTAATTTTGGACATTAGTAGTGTTACTAAAAATGATAGTTTCTATACTATCTATTTTCTTTTCATTTTCCTTGAAAACCAAACAAAAGCTAAAAGAGAGAGAGATAGAAAGAAAACAAAGGAAAAGGAGGAGAAAGGAAAAGTGGAAGAAGGAAAGGAGAGAAAATTTCCAAAAGCTCAAGAATCATCATCAATTCATCTGTTCTTCGTCTAATCGTCTCAGTATCAACCTCCTCGTCTAGTAATCCAGGTGGGTTCTAGTTAGACTCTTTAGAGTAGAATTATTTTGAGTTTAGAGTTAGATTGGAAATTGGGAAAAATGGGTATTTTGGTTTAAAAATCTTGAATCTAACTGCTAAATTCAATGTTTGATTATATGTTATACTGGTTGTGATGTTATAACATGTTTTGATGCATTTTGATTGATGAAAATGAGATTTGGGGTTGATTTTGGATCAACCCGTAGCAGAAAAATTCTGCAGGAACTTCTGCATTTTTTCTCTGCCCATACGCGTATGGAGCATGTCAGTACGCGTATGGGGCTTGTCAATACGCGTACGGCAAGGGCGATACGCGTATGGATGGCCGGGCATTTTGAGCAATACGCGTATCGCTTGGGGCAATACGCGTATGGCTGGGCGAGAATTTGGGCAATACGCGTACGGGGAGTACCAATACGCGTACGGCCAGGAGAGTTACAGAATCCTGCTGTTGTGATTTATTTTCCCGATCGATTGTTTCCAATGCCGTAACTTTTTATCCGTAACTCGGAATGGAACAATTTTGGTATCGTTGGAAAGGTAATAAAATGTACTTTCTTATTACATTGGTTTTAAGATTGACGGCCGACTTAATTATATCGGAATTGTTGGAATTGTGTCGTTTTGTTGATTTTGGTGTGTATTGGTTGTTGAAAATGTAAGCATGATTAAAATATGGAATAAGTAGAGTGAGGACAATTACCCTAAGCAGTGTCGGAAAAATATAAATGATTGAACACTAGTATGGAACATGTGTGTTAACCGTTTGGTTGTGATAAGGCATAATGGCCTTGAGATTGTCGAATACAATCAAGTCTTTGTGAGATCACGTAATCGTAACCGGTTATTATTGTTTTTGCGAGTGCGTTTCATGGGTCTCGAGCTCCTCTGAAACATATGCACCACTACTTGGCAGGTTTGATTCCCCGTGCTGTACGAATGGCGCCCATGGAGCGTATGCTTGTGACGGTTAATGGCCCGTGTGAAGTGACGGTTCATAACGGTTAATGGCCCGTAGAACCCGAATCCATTCGTATGTCAAGTAGGTTGCAAGGATCCATGACCCGGGTCGACTTCTAGACGTAGAAGAGGACGGGAATAGGGGATACCTTGGCATGGTTATCGATTAGTGATATTGTGAGTTGATGAACTCATAACATGTTTCCATATAGTGTGTGTGTACTCATGGTCACTCCCTTTTCCCTTTGACATGAGTTAGGTTTGTTAGAACCTTGTAGAGCCGAGAGGACTTTAAGATAGGGAACTCACTGAGATTTGATGTATCTCACCCCACTGTTGTTGTTTACATCACAGGTTCTGCAGGTTTGGCGAAAGGTAAGGACAAGGTTATTTGACTTTCCTTACGGATCGTGGTTTTGTGATGGCATGGCTTCCGCTATGGCGTTTATGTTTTGAGATCATTGTATTGATCTAGTTCTTAGTTTTTATCATTTTGGAACATCTTGTACATGTAATGCCTTAGACTTTTAGGTGTTTTGTATTAGAGGCATTTATGTGTATAATGTGTTAACTAGGAACTTGTTATGTTTCAGTACCAAAAGTGAAACTCATGTATAATATATGATTTGAGGCATGTATTGTATATGGTCTTTACAAGAACCAAGGCAGCCACGCAAACCCGCATCACCGCGGACACATCCTCCACCAGCGCCCTTCTCCGAGAAACCTTGTCGACGCCTAAGATGGCCTGAGCTTCGGGGGCACCCACGCATAGGGAATTATTCCCCATGAAGAAGTTCGGTCTCGAGTGACAAGGCGGGAGCACAAACTTCACAGCAGGGGGGCTCTCGGTCACAGTAAGGTCGATGTCCACTGTACTTGCAACTCGCTGCCTCTTCGGGGAGCTCTGTGGGCTGGGAGAATCACTATCCTGGTGAGAGCCGGAGGAACCCTCAGTTGTCAGGGTGGGAACGGATTCCTGCGCTCGGATTTGCTCGAGGCGGCCTTTGCCTCCCTTCTTCGCGATACGGTTAGCCTTCAACTTTTTGAAGCGCTCCTCAGCAGTCAACATCTTGCATGCGAAAAGAAAATAAACATGTCAGTAAACCGGAGATCAGTACACGAAGGAAAAAGTAAGTCGAAGAGGATGTCACTACCCAGCAGCTCGAGGGCGTCCTCATCGGAGAACGTCTGGAGGAGGGCCCTCGTATTGATTAAACGCCGCTTCGTTAACACCTGCCCGTCTGCTCCTCGGATCGGTTCCCTATCCAGCGTCACGAACTTGGATTTATTAAACCCGTTGCCGAAAGCAACTATCCTCTCATAGGCCAGACGATCCCCCTTGTCCAAACGGCCAGGACTGACTTTGTAGCTGTCCGCCCCCTTTTTGAAGTGTTCTTCCGTCCAGAACAAGGGGAATCTTGGCTCGAGGACATCCTCCGTCTGCCCGTCCACTTCGCGGGAAACTCGGCGATACACCGAATTCACAGCTTTAAGCGTGACCGGCCTCACGATATAATACCGGTATTTAAAGTCACGAACAGAGTCCAGATAGGTGTGGAAGAGACTGCTCGTTTGTTTGAAAGACACCCAACCATGTCTGCCATCGGAGGCCTGTCGCTAGAGGTGGAAGATACTAAAGAAGAGAGACACGATTGCCCAGATTCGGAGATATTTACAGACGAGCTCGAAAGCTCGGATAAAAGCGAGGGAGTTGGGGTGGAGCTGCGAAGGCGCCAAGCGCAACCATACGAATACCGCTTGTTGAAAATCCATAAAGGGCAGACGCCACCCCCGCCTTGTCGAACATAAACTCGTAAAGAGGGAACCTCATCCCACGGTATGTCGAGCATATGCGATAGTGTGCTTAAGGCCGGTACACATTCCACGAATTCGAGGAACCCACCAGCCGGTGCTCAACTGTGTAAAAAATAGTGTTCTCGTCCTCGTCGACAAAATGGGAAGCCATGTTCAACGGCTCATCGCTGACCCACTCCGCGAGGGGACGTTCCTCGACCCTATTGATTGGCGCCATTGGAGAGTCGGGTTGGTCGTCGACGTCCAACGATCCCACGGCCACAGAAATGGACGAAGCTTCCATATACCTGAAAAGCAGAAGGAAATGGTGAATTCGATGATCCATATCAAATCCACCCCTCCACCGCTGTTCAAGTGAAAGGGCGAAGAGGGAGCGCCGAGATCTCGAGACGGTCGCGCTCGTCCGCGTCCCTGAGATAACCGACGAGCGTCCCCGCGGCCATCCTCAAGGCACCGGTATACCGCTCGGGGAGGACTCCTTCACACAAAAGGGGTATTGGCGAGGACCCCGGGGGTTTCATCTTTTGTCCTCGGGACATTCTTCGTGTCCCCGGGACACTCATCCCTTCTCCCCGTAATATTCAACAAGAAACTATGAAATCCCGCCGTTTTCGTCGGAGATTTCGCGATTTCCAGGAGAACTTCATCAGTTCACCATGAAACCACCCTACAAATGCAAACGAAAGGAGAAAAAAGAGAGAAACTTACTTGAAACACACTTCCGGTAGGGTTCCAGCACGGCAGTTGGCGGCGGCGTACGGTGGCAAGTTGGAGAAGGAAGAAGAGAGTGAATCTGAGCAAAGGGGGAGAAAAAGTGCAAATGGGACGAGATGACCCCTATTTATAGGACTCTCACGAGTCTCGACAGCTCCTAGGAAATCGATTACGCTACCCTAGCGTAGCTACGCTAGACAATGATGAGGTGCGACACGTGGCGCACACTCTCCCAAGCCTGTCGTTTCATTCCCCAACACGCGCCTTTTCGTCCACCTCGTTTTAGACTTTTCGAATATCCCAATACGTCGCCCATCCGCGGCCAGTCTAACGCGAGCAGACCGGTTTATTTCTGGCCAATCGACGTACTGCTCCTCGTTTAGAATCCCTTCCTCGGTTGGACACGTCCTCGACGTGGTGCTGACCCTAAAGTCATTACCCTGACACCTCAGGGCAACGACTTGGGGGGCTCCTATTCTGGATTGGGCCGAGGTTTGCCCCTCAATCGAGCAGGCCCAACCCAAACGTCCTGGGATGGCCCAACAAAGGCCTCTTAGCACAACCAATGTCGGGCTCATGCCCTCCTCAATAGTGTCGGGCACACACCACACCTCAGCAATGTCGGGCACACACGACATGGAGCATCGGGCAGATGCGCTAAGCCTCTCCGGGCTCGCTCCTCCTCGACACTCAGGTGCTCCTCCCCACGAGGAGCCATCTACTTCTGCACATAAGAGTCCTCCCCGCGAGGACACGACTCTCCCCGACACGCAAGACTCCTCCCCGCGAGGACACGTTCTCATGTAACCACCCACTCCCGATGGAATCGGTCTGCCCTAATTCCAGAGATCTAGGAACGGTTACCCCAGGGCGAAGACCACGTGCTGGTCTTCACTACGCCACGTAAGCCCTGACAGTTACTTGGATTGGGCCTGGCAATCCAACCCAGTGCTAGTGACCGTTGGCCCCGCGCTGGGGGCTCTCTATAAATACCCTCTCACTTGAGAGGGTCAGGTTACACACTTTCATACACTCTAACCTCCTCTGTACTTTCTTTTGCTTGTGACCTTTGTCTTACTTGAGCGTAGGAGTACCTTGCAGGTACACCCCCCCCCCCCCTCCCCCCCCCCCCCCCCGGCCGTCTTTCAACCTCACCGGAGCTGAAGTCCACAAGACGTTGCTGACCATTGAATAACTGTCTGATCCAGGTACGATCATAATTAAAAGACAAAGTAAATAATTAAAAGAGTTAATTTAAGGTGAATTCTTATCTACTTATCTTAAAAAGTTGGGTAGAATTACCTATAGTATAAATTGTATTGGAAATCTACAAAATTTGAATCATTAAATAAATAACTAAATATAATAAAATGATATGACATTAGTTGATTGGTTGAAGGTACACTACCTAACTTTTTATGATGGGTAGAGAAGTTGTATTTATTTAATTGTACTCATAGGAATAAGAGGAGATACAAATACATTTTTTATTCCATAAAATGATAATATACTAATTATCATTTCGAGGTGGAAGAGTGGCGGCGGCGGTGGTGGCGGTAGGGGTAGTGGCAGCGGCGGCTGAAGTGCAGGGAGGAACTCGACAGTGACAATTGTCGGTGCATTGTGGGCTAGCAGAGGCTTCGATCTGCATTGGTGGTGTAACAGAAACAATTAAAAGAATTAAAAAACATATAGCAATTCCAGTTTTCATTTTTGTTTAAAGTAAGTTGAGATGTGCAAGAAACTCATAACTAACTCATCGTTTCTTGTCGGTGGTAGCTTCGGTGGCGGCCGCAAAAACAAAGAGGGAAGTTTGACGGTTGGTGGTGGTGAAGAGAAAGGGTGTCCGGTGGGAGACACTGTTATGGTGAGGATATGAAAATGGAGATGGATGGAGATAAAGGTGCTCTCAAAAGAGAGAGGGATGTAACGATAATAGGAGTGGAAGGAGAGAGCCACCATGGACGTGGGAGGAGGCCACAAAACCCTAGAGAATTTGGGGAAATATTTCTAGAGAGAAGGGAGAGCATCTCTCTCTAAAAAAGCGTTTCTTAGAGTGAGCTACTTTACTTCAGGGAGAGTGACAGAAAAGTGTAAATCAATTAAAATAACTATTCTACTTTTCATTCTTTGAAGTTAGATGGATGTAAATAATTCATGTTTACTAATATTGATATGAGCATTACTAATAATTTATCTAACTAAATGAATTTTAATAATGATCAAATTTGAGGTACAAAAAAGTCTAATGGTTAAAATATCATAAAATTTTTCATATTTAGATTGTTTACTCCGGAGAAAATATCCAAATCCAACATTATAATTGATTATGTGCTATCAAGGCGTGTGCGCGCGTAAATCTCGTATACTAATTTAATCTATAATATGATGAATAATAGTAGATTTAGTAGAGATTTATATGAGGTTTATATAATAGTATATTTATATGATGAATTTTTGAAAATTTCTAGGAAATTTTTAAAATAAAAGAAAACTATTTTAAATCTAAAAAGTGATGCTAATATCACAAATGTGGAGTTAGATTTGATAAAAAATTAGCATGCAATAAATGTTCTTTTTTTGAATCTAAAATTGTTGAATTAAACAAAGTGATCATGAAATATGAAAAAATATCAAATTGCTTTAGAAATGTGTTAAGAAGTCAAAGATTTTCAAATAATAAATTTGGACCTGACTTTGTTAATTTTGATAATCCTAGTATAAGTCGAATCATCTTTGTAAAGGCTACTAAAAACAAGAGAAGAATAGGTACACAAATTCAAAACCGTTGAGAGAGAGAAAAAAATGTAGAATGAAATGTATAAAATTTGTATATATGTGCGTGCGTGCACACATGTTTGAGTAATACTAATTTAATCCATAGTATGACATATAAAGAATATTTAGTAGAAATTTATATAAGGTTTATATAATAATACATTTATATTTTCATGTTAATGTGGTAGCATATTTTAATGGTCGGTAAAATGAATTCATATATGACAATCAATATACTAGAAAAATATATTTGGTTTTGTGAGGAGAGGATGAGTACTTTTTTTTTACCTTAACTTGATTTTCTCTGACAAATCATATGAGACTTAGTTAATGCAAAAGCTTTGTGTTATGAGTCTCATGATCTCTCTTTCCACTTTGGATATTCTTTTACTTTTATCTCACATTTTTTCATCATTTTTTCATCAGAACTTATTATTCCATATTTCTTCTCTTTCTTTCTCTCTTCACTAATGAATTTGAAATATCTCTTCGCATTCTGTATACCTCATTCTTGTCTTTCTTTTTTCAAGTACATGTCTATTTCGGTTGAAGAAGTTAATCTCCATTGCTACGCATTGCAATATAAATTGACCTCAATGGCATACTTAACATTCACATCAGTCATCACATCCATCTCTTCTCTAACTTGAAAAAAAATGAAGAAAAATGGAATACTTGTTTCCGTTTTTATTGTTCTTCTTGTTTCTACCATGTTGGAAGGTTCTACTTTCGGCGGAGGAGTTACCCTTCCAAAATCCTGCACTCCTCCAAATTGTGACTGCAAGGTTCCACCTTATGTTCACCGTGTCGCCGTCACCGAACTACCGCCTCCACCACCGCACCAAATGATAATTAGATTTTCATTTCTATGTAATAAATAAAATGATGAATATTTGTATCTATATGTTGTACCAGGGCCGGCCTAACGTATTTTGAGGCCTAAGGTGAAATTCGATTTAAAATATTTTTACAAATAATATTTAGGCTAAAATACAGTTTTGGTCCTCCTGTTTGTCAAAATTCACGGTTTTGGTCCCCCTATTTTATTTTTTAACAATTTTGGTCCCCCACCCCTCACTGTTCATGTATAGTTCATGTACGGACGTGTACTGTTCATGTACGGACATGTACTGTTCGTGTACGGCCCAGTTACTGTTCATCATTTTTTTGGGGCAAAATTGGAGTGGGGGACCAAAACTGTTAAAAAATAAAATGGGGGGACCAAAACCGTGAATTTTGACAAACAGGGGGACCAAAACTGTATTTTAGCCTAATATTTAATTAAAAATTTAATAAACTTTTTAAATAAATATTTTTTAAAACTTTTTTTTAATTAATGTTAATTTTGATGTGTGTAGAGAATTTAAAACCAATGCTATTGATTATTGAATTGAAAAATATTTTTAAAATGGTAAAATTGAGATATTTTAAAAATTAATATTTAATTAAAAATTAAATAAACTTTTTAAATTAATAATTTTTATAACTTTTTAACCATGTAGACAACTAAAGAATTTAAAATCAACGCTATTGATTATTGAACTGCAAATATTTTTAGCTTTAAAATTATAAAACTAAGATTGTAAGAATTGAACAAAAATACAATACCATAGAGGAACAAAGCTTTGTCGTTTGACAATTCTATTTGTTGTAATTTGTTTTGAAAAGTATATTAATTATATGTAATTTAAAGCCTACTTTTTCAACATTTGAGGCCTATTTTAAGGTCCAAAAAGATGAGACCTAAGGCTCTTGCCTTACTAGCCTTGGGCTTGGGCCGACCCTGTGTTGTACCTATAATGAGTACAACAATTAAATAAACTTTTTTTTATTTATTTCTTGTGTTCCGATTCAGATACCTTACTTTCTCTTTAAAATTTTGTAATTTTCCCAACAACTCTGCGCTCTAACACTAGTGTAAAAGCAAAATAAAACACTACTTCCTACTTTAAGAAAATTAAAGATGTTGAATCTCAACTAAGAAAAATATTTGTTAAATAAGGTTGTTGTGTTTCTATGGGAAAACTGGAAATTTTTTAGTAAAACAGAAAAAAAATTGTAATTTAGAGGTTGTTGTTGTGTTCCAAGGAAAGAAGTGTATACATTAAATGATTAAGGCTTAAAATATTAGAATGTTAATATTTTCATCATTTCATGCCTTTACAAGTAAACTGAGAATTAACACTTAACATCAATGGAGTCAAGACTTGAAGAAACAAGACAGGGTCAATTATTAACTTATTCTACCAGTATGTAAAGCCTTAGTGTTTTCATTTTGAACATTTTTTTTAGACATTTATTCACTTTTTATATGAACGAGAAGAGAGAAAAATACATAGAAATATAATCCGTAGTATGACATATAATAGTATATTTAGTAGAAATTTATATAAGGTTTATATAATAGTAGATTTATATTTTCATGTTAATGTGGTTGCGTATTTGAATGATGGGTAGAATGAATTCATATATGACAATCAATATACTAGCAAAATAGATTTGGTTTTGTGAGGAGAGGATGAGTATTTTTTTACCTTGACTTGATTTTCTCTGACAAATCACATGAGATTTAGTTAATGCAAAAGTTTTGTGTTATGAGTCTCATGATCTCTCTTTCCACTTTGGATATTCTTTTACTTTTATCTCACATTTTTTCATCAGATCATATTATTCCATATTTCTTCTCTTTCTTTCTCTCTTCACCAATGAATTTGAACTATGCCTTCCCATTCTATACACCTTTTTCTTGTCTTTCTTTTTTCAAGTACATTTATATTTTGGTTGAATAAGTTAACTTCCATTACTACGCATTGCAATATAAATTGACCTCAATGGCAGGCTTAACATTCACATCAGCCATCACATCTATCTCTTCACTAACTTGAAAAAAAATATGAAGAAAAGTGGAATACTCGTTTCCATTTTTATCGTTCTTCTTGTTTCTACCATGGTGGAAGGTTTTGGGGTAAGAGTCACTCCTCCCAAATGTGAGTGCACGAATGTGAGTGCAAAGTTTGGTAAGTAGTGATAAAAAGTGAGATGCAAAAATGTGGGTTGGTTGTGAATGTGTATGAGCACGTGGGATGGGGGAGATGTATCAGTTGGGTGAGTTTGGAGGAGGGACACATATCGAGATCGTAAGCTAGTTGTAGGAATCCAAGGAAAGAGAAATGACACATGTTGATGTCACAAGGAAAGGGAATTGTGTATTGGGCTTGGCGTCATCGAGACGACGTTGTTGGTATTTGATGACTATCTGATCAAATAATCTATAAACTCTTGTGAAACATTAAATTAAAGCTTTAGAGAATGATGTATTGGGCTAGAACGTTACTGTAGATCACGACTAATTGTCACTATCTGGATAAAAAACACATAGTAATACTCATACTCCGTATTTCAACTTTATTTTATAATTATTTTAAAAGTTAGCAAATTATAATTTAATTCAAAATAAAAGATAATACAACAGTAATTGTTAATAACTGTGTGGGAATCTATAGGACAGGTGGTAAAAAGTACTATTTTCACATGCTATAAGTGGTTTTGGGACGAAACCATGGGCCGATATTGATAGAATTATAATGTTCACTTTTCATTTTATCTCTCTTTCTTTTCATTTCTTTCCATATTTTCTTTTCTTTCTCTCTATCTCTCTCTCCTCCTCCATATTATGTATTCTTTCTCTCTCACTCTCCCCCACTCTCTATGATTTTGAATTTGTGTGGAGTACTACCTATTATCTACCACTCCTTGCAAGAGAAACGAGTAAGTAAATTTCCATTTCGAATATATCAAAGTGATTTCCTGTACACTACTATTTGTGTTATTCAAGTTAATTCTACCTAACTCTTGTAATATAAATACCACTCATTGTTATCTGAATCCATCAAACTTTAAACAATCTTGCAACAATGAAATCTACTCGAATTTTTCTGATGTTTTTCTTTATTTCTTTTGTGACAGCTTGTGTTCTCGCCAACACCATTACCACCACCATTGTGCCTGAATGCACGTGTGGTACTTGTTGTAAGACCCCTCCCTGTGATGCTCTTGCCAACATCACTACCACCACCACTATGCCTGAACCAGCGCACCTGAATTGTATGGGTGGTGCGTGCTGCAAGAACCCTCCCTGTGCTGCTCTCGCCAACACCACTACCACCAGCACTGTGCATGAACCAGCGCACCCAGATTGCATGGGTTGCGGATGCTGCAAGAACCCTCCCTGTGATGCTATCGCCAACACCACTACCACCACCACCACTGTGCCTGTACCTGTGCACCTGGATTGCACAGGTGGCGCGTGCTGCAAGAACTCTCCCTATGTTCTCGCCAACACCACTACAACTCTTCCTCCATAAATTATGTAATGAAAATTATAGTTGTACCTATATGAGTACAGATTATTAAATAAACCTTTTTTAATTATTTCTTGTATTCTGTTTCATTCTCTTTTAATTTAATTAGTATCTTCATATTTAGTTTTACAATGACTTGGACTAATTTCAACTTAAACTTTGTGTTAATGAACTAACTTATAAACCACTAGTGTAGTTAATAAAACTTTTAAAAATATTTATGTTATTCCCTACTGCATTCACGCATTGGACGTTTCTTATTTAATACTAGTAATTTCGAGTACACTACTATTTGTGTTATTCAAGTTAATTCTTTCTAACTCTTGTAATATAAATACCATTCATTGTAATCGGAATCCATCAAACTTGAAACAATCTCTAAACAATGAAATCAACTTGAATTATACTGATGGTTTTCTTTCTTTGTTTTATGACTCTTGAACACTTGGAGCTACTGGGAGAGGCATCTTTGTGCCTGAACTAGCACACCCGGACTGCACGGGTGCTGGTTGCTGCAAGGCCACTAATTGTGTTCTCTGCACCACCACTACGACCACTATTCCTGAACCAGTGCACCTGTACTGCACGGGTGCTGGTTGCTGCAAGGCGCCTAATTTTTTTTCTTCCAACCGCTACCACCACCGCCACAATTCTTAGGCAATAAATGAAAACAGTAAAAAAAATTGAAAAAAAAAAAAAAAAGATGAATTTGAGATTTTGAGTGCGGAATCCCGTAACTCTTCCAGAGTATGAGACTAATCTTCGCACGAATTTTCTACATATAATGTACGAAACAGAATTGTAAAAAAAACGATTTTCCTTAAAACCGGGTTTTCGAACCTGGTCGGAAGCAAAACGCACGTTCGGATGGGAAACACACAAAACTGACCAAATACGTAACAAACAAAACCTATCACTCAATGTACGGTTAAAAAAGACAAGATATTTTGGTAATGAGCGAGGAGGGAAAAGATGAGTTGTTGATAGAGTAAGTAGTGGTAGAAAGTTAGATGGAGGAGATTGACCGATTGGGTGAGTTTGGATCGGTCACACATAATAATATTCCATATTTCAACTCTATTTTATAATTATTTTAAAAGTTAGCAAATCATGATTTAACTCAAAATAAAAGATAATACAACAGTACTGTGTGGGGAATCTATAGGACACATGGTAAAAAAATACAATTTGCACATGCTATGAGTGGTTTTGGGACAAAACTATGGGCCGGTATTGATAGATTTATAATGTTCACTTTTCATTTTATCTCTCTTTCTTTTCACTTCTTTCTCTTTATCTCTCTATCCCCCTCCATATTCTCTATTCTTTCTCTCTCTCCCCACTCTCTACGATTTTGAATTTGTGTGAAATACTACCTATTATCTACTACTCCTTGCAAGAGAAACGGTAATTAATTGTCCTTCTAATTTCCATTTCAGATATATCAAAGTGATTCTAGTATGATACTATTTGTGTTATTAAAGTTAATTCTGCTTAACTCTTGTAATATAAATACCTCTCATTGTAATCAGAATCCATCGAACTTGAAACAATCTTGAACCAATGAAATCAACTTGCATTATACTGATGGTTTTGTTTCTTTGTTTTAGGACTCTTGAACAGGTTGGAGCTAGTGGGAGATGCATCTTTGTGCCTGAACCAGCACACCCGGACTACACGGGTGCTGGTTGCTGCAAGGCCACTAATTCTGTTCTCCGCACCACCACTACCACCATTGTTCCTGAACTAGAGCACCTGGACTGCACGGGTGCTGGGTGCTGGTTGCTAATTTTGATAATCCTAGTACAAGTCGAATCATCTTTGTAAAGACTACTAAAAACGGGAGAAGAATAGGTACAAAAGTTCAAAACCATTGAGAGAGAAAAAAAATGTAGAATGAAATGTATAAAATTTGTATACATGTGCGTGCGTGCGAGCACACATGTTTGAGTAATACTAATTTAATCCATAATATGACATATAATAGAATATTTAGTAGAAATTTATATAAGGTTTAAATAATAGTACATTTATATTTTCATGTTAATGTGGTAGCGTATTTGAATGGTGGGTAGAATGAATTCATATATGACAATCAATATACTAGCAAAATATATTTGGTTTTGTGAGGAGAGGATAAGTACTTTTTTTTACCTTAACTTGATTTTCTCTGACAAATCATATGAGAGTTAGTTAATGCAAAAGCTTTTTGTTATGAGTCTCATGATCTCTTTTTCCACTTAGGATATTCTTTTAATTTTATCTCACATTTTTTCATCAAATCATATTATTCCATATTTCTTCTCTTTCTTTCTCTCTTCCCCAATGAATTTGAAATATCCTTTCGCATTCTGTATATCTTATTATTGTCTTTTTTTTCAAGTACATGTCTATTTCGGTTGAAGAAGTTAATATCCATTGCTACGCCTTGCAATATAAATTGACCACAATGCCAGACTTAACATTCACATTAGTCATCACATCCATCTCTTCTCTAACTTGAAAAAAAAAATGAAGAAAAGTAGAATACTCGTTTCCGTTTTTATCGTTCTTCTTGTTTCTACCATATGTTGGAAGGTTCTCCTTCCGGCGGAGGAGTCACCCTTCCAGAATCCTGCACTCCTCCAAATTGTGACGGCAAGGTTCCCCCTTATGTTCACCGTGCCGCCGCCGCCGAGACTACCGCCTCCACCACTGCACCAAATGATAATTAGATTATCATTTCTATGTAATAAATAAAATGATGAATATCTGTATCTATATGTTGTACCTATAATGAGTACAACAATTAAATAAACTTTTTTTTTTTATTTATTTCTTGTGTTTCGATTCTGATACCTTACTTACTCTTTAAAATTTTGTAATTTTTCCAACAACTCTGCGCTCTAACACTAGTGTAATAGCAAAATAAAACACTACTTCCTACTTTAAGAAAATTAAAGATGTTGAATCTCAACTAAGAAAAATATTTGTTAAATAAGGTTGTTGTGTTTCTATGGGAAAACTGAAAAAATTTTAGTAAAAAAGAAAAAAATTGTAATTAAGAGGTTGTTTGTTGTGTTCCAAGGAAACAACTGTATATATTTAATGATTAAGGCTTGAAATATTAGAATGTTAATATTTTCATCATTTCATGCGTACAACAATTAAATAAATATTTGCCTTTATATATATATATATATATATATATATATATATATATATATATATATATATATATATATATATATATATATATATATATATATATATATATATATATATATGTCTTGTATTTATAATGCGTACAAAAATTAAATAAAATTTTTATTTATTTTTTGTGTTCCGATACGTTAGGGTCTCTTTTAATTTTATTATATCTCTATTTATTTTGGGAATTTGAATCTCCTCCATTTCTTAAAGCATCCTGTTTTACACTTGATTTTTCATGAGCAAAGTAAAACTACTTCCTACCATAACCACAATTCAGAAAATTATAGATGTTAAATCGAAAATATTTCATTAGAGACATCAAATCGAATATATTGCACTACATAAGGGAAAATAACTCCTGAAGAATAAAGAAGTAATGGTGGTTTGTTTTGGAATGAACTTAATTTTTTTTAGAGAGACACCCAAAAGTGATATTATACCGTATTTTCATACTATACAATTTACTATTATATTTTCTTTAATATTCTTATGAAAATTGAAATTTGTGTTGCATTAAAAATGAAGCTAAGGAAGTACAATGTAAACATTTTGGTGTAAGTATAGCATTCCTCGTTTTTTATGAGCAATCTACTATCTACCCAATACAAAAAAGTTCCATGCTTTGCCAGAATTGCCCTTCGACCAGAAAAAAATTACACTATCAAAAGGTTGTTTTGGTAACTAGCATATTCATCAAATATCATAACTTGCTTCTCACAATTGAATGCCATGTGTTGACTTCACATTGGTCCCAATTAAAATAATACTATTCCCTCCAGTTTTCCACTTTTCTCTCTTGCTCTTTCATTTTCCCTTTTCTCTCTCTTTCTCCCGTTTTCCCTCTCTTTGTTCTCTCAGTTTCCCAACAAACCCTAAACCCAACCCCCCGTCGCCGCCCCCTTTCTCTCTTCTCTCTATTTTTTTCCACAAACCCTAGCGCAGTCGTTGCTTTCACCACCTTCTTCAAGTTCCTTCTTCAACAGTATAAGGTATTTTTCTCCAACTCCTTCTTCTTCAACCTCCATTTATTTCACTACTCTAACTCCTTTCCTTTTTACATGTTTATCTCTTGCTCTGGAACTCATTTCATCAAAACTTCCAAGGTTAGATCTTTTTTCCTCATCAAACCTCATGTTTTGAACTACAAGTTTGTTCCTTTGTGTACTGATTTTCTATAAATATTGTTATGGTTTCTTTTTATACTGTTAAATCATTCATAAAACATGATTTTGTTATGATTTTGTTAAATCGTTCATAAAGCGGTTATTGAAAGATTGATGTTTAATTTATTATTGCGTGACCGTGTTTGAATTTGATTCTTTTCAGGGACGCAATTTTACGGAGATTGGAGAAAGAGGAGTCAATATTAGTGGTGGAGAAAAGCAAAGAGTTTCTTTAGCTAGAGCTGTATATTCAAATTATAATGTATATATATTCGATGATCCTTTAAGTGCTCTTGATGCTCATATTGCTCAAGAGGTATCATTCTTATCAAGCTCTAAAACACAAGTCAAGTGCTTTTGATGCTTATAGATAATTTTTTGAAATTATCTATGATCATAGTTTATAGTTCATATAACCTGATTTACAATATTAATCTTTAGGGTTTTAGCTTTCTAGATGATTGTATTGATCTGGTTTTTTTATTCACATTGGTTATGTTTGGCAGTGAATGAAGGGTTATGGGATAATGATGCAGCATGTTGAAGAAGAGACAGGTAACATATTTCAATTCTTGGCAAGATGCAGTTATAAGAACATTGTTATATGAACGTTCATATATATATATATATATTGCGAAACAGTAAGTATTGGAAAAAAAATATACAAAGAAGAAAAATTCTCTAATCATCTTTCTTTATTTGTGTAATAGAAAAATTTTATGAATAATGATGATATTATAGTTCTATTATTTTGTTTACAAGCTTAATAATATGCATTCGGAGCATTCGGACTTTTTATGCAAGATTTATCGAGCATTCGGACTTTTTATGCAAGCATATGAACGAAACAATGTTCGATGGCAGCGATGTAAATGGAAGGCGGGTGAAGCAAAGACTGTACTGTGAATGTAATGTGTTTGGTGTTGTTCCAGGTTTGTCTTCCATAGGTTTCTCACTTTCCCTAACATTGTGTTCTCTGTTGTATTAAAACTTTTATCTGAAATGAAAATTATTGATGACTCTGACCATTAGCTGTTTGATTTGTATTTCTACATATTACTAATTACCTGAAAGAAGCCAAGCTTTTGTGGAAACAGAGATTAGAATGTTTGTGTGGATATTTTTGTGTAGGTGCGTGAAAATAAGTGTGTAGATTCTGCATTCATCACTTGGAATGTCCCAGGGACTTATAAACGAGTTTGCATTAGGAAATGGCTTGATACAGGGCATCGAACATGTCCCAGCAGGTCAGCATTGTACCAAACACACTTATTTTTCAATTTGCTATTTGTCATTTTCCGACCAGCACCCTCATGTATTGAGAAGAAACATGAAAGAATAATTAAAGAACGATGATGAAAAGACGCAGGGGCACAACAGATAGTATGGTTGTCGTGACTGATACATGTGTTTTGGAGATGTTTAATACATCAACTGGCAATCTATAACATGTTCTACATTATTAACTATGTTGTGATCCTTTGAAGGTTGAGGTACTATATATGTTGTGATCCGTATGGTAAGTGCTGATGTCACGTGGATGCCATATATGCTTGTAGTTTTACCTGTTTGCATATAATTATAGTCATGCCATCTTCTGTAGGATAATTTGATCCCTGAAGGTCATAGGGTGCTTATTTTTTCTCAGACTTGCAAGATGTTTAATCTTATCTAGGTCAGAGGATGTGCATATGTAGTGATTCCATAAACTTTATTAAATTGATTTTGTATGCACTCTGTAAACCTTTCAATCATTTGCTCAGCTGTTTCTTGTATGCTGGTGAGTTATTGTAGTTGGACTTGAATGTGCATAGGTTGTGATTCCCTAAACTTTAAACAAATTTTGGTCTTTTACAAGATAATGCTGGATGCTTCCCATAAAGAAGAGAATGAGAGTAGGTTAGGTGATAGCCGAAGGGTAATAGTAAGACAGACTTTTATGTTTGTTTCTATACATATACTTTTTTATTTAAATATTTGGTCATTATGTTTCTGTTTGTCTGTAGTTTTATCTAAGTAACAAGGAAATAGATCTACTATGTAGGCCAGGATTATGTTTTTCACTTTTTTGTTATCTGGTTTATGTTTAAAGCTATTATGATAACTCATATGAGATGTTGATATGTTGCTTGTGATGATAACAATCACAAATTACCATCTTTCGGGACTGATTGGCTTTTCTGCCTTGCTGATACTATTCTGCAATTCTGAGGCTTCATCTCTCTTTCACATTATCTCTTACAAATTGCTAATTTATTTTTGTAGTTGTATCTTTTTGTTGAGCATTATTTCTGCCTAAGTAAAATTAGAAGTTATTTATCATCAAAATTAGATTCTTTAGTTACATTTCTATAAACTCTTGGAGTCTCTCTATATATAATATCTTTATTGAATTGATCAATGCCATTTTAGCTATCACTTCAGTTCTCATGACAAATGTTGTTTTAAAAATAGTGAGTACTTTAAAAAAACCATTCTATATGATTAATCTTGCTAAGGATGATGAAGATTGTCAAGGAAGATGGTTGGGGCCTTAGAGCATTTGGGAGGTACGTTGTGCCTCAAATGTCTGCTGTACTTTTCTGTATCAAGAGTATTCTTAGTTATTTTCTTGCAGGTTAATACTCTATCAGTTCTAAAACTGTTCAAATTAATTTATTTAGTCTCATTTTTTTGTTCCAACATGCATGGTTGGGCATATGTTGTTGCATGTTACATTCTTAATGGACTGGTGTGATACTCTATAAGTCTTGGAATACCTAAGAGTATCTCCTCCAATAGGGTCCTTCTTTGTGATACAAAAACTGTAATAACATTATAAGTTGCAGAATCATACTTTTACACAGACACGGTTATAATGTTTGTCATTTCTTGCTGCCATGCTTCCTTTTTGTTCTTATTGCTTCTCCGGGAAGTAAATTGTCGCTAGACATAATTACAAAGCATAATTTAGCATTTCATTTACTCATTTACGCATTCTTATCGTAAACTGTCGCAAACAGGTTAGCATTTCATTTACTCATTTACGCATTCTTATCAAGTATATAGTCATTTAAGTTCTTGAATGTGTGAGACGATGCCATTTTTACAACTTCTAACTTTTGTTTCTTAAAAATGGAAGGCCTACACTGTTGAAATAGAGGATGAAGTTGCAAAACTTAATGAAGTAAACGAGGAATTAGAAAGAAAACAGGTATGTTA
This sequence comes from Lathyrus tuberosus, assembly GCA_022829125.1. NCBI lineage: Eukaryota > Viridiplantae > Streptophyta > Magnoliopsida > Fabales > Fabaceae > Lathyrus > Lathyrus tuberosus. Next base: position 281,746 of record JALAZF010000426.1, on the reverse strand, counting down.
TGTTGTCATTTTGGCCGAAAAACTCGTCAATAATTTGTTCGCTAACGCTGAGGTTTTGGCAGTCTCTAACCACATTTGATATAATACAAGCAGAGTTTATGGAAATGCAGAATAGTAAGGAGGATCTGCTACAGATAAGTAAAATAAGATACTTTAGAAGGACACTTACATGTCCATGATAGATTATGTGAGTTAGTTGAAAGTTTCTAGAAATAAAAGCATTGTGATGTCATAAGGAGATGACTTATGCATGTAAGGTGTGAAGTAATTACAGTTTAACAATAAACATGATGGTTGCTTTTATGTATATGTATCTTCATTTCCTTTAAAAGCATTGTTAGTAATTTAATGGAGAGAAAAAATATGGTCATTTGTAGTATCCTTGATAAATTATTACTAAATTTATGGTCATTTAGCTCTTAATACATATATGGCATAGGTGATAAATTTATAATGCTTTATCTCTTCAAAATTTTAAATGTGTTGTGTCAATTTAGTGGAGCTTGATGTTTCTACATTTTTTTTATTCCTTTGCATTCTACAAAATTATGTGCATTATCTCATTGGTAATTACTATATGCATTATCTCTCTATCACCTCAATTTAGTGAATCTTATGTATATTCATATCTCATTTCAAACTTATGCTAAAATTTGTTCGGTACATTTGCATGACCTTCCATTCAAGCTACGTAAAATCTGATACACTAGATATTTTCGTAACTTTACTATTGTTTTTTTCGAATTACGATCAATCATGACACGAATAACTTCTTTTGTCGTACACATTTCAACTGTAGTAGTGCACGTTTCTTTCATTGTATCCCAATCTCAAGTACAAAATTATTTCTATCCCGTGTATTTGGAAAAAGTTTGTATATTCTAAAATGTTTAATTAAATCCTCACTGGTCACTATCATAACAATACCTATTTGTTATTAAGTATTTCTTTTCAAATTTACATATCCATTTAAATATATTTTATATCATATTAGATAAATTTATCCCTACGAATGCACATGTATGCTGCATCATTACTATAGTCAAATAACTATTTTTAGATAATTACTCTTGATATTTTTTAATTCAAACTTTATTAATTATTGTTAATATATGGAAAGATGTATTAAAAAAGAACCACAAACTTTTAGATTTTTTATCAAATAATTTAAGATAGGAATCAACTTACCCGTGCAGACACACGGGTCTTCTACCGGTGTTATTTAAACTTCTACTATCAATATATCAAAAATAAATTGCATGCTTTGCCGGTTATGTCCTTATCACATTATAAATTAACATTGCAAAAGGGTTATTCAGTAAATAACAAAAGACCAAATTAATTCACCTCCTCTTCCTCTTTTTCGTCCATGTGTCACACAATCTTTTCCATTTCAAATTCAAAACTTTCTTTACATCATTTCACCTCTCTCTCTCTCTCTCACATTGTGATTTTCATTTTGTATGTTAATTATTGTAAATTTGGTTAAGTTTGAGTTGTGAAATATGTTGAGTGAACACTTTCATTTATGCTAACTTCACTCAACCTCAAGATTCAAGGCATGCCATCGTTTTTCATAGTTGCTCCCTCAACCTCCATGGCGTATGTATTGTCGTTTTATTATGGAGCAATTTTCTCATAGTTGTTCTGTTTTGTGAGTGTTGCTTGGAGTACCTCAATGATGTTAGTATCGTTTCTCAATTTGTTTTGTTTTTCATATTATAGCTTATGTTTTCACCTTAATATGTTGTTTCAAACCATTGAGGCACTGTAACTTCTTTCATAGTATTTCTTTCTCTTATTTATTGTTGTTTTTTTCCAATATTTTATCGGCCTTCTTTCATAAAACCAGTTGATTTGTGTACTTGGTTTGAAACATAACACATTCATTGTTTACTGGTGTGCTTTGTGGGTTGAATCTATGAGCTTTTAAGTTTTCTGCAGATAAGATAATACAAAGTATTTCCTCTGTTTTAAAATAAAAGTTTTTTAAAGTTGTTGCACATAGTTTAAGAAAAGTAATAATTAAAAAATTAAATATAACAATTTTATAAAATTGCTCTTAATTACTATTGATTATCATAAAGATGTAATGCGATATAATATCTTAAAAATTGTATAAATAATATTTATTAGAGGTAAAGTTAGTAAAAATTAATTATTATCGTCTTGAAAACATAAAAAGACTTTTGTTTTAAAACAAATTTAAAAATAAAAAACTCTTATTTTAAAACAGAAAAAATATTGTATTATTTTAATATATGTCATTTTCGTGTTATTAAATTAATTAACTATTCAGTCTCACATCAACAGATTTCATTTGTCCAGTCCTAACAGGGGATAACTAATTTCAGCACCTGTCAACTTCAGCAAGCTAGCTATGAGTGTTTACGTTTTTCAATGTAGGGCTAGGACTGCTTCTCCATTTTGTTTTGAACCATAATGTTTAGATCAAACTATGGTATGATCCTTTTGGTTACTGCGAAAATGATGCTTTGTTACTTTTACTATCAATTGAAATAATGTCTTGATTGATACAGTATGCATGTTTGAATTTAACACATTACTTGAAAATATTGGCTCTGGAAATATCATTTAACATTCTCAAATGCAAACAAAAGTACTAATAATTACCATTCACTATTGTGAGCCAATCTAATATTTGTAATAATTATCATTCAATATTGTTATTGACGGCATATTATTATAATTTATTACAGTACATACGTGATTATCTTGATATTTGAAAATCAATGTTGTTATTAGGCCAATTAATCATTTTTTAATACATGTTATAAATTTTCAAACAATTTTACAAGATCTTGAAGAATTGATGTTAAAAAAAATTACAATATATTCTAAGTTTCTGTGTCATAGATTTATGAAATAGAATCAACCTAATATATAGACTAGACTAGACAATATGTATAGTTTTGATTGAACCTTATAATATTATCACAAGAACTTAAGTATTCATTAAACTTTTCAAATATGTCAAACAAAAACTAATACTCCCTCCGTCTTACAATAAATATCCTCTTTAAAATTTTTATATTTTTTAAGATAATAATTAATTGTGTTGACTTCAATGATAAAATAAGTGTCATTTACTAAAATAACTTTATTAATAATAAATAGTGGAGTAGTTAAATGAATTAAAAAACAATAAATAAGGGTAAGTTAATGGAAAGAAATAATAAATATTATATTAGTATTCTAAAGGGACAAATAATTTGAGACAAATAAAAAATGAAAGAGAATACCTATTATGAGACGACGGAAGTATCTTTTTACCGGTTATCATATCTAAAATATGCTATTAAACTTTAAAGAAGCCTAAATGTTTTTTATCATAATTTTTTTATTAAAACTACATTTACAGTAGCCCGGTCAAAATAATTAGAGAGTTCAATTGTGATTGATTAAGTCATTTTTCTTTTAAAATAGTCAACTGGGCATATTCAACAATTTTACACAATGCATTGGATAAAGAAAGGTATTATACTAAATCAATAATATTGTTATGTTTGATATAAAAAAAATTAATACAGAAATCTGTAAAATTAATGATCAAAACTAAATTTAATCCATTGCATTTACGAGTCTTGCAATTTAATACTAATATATCATACATACGAACGAAGCAAATATTATTGCACAAAATTCAAGACAAAATAAATTTTTATAAAATAGAACTTGTATGTTATTTGTATGAAAATACAGTATTAGTGTATGAAAAGGGAGTAAATATATCATTTCTCCAAAATATATCACATTGTCTTAACTTTTGGGTGGACTTAATTTATTTGTTTCAACGTTTGCATTAGTACTGATAGAATACTTTGGTATGTTATATATATATATATATATATATATATATATATATATATATATATATATATATATATAGGGAACATATCAGATGAGAATGACATTTTTATGTAAGAACGTGAAAATAAATTTGAACCATTAGATTTTAAAATAAATGGTGAAGATTATGTGTCAGTTTTTTTTTTTCTCTCCTCCATCATTTATTTTATGAATGGAGGAGAGAGAAAAACAAAAACCACACATAATCTCCACAATTTATTTTAAAATTTAATGATTCAAATTCATTCTTATGTTCTCACATAAAAATTGCATTTTCATAGGATATGAACCCATATAGGGAATATATATATATATATATATATATATATATATATATATATATATATATTTCAATAATTTTTATGATGAGTTCATTCTTTATAAAATTCAATCAAATACTTCATTGAAAATATTTTTTTAAAATAATATTTTACTAAGGGTGTTTGAATTTTAATAATGATCAAATTTGAGGTAAAAAAGAGTCTAGTGGTTAAAATATCATAGAATTGATCATATTTAGATTGTTTACTCCGGAGAAAATATCCAACTCCAACATTATAATTGATTATGTGCCATCAAGGCGTGTGCGCGCGCATATCTCTTATACTAATTTAATATATAATATGATGAATAATAGTAGATTTAGTAGAGATTTATATGAGGTTTTTTATATAATCGTACATTTATATGATGAATTTTTGAAATTTTCTAGAAATTTTTATAATAAAAGAAAACTATTATAAATCTAGAAAGTGATGCTAATATCACAAAAGTGGAGTTAGACTTAATAAAAATTTCAGCATGCAATAATTGGTCTTCTTTTGAGTCTAAAATTGTTGAATTAAATCAAGTGATCATGAAATATGAAAAAAAAATGTCAATTTAGTTTAGAAAATGTGTTAAGAAGTCAAAAATTTTCAAATAATAAATATGGACTAGGCTTTGCTAATTTTGATAATCCTAGTAAAAGTCAAATCATCTTTGTAAAGGCTACTAACAAATTCAACAATGAAGAATCAAAGAAAGAACATGTTGTAAATCATCATAAAAGGTCTTATAGAAATAACTTTTATATCAATAAAAGGAATCATGTTTTTAGACCTACTTGTTTCTATTGTAATGCAAAAAGTCATACTTCTAATGCTTGCAACATAAGAAATTATGGTATTCCCTATGGTGAGTATGTATGGGTGAGAAAGATATCTAACCTAAGAGAACCCAAAGAATATTGGGTATCAAAACACTATAAATTATTTTGTAGTTACATGAAAATCATATGCTAGTATTGTCAAATCAATATTGATCTTTCAAGATACAAGACCATATGATATGGTAGTTCCAAAAGTTTGATTGAATGAAAGATGCTTTGAAGAAGCATCAACATTGACATCAACTTTGACTTCATATGATAGTATTGTGAAGAATATAAGTCTTTTGTGTTGAAATGTATCATTTACACTAGTGCAAAATGAAGAATATAATTTTAAAATTTACACCCATTATACTAAAAACGGGTGTAAATAAGAATCGCGGTGGCAATTTTGTAAATAAAGTGTCATTTTAAATCTTAGTATGTGACAATAAACATCATATTTTTTAAAAACGGGTGTAAATTTAAAATATAATTATTATCAAATATCTATTACTCCCGTTAAATTTAAAATGGGTGTAAATTTAAATGACTAAAAATAATTATTTAATTTTATAATTTAAAATATTAATTCTAATAAATGAATAATGGATTAAATTTTCTTAAGTGAAAATTATGAATCATTGATCATAAATAAATAAAAATAATTTAATAAACTAATTAACTTAAATTTATCAGTTAAATTTATACATTAAAAGATTTTATTAAATTCTGTTATATCACACTTAAGAATTTTTATACTAAAAAAATAAATAAAACGTTCTAAACCCCAAATTAAGTGGGTGATTTCTTCCTTTATTCTTTCGTTCTAATTAGGTTTTCTTGAGAGTAAATGTTTCAACTTACGAACGATCCTTTGTATTCTTTATCATCAGCCATTTTCATCATCAACAGCAGTAATGGTTACAATCTTTTGCCCTCTCACTCTCTATACACATCGATCTATATAATTTAACTTCTAAGGCCGTGTTTGGATTACACCATCAACAAAAAACGATTCCAAAATCTCTACAGAAAATGACTGAAATCCAAAAATGCACGAGCAACAGAGACTCAGAAACCCTCACCATGGCCTCAAAGAAAAACTCAAAACCCTCACTCTTTTATACGAACATAAAAAACAAGCTTCCAAGTCTCTCAAAAACACCAACACTACTATGCGAGAGAGGAACTCGATCACAAACCCTAACTCAATGATTACCAAAACCTTCGTTTTACCTCAACCACCTTCTTCCTCAAACAACGACGATGAAGCCAAAGAAAATCAGAATCTCATTGTTGGACAATATCAGATAATTGGATTTTCATATCCAAGAAAGGTTTCAGCTACAACAAATGCAGCAGCTCCAGTTGCCGCCGTTGCTCGGAGACTGTCCATGCCGGCTTCGGTGAAAGGGAAAGATGAAGACTTAGAGAAATGTGTGAGCATGATTATGGTGTTTGTGAGGGTTAGACCAATGAACAAGAAGGAAATTGAATTGTGTTCAAGGTGTTGTGTGAGAATAGTTAATCAGCGTGATGTTTATCTAACTGAGTCTGCGAATGAGAAGGATTACCTCAGGCTTAATAGGGTTAAGGGGCGTCATTTTGCATTTGACGGTTCTTTTACTGATTCAGCAACTCAGCTAAAGGTGTATTCCACAACGTGAGTTTCTGATTCTCCTTTTTTACTTTCAAATTTGGATTTAGTTATAGCCATTTACCAAATGTAGATCATAAACATGTCAAATTAGTTGTTTTGGATCAATCATTTTAGTTATGAGAGTTACGTAGAGAAAAATCAATTTCAGCTTAGGGTGTTGTATATACATATAATTTCAGCTTCTTTTCAAAACTTTGGAACTTCTGGATCATAAACATATCAAATTGTGGTTTTCGATCAATCATTTTTAGTTATGACAGTCACCCGTATCCATAAGTTGAATGTTTCAAATTATTTTTGTTGAAGTTGTCTGGTTTTAATTGCTTGCGGTTTCTATTTATGATGTCGTGTCCTTAACTTTGTTGATAAAAGCATCCTTAATGCTGATCATATAGTTTCTATTTGTGTTGTTTAATCATATGATTTCTATTTATGATGCTGAACATATACCTAGTTGATAGGGTATCCTTAATACCAATTTTGTATTCATTGTGATGATGTTGTGTTCTTAGGGTTGTGTTGTATATACGTTTAATTTCATTATGGTGATGTACATCATAAACATATCGAATTAGTTATTTTGGATCAATCATTTTTAATTATGAGAATCACCAGTGTAGTAGAGAAAAATCAAATTTAGGGTAGAGTTTTGTAAATTTCAGAACTAAATTGTCCAACCTTACAATTTAGGAAGCTACATTGTTTATTCACCTAAGAAAATTTTATGTTAACTCACCTTTTAAACATTGTCAAGTTGAATGCTTCAAATTATTTTTGTTGAAGTTGTCTGGTTTTAATTGCTTGCAGTTTCTGTTTATGATGTTGAGTCCTTAAATTTGTTGATAAAAGCATCATTAATGCTGATCATATAGTTTTGATTTATGATATTGATCATACAGTTTTTAAAGCTAAATTTCTTTTTCGCCTGATAATCCTGACCGGCAAAGCAGATGTATATAGTTTCGGAGTTGTAGCCTTAGAGATTGTAAGTAGAATAAGCAACACGAATTATAGGCCAAAAGAGGAATTTGCATGGTTAATAATTGTCTATGATAATGATAATGCATATGTCATAAAACAGTAAGCTAAATTTGAAAGGATTTTATCCCTTATTCTGGTCGTAACCAACCAATTTATAGTAGTACTATTTAGTTTTGGATCATTGTTGAGGCTGCTACTTTAATCTGACATGCTTTTGAAGATTTCAACTCCCACCCATTAAGACAAACAAGGTCCATGATGTGTGTTTATGATGATTATGATTCATGAATTAATCTATCTCACCATTAGTTGGTTTTGGAAATGTATGGAATTAGATTCCCTTTCATGACATTAGATTTAGTTATCCCTTACCATATTAGGTATCACTCACGCAGTAATTATGATGTTAGAAAGAGAAAAGAATTTTTGCATTATTTCCAGCCTTTGAATTAGGTTTAATGGGGGAAGAAATACTTTCTCAGTAAGTGAAGGAAGCGTCCTCTTTCCGAAACAAAGAGGTTGTCATCGTCACGACCTAACCATCATGATATAATTTTATATGCATAAGTTGAACTATAGAGATGATGTAAAAGGAAATGAGATGATGAAACTACATCATTGGTATATTCCAAAAACAAGAAACTGGTTGTATATGACAGTAGCATCTCTGCCTTACTGCAAGTTTATATACTATAGAAACTCCAAGGACCCTTTCATTCGTCACCTTGCCCAAGGAGAGGAGAATAGGAACTGAATTATTATATTAATATTCATAATAATTGCTAGCTATCAATGCAACATCATAATAAGTCACTTTTTTTTGTTCTTTTGGACTATCATTTAAGTAATGTGCTCTATTGTGTCTCAATAATATGCAGAGAGTTTGTTAGTCCAGACAGAGACAAAGCATGTATTAGTTATCTTTACCATTTTATTTGATGAGTAAAAGGAGTAACAAAGACTAGCATATCGGAACTTGTAAGAACAATTCTCTGCGAAGCACTGGCTTGAGTTGTTCGGATTTCTATGATTAACGTCAAAGAGTAGAAGGACAAACTTGTATCATTTTTTACTTTGGTTGTTTAATTATCATTGTTTTAAAAATCAGTTCAATTGTTGATCTACAGTAATGCTATTGTTGGAATAATAGAATTTTATGCACTCCTTTTTTTAATCGCCGTATCTTTATTTGAACACTACTATGAAAACAAATGCAGGAGGCATAGCTTTTGGTTTGGACAGATTAGTTATGTTGCTGGCTGGTGCTAGTTCTATCAGAGATGTCATAGCTTGTTATCATGCTCCCGATAAGTTAATTCTTTTTCACACATCTTTATAAATTTTTGGAATATATAAGACTAGCTAGATTAGGAAAATAGATGAGTCACATTATATTTGAGGTAAAACATTATATCTGGTAGTGGTTTGTATTTCCAACTTTTTATAGCTAAATCAATTGATTCTGCAACTCCTCATCTGCTATTTTGATTCAGTGATTATTGATTATGGGCCCGTTTGTTTCGGCTTTTTTTAAAAATGATTTTTATAGTGTAACATAATTTTGTAGAAAAAAATTTTACAAAGAAACTTTTCATAAAAGGTTCAAATGAAAATTTGGTTTGAATAGTTATTCTTAAAATGTTATTTTAGGTATTTCATAGTTTTATCGAAACTTTTTTTGGATATCAAAATTAAAAAAAATCACTTAATTTTGAAGCAATTTCAAATAGCTTTTCATGAAAATCATTTTTGAAATACAACTTTTTGAAAAAATTGTGATTTTGACTATGTTTTGATCTTCAATAATGTATATTAATGTTATAGAATGCCAAAATTAGTCTTTTAATTTATAAAAAACAAATTTTAAAAAAAACTTGTATTATTTTGAAAAACATTTTTGTAGAATCCATTTTCAAAAATACAAAGAAAAAATCCATTTTTTTAAAGCTGTAACAAACTGGCCCTATTAATGGTTAGACTGGTTTTACATGTAATAATAAGTAATGCAAGGGTTCAATATATGTGAATCAATTGTCTTTATTTAGTTGTTTGGGTTTGTAATCATTGTTGATTATTGCAATGGCTTGATTATTTTGTTGAAATTTTGTGTGTTGCTTTGGTGCAACAAAAGGTATATGTGCGAGGAGGGCAGAAAGAGGAAGAGCCTCTTGAGATGACTGTGTATAATCAGGGGATGTTCAAAACTGATCCGTGTAACACATGGCAGGATTTCGAAGTGCAGTTAGCTTAGATGTGGTTCACAGTTAGCTGTCAGTTGCGGAATTCCTCTGTTAAATAAAAATAATGTTATGGTTAGCTTACTATAGTTGAAATTAGTTATTTGCAAAATGATTTCGAATTAGTGTATGAATGGACCGTGAGCTACTTATTGAATTAACTGTTGTGTTACTTGAAAATGTTGACAGTTGGTTGAAATGGTTTTAATGAGTTATAGTATTGAATGCATGTGAAGCTGAATGTTGCAGTTAGCTTAATGCACAAAATGAGATTTATTGAACTGTAATGAATTACTTGTTGAACATGTAATTGAGTAACTGTGAAGGTTTGAACTTAGAGTTGAGCTTTGGTAGGTTAGTAGAACACCTAGTTTATACTGTTGGTTAATTGCAATTTTTAAATTTGATTGAAATCCAATGAAATAATCCTACTATTTGCTTATTGTTTTCTTGTTGAGTTTTGGTGGAAATTTCTTGATTAACCATGTGGAAATATGATATGTTATGAATTTGAGATTAGTAATGCTTAGAATTGAGTTATGCGAATTGAGTTATGCAAATTGGTTAGATTTTAGAAATCCTGCTAGAATGTTGTGCCATTAATGAGTCAATGTTGTGCATGCTAATGCAATTAGAAATGCTTTCATTCTTAATTCTTGTCGTGTTAATGTGTTAGTGACTTACCTATGAAAATGTTTTATATGATTTTATTATATGCATGCTGAAATTGGATTATGCTACTTAATTCACTGCAATGCTCATGTCAAATTGGTATTTGGATAAGGGCTGATTTGGTTTGGCTATACGCATGGTATTAACAAGTTGAAATTAGCTCTTATAGGGTTGGTGTAGTCATGACCTTGGCTTGGCATGGAATGGTCTAACTTGCTCATGAAGGTCTGGTCAAGGAATCAAAACCATGAAGACTTTTGGAGACTCACAAGATAGTGAAGAAAGTGTAGAATTTAGGGTTAGTGGTTGGTGGTTGACTTTGGTCAACTAGTTGACCAAAAAGTCAACAGTTTACCAAAGTCAACTATTAGGTCAAAAGTGTATTTTTTTTGTGTGCAAAGTCTTGGATTTTGTGTAATGTAACTTGTAATATTGGATTTGAGTGTTGTAATGTAGCATCTGATGACTTCTAATGAGATTGAATGGATCTTGAATGGCACATGTATGGCTTAGCTCTTAAATGGCACATGTAAAATATATTAAAAAAAGTGTGTAAATTAACATGTATTTACACCCGATTTTTATTAAAATATCGTGTAACTAAGAATGTATTTACACCCGATTTTTATTAAAATAGGGTGTAACTAAGAACGTATTTACACCCGATTTTTATTAAAATAGGGTGTAATTAAGAACGTATTTACACCCGATTTTTATTAAAATAGGATGTAATTAAGAACGTATTTACACCCGATTTTCGATTAAAATAGGGTGTAACTAAGAACGTATTTACATTCGATTTTTATTAAAATAGGGTGTAACTAAGAATGTATTTACACCCGATTTTTATTAAAACAGGGTGTAACATAGCATGTATTTACACCCGTTTTTAAACGGATGTAAATGCGTTAGACATTTCTCACCCGATGAATATACACCCGATTTTTATTAAATTTAAATGGGTGTAAATTTAATAAAAAACGGGTGTAAATTAACCTTTTTGTACTAGTGTTACCTTATATTATTATACTCCTTTGGATTTTACTCTTTTTCATTTTAATCTCAGAAAGGAGGAGAAGAAAGATGGTTGTTTTTTTGTTGTTTTTTTGGATATCAAAGACATCATAGTATAAATTGTAATACATATTGGGGAGATATGCAAGATAGGGTGAGATATACAAGATATGGGGAGCAATAAAGTGTTAAGCTAAAACATTCCATCATTGGATTTTGTCACCTTCATTAAAAACATCCCATCTTACTAGTTTTCCAAGTGTTCGTACAAATATGACTTAGAAACTTTTACTACATAAATTCTCATACATTGAGAAAAATTTTCATAAACCATTGAGCACTTAATGTTTATACATTCTTGAATTGTTCATTGAAAGAGAAGATTAAATTTTCAAGATATTGGAAAGCATTCAAATCTTTATGTATTCAGCTTCATACAATTTGTGTTATTTTCATCAAGTGTATGGTAATTTGTATCTTTAATAAAGTTGTTGTACTTATTATAAGATTTGCAAATAGGAAAGATTGTTTTTTTATTTGTCAAAAAACGTTCTTTGAATCGAGGTGGTTCAAAGTCCACTATAGTTGTTGGTGTTGGTGTAAATCAACGAAGTGTTTTGATTCTTTTTTTTTGTTAGAAGATTAGGAGAAGTCTTGGTGTGAGGCTTGTACAAAGATATAACAAAGTGAAAATCTCTCATGGGGTGTGAGGGGACTAGATGTATCCTTAATTGGAAATGGGAACTAGTATAATTCTCTGTGTCACTTTATTTTACTGCACTTTACTTTTCTGTTTATCATTCGTTCTTAGTTCATAATTTCAAAAAATTTCAATAAACTAGAAAAGTATCATAAATCTCTAAATAATTCTTTAAACCTAATTCACCCCCTTAAGTTGTGCACTCAATACTTACAAATGGTGTGGACAAGAACATGTTCAGGTTTATCAACACATGTTCAGAAGCTAAAGAAGCATAAGAGATTCTCAAAATTGCACATGAAGGCACATCCAAAGTTCGTATGTCAAGGTTGCAGTTACTTACCACTAAGTTTGAGAATCAGATGATGAATAAAGATGGATCTATCTGTGAATTCCACATTAAGTTGTGCGATATTGCCAACACTTCTTTTTCCTTATGTGACAGGTGAGAGAAGATGGTTCCATGCAAACCTTTGAGATGTCCATCAATGACAGGTGAGAGAAGAAGAACAAAGATATAACACATGTCTCCAATACTTAAGAGAGTCAAGGTGATAAAGATTAGAACTTATCAAATGATATATCTTTTCTGGATAAAAAGTTCAACAATTCCATGAAATATCTGAACAGAAAGTAGAGGACAAATGTCCAAGACAAGAGGTCTGATATCAGTCCCTAAAACAAAGGAAGGAGTGAAGACAAACCTAGTGGTGGTAAGGGTAATCATTGATATGAGTGTGAAGGCTTTGGACACGTTAAAGTTGGATGTCCTACCTTTATAAAGAAACACAAAAAGGGATCATCTGTCACTTGGCTTGATTCTGATAATGAAAGTGAGGGAGAAACAGCCAACAAAGTGATGGCTTATTCTGGAAGATATGACTCTGAAGGTGAGTCTAGTACTAACTATCTGACTGATGAAGAACTTAATACATCATGCAGGCTTCTGCACAACAAGTTGGAAGAAGTGTGCTTTACAATAGACAATCAGAAGAAAATCATAGGTTTACTTCATAAGGAAACATAGAAGCTTGCCTTAACCATCACAGGTGTGGAAAAAGAGGTTTCATCTCTAAACTCTAAACTATAACACATTATTCAATTTGAAAGTAATGTGAATGTGCTTGATCGAATGGTGGAGTATAGAGAAATGTCTATAGACATGAAGAGAATAAATTTTGAGACGAGCATAAAAGAACAAAACATAAAGATTCCCTCATGTCGCACCTCGAAAAAATCGCTTAAATCGAAGACACGACCCTCGCGCGAAAGGCGCGGAAAACGGTTCGACAGAGTCGCCACCGAACTTTATTTATCCCAAAAGAGGGAAAGGAAAATATCGAGAAAACCTTTAAAGAGAAATATAGGAACATGGTCGCTGCAACCATATTCTGGGTTCGGGAGTCGGTTACGTGAGGGGAAGGTACGCGTACCCCCTCACGTCCGTTGTACTCAACGGGAACCTCTTAGTTCGAATTGTGATGGACGCTATCTAAGCTTGTTTGTTTTCTTCTCAACGATATATGCAAAAGGTAAAGTAAAAAGGTTTCGATTACTAAGGGAAATCAGGTGGTTTTTAGGATAGGGTGCTCGGAAAGATCATCGCAATCTCGTGCCTACGTATGCTCATTCGGATGAGAATGAGTAATCAGGGCAATCGTAGTTCAACTACGAGAGAGGTTAGAGGGAATACAGAAGGTGGGGGGAAGGTAGCTCGCCAAGATCTTCGCAATCTTATGCCTACGTATCTTTACTCAGACGAGAATAAAGAATCAGAGCAGTCGTAGTTCGTGGTACGCCCACGAAAAGAGGGTTAGTGTTTTAGGAGACGAAAGATTGAATGACAAACAACCCAAGGGGCGTGCCTCGAGAGCAGTCACTCAAGAATCCAAGGAATGCGAGACTCCAAGAACTCAGTTTTTTCGTGATTGATTGCAAAAATGTTCGATAAAGATTAAGCGTTTTAAGATGAAAGGGTGAATGAACAATAACCCAAGGGCGCGCCTCGAGGGCCATTCATTCGAAGACCCAAGGAATGCTAGACTCCAAGAATCTCCTCTTTTCGTAAGTTGATTAAGAAAGCGTTTGGAAAAAGATTGGGTCGAATTGGGTTGCGACAAGAGGGGAGGATGGATACTAGTCCCTAGGGGTGCTCTTAGTAACAAAACCTCGAGATGTGCGAGTGTGCGTTGGATGGCGAGGCAAAAGGCACTCGACTTATGATTGGGCTCGACGACGAATCGAGGATTGGTTTGAAAGTGATTTGATTTGTTAAGTGTTTTAGGGAGAATGACGATTATTCGATAAACGAGACGTCGGCCTCGCAACCAATTAATCGGGGCATTATTGGGATGCTAGATCCCAATGACACCTTTTTCATTCGATTGATTTACGAAATATTGTTTGATGAACAACGAAAGTACCACATGGAATACTAGACTCCAATGGCATTCTTTTGTCAAAATAGTTAAGACGAGTGTTTTAGGAGCGAAAGGTCGAATGATCACCACCTGAGGCGTGCGCCTCAATAGCGGTCACTCAAGAACCCAAGAAGTGCTAGACCTCAAGAATTCAATTCTTTCGCAATTTAATTAAGAAAAATGATTGATTAGGTGTGTTAAGTATTTTAATCGAAAATTAAGTGTTTAACCGTTTCGATAATTGCTAGTGTGTTTGATTAAAATATGAAAAAATGAAATGGTTAGATAAACATGATATGAATATGATATAGACAATATGATTAGAATATAAACGATAATAATCAAGATAATATTAACAAGATATTAAAGTTGACATAAAATAAAATTGGTCTCGTCCTAATCACGATTTAATCGAGAAATCGATAATCTTTGATTTTTGACATTCATGGACCAAAAATGAAAAGAAATAAGATAATAAAAAAACAAAATCTAAATAGAAATAAAATTGGTCTCGTCTTAATCAAGATTTAATCGAGAAATCGATAATCTTTAATACTTGACTTTCATTGACCAACTAAAAGAATATACGAAAATGGAAATAAAATGGAGATAGAAATTAAACCGAAAATATAGAAAGGTCTCATCTTTACTAAGATTTTAAATCGAAAAATCGATAATCTTTAGTATTTGATTTTCATTGACCCAAAAATGAATAAAAATAATGAAAAATAATAGAAATGAAATATAATCGGAAAATGATAAGAAAAAGAATAAAGGTCTCACCTTTATCAAGATTTTAAATCGAAAAATCGATAATCTTTAGTATTTGGTTTTCATTGACCAAAAAATGAATAAAAATAATGAAAGGACGATAAAATGAAATAAAATCGAACAATGATATGAAAAAGAATAAAGGTTTCACCATTATTAAGATTTAAAATCGAAAATCGATAAATCCTTGATATTTGGTTTTCATTGACCCAAAATTAATAGAAATAAAATAATAAATCGAAATAAAAATAAATAGGTGGTAGGCCTCATATAAATCAAGATTTGGTACCGATTTTAAAAAATCACCCAATATCAAGATGTTTTTGACATCATTGGCCCATAAAGATAAAAAAAGAAGAGAAAAAAAAAGAACTAAAATACTAAGACTCATTACTCTTGAAAAACTTCTTTTGAATCAATTAAAATCTAAGAAAATGTATTTAAAACAAATTAAGAAACAATGATAGGAGGTGCTGTCTTTTTTAATAAAATTCAAGAATGTTGGAATCACTTGGGCTTTGAGGCGGCCCATCATCCCTCACTCAAGAAGACCCTACGGTCAAAGAGCAACAACAACGAAAAACTAAAAAAACAAAAGTGGGTATGAAGAATCATTAGGAGTTGGTAAAGAAAATTATCGTGGGCCTCTCGGTCCACCCAACCAAAATGAAACGACATGGTTCACCCAAAACAAAACATAAGACCTCTTCCCTTAAAAAAAAAAAAACAGAATGACCATGGAAAATACATTCAACTTTAATCACCAGTCCCCAACAACGTGGTCAATCCTAAATTAAACAGCAGGTTTCTTTTTCTTTTTAAAACAAAGACCAACGCAACTTAACACAACCAGTCCAGGAAACGAAAGAGAACGGCGACAAGATCAAAAGCAAAAACAACCTTTCCCTGCGCAAGACAATCCCTCTCTGCCTCTCGATCTTTCCGCTCGATCTCGTCTTCTCCTTTTTCCACAAGTTTGTGATTTGTTTCGGTTCGTTTCAAACAGGTTTTGTGTAATTTTCGATTTCGCTTTCGATTCCGTTTTGTGTGGTTTTGTATGGTTCGTTGCTCAATCTCTCTTCTCCATCTTCTGATTTCTGGTTTGGGTTGTTCTTGGGTTTGAATGGATGATTGATGTTTGAATGGTTATGAAGTTGGACGGTGGGAGATTGGGTTTACGATTTGAAAATGTTCATGGGTTTGTTGGTGATTTGGAGGTTTGGTGTTGTTGTTATGAGAAAGGTTGAGTTAAGGGATCTGAAAAGGTTTGTTGCAGAAAAATTAGTTTGTAGTTTTGGTTTAGATTATCGCATCTTGCAAGGTTGAGGAGGATTTATGAGTTGTTGGTGATGAAGCTTGGGTTTGGAGAAATGGGTTGAATATTCGTGTTGTTTCAGAAGTTAGAGGAGGAAAGGGTTTGAGGATTTTTTAACAGTGGGCATGTGGCTGTTGCGATCTTTAGGAAAAGAAGAAGGCTGAAGGTGAGATTTGAGATTTGGAGGTTTGAATGGTTATTCTGGGTGGCGGCTAGGGCTCCCCCTTTCATGAGGGTGATAAGGGCTCTGTTATATAGGGAAGTTGTGAGGGTATAAGTGGAAGAGTCTGTGGAAATTGTGAGCTGGAAAGGATGGAAAGGATCGTGACATTGCAGAACGGTTTTGGCAAGAGGTAATGGCGGGTGATGTGCGGAAATTTATTGTTGTTCTTATTATGGAATTGGATGCAGGCTGTGTATTGTACGATTTACTTTGTCGTTTGTGGGACCTGGTTGATAATGCTATACAAACTTGTTGCAGGATGTTGTAATTCCAAATCATGTGAGTTGTGTTTGGCAAGGTGGGTGTACCGTAGTAACTGTGCACAGATTATTTTGAACAAATTAATTTGACATTTTCACCTGCTAGTAATTTTTCTTTTAGTTTTGCAGGTTATGGAATATGGTTGGTGTAATGTCCTGGTGTAAGCCTTACGGTTTTGGTGGCCATTGGAATTGTGGGGTCATGAAAGTTATGAGTTGGTGTGGAAAGGTCTTTGGGTATAAGTTTCTGCAGGTTGTTGTGGTGAAAGTTGGCTTGAAAGGGAGAGTGATGCGTATGGTTTGTAGATCAACATGGATTCTTGTAACCTCTTTTTTTGATTTTAGTGTAATAACAATATTGGGCTTCAAAAGTAGGAAAGAATAATAAGCTAATGAGCTGGAATTTTTATGAAAAAAAAGCCGTTATAAAATAAATGGATGTGGCCATGGTTTTGAAATTTGAAAAATGGTTTAATATTTGGACTTGAATAGAAATAGATGGTTTTTTTTAATTGTTTTAAGAATTGGTCAAAGTGGTTTATGGACTTGGAATGGATATTGAAAATGGATGGAAATTTAGAATGGATAATGGAAAAGAATTAAAATGGACAAAGTGGATTTAGAATAGGTGATAAATGGGTAAAAAATGGGTAAATGGATAATGATAATTGGATTCGATATTGAATGGATATTGGAATTTGGATGAAGGATAAAAATGGTTAAAAGATAGATATGACTTAAAATGAAAATGGATAAAGACAAAAGAGGGATGAAGTTGAAGACATCATATTTTTTGGATTTTTGAATAATTGTCAGTGGGTGGATATACAGATTATATACAGGTAGGACAAATTTGGGGTATGACACCTCAACAAAGGTTTTTCTTTCTAAATTGAAGAGTGAGGTATTTAGGGCGAACCACATGTCACAACTTTTTGTGAAAAATGTGTCACCTCTTCATAATAGAAACAAGAAACTGCTTCTGAAATGTCACCTCCGTGGTAAATTTAGATATATAAGGCCTTATTATTATGAACTTCAAGGATAGCCTCCACTTGATAGTCCATCAAAGCTGATGAACAGAATATGCAAGAAAGTCCACGTTAAGAAGAAGTGAAAAACCAAGGAATCCTTTACCTATGTTAGGATAGCTGGAGCTTTTTATTTGATCATCTTTTCCTCAACCATGAAAGTTAACACTTTTCTATTTCTGTTGTTAATTGTCTTTGACATTTGAAGAGACATTGTTCCCTGATATTTTATCGAGGCTTCTCATAACCTTGCTAAAATTCTTAGCGAGCATAGTAATAGATTCACTAATATTTTAATCAGTGTCATAGGAAACTTAGTATTCATTATCAAAAATATTGGCTTTAAAGGCTACTCATTCTCCGTTCTTCTCATATTTGTCATCAATGGCCATCACAAAGGTGAGCAAAGAGTCAATCAATTCATAAAATTTCATTGTGGAGATATTTTGTGTCGTTTCCTCAATGGCGGTAACCTTCATGTCAAACCTATTTAGCAGAGATCTTAAAGTCTTTATCACAAGCTTCTCATTTGACATCTTTTCATATAGAGCAAAGGACATATTGGCTATTTCATAGAGATTGCCATTGAATTCAATAATAGTTTCATCCTCGGGCATCTTCAAATTTTCAAATTTAGTGGTGAGAAGTTTAATTATTGACATCATAACTTTGGAAGTTCACTCATGAGCTACATTAAGAGTTTCTCGTGCCACTTTAGAACTAGTGCAAATGTTAGAACTAGTGCAAATGTTGATGATCTTGAAGATGTTTTTGTTAACTCCGTTGTAAATAGCATTAAGGGAACGAGAATTCCTAATATACAATAAATAAATATACAATAAATAATAATGATTATAATAATTATTATCATAATAATAATAATAATAATAATAATAATAATAATAATAATAATAATAATAATAATAATAAATTATATAAAAATTAAAAAATAAATGCATATCTCATTCTCTCTCCACTATATACAAGTTTTAAAAAATTCTAATGTCTAAAATAAATAGTAATAATAATAAATGCCAAATAATAATAATAAATAAATAAAATAAAATATCATTATCGATCCACTTTCTCTCATACTAAATAATAATAATAATAATGTAACATCCCACATAATTCTATCTAGAATCGTATTATGTAAAATATTAAAATTTTTGTAGTGAAACAAAATCCACTAAATGAAATCCAAAAATTACTCAAATACATGGTATATAAAAATAATGCATCAGATGTCTATAATAAAACAAAAGAATACATTAGAAAAACGTCCATCAAACAATAAATCTTCATCTTCGGATCTTCTAGAAAATTCTACAGCTTCTACAACATATCTAAAAACAACAACATGATTGTGGTGAGATTACTAAATCTCTATGGAGTTTCCTATCATATGGGTCAAATCGGCTCTACAGGGTATACTATCCTTTTCGTGTCATACTAACACTACACTTAGGGGTGGACAAAACCCGCAGATCCGATCTGAACCGGTTCAACCGTTCAGTTTTTTTCTGTCACGGGCGGGTTTAAATGGGTCTCGGTTTAAAAAATTGCATAAAATGAATAGGAAGGGGTTATGCTGGGCGGGTGCGGTTTGCAAAACCAAACCCAGCGGTAACCCGAACCGCCCATGTGAGTATTATACTTGTCTGTTATCTAAATTATTTTAGTATTGTCATCAATCTGTCATCCCAACAACTTTCATCAATGTTTTCATTATTTATTATTATTTACTTTACAGCTGTAAACCATTTACAATTTTATGTCAATATTTAATTACTTTCACTTTTCAGTGTTAATATTTTTTTCATTTTATTTTTCAACGTAGAAGCTTCATACTTAACCCACATTTTTCTTCTTCTTTTGTTCTTCTATTTCTTTTCCCTTTGTTCTTCTATTTATTTTTTCTTTTGAGAAGTTTGTTCTCCTATCATATATAACACTTCTTCTTCAATTTCAGTTTATGTATGAAACTTAAAGACACTTGTGAAGTAGGACTTTTATTCTCTATTTTTTTTTCTATTTATATAAACATCCTAATAATCATATTCAACTCACACCACCAACATTACTTCACAGCCTTGAGATTTGCAGATGCAACTTGTTTACTTGAAAAGAATTATCAGACTAAGTTAAGCATGTTGTTGAATCTTTTGTTTTTCTTTATTTATGACAACCGAATCAACCCACCCGCCGAAACCGTGCTTTGTTGAACCCGACACCCGCAAAATTCGTGAGCTCTAACCGGTGGAAATGGGTGGCAATATACAAACCGCGGTTGCTCTCGGTTGTTGTTTTTCCGGCCGAAACCGCCCTACCCGGCCCGATGTCCACCCCTAACTACACTCTTGCAAAAAGTTGATCTCTCTCTCTCTCCCTCTCCCTCTCTCTCTCTACTCACAAAAATCTCAAAATTCAAAATTCCCACTCAATCTTCTCCATCAAAACTTAAAACAATAAAAACCATAAAACAAAAACTCCATTAGGACTTCACCATCCATATTTCTAAAAAAATTAATCATCATCCCACTTCTACTCTCTCTCCAAACAGAAAAGTCATATACAACAACCTTCAAAAAATCCAAACCCCATTTTCTCAACCATTTCATCATGCCTCCGAGAAAATTTTGTAGAGGTGATTCATCAAGAGAAATCACAATAAGGAGAGTTGGTGCATCATATTTCCCCATGGGAATCAAATTTAAAGATGATGATAAGAGTTTTTGAGTTCTTTAAAATATGAGTATGGTAGAAGAACCAGAGGGAATTTCGGTTCAGCCTCTTTTAGGTTGTTCAACAGATTTTATTTTTAATCAGAATGAGATAGGGGATTTGTTGCAATTTCACACCATGGGCTTGAAATGGGTTCCTATACTGTCTTTAATTTTGGCCCATGTTTGAAGCGGTTGAGAGGTCATATCGCCACTAACATGGAAGGGAAGAAGTCTTCTGGTATATATAACCATCCATTAGATACTTTCAAACAGTTATCGCACATACTGTCTTTGGTCTAGGTGATAGTGCCAGTAACAACAACATGAAATAATGCTCGCACATATGGATAATGTGGCCTGAGAAAAAAGGGTGATATTATGATCTAATAACTTCCCTAGCAAAAGCCTTATGCTTTGGCACTAAGATTATACAGCTGCAACATGTCATTCGAAGCAACGCATTAGACATGGCTTCATGTCTGAGAGATTCTATAAGCATTGATCGCACTCCATCTCCACCATCACGCCATGAGAAATGGAAGACGTCACGCCAAATAAAAGGCGGCGAGTTCACATCAGAGGCTACACGCGAAGTGGCTGAAAAGATTGTAAGTAGATACTTTTTTAAACAATATTTATTTTAGTTAAATCGATTTGATAAAGATGAAATTTTACATGTGGTGTAGAATATATTTGTTGAATAATCCAAAGCTGACCTCTTCGTTCCACAAGATCGTTATGACAACTTGGTAGAAGCGATTGGAACCGAGGAGCATCCTGGGCATGTCCGTGGTCTTGGAAGAGGCGTTGGCTTCAAGTCACATTTTGGACAATCTGAATCTTATAGAAAATTAAATCGTAGGAGAGATATTGAATATATAGTTGATGTAAAGGTGGGGGAAGTAAGGGAGAAGTGGATTTAGGAGGAGAGGGAGAGTTTATTGCAGCAGGTGCAAGAGACTGTCTAGAAGGGGAAAGAGGTGCAAGAGAGGTTGGTCGAGGAGGAGTGAAAAAAGTCGATGGAGGAAGAGCTTGAGAGGATGTATGAGAAGTGTACCAGCAATGTTCTTGAGGTATAAGTATAAGTAAAAAAAATTGTTGTATGTTGTTGTTTTTATTGTTTCCGTATTTTAATATTTGTATTGTATTTATGTGGTTTTTATGATGCAGAAATTGAATTCATTGGGTCTACTCAACCAATCAATTTCAAATTCTCAGTTGTGCATTCATGATAAAATTATGGGTGGTACAAGCACGAAAGAAAGATGTTCTGCCCGCCATGACAATATTGAAACCACACCACCATAACTAGATAACACTAAGACACTTTCGACAACATTAGATAGTATTCTAGACATCTGCTAGAATATTAAATTAAGTCATGATCAAGATCAGTTTTTCATACTTCTTGAGACTTCTGTATGGAATTTTTGAATAGAGATGAATGGCTAGACAATACCATATTACAATTGTGGTACTCGTAAGTATAATTTTTACATCTATTTCTATTGATATTCATAAGTTCTTGTACTTTAACATAAAGATTTGACTCTTGCAGGTTCTTGCATGAAATGTGTGTTGAAAGGAAGCTAAGAAAGTATGGTTTCATAGATCCATAGAACATGAGCTTTCATGGTGGGATGGTACCAAACAATATCACGCTTTACGTACAAGAGAAGTTGTTAAACGAGAAAAAGAATGTTATTTGGCCCCTTTTTTCGATTGTAAGTATTAATTTGGGTTTTCATTCATAAATCAATTTTATACATATTATTAACTATTCTGAATGTTTATGCAGTAATCATTGGCAATTAATAATTATATGTCTGAAGCAAAATGTTGTAGTTATGTTTTGCTCGTTGCACAAGGAACTTGAAGATGTTATGATTAACATTTTGCGTGTGTAAGTTGTATTATTTTTAATACTAAAATTTTACCTTTATTTTTGAATAGTTTTTATTCATGTTTAATTTTAACCGACATGTGTAGAGCGGTGGAGAGATACAATGTAATCAAACGTACTGTACTTGGTAAAAAGCCAAGGTTCTATTACCCCAAAAGTAAGTATATTACCTGTGCTTTTTGATATTCTTTTATTTGTGTGTATTAGTGATATAAATATATGAAAATTATTTGTAGTGGCGAAAACAACTCAACTGCCATTTTTGTGGATACTATGTTATGAGATAAATGTTTTATATTGTCTCCGGAGGCATTACAAATGGATGGACTAAGCATAAGGTATTAGCTTAATCCATATACATGTAATTTATGTATATTTCTTAAGTTAATGTTGCTGTTAGCTTATCATAATTTAAATTTTGTTCTAATTATAGGAGTTTAACGACATATCACCATTCTCACAAAAAGATATAAATGACATCCGATCACGTTGGACCGGTGCATTCACTACAAGAAAATCACGTTTTAGCATCAATAATTTAGCGTCGGCCCCGACCCCGACGCTATTAGTGTCAGTGGAGTGTCTCCATAAGCCGACACTACGAGACCAAAATCATTTTGCTTTATTTTTTTAATTGGTCATTAATAGTAGCGTTGGTTGACGCCGACGCTAATAAATATTCCCTTGGAAGTTCATATTTTTTAAATTATTTTTAATATGGCGTCGGCTAGGGCCGACGCTATTATTGGTGCGAAATAATTTAATTTCCTCCCACCATTTTCATTTGCCTCCTTTTCTATATTGTTTTAAATAATTATTTATTTTTTGTGATATTTTTATAGTAGCGTCGGCCCTAGCCGACGCGATTATTGATGCCAAAAAATTTCATTTCCCCCATTTTCATTTGTCTTATTTTCTATATTGTTTTAAATAATTATTTATTTTTTAACAATTGCGTCGGCTATGGCCGACGCTACTATTAGTGCGAAAAAATTGCAGTTCCCCACCAAATTAATAAACTAAGGTTATAAAGTTTTTATAAAATAAAAATTATAAAGTATTTTTGTTTCACAAACCCAACTCTTTTCTTTCTTTCTTTCTTTTGAATCAGCAACATTTGACAAACCCAAAAATCATTCTCAAATCAAACCTCAACTCACCTTCAACCTCAACTCACCTTCAACCTCAACTCCTCTGTTCAAAACCCTCCAACCTCAACTCACCTTCAACCCAAATCCTTTAAATCAACAACATTTCACAAACCCAAAAATCATTCTCAAATCAAACCCACAACCAGAAACAAGCCATACCTAATCGCACAAGAGACAGAGGAGAACCAAGCGGAGTTGAGCGAATCCAAGACCTCAGAAGAAAACACGCCGTGCGAGAGCAAAACAAGAAATTTTCCGCAGAAAGAGGCCGCGATTGAAGAGAGAAACGCAGACAAACCAAAAAAGCACGAACAACTGAGAACGAGTTCGAATTGTTAAACTGTGAGTGACTTAACTGTTAGTTTGAATTGTTTATATGCTGATGAAAAATTTGTTAGTAGTATATAGGTTAGGATGTTGTCGCTTTCTATGTTTATGTGTTAACTGGTGTAAATGTTAGGATATTGGTGACAGTTAGTTTGAAATCTGCTGCAGAAAGAGGCCGCGATTGAAGAGAGAAACAGAGACGAACTGAAAAAGCACGAACAACTGAGAACAAGTTCGAATTGTTAAACTGTGAGTGACTTAACTGTTAGTTTGAATTGTTTATATATTGATGCAAAATCTGTTAAGTTCATTAGTCATGCTATAATTTACAGTGGATTTCGAGTTTTGATAGACTGTTGCACAATTATGATAAGTTGTAATAGTTGGAATAGAATAAGTAATTAGATTAGTTCTTTCATGCTTCTTGTTACATCACACTTACTTACATAGAGATTAGAGAATCAGAACCACTTCTTTGACTTAGTTATCTCATACACTTAGATAGAAATACAAAACAACGGTAAAGCATTATATTTTTACTATTTGCAAACCCTGATTTTGCAGATAATAATTCTCCATGCCTTGCGCAGTATGTGGCCACTCTGCATTTAAACATTATATTTTTACTTCCATTTTTTCTGTGTTTTAGTAATGAACTTCTAAGTTAGGATAATTCTTGTATGTTTCCTTCTAATCATTTATCTGTGAATGATATAATAAATTTAACGGACAGGAACAAAATATATATGAAATGAAGTCCATAGATGAAAATGGATTCTAGAAACCCTTTATTTTTATAATTGTTAACAACTTGAGTCATTGCCAGAAAACATGATGCCTTCTGTTCTGAAATTACTCAAACTAATACTGTTTCACTTACATCTGATTTTGAATTCTATTCTTTATTGATGATACATGCTGTTGACTCTTAGAAGTTATGATCATTCTGGTGTCACCTTTTTATTCATATGCAATTTTGAATATTTTCAATACATGTTACAAACTTACAAATATATTTTTGACATCAACTAACTTTTATATGAAGTCGTCAATAGAATATAGTTTACTATTTCTATTCAAAACAACTTGTCAATCCTATTGAATCTTGAAAGCTCTATAAACTATGAACCTTGTTTTGTATTTCTATCTAAGTGTATGAGATAACTAAGTCATTCCTTTTATGGATATCAAAGTCACGGTCTATAATGGCATATCAGATGAAGATTCAAGGAAATGTTGCTTTAACATCCATTGAATGTTATAGCAGTTATATTTTTCACTAATACAAGCTGAAATACTTTAATCATACATTGCATAGCTTGCCCTAATTTTCTCTGGCTGAAAGCACTGCATAATAACATCCCCCTAATAGAAAACATTGAATCATTTATGGATTTGCATTGCCTAATAGAAAAAATATGGCAATGCTCTTTTAGTGTTTGATGTATAGGTCTAACAATGTATGATATTTTGAGTGTGTTTCTAACACACTCTGAAATTTTTAGTGTTAAAAAATTCTACTGCATATTGGTTTGGACTGATAACAGTGTTGTGTAATTTCTGGCTTACTACATTATCATTTGAATGCTGCTTTAGGTGACTATAGTTGCTAAATTTGCTAAATTTGAATCCTGTTTTAGGCAGGATAGTTGCTACAATTGAGTTTTCTTCCCTAGTTCTTTTTGAATGCTGTTATGAGTTTTCACTACCATAACAATTGATTTGAAACCAAGCATGATTAGTTCTTTTTGTGTTCTTGTTCAGATCGTCCATATTTCTGTCGTGCCGAGCCTGAGGTGTTTAAATCGTTCTTCGGAGTTAAAGAGAAGAATTTCAACAGGGAAGCTTGCAGGTTCACCTTTCTCAGTTTATGTTGTTTCCCAATCACATTTTTTATATTGTCTTTGAGTATGTAAATAATCATAACTTGTTATGTTTCATATTGCATTATGTTTGCTGCTGTGATATTCATTTTGGCTTCCATTCGATTGCTTTGAGACAATTTTATTGAAATGACTGGACAAAACGGAAAGAGAAAAGCACCATCGAGCACATCTAAGTAAGATGACTAAACCTTTTCTCCTATTTGTTTTTTTGTCCTAATCAAATAATAATGCTTGGATTTATACTTATTTTTTTAATGGTTTCTTTGTAAAAAAGAGTTGTTGATAGGTTATGCCGTCAACGACAGATTTCACCTGGGACTATTGCTATAAACAATTCTCGTAAAGTCCATAGCAAACCTGGTTCAACGAACCCCCCACCACCACGTACTAAGAGAAACCCACCACTGTCTA
This sequence comes from Lathyrus tuberosus, assembly GCA_022829125.1. Classification (NCBI taxonomy): domain Eukaryota; kingdom Viridiplantae; phylum Streptophyta; class Magnoliopsida; order Fabales; family Fabaceae; genus Lathyrus; species Lathyrus tuberosus. The sequence continues at coordinate 255,056 of JALAZF010000426.1, read as the reverse complement.
CTCAGCCTCCACCATTGATTCTAACAAAACCAACACCATCACATACTCAACCTCCACCACCTACTCAGCCTTCACCACCTACTCAGCCTCCACCACCTTCGCCACTTACTCAGCCTCCAGTACCGATTCTAACAAACCCAACACCACCACCTACTCAGCCTGAACTGGAAAACCCGATTTCTGAGGAGTTCATATTCATTCCTACTCCAGGATATACTCAGCCTCAGCCTCAACCTCAGCCTCAGCCGCAGCCTCAGTCGCAAAGTCCTCCCCAAACACTTTCTAATGAAGAGCAACAACACGACGGTGGGCAAAAACCGAAGATCTATATTGTGGAAAAATCTAATGCGTAAGTGTAATACAAGTCCAATTTATATTTCTCTAAATTCTCCTTGTTCAAGTATATTCCTCTAAATTCTCCTTTGATAGTGTTTTGATAGTTTGTTTGCTTCCTCCATTTTGGTATCATACTGTCAATGAGTGTTGCATTTGCATTATTAAAAACTCACTCATTTAAAGTGAATAAACTTATAATCAAAGACTTAATTATGTTTGTAGATTCTTCAATAAACTATTTAATTACCAACCATAATTAAACCATTACATTACAGAGTAGTGCATGTAGTCATTAACAGAAACAAAATAAAACAAAGGAAAGGGAATCATATTAGCTTGTGGTTAGACAATAGGTATTATCAAAGTGTGGTTAACATCATGCAGGTTTCTGGTAAGGGGGAGACTTTGAAGCACTTATTTTTTTAATGCAGATATGCTAAAAATATTTGGAACTGGTTGATGACCAAGCTAGACAAAAGTCCTCCTATGAACTTCCTGGTAGACTATTGGAAAGTCATGGACAATGGTGGCTAAATGCAATGTAGAGTCGTGGTTATTGTTGCACTGATCAACATAGTGTACTGTCTCTAGAATGCTAGAAACCTTGTCCAGTTTCAAAACATTTTTAGCATATCTGCATTAACAAACAGACAAACAGAGTTTTGGAAGTCTGTTTGTTCATCAATTATTTTGTTGACTTCGGTGTTAAGTAACCTTACCAACTTGTCAATCTTGGTTGCTTGAAATCCCGGCTATGGAGCATGCTATTACTCTGCATCCGAGTAGATTCTGGTTGCTTGAAATCTTGGGCAAGAAGATGTCCATTTTGCTAAATCTTGAACACCTGTTATTTCTGTTATTTACCTGTAGTACTTTTTGTTAATGATGTTAATTAGTACTTTAATAACTGATTATTGTTCATTTCAATCTTTTAGTTTGTTTGTTGAGTTAGTTAGTTGTATTCAATTATATAGAGATAGGTTGTGAGTAGGTTATGGAGAAGAATAGTACGTTTGTATGCGTTCACCATATTTATCATCTAATAATATTTCTGTTTATATGTAGGTTACATCCAAGTGATCTTGTTGCCTCAATGGTTCGAAAAGTTATTGAAAAGAATTATCGAGGAACCTTCGTTAATTATGGTGAGCTGAAACGTGACAGAAGAGATGCCGTGAGAAAGGAATGGTTCAATGAATTTAAAGTAAGACATGAAATTTGTTTTTTAGTAGTTTGATGATGATGTATACTATTGAGTTTTATTTATTGCTTGTTTATTTTGTAAGAGGCTTGTGTGTTGGGACAGTTGTGATGATGCAAATATGGAAGAATTGTTTCATCAGAAATGTGGAAAACGACTGTCTGATATACAACGAAAGGCTAGAGAAAAGGGGCGAAAGCCGGGTTGGATGGGTGTAGATACATGGACGTATCTTCTAGGCAAGTGGAAGACAGATGAATTCAAAGCTGTATCCCAACAAAATAAGATTAATCGTGGATCTACCAAAGGTGGGGCAGTCCATACAACAGGTCGTAGAGCTCACCATGATGTTGCACTAGAATTGGTATATAAATACTTTGTAATTACAATTTGTTAATATAATTATATTTGATATACGTTGTGACCGTATATACTACCTCTAATGATAGGCTAAAAAACTCAATCGACCTGCACATCCAGATGAGATTTTCATTGCCACCCATAAAAAGAAGAATGGGGAGTGGGTTGACGCTCGTGCAGCGGCAACACATGTAAGTTTGCTCACCTTGTGTAACTTCTGATTTATCATTTTGCATTGATTATCACCTTGTTCTGGTTTACACAATTGTGTTTAGCTCATTCAGTCATAATCTAGTGCACTTGTGTGGATATATAAATTGCCTGATTTATGTATATAATCTAATGTGTGGTAGTTGCACAATTATGGATATACACTGTTTTATGGTATACACTGTTTCTGGTTTACACAATTATGGATATACACTGTTTCTGCTATGTACAGGAAAAATTATGGTTTACAAAATTATGGTATACACTGTTTCTGGTTTACACAATTATGGATATACACTGTTTTAAGGTGGTAGTTGCATTAGGATCTAATGTGTGTGCTATGTACAGGAAAAATTCTGCAATAGCTTGACACAAGTTGGTGATGAAGTGGAAAGATCAACAAGAATACAAATTTGGAAAGAAGCCGCATGGGGTAAAACACGGGGGCGATGTTATGGCACTGGAAAATTGGCACGTAATATAAGATATGGAGTAAACTTTTTGACTCAGGTGTCAATTATAAATCCACATAGAGAAGCCGATAACTAGGCCATTGAGGCTGCCAGAGCCGAAGCTGCTGCTGCACGTGAAGAGGCTGCACGGGCTAATGCGCGGACAGATGAATTATCAAAGAAATTTGATGAATTGTCAAAGAAATTTGACATGTTGCATTCTCTCCAGGCGGGTCCTTCGAGTGCTCCTGTGAGTGGTCATCCTGATTATAACGATTCAGTACGTTCAATTTTTCTTTGAGTTAATGTGAATTCTTAATCATCTTTTGACGGTTATAGTTTAAAATTGATGCGATATGAATATTTAGTTCATGTTATGGACTGAGTTGGAAATTAGTGACTGAATTGATAATTAGTTCATGTTTTGAATCGGAAATTGGAAATTAGTGACTGAATTGATAATTAGTTCATGTTTTGAATTGGAAATTAGTTCATGTTTTGAATCGAAAATTAGTGATTTGTCTAAATTCTGCTACACACCAGTCCTTATAAGCCCTATAGTCACTGTTTGGCAACATTTTTTTTCTACAAAATTCTGCACATGTTATGCAGTGGGATCTTTATTGAGCTGTCTTCAATTTGATACTGTTTTGGTCATCTCTACTGAGACTTTATCACTTGAATTTTTATGTGTCTGACTCATGACTATTTATTTTGGATGTTGTAGGAGGAGGAGGATTATGAGGATGATGATGAGGAAGTTGATGTTGGTTATCATGATTAGTATGTAGATCGTTTAGGAGATTATCAGTATTTTGGAACTCACTAGTATTTTGGAACTCACTAATATGTTGATGTATTTTGGAACTCATTAATATATTGATGTTGGTGTATTCAGATTATGTATTTGTAAGTTAATTTGTTTTGGATCACTTGAATTGTGGATTGATTAATATATTGATGTTGATGTATTTTGGAACTCATTCATATATTGATGTTGATGTATTTTGGAACTCATTAATATATTGATGTTGGTGTATTCAGATTATGTATTTGTAAGTAAAATTTTTTTGGATCACCTGAATTGTGGTATTGTAAAACAGGTCTTGATCAGAACAGGTGGTTTGAGTGGCGCTGGTATAAAGCGAACGTGACGATTTCAAATTAAACCAAACCAACAATAATAGCAGTAGTGTCGGCCATAAGACCAACGCTACTATCAAAATATGGTAATTTCAATTACTAGTGGCGGCCACGATGCCGACGCTACAAGCAAAAAATACGCTGTCTAATAGGATTAGTGGCGGCCACGATGCAGACGCTACAAGGGAAAAAATACGATGTCTAATAGTATTAGTGGCGACCTCGTGGCCGACGTTATAAGCAAAAAATGTGATGTCGAATATTATTAGTGGCGGCCACGTGGCCCACGCTATCAGCAGAAAATAAGCAGTCTAATATTATTAGTGGCGGCCACGTGGCCCACGCTATCAGCAGAAAAGATACTGGCTAATATTATTAGTGGTGGCTGTAACGCCCCGATTTTGATTATTCCATTATTCTTAAGTCTTTCGTTTTAATTAGGTGATAAATTATTTTATTTGTTAAATTGGTGTGTTAAATGTTATTTTACCGTTTTTGAGAGTTTCGAGGAAATTAGAATGGAGGGTATTTTAGACTTTTCTCAATTAATCATAAGTTAGAAATTTTGTGGAGTTGGAATTTTGTGAGAAAAATGAATTAATTGATTTAGTGGAAAATGAGAGAAAAGAGATAGAAAAGAAAGAAAATAGATAGAAAAGAGAAAGAAAAGAGAAATAGAGAGAAAAAGGAGAGAAACAAAGAAGAGGAAGAGAAAAGAAGAGGAAAAGAGGAAAACCAAGAAAATCAACCTCTAGGAATCGATTTAATCGGGTAAGGGTGTGAAACATTGTTATCTTATCAATGTATAGTATTATGTATGATTGTGTATGTGTGTATTGGATTGGTTGTGGTGTTTTCATAGTTTTCCATTTTAGGTCGATAATGAGAAATCAATGTTTTCGCGGTTGGAAATCGACGAAAATGTGGTAGAATGCTTGTTGCCATGATTAGATTGAGTTCTGATGGATGTATGTTGTTTTGAAAATGTTTTGGGTTGAAAAATAGGGTTTTTGGGTTTTCAACAGCGCTGAAGGATTCTGAGTTTTCGCAGGTTCGCCTAGCGAACCAATCAGCGAAGGGTAGCGAAGGTTCGCTACGGGTATTCGCCTAGCGAAGGCATGAGCGAAGGTTCGCTAGAGGGTTCGCCTAGCGAACTTTGGGTGTTTTTGGCTCTGTTTGGTTCTGACTTGGTTCGCCAAGTGCTCGCCTAGCGAACTTTGTGTCTGTTTTTAGCTAACAGTTGGTTCGCTGGAACATTCGCCTAGCGAAGGAGCTAGCGAATGCTCGCGAGGGATGTTCGCCTAGCGAAGGAGCTAGCGAATGCTCGCGAGGGAGGTTCGCCCAGCGAACAGTGCTGTTCGTGTAATTTTGTTTTCTGCACAACTTTTGATCTGTGGTTCGGTTTGATGCGTTAGAAAGCTTATGGAATGTTCTTTCTTAATATGATGAATTGGAAATTATTAGCCGATTAAATAAGTCGGAAAAGTCAGAAATAGTGCTATTTAGCGACTTTTACCGTTTTGACGGTGTGTTTGAATGTGAATCGTACAATAGTGCATTGACGTGAATGTATGTAGATTGTATGTGATTGTATGAGATGAATGCATGTATATATTGTGAATATGTATGCATTTCAAGAATGTCTTGAGTCATTATCATGTGTAGCATAATGATGTGCATTCTTGTGCTGAGGGATTCTAATGAGAATCCGCTATAACATCGTGAGCCTCTCTCGGTGGAGGTGTGAGCGACGGTTATAGACGATCGTGAGCCTCTCTTGGTGGAGGTGTGAGCGATCAGGTCGTGAGCCTTTCTTGGTGGAGGTGTGAGCGATCCAGAAACATCGTGAGCCTCTCTTGGTGGAGGTGTGAGCGGTGGGTGAACATCGTAGGCCCGACGGGGAGTTACTTTGGTAACGAGCGATGGTTCCAGCAGAAGTTCCTGAGTGAACTTGAGATGATTGAGTCGGTACCGCATTGCATTTGCTTAGAGTCGTGAGTCGGTCTCTATGATTTGCATTTCTCATATTTAAATGATGCATTGGTGAATAAACAGTTGTGTATGTTTATGTGGAATGATAAGAATTGTGAAAGTATGCCTGATTTGTATGCTTGGTTTTATATATATATGGATACATTGCGATGTATATGAGTGACTTGTGATGAATTGTGGTGAGAAGGTGAATTATGTGTAATTTTATGCTATTATATATAATTATATGCATTGTTATTATGATAATATTTCTCACCCTTCTGCTGTTTTATGATGCTCTATGAGGCATTGCAGAGTAGGTATGCTGGTGGTCTTTTTGTGAAGCGTGTCTTCATTCTTTTGGTCGGTTGGCTCTGATATGTAGCACCGGGTAGCTAGGAGGGCTATGATTCTTTTGTGATACATTATATATGTATCTTATTGATAAATGTTTATGTAAACATGAATTATGTTGGTGGATAATACTTGGCGATGTATATATGTGTATGTATATATATGAATTGGTTGTTATTCAATGTTTAGATCTTCCGCTTTTATTCTAAATATTGACATGTGGGTGTAAGGACTAAGTTCCTCTATTGCAAGTTACCCCACTGTTGCATATCAATTGTTGAGCAGGTGTTGTATGTTTAAATTTCGTAATTGATGTGACATGCCTCTTTTATACCATGTTTGTAATTATACTCTGACGAAATTTTTAATATGTGCCTAAATGATTATGTGATTATTTGGGGGTATAGAAAGGGGGGTGTTACATTAAGTGGTATCAGAGCCAGAGTTGAGTCAGTTGTGTCTGTCTTGTTGTTGTGTTGGTTGAACTGTTGTTTAACCTTGTTGTAATTTTTGGGAATGATCAGAATATGGCTGGTAGAAATGATAATGCGATGGCTGCTGCTTTGGAAGCAATGGCTAGGGCGGTGCAAGGTGCGCCGAATGTGAATGCTAATGATGAGTTCAGGAAGAATCAACCACCGGTCTTCAAAGGAAGATTTGATCCCGATGGAGCTCAAAATTGGTTGAAAGAGATTGAAAGGATCTTCTGAGTCATGGGCTGTGCGGAGGAGAATAAGGTGAGGCTTGGGTCTCACATGCTAAAGGAAGAAGCCGACGATTGGTGGGCCGGTATGCGTCAGGTTCTTGAGGTGGATGATGAAGAGATAACTTGGGATTTATTTCGTACCGAGTTCTTGAGGAAGTATTACCCTGAAAGTGTGAAAGGGAAGAAGGAGATGGAGTTTCTTGAACTGAAACAAGGTAGTATGTCCGTGGTGGACTATACTGCTAAGTTTATGGAGTTAGTTCAATTCCATCCTCACTATGCTGCAATTACTGCTGTGTTCTCAAAGTGTATTAAATATGAGAATGGTTTACGTCCCGAGATTAAGCAAGCTGTGGGATATCAAAGGATAAGAAGGTTTACGGATTTGACGGAATGTTGTAGAATCTTCGAGGAAGATAGCAAGGCTCGTTCTACACATTACAAAAGTTTGAATGAGAGGAAAGGAAAGAAACAAGCTAGAGGTGGACCTTATGTGACACCCGTTGATAAGGGCAGGCATAGGGGAAACTTTGATAAGAGATCTGGAGGAGGAGGTTCCGGTTCCGTTAAGTGTTACAAGTGTGGTGGAATGGGTCATAAATCATTTGAGTGTGGGAAGAGCGTGGTGAAATGTTCTAACTGTGGAGGCCTTGGGCATGCTACTACCGATTGTAGAAGGAATGTAGTGAAGTGCTATAATTGTGGAGAAGTGGGTCACATTAGTACTAAGTGTACTAAGCCGAAACAAGCTCAAGCGGGCGGAAAGGTGTTTGCATTAGCGGGGACAGACACTACTAGTGCAGACCGTTTGATTAAAGGTACATGCTTTATTAATAGTACGCCTTTAGTTGCTATTATTGATACGGGAGTGACTCATTCATTCATTTCTCATGAGTGCGCTAAGCGTTTGAATTTGTTTATGACTTCTTGGAGTGGTGAGATGGTTATTGAGACTCCTGCTTCAGGGTCGGTAACTACGTATTTGGTGTGTGTAAGTTGTCCTTTGACCATGTATGGTAAAGACTTCATTATGGATTTAGTGTGTTTGCCGTTGGAGGGATTGGACGTAATCTTGGGTATGAACTTGTTGCAATTTAATCGAGTTCATATAGATTGCTATCACAAGTTTGTAAGGTTTCTTTCTTTGGAAGATGATGAAGATGAGGGTTTCCTATCCACTAAAGAGTTGAAGAAACTTTTAGCGGACGAAGCTCAATTGTTCGGTTTGTTTGCATCATTGTCGGTGGAGAGTAAAGTTGAGCTCGATGTGTTCCCAGTGGTGTGTGATTTTCCAGAAGTGTTTCCGGAGGATATTACGGTTGTACCGCCGGAAAGAGAAGTTGAGTTTTCTATTGATCTAGTTCCAGGTACTAGACCGGTTTCGATGGCACCGTATCGTATGTCAGCATCGGAGTTGGTAGAATTGAAGAAGCAATTGAATGACTTGTTGGACAAGAGATTTGTAAGGCCAAGTGTTTCTCCTTGGGGTGCTCCGATATTGTTGGTAAAGAAGAAGGATGGGAGTATGCGGTTATGCATTGACTATCGACAATTGAACAAGGTGACAATTAAGAACAAGTATCCGCTTCCAAGGATCGATGATTTGATGGACCAATTGGTTGATGCGCGTGTTTTTAGCAAGATTGATTTGAGATCGGGATATCACCAGATTCGTGTGAAAGGAGAGGATATTCAAAAGACGGCCTTTAGGACACGGTATGGCCATTACGAATATTCCGTGATGCCATTCGGGGTTTCTAATGCGCCGGGTGTGTTTATGGAATACATGAATCGTATTTTTCATGAACAGTTAGATCGTTTTGTGGTCGTGTTCATCGACGATATTTTGATTTATTCTAAGTCTCAAGAGGAGCATGAAGAACATTTAAGGATTGTGTTACAAATTTTGAAAGAGAAACAATTGTATGCTAAGTTGTCGAAATATGAATTTTGGTTGTCGGAAGTAAGTTTTCTTGGACATGTTATTTCCGGTAGTGGTATTAGTGTTGATCCATCCAAGATTGATGCGGTGATGCAATGGGAGGCTCCTAGATCGGTTACGGAGATTCGAAGCTTTTTAGGCTTGGCGGGTTATTATCGGAGGTTTATTGAGGGATTTTCGAAGTTGGCACTTCCGTTAACGCAATTGACTTGTAAAGGAAAGGCTTTCATTTGGGATATCCATTGTGAAGAGAGTTTCAATGAGCTAAAAAGAAGGTTGACAACGACTCCAATCTTGATTTTGCCAAATCCGACGGAACCATTTGTAGTGTATTGTGATGCTTCATTGGTGGGGTTAGGTGGTGTTTTGATGCAAGATGGAAAAGTTGTGGCATATACTTCTAGACAATTGAGAGTGCATGAAAAGAATTATCCTACGCATGACTTGGAGTTAGCGGCCGTGGTGTTTGTTTTGAAAATTTGGAGACACTATCTTTATGGTGAGAGATTTGAAGTTTTTAGTGATCACAAGAGTTTGAAATATTTATTTGATCAAAAAGAATTGAACATGAGACAAAGAAGGTGGTTAGAGCTTTTGAAGGATTATGATTTTGGTTTGAATTACCATCCGGGTAAGGCAAACATGGTGGCCGATGCTTTGAGTCGGAATTCGTTAGATATGTCCGCATTGATGATGAGAGAATGGGAACTTTTGGAGGATTTTAGAGACTTGAGTTTGGTTTGCGAAATGACGCCGCGAAGTGTGCGACTTGGTATGCTACATGTTACGAATGATTTTCTTGCAACGGTTAGTGAAAAGCAAAAGTTGGATTTGAAGTTCGTTGATTTGATGATGAATGAGAACGAGGATTTTAAGGTTGATAATTTTGGAGTTTTGAGATTCCGTGGTCGTATTTGTATTCCCGACGATGTGGAGTTGAAAAAGATGATTTTGGAGGAAGGACACCGAAGTAATTTAAGTATTCATCCGGGTGCGAATAAGATGTATCAAGATTTGAAGAAGATCTTTTGGTGGTCCGGTTTAAAGAGAGATGTTGCTCAATTTGTGTATGCGTGCTTAACTTGTCAAAAGTCTAAGGTGGAACATCAAAAGCCTAGTGGATTGATGCAACCGTTGGATATTCCGGAATGGAAATGGGATAGTATATCGATGGATTTCGTTACGGGATTGCCGAATACGCAAAGAGGTCATAATGCTATTTGGGTAATTGTTGATAGGCTTACTAAATCTGCTCACTTTATTCCAATTGATATTAGTTATCCTTTGGAGAAGTTAGCCGAGATTTATATTCTTGTGGTTGTGAAGTTACATGGAGTTCCTAAGAGTATTGTATCGGATCGAGATCCGAGATTTACATCGAGATTTTGGGTGAGTTTACAAGAGGCTTTGGGTTCTAAGCTAAGATTGAGTTCGGCTTATCATCCGCAAACGGACGGTCAAACCGAAAGGACGATTCAATCGTTGGAGGATTTATTGCGTGCTTGTGTACTCGAGCAGGGTGGTGCTTGGGATGGTTATTTGGCGTTGATTGAGTTCACTTACAATAACAGTTTTCATTCGAGTATAAGTATGGCACCATTTGAGGCTTTGTATGGTCGGAGATGTCGAATACCTTTGTGTTGGCATGAAACCGGCGAGAGGACGATAGTTGGACCGGAAATGGTACAACAAACGACAAAGAAAGTGAAGTTTATTCGGGAGAAGATGAAAGCTTCTCAAAGTAGACAAAAGAGCTATCATGACAAGAGAAGGAAATATCTTGAATTTCAAGAAGGCGACCATGTGTTCTTGAGAGTTACACCGGTTACGAGTATGGGTCGTGCTTTGAAGTCGAAGAAGTTGACTTCTCGTTTTATTGGTCCGTATCAGATTACTTCACGAGTTGGTGTTGTGGCTTACCGTGTGGCGTTGCCTCCGAACCTTTCGAATTTGCATGACGTATTCCATGTTTCGCAACTTCGGAAATATATTCCGGATCCGTCACATGTTATTCCTATGGACGAGGTAGAAGTGAGAGATAACCTTACGTTGGAAGTTTTACCGGTTAGGATTTTGGACCGTGAAGTTAAGAAACTAAGAGGCAAGGATATTGCGCTTGTGAAAGTAGCGTGGGGAGGCGCTGCGGAAGGCAATATGACTTGGGAACTAGAGAGTGGGATGCGAGAGTCGTATCCGGAGTTGTTTGAATCAGGTATTATTTTCGAGGACGAAAATTTCTAAAGTGGGGGAGAGTTGTAACGCCCCGATTTTGATTATTCCATTATTCTTGAGTCTTTCGTTTTAATTGGGTGATAAATTATTTTATTTGTTAAATTGGTGTGTTAAATGTTATTTACCGTTTTTGAGAGTTTTCGGGGAAATTAGAATGGAGGGTATTTTAGACTTTTCTCAATTAATCATAAGTTAGAAATTTTGTGGAGTTGGAATTTTGTGAGAAAAATGAATTAATTGATTTAGTGGAAAATGAGAGAAAAGAGATAGAAAAGAAAGAAAATAGATAGAAAAGAGAAAGAAAAGAGAAATAGAGAGAAAAAGGAGAGAAAGAAAGAAGAGGAAGAGAAAAGAAGAGGAAAAGAGGAAAACCAAGAAAATCAACCTCTAGGAATCGATTTAATCGGGTAAGGGTGTGAAACATTGTTATCTTATCAATGTATAGTATTATGTATGATTGTGTATGTGTGTATTGGATTGGTTGTGGTGTTTTCATAGTTTTCCATTTTAGGTCGATAATGAGAAATCAATGTTTTCGCGGTTGGAAATCGACGAAAATGTGGTAGAATGCTTGTTGCCATGATTAGATTGAGTTCTGATGGATGTATGTTGTTTTGAAAATGTTTTGGGTTGAAAAATAGGGTTTTTGGGTTTTCAACAGCGCTGAAGGATTCTGAGTTTTCGCAGGTTCGCCTAGCGAACCAATCAGCGAAGGGTAGCGAAGGTTCGCTACGGGTATTCGCCTAGCGAAGGCATGAGCGAAGGTTCGCTAGAGGGTTCGCCTAGCGAACTTTGGGTGTTTTTGGCTCTGTTTGGTTCTGACTTGGTTCGCCAAGTGCTCGCCTAGCGAACTTTGTGTCTGTTTTTAGCTAACAGTTGGTTCGCTGGAACATTCGCCTAGCGAAGGAGCTAGCGAATGCTCGCGAGGGATGTTCGCCTAGCGAAGGAGCTAGCGAATGCTCGCGAGGGAGGTTCGCCCAGCGAACAGTGCTGTTCGTGTAATTTTGTTTTCTGCACAACTTTTGATCTGTGGTTCGGTTTGATGCGTTAGAAAGCTTATGGAATGTTCTTTCTTAATATGATGAATTGGAAATTATTAGCCGATTAAATAAGTCGGAAAAGTCAGAAATAGTGCTATTTAGCGACTTTTACCGTTTTGACGGTGTGTTTGAATGTGAATCGTACAATAGTGCATTGACGTGAATGTATGTAGATTGTATGTGATTGTATGAGATGAATGCATGTATATATTGTGAATATGTATGCATTTCAAGAATGTCTTGAGTCATTATCATGTGTAGCATAATGATGTGCATTCTTGTGCTGAGGGATTCTAATGAGAATCCGCTATAACATCGTGAGCCTCTCTCGGTGGAGGTGTGAGCGACGGTTATAGACGATCGTGAGCCTCTCTTGGTGGAGGTGTGAGCGATCGGGTCGTGAGCCTTTCTTGGTGGAGGTGTGAGCGATCCAGAAACATCGTGAGCCTCTCTTGGTGGAGGTGTGAGCGGTGGGTGAACATCTTAGGCCCGACGGGGAGTTACTTTGGTAACGAGCGATAGTTCCAGCAGAAGTTCCTGAGTGAACTTGAGATGATTGAGTCGGTACCCGCATTGCATTTGCATAGAGTCGTGAGTCGGTCTCTATGATTTGCATTTCTCATCTTTAAATGATGCATTGGTGAATAAACAGTTGTGTATGTTTATGTGGAATGATAAGAATTGTGAAAGTATGCCTGATGTGTATGCTTGGTTTTATATATATATGGATACATTACGATGTATATGAGTGACTTGTGATGAATTGTGGTGAGAAGGTGAATTATGTGTAATTTTATGCTATTATATATAATTATATGCATTGTTATTATGATAATATTTCTCACCCTTCTGCTGTTTTATGATGCTCTATGAGGCATTGCAGAGTAGGTATGCTGGTGGTCTTTTTGTGAAGCGTGTCTTCATTCTTTTGGTCGGTTGGCTCTGATATGTAGCACCGAGTAGCTAGGAGGGCTATGATTCTTTTGTGATACATTATATATGTATCTTATTGATAAATGTTTATGTAAACATGAATTATGTTGGTGGATAATACTTGGCGATGTATATATGTGTATGTATATATATGAATTGGTTGTTATTCAATGTTTAGATCTTCCGCTTTTATTCTAAATATTGACATGTGGGTGTAAGGACTAAGTTCCTCTGTTGCAAGTTACCCCACTGTTGCATATCAATTGTTGAGCAGATGTTGTATGTTTAAATTTCGTAATTGATGTGACATGCCTCTTTTATACCATGTTTGTAATTATACTCTGACGAAATTTTTAATATGTGCCTAAATGATTATGTGATTATTTGGGGGTATAGAAAGGGGGTGTTACAGTGGCCATATGGCCGACACTACTATTGTATATCATGTTGGCTAAAAGCACGTGGCAAAAACTTTAATGACACTCTACCCAATTAAAAAAGGGCACCTGCCAGTATTTAGCGTCCCAGGAAACCGACGCTAACACACTAATTAGATGCGTAATTTTAGTCAGCAACTAGTGGGGGTTTAGTGGGGGCTTGGGACCGACGCTATATGAGTGTCACACGAAAGCCGACGCTAATGTTATTAACTTCCAGCTTTGGAAAGTCCGCCCCGACACCCACGCTAAGCCGAGGCTAAACCACTATAGTGTCGGTTTTTTTGTATTAGCGAGGGCTTTTTGGCCGACGCTAAAGCTGTTTTTTCTTGTAGTGATTCTTATCTTGTTATGAACCTCAACAACAATACTTTTTCTTAGTTGTTATATTCTTAATTTATATATATACATAACCGAGGGGTAAAATAGCAAGTTTTCATGTTGCCCTTCGTTACCTCGACTTTGTAACCGAGGTAAAATCCATTTCGTGTCCGAGGTGAGATGTGTTATTTGTAGTAGCGGAGATTCAGGTGCCAAAGCTTCATATGCCACAACTTATTTCTTCAAATATATATATGGGAAATGACTGATCAATATGATTCTCATCAGTGGGTGACCACATGTAGCAATTGTCAATATATCTAGAACTCTTCATGAGTTAACTCATACTAATGATATTGGAAGTAAGACCATCAACAAACAACACATCGTTAAGATAATGAAGATCAGGATAGTCCAACTGGCCATTTCCAATAATATTTCCTCTAGAACCATCACCAAAAGCAACACGACAGTTGGAATAGGGTTTGATTTTCTTTAGATAGTTCCTTTCATCAATCATATGTCTTTAACGATAACTATCAATGTACCAGTCTTCTCTATATCAAACTTTGAGAGAGGTGCAAGCAATATTACTTGAAGCTTATGTTTGACACGCCAGAGTTTTTAAGAATGCATGTCAAACTTTTTATTTGACTAGGGATAAGGTTATTTTTTATGTAGATTTTTACCATTTAGTTTATAGCAGAAAAAATGAATGTGGCCATGCTGACCATAGTAATGAAAAACCCAATGAGATCTAACTGAGGCTTTAGTGTTCTTGGTAATAATGTGTGGCAGGTTGTTATGACATTATACCAAACATCTTAGTTTCTTCTTTATGTGTAGGAGAAACAAACACAATATTTAAGGTTAATGATCAATAAATATATCCAAGTCCCTTCGTATTCTTTGTAGGTTTTCCCATACTCAAAATTTCATCACACAGATTTGGTAATTCCTTCAAGTTCAGAATTGAGATGCCCAACTTCTTGCTTCAATTCAATAATAGTGAGCATGAGTCGAGTTTTGTCTTGAAAAAGAGCTTCAATTATTTTCTTTTGTTTGTCAATCACTTGGAATTATTCAGTCCACTTAAAATAAAAAGTTGTATATTCTTTAGAAAGGCATTTCCATATAGCTCATATTTATCACTTGAATTCCCATTATCATTAGGAAATACATTAGAAATAGATAACTCAATATCTTTGAAGCGGGCTTAAAATCCACAACATTATTTGTTTGACCAGACTAAATTTCTTTGTCAAACTCGTCATCCGAAAAGGTGACATTATAAAATTTTCTTTATTTTTTTAGAAAATCAGTTATTCAGCTTGGATATCTTCAAATCCTTCATATTCAAGACATTGGAATCCTTTAGCTCTGTTAGGATAGCTAGATCTTTCTCTTTCATCAGCTTTTCCTCGACCATGAAAGTTACCACTTTTATGTTTCTATTGTTAATTGTCTTTGACATTTGAAGAGACATTATTCCCAGATACTCTATCAAGGTTTCTCATGACCTTGCTAAAATTTTTAGTGAGCACAGTAATATATTCAATAATATTTTCATCAGTGTCATAGGATATTTAGTCTTTATTATCAACAATATTGACTTTAAAGGCTACTCTTTCGCCCTTCTTTTCATATTTGTCATCAATGGTCATCTCAAAGGTAAGTAAATAGTCAATCAATTCATCAAATTTCATTGTGGAGACAATTTGTGTTTCCTCAATGTCGATAACTTTCATGTCAAACCTATTTGGCAGAGATATTAAAGTCTTTCTCACAAGCTTCTCATTTGACATCTTTTCATCGAGAGAAAATGATTTATTAGCTATTTCATAGAGACGAACCTTGAATTCAATAATAGTTTCATCCTCAAGCATCTTGAAGCTTTCAAGTTTAGTGGTGAGAAGTTGAATTCTTGACATCCTAACTTTGGAAGTTCACTCATGTGCTACTTTAAGAGTTTCCTATGCCACTTTAGAACTAGTGCAAATGTTGATGATCTTGAAGATGTTTTTGGTAACTCCGTTGTAAATAGCATTAAGGGAACAAGAATTCCTAATAGTAGCTTTATCTTCAGCGGGTCTAGAAACCATTTTAGGTTTCATAGATATCATCATCAACTATGATCATAGGAGGGGGCCATCAATTAATGACAACTTTTTAGGTTTTGTTATCCATGAACTTAAGAAAGACAACCATGAAAGCCTTCTAGTAGTCTTAATTAGTACCCTCAAGAATCGATGGATAATTAACATGTCCTCCATCATTGGTATTATATTAAATAGAAAAGATTAGATACACTGGAACACACCCAACCAGAGTACGGTGTCTACTCTAATGTCAATTGAAATTTTATTTGATTAGTGACAAGAGATCACACACAATGTTTAAATAATGCAGGAGACAAGATGACCATAATTACGTAATGAACAATTTAACATAATAAATAAAAGAACACAAGGCATTGATAACTCAATTCGATGCAGTTGCCACCTACGTTTGGTGGGTTACAAACCAATGGAAAGTAAATTCACTAATTATAAGTTATCAATGGTACACGACGATTTCATATGAGCTCTCAAAGTTTAATGTCTTTTTTCTTATTCTACCAATGAATTTCAACTCAAACTTCCCCTCAATCTGAAATTCCCTCGTTTTCACTCAAACACTCTTCCAAGTGTTTAAAATCTCACGAATACAAAAAAAAAATCTATCTTCTGTAAGTATAAAAGTTTAACAAGGGACAGAGTTTTGCACAATCAAGACACACCACAAAAACACAAAAAGGCAAAACTCATAGGATGTGTGAATAGTTTCTTTTTGTGTGTATGCCACAAGATATATGATCTCTTTATATAAAGGGATGACGATGCAACCAAATAGCATATTGCGGTACAAACAAATTAAGACAAAATCTAGTCTTAAAAAAATCAAATCTTTGAATCAAATTAAATTAAATTAAATATTTTCAAGTAGAATTGATAGTTAAATTTTTTTCAAACGGAATTAAATATTACTAAAATAATTTTTTCTGAATTAAATATTTCTAGAATAAATCTAGAATATGTCGAGACAAAATAAGTCTTTTTAAATATGGCATATCAGAAGATGATAAGTCAAAATGTCTCGATAATTTTTGAAACATCTTATTTAATATTTTGCCTATAAAATCAGCCTAGCGATGATAAACTTTTCTACTAAGACTCAGGTAAGAAAAACAACACTTATATTTTAAGTTCAAATGTAGAACACTTTAATGTTCATTATGTCTCATATGAAATTACTTAGTTACTATTAAATTTTGAGTATCTTTAATTAGAATTCGTACTTGTTCTACTAATTAAGAAAAGTTGAAGTATTTGATTTTCTACATAGTTTTTCCTTCCCTTTTTCTTTGTAATTATTCAAAATGGAAGCATATCATTATTTGGTAAGTTAACATAGGAAAATACATGTTAAATTAATAATGCTTGATTATGTTGAAATTGTAGGACAAGCAAGGGTGTTTCAAGGAAAGGTTTCTCGCAAAGCTATAAAGAATTAATATTCTTGTTATCAGGAGACACAATTTTATTTGTTAATTATGTAAATTTATAGTTTTTCTTTTTATGAGAACAAGATCATTCATTGTTTTTTTAATTTTTGATGTTAAGAGGGATAATTTATGACTTATATTGTAAAATAATTTATTTGTAATAGTTATAACAATTAAAAAAAAAAAGTAATTATATTAATTTGAACAAGATAAAAACTATAAATTTTTATTAAATGACATAAGTTGTTGAGAAATGTCAATTATTTTTGTTGTTAAGGTATAAGAAATATAGCAATAATGTGTAACATTGCTAAAAAAATAGCTTTCTACTACAATTTTAGCTTCTGAAAAAAATACTGTTTCATAACGACTATGGTCATTGTGTTATATTAATAATGCGACGACAATTATTATTGTGATAACATTAGTTATGACAATGACATTTAACATTATTGGAAAAGTTTTTCCAATAACACTTATACCAACGACATGCAGCAACATTTCTTTTGTTATAAAACGTATATTGCGCAACAACTTTGTATTTCTCCCAACGACATATCTGTCAAAAACAATTTTTTTTCTTTTAGTGTATAAGCAAACTAAGCCTAAGCAAAC
Organism: Lathyrus tuberosus; assembly: GCA_022829125.1. Lineage (NCBI taxonomy): Eukaryota > Viridiplantae > Streptophyta > Magnoliopsida > Fabales > Fabaceae > Lathyrus > Lathyrus tuberosus. Next base: position 237,259 of record JALAZF010000426.1, on the reverse strand, counting down.
AAACAGAGGCAAGATGCAGGATAATAATCACACTTACATGCATGACAGGTGACACCAATGGTAGCCCCCATCTAGTCAAACTGAAACAAGCCACAAAATTAGTCAAAATGATGAACAAAACATACCTTAGAATCCTAAAAGATGGAAGAGGAAAAAAGATGAGCAGAACTAATTGGAGGAAAGTAAAGAGGGAATCAGCTAATCTAAGCAGCAAATGTATAACGGTAATCTGTGTACTGTGAAAATCATAATATAAAGATCGAAAACATGAAATTTTCTAATAATTGATATCAGAGTTTTGATTGTCGATTTTGTGATATTCCGATATATTAATTTATATGTACGATAGTTTAATTTTGATATGCCATACATATAATAATTTTCACATTGCGTAACATTCCCGTAATGAATAGTAATAATTTGTAATTAATAGTTATTTCTGTACCAGATTTGTTCATATTTGGAAAAAGAAATATAGAATATGTACTTGTGACAATAACATGTGGTACATATATTTATATAATAATAACCTGCGCAAAAGGATACTAATCTAAGCAGCAAATGTTTAGTGGTAACCTGCGCAAAAGTAAACAAAGGATAACTAGTCTAAATGACAAATACAACAGGAGTAAGAAAGAAGACAACCCAAGTAAAAAGAACATCACCTAGAACAAAGGCATTCAAATCCATGATCACACCAAGGCTAAACAAGAGACACTGCAAAATTCAAACGACTGAAGAAAAAAAGACATCAACAGAAATGAGAAGAGAGAAAGAGAATAGAAATGACGATGAAAAGAGAGAAAGAGAATAATAACCTCTTGCATACATTTTTTTCACATAATTCAAACAAATTTTCCAAGTGTTCATATATCCATCAAAAATAAAATTTTGTGCATCACTTTCATTTCATTGAAAAGAGTTTCATTCATATTATTCTGAGTACTTATGTATCTATGTTTGAATTCTAATCAAGAGAAAAAAAAGATCAATTTTTCATTCTTGGAATTCAAGTCAAGTCTTCAACTTACTCAAATTCTATATTTTATTTGTATTGATTAGTTCACCATTGTTGTTTGGTGTGATCATCAAGTTGTTGGCTCCTTAGAATCCTAAAAGATGGAAGAGGAAAAAAGATGATTGGTTTTCACGATTAATTTAAATTTTTCTCTCCCGATCGCAGTTGAGGGGGATCAAACCGTGGTCCTCCCTACCATGTCCAGCGCCAATCACCACTGGACCAACTAACCATTGGTTGACTTGTGTAAATTAAAGATTGATTTAAATAAAAGATGCTTTAATGTGATGATTGTTTAAGTTAATGGATAATTAAGTCAATAAGTTTTTATTTTGAGTTTCAAAATAAAATTTAAATATCTCTTCTCTCTCTTCATGGCTATTAGGACATGACTACCGTAATGAGATGTGACTGTTGTATTAAGATGCCTATAAATAGATACTATTAGGAAAGCAACACGAACTATTCTCATTCTTTTTTATTATCTCACAAGCAAATAAATAAAAAATATCTTTACCATCAAAGATACATAAGGAAGAGAAAGAGAGAAGAGAACAATTCAGATCAAATATAAAAAATTAGACAAGAATCGACATCATAGATCCGGGTATAAGTTTTAATGTTTTTCATAGAAATTATATTGTGACATACTCATAATACTAATATGTTTCAAATCATACATGCATAGTGACAATAACATGGGGGACATGTATTTATATAATAATGATTAATGCATATGCAATTTCCATTTCTCAAAAAATCATCATTACTTTTATTCATGTATTGTTGTATGTACATGTTTGTACAAACTGAAGAACATGATTATTGTACACACAATAAATAAATAAATAAATAAATAAATAAATAAATATATATATATATATATATATATATATATATATATATATATATATATATATATGTATGTATAGCAGGATTAATATTTTGTTCTAAGTCCAAGTTCTGCTCCAAGCCAGGTCAATCTATTTCACATCCCCACCTCCCTATTGCCGTTGTTGGTGGTAATTTGGCCCGTTCTGACAGCGCTCTCTCCATTGATGACTCTGACATTCGCAGAAGTAATATCAGATGCAAGGCGGCCTTGGATGATGTCCCACATATAAGGTGTTGGAATCAATTAATCTTTTGGGTATTGAAACTGATAAAGACGAAGAAGCATTTGAGGGTGTCATCAGGAGTCTTGAATCGCGGGATAGAGCTCAATTTTCTTTTAAGCAGGTTGTAGAGAATTGTGGGAAATGATTTTTGTGTCCTATAATGTTCGTGGGTGTAATCTTCTTCTCAAAAGAAGGAGAATTCGTTTTTGTCTCTCTAAAGGTAACGCTGATTTTTGCCTCTTACAAGAAACTAAAATTTCGCTTATGAATGATACGCTGGTCAAAAGTATTTGGGGTAAAGGGGGGTACGATTGGTCTGCTAGTGGATCAGAGGGTGCCTCTGGTGGTTTACTAAATATTTGGGGAAAGGGACTTTTTTCTCCTTTATCCACTGTTAAAGGTAAGGGCTTTTTGTGTTCAATTTTCGATTGGAGGAATACTAGATTATATGTGTTGAATGTAGGGGGAGACTTCAACTCTGTCAAATCTTACGAAGAAAGAAAGGGTAGACGTTCTTCCTCTGTCAGAGATAGTTTGGAATTCAGTGCTTTTATTGATGCTCTGGAACTGATTGACCTTCCGTTTGTCGGTAATCGTTTTACCTGGTTTAATTCTAATGGCGAAAGTTGCAGCAAGTTGGATAGGTTTCTCATTGACGATTCTCTCATTGATTGTTGGGATTTTAAGGCTCAACTTGTAGGAAAGCGAGACATATCTAACCACAGATCTATCTGGATTAAATCCTCTCGTCCTAACTCGGGTCCTAAACCTTTCCGTTTCTTCAATTGTTGGATGGATCATAAGGATTTCTTACCGTTTATCCGGGAAACTTAGAATTCCTTAGCTGTCCATGGATCACCCTCTTTCGTCTTTAAAGAAAAACTTCGTGCCCTTAAAAGCCATTTGAAATTCTGGAATGCTCAAGTTTTCGGCTGGCTTGACCTTAAGGTTGAGAATAATGTTGAGGCCCTGAATGAGATTGATGAGGTCATGGAGGGAACTGTTGCTGGTCTGTGTGATGGGGACCTTAAAAAGAAGGGACATGTTCAAGAGGAGTTATGGAGTAACTTGCGTTTTAGGGAAAGCATGCTTCGTCAAAAATCTAGATCTAATTAGTTGATGGATGGTGATGTCAATAGTCGCTACTTTCATGCCTTCCTTCAATCTAGGAACAAATCTAATTTTATCTCTGCAATTGGTATTGAGGAAAAGTCGGTGGACGATCCGCTCATTATTAAAAAGGAAGCGTTTAGGTTCTTTAAAGCTAAATTCACGAAAGAAGATCATTGTAGGTCTGTCATGAATCTCTGTAACGTTCAGAAGCTGAGTATGGAGGAAAGAAACTGCTTGGAGGTTCCGTTCTCCCATGAAGAAATTCGTGCTACCGTTTTCGATTGTGAAGGTGATAAATCCCCGAGACCGGACGGATTCACTTTCAGATTCTTCAAGGAATGTTGGGATGTTGTTGGCTCGGATTTCACTAAGTGTCTAATACACTTCTCCTTTTTCGGTTCGCTTCTGAAAACTTTTCTATCGTCTTTCATTGCCCTGATCCCTAAAGTAGATAGCCCTCAAATCTTTGGGGATTACAGGCCCATCAGCCTTGTTGGATGCGTATCCAAAGTTATCTCTAAGATCTCTCTACTAGAATTGCTCCTGTCATATCTAGTTTGGTCTATGTAGTTCAAACGGGGTTTATACCCGGGAGAAACTTGTTGGATGGGGTTCTTCTTGCTAACGAGGTTATAGACTTGGCCAGAAGAGAAAAGAAGCAGTGCCTTCTCTTTCAGGTGGATTTTTCTCAAGCTTACGACTGCGTTGACTGGAACTTCTTGATTCATGTTCTCACTTCTATGAATTTTGGGCCTAATTGGATTAAATGGATAAAAGGGTCGGTGTGCTCCAGTTTTGTTTCGGTTTTGATCAACGGGAGCCCGACGGGTGATTTTGAGGCATCGAGAGGATTAAGGCAAGGCGACCCGCTTGCTCCTTTTCTCTTTGCTTTAGTTGCTGAAATGCTGGCTCTCTTGGTTAGACGAGCGTCTAGTTTAAATTCTTTTTCTGGATTTAGTTATAAAGACGAAGCATCCGTTGAAATTTTGCAGTTCCCTGACGACACTTTGCTGTTTTGCGACGGTGGATACCCCAATCTTTGGGCTCTGAAATATATCCTTAGAGGTTTTGAAATGGTCTCCGGTTTAAAAATCAATTTCTCAAAAAGTTGCATATACGGTGTTGGTCTTCAACTTGGTTATATCAATGCTGCAGAAAGTTTCCTATACTGTAAATCGGGCTCACTTCCTTTTAAATTTCTTGGCATAACTGTTGGAGGCAACCATAGGAGAGTTTCATTTTGGAATCCGGTGTTGGCAACGTTCAAAGCTCGGTTAAATTCTTGGGCTGGCAGAAACTTGTCCATTGATGGCCGGGTTACCTTGATTAACTCAGTCTTAGTCAATCTGCCTATACATTACCTTTCCTTTTTTAAGACTCCCTCAAAAATTATTAAAGACATCATCTCTATACAGCGGTGGTTCTTGTGGTCCGGTTCGGCGAAAAAAAAAGGATAGCTTGGATTAAATGGACTATGTTGTGTAAATCAATCGAGAAGGGAGGCCTCGACATTAAACACATTGGGATGTTCAACAAAGCCCTATTGTCTAAATGGCTTTGGAAATTCCTTGTTGGTGGCAAAGAGATTTGGAGGGATCTCTTAACAAGGAGATACGACAAGCTTAATGATTGGATTCTCCGTTGCGATCCTATCAACAAATTAGCTTCTGTTTCCCTTTGGATGCGCGATGTGATCAGCCTGAAAACCATCGGTAATCAGCATAACCTCTAGTCTGTGGTAGTGCCGGTTATTGGCCGCGGAGATTGCGTTCTTTTCTGGTCTTCGTACTGGTGCAGGGACACTTTGCTGAAGGATAGGTACCCAGAATTATTTTCTGCTGCTGTTAACAAGAACAGCGTCACTGCCGTTCTCGGTTCTTGGATCCATGACGTTTGGGTCTGGTCTTTTGTTAACTGCTGGAGTCCTGGTTATCAAGTGGACCAAACTATGTTTAATTCTCTGCTGAACACTATTCACGTCTTGCAGATTTCGCGCGATATCGCGGATACTTGGGATTGGAGATTGGATTCTTCCAAGGCCTTTTCGGTGCGATCCTGTTATGTCCACTTGATTGAGGAATTTTCTGGGTTCTGTTTTCAAGATCCGAATTTGTTGCTTCTCAAGGTTGTGTGGAAGACTTGCATCCCTTTGAAGATCAAGATTTTTTGCTGGAGGATGATTTGCGACAAGCCGCCTACTCGTAACAATCTTGCCCATAAAGGTATCATCGTTTCCCCTCACGACAAGGTATGCGTCTTGTGTTTTCTTCAGGAAGAGGATGTGTTGCACCTTTTTTTAAATTATCCTAAAGTTCATCTCCTGTGGCATAAAATAGCTGACTGGTTAGGATACTCCCCGGTGATCGCCAATTCTGTTAGTAACCACGGTTTGCTTTGGTTCTTGGCTTTGTTCGATAGGGGTAAGGAGGACATGAGTTGTTTTTTGTGGACCATAACTTCTTGGTGTATTTGGAACACTCGAAACAATATCATCTTCAACGACGTTGTTTGTGATGTGGAGGATATTTTCAATAGTGTGGTTACTCTTTCTTGGAGATGGGTGGAATTAGGTCGTAGAAGATGTAATTATTATGATTGGTTGAAACATCCTACAGATTTCTTGTAGTTTAGGAGCTTCTCTGTTGCTCTTATTTTTTTATTGGTTCTTTGTTTCGGGCCGGAGAATCCCTTTTTCTCCCTTTTAATACAAATTGCTTATAAAAAAAAAATTGTTCTAAGTATATATATGATGATTTGCGTTTTCTACGGTAATACAGAAGGTTTGAATATATATTTGTAATTGAAAACAAAGCACTGCTCCCGAAAGAGCTTGAATCATGATATCTAATTTTTAAAAAGTATTTTGTTAGACATAAAAATGTTTTTTTATATAAAATGATAATTCATAATACATGAATTATGTTTGAATTGAATAAATAATAAATGATATGGTTGCAAGAGAATAAACTTTATCATTCAATCATGTAATGCTGATTAATGTTTTTTTTTTTGCAAAAAAAAAACAAAAGCAACTAGTTTTGATGATGGCATGGCTAAGGAGTATTGGGGAAACATGGATGTTGAGTGGACAATTTGTAATTCGAGGGATGCTTCATGAGGCATGGTGATCCTTTGGAAAAGAGATCTTTTTAAGCTTAATTTCAGCTTTAGAGGAATGGGTTTCGTTGGAATTAATGTGATCTGGAATGGTGTCTATTATAATTTTGTGAACGTTTACGCTCCCTGCAATTCAGAGTTGAGAAGGGCTATGTGGAGAGAGCTGCTTTCGTGTAAACTTTAGAGAAATACGGAAGAATGGTGTTTAGGGGTGACTTTAACTCGGTATATCATAGGGAGGAAAGGTTGGGTGTTGGGGAGCACACATACAGTAGAGATATGGTAGATTTCTGCAATTTCATGGTAGATATGAAGCTAGTTGATTTGCCTTGCACCGGGGGAAGATTCACGTGGTTCAACGGAAGCGGCACAACTATGAGTAGACTCGACAGATTTTTGGTGACGGCTAAGTTAATCACGGATTGGAAGTTAACAGATCAAAGAGTGGGTAGCAGAGAAATTTAATTTCTGACCACTTTCCTTTATGGTTGAAGCCTATAAACCTTGATTGGGGGCCGAAGCCTTTTTGTTTTCTTAATTGTTGGTACAAACACGAGGGTTTTGATCCTTTCATCAAAGAAGAATGGGATAAGCTCAAGGTGGTTGGCAGATGAGACTTCATTTTGTATGAGAAACTCAAGGCTCTGAAATCAATTCTTTTAAGGTGGAACAGAGAGGTTTTCGGCTGGATTGACTTGCGGGTAAATAATCAGGTGGACAACTTGAATGAGTTGGACAAACTGTTGATTGAAAATCATGGTGGAGTCATTGATAGTTTAGTGGCAGAGAGACACAAGGTGAATGGCGAATTATGGAAGAATTTGCCATCAAAAGAAAGTATGCTAAGTGTCATACCCGAAATTTTGACCCTAAGATACCCACCTCATCATGAACATTCATTGATTCAGTGGACAGTGCCAGACTTGTCTGGACAGCACCCCCGCAGTGAATCAGGTTTCCTGAGTCCCTTAGAGGATTCAGGAAAAGGACCAATCATGAATTCACCTGATCTTCAACTTCTCAAACATCTCCAAGGGATCAAGGGATCACAAATGACAAAAATTAATCCAAGTATTGCACAAATTCTCAGTGATTGAGCCCCGAGAACCTCTGGATCACCAAATTAGGGGTTTCAATCGACTGAGACCTCCAGAAGAAAATTTTCAAAGGAGAATGAGCCAAGACTTTCAAATATGGACTAATATGCTCAATATAACCCTAAGAAGTCATTTACAAAGTCAAAACATTGTCAGAAAAGGCAGTGACCAAAAGTCGGGAATTAGGGTTTCTCCGCACCTACCGCTCGGGACCAAAAGTCAAAATGGTGAAATTTTATATCAAAATGATCCTCATAACTTATAATTTCATAAAATATGATTTATAATGTCATTTGAACAAGGATTTATAAAAAAATCACAATGACTTGCAAAAGGGGCAATCTTGAGAAATTAAAATTTTTCTAAGTTATGGAAATTTTCTCATTTTTAGCTAACTTCAAGAGATCATAACTTGTGATCCAAGCATCAGAAATTTCCCATACAAAGCCTGAATTATAGGTCATACCATACTCTACAAATGTTTCAACTACATCAAACCCTAATTCTTCATGGATTTTGAGTTGGAGGTGGATCAAAGTGGTGAAGCAACCATAATGTGACAAAAACACTTAGTCAAAATCTGCCTTGTAATTTCAGCATGAAACACCAACTTCCAAGGCAAATTTAACATTGATCCAAGATGAATCAATGAAAACACTAAACCTCAATGTTAAAGTACATAATTCAAGCTCTTCAAAAAGTAAAAGAACTCCTTCTAATTCAATTTGAGCTAAGAGTTAGGTCCATGGGAAGTTGGCCTAAAAATCTGATCTTCCACTAGTCAGTTTTGTGCATTTGGTCGAATTTGGATATTTCAAGTTACCACAAGCATTGGTATCTATCTGAACACCTCAATGGGGGACAAATAAGGAACAAAACCCTGACCTCCAATCCTCACAAGTCCATGGAGCTATGTTTAGGCATGACACATCTAAAATTCAAGATTCCTAAATAAGTCAAGTTTGTTTCCAAGCATTTAACTGATGCATAAAGGTGGCATTCATCTGGACATTGTTATCCAATACCAGTCAAGCCTTATCCATGCCACAGAAGACTCATAGCCTGTGTGTCGTACCCCAAATTTTGACCACCCTTCTATATATATAGAGAAGATTATAAAGGTAAATATTAAGGGGATTATTTGGGTAGGATCAATTTATATGGGGATAGATTATTGTTATTTAATATATAGGGATTAATTAGGATTAGATTAATTTTTAATCAAAATTACTAGGGTCATAGTGGGGTTATTAGAGAATTAATGTTAATATTAATATTAATATGGAATTATTATTAAAACTTTTAGTAAATACTCGCTAATGTTGTTTTATTTTCAATAAATAAAATGGTATAGTTGGTAGCAAGGGGAGTATAGGGCGTTACAAGAGGGAGGAAAGTCGTGAGTTCGAATCCCACATTTCTCACTTTTAGGATGGTTTTCTCTTTTATTTATTTTTATCTCTCACATCACAAAAAAATAGTCACAAAAATAATATTTTTTATCATTTTATTATTAATTTTCGTATTTTTATTATTGCATTTTTAAGAAAATCTTTTTTTTCATTAAAATCATAATTTCATGCATAAAATAGCCAAAAATCATAAATATAATAAAAACATGAATAAGGAAATTTTTTGATTTGATTTTTCTATTTTGGCATGTCAAAATTTAAACAATCATTAGGGCTAATAATGTATTTAATTATCATTCATGTTTTTCCTCTTTTACTAACCTAATTTTTATTTAGTATAAATAAATCTCATATTCATCACTTTTTAGGGTTTTTCCATCTTATTTATTTTTCTTTTAAAAATTCACAAAAGATTACATTTTTTAATCATTTTTTATTAATTTTCGTATTCTTTATTTAGGCATTTTAAAAAAAATATTATTTTTCACTTTTTGCATGTTTTTTAGTGAAAAAACAAATATCCAAAAAATAAAAAAAATATATCTTGTTTTAAATGCATTCTTATTCAAATTAATTAGATTAATTCTATTTTTAATTCTACTAAATCTAGGTTTAAAGTAAAATGATTTTATTTGATTATTACTTAAAATATAAAATCATAAAATTTGTATTTTTCATTTTTTAATTATTAATTTTGGTATTTATTTTTTAGGCATTTTTAAAAAAATGTTAATTTTCACTTTTTTTCACTTTTTAGCAAAAAATATCCAAAAATTATAAAATAAAAAAAATATTTGAAAAGATTTTGTTCATATTGCATTTTAGGATAATAATCCTCTTTTTTTGAAAGGAAAATTAATGTGATTGATCACTAAATCAAAATCACATAAAATTGACTTATGAACTTTTATTTTAATTGATTAACTTCCTTTTTGTTTAACTGAATGGTGTCCCTATAAATAATTACATAATTCATTCACAAGGGGGCAATTACAAATCATACGATAAAAAGTTGTTGTTCTTCACACATCGAAGAACAACAACACTAAAATCCTAAACTCTCAACAATACTAAAACCTTAAACCCTCAACAACATTAAAACCTTAAAACCTTCAACATCCCTCCGAGTCAAAAAGGAAAAGGAAAAGGAGATATAGGAAAAGGAGATCTCACACCAAAGGAGAAGAGAAAAAGCACAAAGGGAAGGGAGGGGAGAAGGAAAAAATCACAAAGAGAAGGGAAAGGGAGTAGAAAGCAGCTTAAGTGGGTCACGACACACCAGGTTGGTATCATGAAGTTATTATCAATTGTATATATTCACTCTTGAAATTTTTTTGACTTGCAATTTGAGGATTGAATTAATTACTGTATGTATATGTATATGATTAATTTGGGGTTTGTATATATTTAATTTTGTTTGGAGTATATGATTAATTTTAGTTAAGTCTTATTATGGTTAATATGACTATTAACATAATAAAAAAAGGGAAAACGTGTCTTTACCCGAATTTGTATATCCATATGAATTCAACATCACTGTGTAATGATCTCAACGACCATTCACAACATAACCATGATCAGGATTATAAATCAAATAAATAAATTAAAATATTTTAATTAATTTTTATTAACTAAATTATTTAATTTATGATTTTAATTGGCTTAATAATTAGGGTTTTAATAATTATTCGTTAATATTAAATAATTAAGGAGTTTAATATAAAAATTTAATAAAGGATTATTTGGAAACTTTTTTTCTTTTAACATCTAAATTGGAAGATTTTTGGGAATTAACATGGATATTGGAGATTAATGATTTTAAAATGGGGAATAAAGGTTTTGGGATTTTTTGGAATTTAAATATTAAAAAGGGGATTTATTATAATTTGCTAAAGTTGTTTAATTATGTTATTCTTACAATTTTTGGGATTTTGTTCAATATGGGTTTATAATAAAGGGGGATTTAAAAATATGGATTTTCATACAGGTTTATAATTTTTGTGTATGGATTTAATTTTGGGTTTTAAAATGGAGATTTATTTGGGGAAAATTATTGTTATAAGTTTATTTAAAAATTATTTAATAAAATAGGGATTGTTATTCTATATCTAAGTATTTGGGATTAGTCATATTTTTGGGATATTAAGGGGGTTAACTTAATAATATTAAGTTATATTTTGGTGTTTTATTCGTAATCTTGAGGTTAATTTATATTTTGGGGTTTATTACAATTTATTTGTATAATTAAGAAAGGTGTGATTAATTTACATTTTTGGGTTTATAATATGGTTCAAATTATATTTTTTGGATTATCATAAATAATAAATTATAATAAATTTATATATCTTTTATTTTTTTTAGTTATTATAACAAATTTGGGTTTAACTTATAATTTGGAATTTATCCTAATCTATTTATAATTTGGGATTTATTATACTTTGTTTTGGGATTTAATTTATATTTTGGGATTTATTATAATATTTAAATAGAGTTGGATTATTTAACTTAATATATTTTTAAATGTCGGTTTATTATGATAACTAAATACCTGGGGTTTGCTTTTTAAATAATTGGGATTATAAAATTTATTTAATTAATTTTCATAGTTAACTAAATAAGGGATAGGGGATACTTTGCTATGGTTTAAGGAATTTAATTGTAATTTTAGTTTTTTTTGTATTGATTAATTTAAGATTTGTTCTTTACAAATTTTGGGGTTAATATTAATTTTAAGGGATAAATATAGGGGCTAAGGGATGTTGGTCTATAAAGGGATAATCAAGGGATAATAAAAATGGAATAAATTTTAGGGATAAAAACTCTTAAGAGGGTGATCATGATAAATAATGGATAAGGAATTGGGATAAAACTCTTAGGTTCCAAGAGTATAAACATAGGCCAAGGGGTTAGGATTTAAGGGATAATACTCTTTGTCCGAGAGTATAAATAATGGATAGGATTAGGGATAAAACTCTTGACATCCGAGAGTATAAATAAATGGATTAGGATTTAAGGGATAAAACTCTTTGTCCGAGAGTCTAAATAAAGGATAAGGGATTTTGGGATAGAACTCTCCATCCGAGAGTATAAACAATGGACAAGGATTTTGGGATAAAACTCTCCATCCGAGAGTATAAACAATGGACAAGGATTTTGGGATAAAATTCTTCCTCCGAGAGTATAAATAAACGGATCGGGATTTAAGGGATATAACTCCTTATCTAGGAGTATAAATAATAGATTAAGGGATAGAACTCCTTATCTAGGAGTATAAATAATAGATTAAGGGATAAAACTCCTTATCTAGGAGTATAAATAATATATTAAGGGATATAACTCCTTATCTAGGAGTATAAATAATAGATTAAGGGATATAACTCCTTATCTAGGAGTATAAATAATAGATTAAGGGATAGAACTCCTTATCTAGGAGTGTAAATAATAGATATGGGGATAGAACTCTTTATCCAAGAGTATAAATAGTGGATTAAGTTTGGGATTAGGGTTAGGAATAGGATTAGGGGGTAGGAATAGGGGAGGTGAACTACGGTTACTCTGATCCTTCAATATTGAAGGTACGTAGGCATAGGGTTGCAATGATAACAAAAACTTAGGGTTCCCCTCTTAGATTAATTTCATTTCACTTTTTCTATTTAATATCAAGGTTTTTTAAATAAATATAAACAGTCAAACGTTCAAGTAAAAAACAAACATACCCTAGAACTTAAGGAGGATCCCATTGAGTACAATGGAAGTGAGGGGTGCCTAACACCTTCCCCTCACTTAACCGACTCCCGAATCTTAGGAATCTCTACCTTAAGATTAGGATTTTAGCTTTATCATTTATTTTCCTTAAAAAATATGATGGCGACTCGATATTTTTGTCGGCCGCGACACTGTGCTCTAACCTCAAGTCAATGGCTAGAGGAGACTTGAGATTCCAAAATGATCCAATTGGCCAAAGGCCTGTACCAGTTGCCATTCACTATTGCAGCCAAAACAAGCTTGCTCTACTATAAATAGAGCTCATTTGTGACCAGTTTGAGTACACCAAAGCACAACAACACTTGCTTATATCAAATTCTCTCTCAATTATGCAGAAATGCCTTTCTTAGCAAGTCACTATCGAATTTTTCAATAGAGAGCAATTCCATCCAAACCAATTGCTCTAACACCTCATATACATCATACTTGAGCTGATCAAACTCCTTCCAGCCATCTGGAACACTAAGATCATAGACCTCAAAATCCACTTGATGCATATAATCAACTGAAGTGTTATCTGTTGATCCAAGCATCTCTAAGCAGGTCCAGGCATCCAAACACACCCCATATGGTATAGTGAAGTTGTTCAAGTCATCACAACACATCTGGAACACCTCCAACTCAAAATTCGAGTTGCTCTTGCATCTTCAAGTTCAAGTATGCCTATAACTCTCAAACTCTTGCATCCATGCATATTTTTTGAGGCCTCAAGTTACACACACCTTAGAACACATATTCTAAGCAATAACCCTCAATCAATTGCATCAAAAACACATTGTATGAAATTTCATTGTAGTTTTTGCAAATTCTAGGGTTTCTGTGTTCATCACTAATTTCTCACTCCACACTTAAAATAAATGAAATTAAACCACACCATCATGATCGTGGGATAAAATCTAACAAGTTTGGGGCTGGTTTCATCCAATTTCATTGCCTAAATCGCGAGATATCATAGCTTTTGCAAATCTGGGCAAAACTGAAAACGCGCATGTTCTTCATATGTTCTTGGTGCCTTTTTCAAATATTTGAATATTTGAATTTTAGTTAATTTATTTAATTGATTAAAAAATTAATAACTCTCTGAATTTTAATCATTTTTTATTGATTATTTTTTTCAATAATTCACAAAATTATTTAACTATTTTATTCCATGAAAAAATCACAAAATATTATTTATTTAGTATATTTTGTATTTTTATAAAGAATTAATTTTTAATTGTTTTTAAACATTTTAAAAATCTTCTTTCACTTGATTTTTCAAACATAAATGAATCTCAAGTCATTCCATGGATAAAATATAAATTTTCAAACATTCATCCAAGGTTATCACTTTTTTTTCACTTATGTTTGAAATTTATCAATCATTTTAATCATTTTATTCAAAAATAAATGTTTAAAAATGCAAAATTAGGGTTTTGATATTTTCACCCTCAATTTTCACATCACACACTCACTTGGGCCTCTATTAGAGTGTAAGTCCAATCTCTTTTTGAAAAAAAACCATTAGGGTTTATAAAAATTCCCACCGCTATTTTCAAAAACCTCGGCGCGATCGCCTTTTTCAAATGAACTGTACAATCCTCCCGTTGGATTTCTTTCTTTGAACTTACACAAATAAATTTCAAAATGAATTTTCAAAATGTGTCATGGGGAATCCTTTGTGTTTAGGACCCATTATCTTGTTTTAAATCACTTCAACTATTTTAAAACTCCGTTAGGCTTCCGTATAAGTCCTATTCATCCAACTGTTTTCACAAACAGTTTTCAATCTCCTAAATAGAGATTCATGGGCACTTGTTTACAAGTCCCATCCCTTTTTATTTTTCATCTTTTGAAAATTAAAGATCTAATACAACCGCAACTAGACTGAGTTCTCACTCCGGTGAACTGCTTTCTAGGCGGTAGGCAGCTCTTCAGCACCCAAGTCCTACCTTGTGTATGAAATCATCAGATAATAAAATACAACCAATATTTCCATAGGCATCCTTATGTTTAAGCCCTATTATTGGATTTTGAGCCATTCTCTGGTTTCTAAACCAACCTCTCTCTCTGTTTTCAAACTCCGCTGTTTTTCAAAACTGTCGTCCGAGTGTTAGCATAGCAGGGTCATAATCAAAACTATCTTTCTCTTCTTAAAACTAAAGAAAAGATAATAAAACATTTATTAATCATCAAAGAGAATACAGTAAATAAAAACTGTCTGCAATCTCTTTCCCAGGGATACTAGGCCTTTGCTCCCTAGTGTGACTCCTAGTATCTGTTGACAGGAGATTTCGACCAAGGGTAGAAGGATAAGAGGAAATTCAATAAGTCGACACCAAGGGCCTTTCAAGGCGTCGATCCGACACAGGCCAAGTAGGTGCGTCAGAGAGAAGGCGACAAGCCATGTTGTCGGAGGAAAGCCAGGCGAAGGACATGTCCCAAATTCAAGGATAAGCACTTGGGCGGGAAAAGTTTGAAAGTTCCAAGAACATGGGAAGTTGAAAAGAGAGTGGGGTGACACGTGTAAGCACCAAAGGGCATCTGGGCAAATGAACGGTTATTCTCTAGGCCTATATAAAGCATTGTATTTTCCATTTTTAGGGGTCGCATTTTGTAACATTGTAAAGGGAAAACACTCAAAGTACCAACCTTAGAGAGAAACGAGTTCAATCCCGCGAAAATGTATACTTGCGTCCACCTTTACTTAATGCAATTTATTTTCAGAGTTTAAGTTATTATTTCTTTTGCTGTCTGCTTGTCTTCTTTTTCCTTTATCTTTTTCGCTTGGTTCCAAACTTGGTCGATCATTTAAACCTTACAACTTTTCCAAAAGACAAGACACTGTCATATCACATAAGCATACGTTTCCGATTCCTTGTTCTGGGATTTGTGTGGCCGATCCCGCGAGTAAACCTGCGACGGAAGGCCAGCGGTTGTTCGTGCTGGCGAACAAATTGAAGGTGTTCTCCTTGTCAAAGGTTTTTTCTTCCTCACCAAATGTAATGCCCTGTATAATATATATCTAGAATAATACAATACACGCATTAATTTGGTACTGACACCATCATAAGTGTCTAATGACATAGTTCACATACTTGTCCATTTTTAAACATAACTACACTACATGGCACAAGTCAGGGAAACTAGCCAAAATAATAAAAACTAAGAACATTATACAATATTCCTCATTGTACAAGAACAATAAAATACACAGCGGAATAAGCTTAACTAAGCTTCTCTTGAAACATCTAAGCATTGTTCCACTTGTAAATCAGACCTGCAAACCACACCTGAAATAAAGAAACTATAGTGGGGTGAGATACATCAAATCTCAGTGAGTTCTCTATCTTATACGTTCTCTCGGCTTTACAAGGTTCTATTAATCCTAACTCAAGTCAAAGGGGAAGGGAAAAGACCTTGAGTTCATAATCTCACGATCTCATAATCTCACACTATATGGAAACACGTCATGAGTCTGTTAACTCATAAAGTTCGCACGGAAGGAATTACGTCCTGAGCCTGTTAACTCAAGATTCCTTACGAATCGATAACCAGTACCAAGGCATCCCCTTTTCCCGTCCGCTTCTACGTCTAGAAGACGACTCGAGTCATGGATCCTTGTAGTTTCTTGGCATACGAATTGGATTCGGGATCATCGGTCTGTTAACTGTGAACTGTCGCTTCTCATGGCCTGTTAACCATCACAAGTCTCTACCAATAGCATAGGCTCCAATCGTACTACACGTAGGGAATCAAACCTGCCAAGTAAAACATGCCTGCACTTCAGAGGAGCTCGAGACTCATGAAGGCCTCTCAAGGGCAACTCAAAAGAAAATGGCTACGATTACGTGATCACACACACAACGTGATTGTAGTGACAATCACCAGGCCACATTAGCCTTTAGGCCTCTCAGGCCTTTATTAATAAAACATAACAAATACACATGTTTCATACTAGTGTCTTATTCTCACTCTATACCATTCGATAATGGACACACGCCTCGGCCTCGCATGCATGAGCGTTGTCATTAAGTTATCTATCACAATTCTATTCACAACCTATAATTACCATTTTGTTTTGGGGTAAAGTTTCCTCACTCTCCCTAACTCATTTTAACATGCATATTCCCTCATTCATTTTAACAACGATATTAGATAGATATAACATAACACAAATATTACAAGTGAATACATATAATCACACATCACATAAACATCATTAGCATTCAAAAGCAACTAAATAAATAATCCCACGTCATACTCAATATTTCCAATTTTTATCGGGTAGAGGGTCGTCATAGCTTTCTAATGACACCAAGAACGTCCTGATCAGAGTTACGGATCAAAAGTTATGAAGGAAACAAAACTGCACAATTGTCATGTTCGCTAGGCGAACCTCCCAGAGAGCGTTCGCTACCGCCTTCGCTAGACGAAGCTCCAGGAGAATAAACAAATAGGCCAGAACAGACACAAAGTTCGCTAGGCGAACTCCTTGGTGAACCTTCGCCTTGTCGTTCGCTTCGCGAACCTCTGGGCGAACCAAGGCAGAACCAAACAGAACTGCAAAGATACAAAGCTCGCTAGGCAAACGTCGTTGGCGAACATTCGCTGACCTTCGCTTCCGGGTTCGCTAGGCGAACCCTCGAAAGTTTGTTCGCTGTGACTCGCCCCAGGTTCGCTAGGCGAACCGTGCGAAACCCTGAAATCTCAGAAACGTAACAGCTGGTCCTTAGGCCCCAAAAACTCATCCACAACACTTATAATTCATACCAAAGCATAATAACAAGTAAACCCGATCATTTAACTTGATTTATTTCACGTTCTATCCGTTAGATTTCATTGATTCAACAATTTATCATTTTCTCTCAATTCTAACTTCCAAACATCTATTTCTAGAACTTAGAGTGTCTAACTAGAACCCACCTGATAACCGAAGAGGAGGTTGAAGAAGATGACGATGATCCATGGATTTCTCTCCATCATCTTTCTCCACTTTCTTTTCTCTTCTTCTTTCTCTTCATTTCCTTCTACTTCCTCTTTTTCTTTTCTTTCCAAATATATATATATATATATATATATATATATATATATATATATATATATATATATATATATATATATATATATATATATATATATAAAACCAATATTATATAATATAATCCAATAGAGAAAAATATCTCCAATTGATATTTTGTCGTCTCAACCAATTGATCAATTATTAGAGTTACCATTAAATCCTCTCTTAAACTAATAATTATTGATCTCTTCAGAGTTCCTTAGTTGCTCCATCGATCCCAATTGACAATACTTAGAGCACTTAGAGGATTCCATTAATCCAATTATCCTAAGATAGAGTACATAAATGCTTATCTGATCTCATTTGATATCCAATTGAGCATTTAAATAATACGGGGTATTACACTCTCCTTCCCTTAAATTGAAATTCGCCCCCGAATTTCCTCTACTCGACAACAACCATAACTTGCATCACTGTCTTAGATCCACACTTAACTTTACTTCCATTAAAGTTCCTAACATAGTCTGATTCCAACTTGACTTTGCAATTCAGAAATCCTTATGTGCACGAATTTTCAAACCTCGACTCCTTAGATATACTCTTATTCCAATGTTGGATTAACTGCTACCCTTGCTTTTCCGTAATCCATCTGTTGGTCCATACCCCAAACACTTGGTCGCATCTCATTCAAACTAGGACAACAACACTCAACACATCTTCGCGATGTAATCCAGTGATTTCTTAACTTTGTGCAACCATTGACGATTTATCTTTTCATAAATCTTTCAACGTTCAAAACCACTTCACCAATAGTCAAACGACTTCCTTTATCAGTTCCATCTGGTCTGATGCTGCACACTGTACTCGTTAAATCCAATATTTCATCTCTTCGTATTACACCCAAAAGGTAACATAATGAGAACCAAATCTTCTTATTTCTAATCTTACAATTAATTTCTCCACCGATTCTTATAAATCCGACTGAGTCCTTTCATTGTCACGTTCTACTGCGCAACTCCAATTCTAACAATGGGATACCACCACTTCTTAAGCATTACCAATGACACAAGCAACTTATTGACGTCCTATGATAGAACAATTTCCTCGCCAACACGCAATATCTTAACACCTGTCCAACACTCTCCAGACGATAAAGGCACAGGAGTTACACTGTGACTACCATGACATATACAACTCCGAAATTCACTCTAACTTGAAATTATACATCCAAAATAGATTAACAACTTTCGTTTCTAGTTACCACATTCCATATCAATTCTTTTTATAGTTTTCCAACTTACTCAAGGTTCCGTGTTGACACGAGATCTCAACCAATTACAATGTGACACTATCACGGAACTTCAAACATAAACGAATCACCACTTATCAAAACTTAAACCATCCTGAACGTAATTGTGAGTTTCCATACCATTCACCAATTCACGTACAACCCTCCACATACACCCACACTTCGAAGACTATGCCACGTTTTTCAATTGAATCCACTTCCTTAATCGTTATGTTCCCCAAACGATTCCAAGTTACATGCTTAACTTCGGAACATCAAATTCTCACTCGTACTTGGAAAAATAACTTTCAAATTTCACTCTCTGGGTAAAACACAACTGTACACCACTGGTACCACTCTCGCAGTGTCTAAATCCAAAACCATGAACTCACGGAAGATAACAATTACTAACTCCGACGTACCACTCACACCTTACTAATACCAAAATTTCACACCGAACCATGATCGACTAGGGTAAAACCGACAAAGTCAAAACATGCAGACGACACACTCCAACCAAGTGACAAGGTAAATTCCAAATTCTGTCGCGGTCACACTACCAAACTTCAGCGGGATAGTTCATTTTCCCACTCAAACAACTACTCTAGCTGAAAGTCAAAAATGACAACATTCTAAAGTTTTAGCCACAATTCATACTCGATTCATCCATAAGCAAAACCCAATACACAACCATCACACGGTACTACAAAAATGATGGACAAATCCTGTCAAGCATACCACCGTATTCTCTCACTTGAATTTCCTTGGAGAGAATTAACACAACAACGCTCTTTTAGTCCAACAACAGGTAGATTCCAAATGTTCCGATTATTCACAAATACAAAAGTTCTCTATACTTGAAAATAGATCGGGGTAATGCACCCTCTTGAAGGACCTTTCCATCACTCCGCACACCTTAACTGGGATTTCTTGCCTTTCACTATCCATGGCACACCATGCTTACACCAAATTCACTTAACGAGAGATACGTAACCGACACTTCTCGTCAATTATTTACAAAACCCTTTCGGTATAAACCATTCCATGATTTACACTCAGTCCATACTAAGTCCTGATTTGCTTCTCGTTGTTTACCGCAATCTTACTTCTTAAAATACAATATTCACTGTTCCACAAGGTACGTCCCTTCACAATTGTCTCAAGAATAAGAATCCATCACGTACACTTGTGACCACTGTGCTACCTACCACGCTCGTTCTTAATACCAAGGTGTAACTTCTTCAGTTCAGCTCGTACTATTAGGGTTCCCATGGGTGAATCATCTTCGATTACACTTCCTTGATTTTAGCTTTAACACAACTTAATAACTCTATTGTACATTCGTCCAAGATACATGCCGTTATCACTTTCCTCATAATATAATGTTGATACCATTTCTACATCACGTTTACTTTACTCTCCATGGTAATTCTCTTAGGTCCAATTCTAAACTCATCATTTTAGAATTTCCTTGAGTCTGAGGTACTTACTCTGTTCTTAACACAAAATTCTTCTGGTCCGTATCACTACGCATTTCTGTTACTAAATGAAACTCATTCTTTCTCCAACACAATATCTTATACGGTTCCTTGGGTAATTTAACCTTTCCAAATTGGTCTCTTGTCAAAAATAGAAATCTTGATGTATCCCTCGAACTTAATCTCTCTGCATAACTGAATATACGCAATTCATCTCCCACTCTTCGTTAGACACATACTTGTTTCACTTGAAGCATATAAACCCATCCTTGTGTCCTTTCACACCCTTCTCTACTATTTTAGGGTCCCACAAAAGTCAAATGTCCTTAACTTTCAAATCTTAAACCAGTTGGAAGATATTATTCCAAACACATTCCTTAAGATACTCTCGTCCATTCAAGATATCATAGTGACCTTAGAAACTGAAGCACCAAGATTTATCTCACTTCTGGACCTTACGTCACATATTCCACAAAACAACTTTTCTTTCCCACGAAATGAGGTTTCTTGAAATTCTTGTCCAACTCAGTTATCAATCCAGCCTTAGTAACGATTTTACATATTCTTCAATACCTTAATCGATCATTTGGTAGAGATCCTCAATTCTCAGACTCCATCCATTCCAAAGGATTTCCCGAACAGCTCACCAGTATTTAATTTCATGCTACCCAAAGCACAACTTTTACCCTCACAGTACAAGTTCCGACAACACTTCGGAGTCCTCGTGGTCGCTCAACCATGATTCTGCCTATCACATACATAGTATCAGGTTGATCAGGCCCAACACTACATAGTATGATATTAAGTTTCACGATGGCAAGACACACTTAAGAGGCAGGAATAGATTTACTTACGATGTTTCAAGGCTAGGTCGAGAATACGACCTGCTCTGATACCAACTGTAATGCCCTGTATAATATATATCTAGAATAGTACAATACACGCATTAATTTGGTACTGACACCATCATAAGTGCCTAATGACATAGTTCACATACTTGTCCATTTCTAAACATAACTACACTACATGGCACAAGTCATGGAAACTAGCCAAAATAATAAAAACTAAGCACATTATAAAATATTCCTCATTGTACAAGAACAATAAAATACACAGTAGAATAAGCTTAACTAAGCTTCTCTTGAAACATCTAAGCATCGCTCCACTTGTAAATCAGACCTGCAAACCACACCTGAAATAAAGAAACTATAGTGGGGTGAGATACATCAAATCTCAGTGAGTTCTCTATCTTATAGGTTCTCCGGCTTTACAAGGTTCTATCAATCCTAACTCAAGTCAAAGGGGAAGGGAAAAGACCTCGAGTTCACAATCTCACGATCTCACAATCTCACACTATATGGAAACACGTCATGAGTCTGTTAACTCATAAAGTTCGCACGGAAGGAATTACGTCCTGAGCCTGTTAACTCAAGATTCCTTACGAATCCATAACCGGTACCAAGGCATCCCATTTTCCCGTCCGCTTCTACGTCTAGAAGACGACCAGAGTCATGGATCCTTGTAGTTACTTGGCATACTAATTGGATTCGGGATCATCGGCCTGTTAACCGTGAACCGTCACTTCTCATGGCCTGTTAACCATCACAAGTCTCTACCCATAGCATAGGCTCTAATCGTACTACACGTAGGGAATCAAACCTGCCAAGTAAAACATACCAGCACTTCAGAGGAGCTCGAGACTCATGAAGGCCTCTCAAGGGCAACTCAAAAGAAAATGGTTACGATTACGTGATCACACACACAACGTGATTGTAGTGACAATCACCAGGCCACATTAGCCTTTAGGCCTCTCAGGCCTTTAATAATAAAACATAACAAATACACGTGTTTCATACTAGTGTCTTATTCTCACTCTATACCATTCGATAATGGACACACGCCTCGGCCTCGCATGCATGAGCGTTGTCATTAAGTTATCTATCACAATTCTATTCACAACCTATAATTACCATTTTGTTTTGGCGTAAAGTTTCCTCACTCTCCCTAACTCATTTTAACATGCATATTCCCTCATTCATTTTAACAACGATATTAGATAGATATGCCATAACAAAAATATTACAAGTGAATACATATAATCACACATCACATAAACATCATTAGCATTCAAAAGCAACTAAATAAATAATCCCACGTCATACTCAATATTTCCAATTTTTATCGGGTAGAGGGTCGTCATAGCTTTCTAATGACACCAAGAACGTCCTGATCCGAGTTACAGATCAAAAGTTATGAAGGAAACAAAACTGCATAATTGTCATGTTCGCTAGGCGAACCTCCCAGAGAGCGTTCGCTACCGCCTTCGCTAGACGATGCTCCAGGCGAATAAACAAATAGGCCAGAACAGACACAAAATTCGCTAGGCGAACTCCTTGGTGAAACTTCGCCTTGTCGTTCGCTTCGCGAACCTCTGGGCGAACCAAGGCAGAGCCAAACAGAACTGAAAAGATACAAAGTTCGCTAGGCAAACGTCGTTGGTGAACATTCGCTGACCTTCGCTGCCTGGTTCGCTAGGCGAACCCTCGAAAGTTTGTTCGCTGTGACTCGCCCCAGGTTCGCTAGGCGAACCGTGCGAAACCCAGAAATCTCAGAAACGTAACAGCTGGTCCTTAGGCCCCAAAAACTCATCCACAACACTTCCAATTCATACCAAAGCATAATAACAATTAAACTCGATCATTTAACTTGATTTATTTCACGTTCTATCCGTTAGATTTCATTGATTCAACAATTTATCATTTTCTCTCAATTCTAACTTCCAAACATCTATTTCTAGAACTTAGAGTGTCTAACTAGAACCCACCTGATAACCGAAGAGGAGGTTGAAGAAGATGACGATGATCCATGGATTTCTCTCCATCATCTTTCTCCACTTTCTTTTCTCTTCTTCTTTCTCTTCATTTCCTTCTACTTCCTCTTTTTCTTTTCTTTCCAAATATATATATATATATATATATATATATATATAAAACCAATATTATATAATATAATCAATAGAGAAAAATATCTCCAATTGATATTTTGTCGTCTCAACCAATTGATCAATTATTAGAGTTACCATTAAATCCTCTCTTAAACTAATAATTATTAATCTCTTCAGAGTTCCTTAGTTGCTTCATCGATCCCAATTGACAATACTTAGAGCACTTAGAGGATTCCATTAATCCAATTATCCTAAGATAGAGTACATAGATGCTTATCTGATCTCATCTGATATCCAATTGAGCATTTAAATAATACAGGGTATTACACTCTCCTTCCCTTAAATTGAAATTTGCCCCCGAATTTCCTCTACTCGACAACAATCATAACTTGCATCACTGTCTTAGATCCACACTTAACTTTACTTCCGTTAAAGTTCCTGACATAGTCTGATTCCAACTTGACTTTGCAATTCAGAAATCCTTATGTGCACGAATTTTCAAACCTCGGCTCCTTAGATATACTCTTATTCCAATGTTGGATTAACTGCTACCCTTGCTTTTCCGTAATCCATCTGTTGGTCCATACCCCAAACACTTGGTCGCATCTCATTCAAACTAGGACAACAACACTCAACACATCTTCGCGATGTAATCCAGTGATTTCTTAACTTTGTACAACCATTGACGATTTATCTTTTCATAAATCTTTCAACATTCAAAACCACTTCACCAATAGTCAAACGACTTCCTTTATCAGTTCCATCTGGTCTGATGCTGCACACTGTACTCGTTAAATCCAATATTTCATCTCTTCGTATTACACCCAAAAGGTAACATAATGAGAACCAAATCTTCTTATTTCTAATCTTACAATTAATTTCTCCTCCGATTCTTATAAATCCGACTGAGTCCTTTCATTGTCACCTTCTACTGCGCAACTCCAATTCTAACAATGGGATACCACCACTTCTTAAGCATTACCAATGACACAAGAAACTTATTGACGTCCTATGATAGAACAATTTCCTCGCCAACACGCAATATCTTAACACCTGTCCAACACTCTCCAGACGATAAAGGCACAGGAGTTACACTGTGACTACCATGACATATACAACTCCGAAATTCACTCTAACTTGAAATTATACATCCAAAATAGATTAACAACTTTCGTTTCTAGTTACCACATTCCATATCAATTCTTCTTACAGTTTTCCAACTTACTCAAGGTTCCGTGTTGATACGAGATCTCAACCAATTACAATGTGACACTATCACGGAACTTCAAACATAAACGAATCACCACTTATCAAAACTTAAACCATCCTGAACGTAATTGTGAGTTTCCATACCATTCACCAATTCACGTACAACCCTCCACATACACCCACACTTCGAAGACTATGCCACGTTTCTCAATTGAATACACTTCCTTAATCGTTATGTTCCCCAAACGATTCCAAGTTACATGCTTAACTTCGGAACATCAAATTCTCACTCGTACTTGGAAAAATAACTTTCAAATTTCACTCTCTGGGTAAAACACAACTGTACACCACTGGTACCACTCTCGCAGTGTCTAAATCCAAAACCATGAACTCACGGAAGATAACAATTACTAACTCCGACGTACCCCTCACACCTTACTAATACCAAAATTTCACACCGAACCATGATCGACTAGGGTAAAACCGACAAAGTCAAAACATGCAGACGACACACTCCAACCAAGTGACAAGGTAAATTCCAAATTCTGTCGCGGTCACACTACCAAACTTCAGCGGGATAGTTCATTTTCCCACTCAAACAACTACTCTAGCTGAAAGTCAAAAATGACAACATTCTAAAGTTTTAGCCACAATTCATACTCGATTCATCCATAAGCAAAACCCAATACACAACCATCACACGGTACTACAAAAATGATGGACAAATCCTGTCAAGCATACCACCGTATTCTCTCACTTGAATTTCCTTGGAGAGAATTAACACAACAACGCTCTTTTAGTCCAACAACAGGTAGATTCCAAATGTTCCGATTATTCACAAATACAAAAGTTCTCTATACTTGAAAATAGATCGGGGTAATGCACCCTCTTGAAGGACCTTTCCATCACTCCGCACACCTTAACCGGGATTTCTTGCCTTTCACTATCCATGGCACACCATGCTTACACCAAATTCACTTAACGAGAGATACGTAACCGACACTTCTCGTCAATTATTTACAAAACCCTTTCGGTATAAACCATTCCATGATTTACACTCAGTCCATACTAAGTCCTGATTTGCTTTTCGTTGTTTACTGCACTCTTACTTCTTAAAATACAATATTCACTGTTCCACAAGGTACGTCCCTTCACAATTGTCTCAAGAATAAGAATCCATCACGTACACTTGTGACCACTGTGCTACCTACCACGCTCGTTCTTAATACCAAGGTGTAACTTCTTCAGTTCAGCTCGTACTATTAGGGTTCACATGGGTGAATCATCTTCGATTACACTTCCTTGATTTTAGCTTTAACACAACTTAATAACTCTATTGTACATTCGTCCAAGATACATGCCGTTATCACTTTCCTCATAATATAATGTTGATACCATTTCTACATCACGTTTACTTTACTCTCCATGGTAATTCTCTTAGGTCCAATTCTAAACTCATCATTTTAGAATTTCCTTGAGTCTGAGGTACTTACTCTGTTCTTAACACAAAATTCTTCCGGTCCGTATCACTACGCATTTCTGTTACTAAATGAAACTCATTCTTTCTCCAACACAATATCTTATACGGTTCCTTGGGTAATTTAACCTTTCCAAATTGGTCTCTTGTCAAAAATAGAAATCTTGATGTATCCCTCGAACTTAATCTCTCTGCATAACTGAATATACGCAATTCATCTCCCACTCTTCGTTAGACACATACTTGTTTCACTTGAAGCATATAAACCCATCCTTGTGTCCTTTCACACCCTTCTCTACTATTTTAGGGTCCCACAAAAGTCAAATGTCCTTAACTTTCAAATCTTAAACCAGTTGGAAGATATTATTCCAAACACATTCCTTAAGATACTCTCGTCCATTCAAGATATCATAGTGACCTTAGAAACTGAAGCACCAAGATTTATCTCACTTCTGGACCTTACGTCACATATTCCACAAAACAACTTTTCTTTCCCACGAAATGAGGTTTCTTGAAATTCTTGTCCAACTCAGTTATCAATCCAGCCTTACTAACGATTTTACATATTCTTCAATACCTTAATCGATCCTTTGGTAGAGATCCTCAATTCTCAGACTCCATCCATTCCAAAGGATTTCCCGAACAGCTCACCAGTATTTAATTTCATGCTACCCAAAGCACAACTTTTACCCTCACAGTACAAGTTCCGACAACACTTCGGAGTCCTCGTGGTCGCTCAACCATGATTCTGCCTATCACATACATAGTATCAGGTTGATCAGGCCCAACACTACATAGTATGATATTAAGTTTCACGATGGCAAGACACACTTAAGAGGCAGGAATAGATTTACTTACGATGTTTCAAGGCTAGGTCGAGAATACGACCTGCTCTGATACCAACTGTAATGCCCTGTATAATATATATCTAGAATAATACAATACACGCATTAATTTGGTACTGACACCATCATAAGTGCCTAATGACATAGTTCACATACTTGTCCATTTCTAAACATAACTACACTACATGGCACAAGTCATGGAAACTAGCCAAAATAATAAAAACTAAGAACATTATACAATATTCCTCATTGTACAAGAATAATAAAATACACAGCGGAATAAGCTTAACTAAGCTTCTCTTGAAACATCTAAGCATCGCTCCACTTGTAAATCAGACCTGCAAACCACACCTGAAATAAAGAAACTAAAGTGGGGTGAGATACATCAAATCTCAGTGAGTTCTCTATCTTATAGGTTCTCCGGCTTTACAAGGTTCTATCAATCCTAACTCAAGTCAAAGGGGAAGGGAAAAGACCTCGAGTTCAAAATCTCACGATCTCACAATCTCACACTATATGGAAACACGTCATGAGTCTGTTAACTCATAAAGTTCGCACGGAAGGAATTACGTCCTGAGCCTGTTAACTCAAGATTCCTTACGAATCCATAACCGGTACCAAGGCATCAAATTTTCCCGTCCGCTTCTACGTCTAGAATATGACCCGAGTCATGGATCCTTGTAGTTACATGGCATACGAATTGGATTCGAGATCATCGACCTGTTAACCGTGAACCGTCACTTCTCATGGCCTGTTAACCATCACAAGTCTCTACCCATAGCATAGGCTCTAATCTTACTACACGTAGGGAATCAAACCTGCCAAGTAAAACATGCCAGCACTTCAGAGGAGCTCGAGACTCATGAAGGCCTCTCAAGGGCAACTCAAAAGAAAATGGTTACGATTACGTGATCACACACACAACGTGATTGTAGTGACAATCACCAGGCCACATTAGCCTTTAGGCCTCTTAGGCCTTTAATAATAAAACATAACAAATACACGTGTTTCATACTAGTGTCTTATTCTCACTCTATACCATTCGATAATGGACACACGCCTCGGCCTCGCATGTATGAGCGTTGTCATTAAGTTATCTATCACAATTCTATTCACAACCTATAATTACCATTTTGTTTTGGGGTAAAGTTTCCTCACTCTCCCTAACTCATTTTAACATGCATATTCCCCCATTCATTTTAACAACGATATTAGATAGATATGACATAACACAAATATTACAAGTGAATACATATAATCACACATCACATAAACATCATTAGCATTCAAAAGCAACTAAATAAATAATCCCACGTCATACTCGATATTTCCAATTTTTATCGGGTAGAGGGTCGTCATAGCTTTCTAATGACACCAAGAACGTCCTGATCCGAGTTACGGATCAAAAGTTATGAAGGAAACAAAACTGTACAATTGTCATGTTCGCTAGGCGAACCTCCCAGAGAGCGTTCGCTACCGCCTTCGCTAGATGAAGCTCCAGGCGAATAAACAAATAGGCCAGAACAGACACAAAGTTCGCTAGGCGAACTCCTTGGTGAACCTTCGCCTTGTCGTTCGCTTCGCGAACCTCTGGGCGAACCAAGGCAGAACCAAACAGAACTGAAAAGATACAAAGTTCGCTAGGCAAACGTCATTGGCGAACATTCGCTGACCTTCGCTGCCGGGTTCGCTAGGCGAACCCTCGAAAGTTTGTTCGCTGTGACTCGCCCCAGGTTCGCTAGGCGAACCGTGCGAAACCCAGAAATCTCAGAAACGTAACAGCTGGTCCTTAGGCCCCAAAAACTCATCCACAACACTTCCAATTCATACCAAAGCATAATAACAAGTAAACTCGATCATTTAACTTGATTTATTTCACGTTCTATCCGTTAGATTTCATTGATTCAACAATTTATCATTTTCTCTCAATTCTAACTTCCAAACATCTATTTCTAGAACTTAGAGTGTCTAACTAGAACCCACCTGATAACCGAAGAGGAGGTTGAAGAAGATGACGATGATCCATGGATTTCTCTCCATCATCTTTCTCCACTTTCTTTTCTCTTCTTCTTTCTCTTTATTTCCTTCTACTTCCTCTTTTTCTTTTCTTTCCAAATATATATATATATATATATATATATATATATATATATATATATATATATATATATATATATATATATATATATAAAACCAATATTATATAATATAATCCAATAGAGAAAAATATCTCCAATTGATATTTTGTCGTCTCAACCAATTGATCAATTATTAGAGTTACCATTAAATCCTCTCTTAAACTAATAATTATTGATCTCTTCAGAGTTCCTTAGTTGCTCCATCGATCCCAATTGACAATACTTAGAGCACTTAGAGGGTTCCATTAATCCAATTATCCTAAGATAGAGTACATAGATGCTTATCTGATCTCATCTGATATCCAATTGAGCATTTAAATAATACGGGGTATTACACTCTCCTTCCCTTAAATTAAAATTCGCCCCCGAATTTCCTCTACTCGACAACAATCATAACTTGCATCACTGTCTTAGATCCACACTTAACTTTACTTCCGTTAAAGTTCCTGACATAGTCTGATTCCAACTTGACTTTGCAATTCAGAAATCCTTATGTGCACGAATTTTCAAACCTCGGCTCCTTAGATATACTCTTATTCCAATGTTGGATTAACTGCTACCCTTGCTTTTCCGTAATCCATCTGTTGGTCCATACCCCAAACACTTGGTCGCATCTCATTCAAACTAGGACAACAACACTCAACACATCTTCGCGATGTAATCCAGTGATTTCTTAACTTTGTGCAACCATTGACGATTTATCTTTTCATAAATCTTTCAACGTTCAAAACCACTTCACCAATAGTCAAACGACTTCCTTTATCAGTTCCATCTGGTCTGATGCTGCACACTGTACTCGTTAAATCCAATATTTCATCTCTTCGTATTACACCCAAAAGGTAACATAATGAGAACCAAATCTTCTTATTTCTAATCTTACAATTAATTTCTCCTCCGATTCTTATAAATCCGACTGAGTCCTTTCATTGTCACCTTCTACTGCGCAACTCCAATTCTAACAATGGGATACCACCACTTCTTAAGCATTACCAATGACACAAGAAACTTATTGACATCCTATGATAGAACAATTTCCTCGCCAACACGCAATATCTTAACACCTGTCAAACACTCTCCAGACGATAAAGGCACAGGAGTTACACTGTGACTACCATGACATATACAACTCCGAAATTCACTCTAACTTGAAATTATACATCCAAAATAGATTAACAACTTTCGTTTCTAGTTACCACATTCCATATCAATTCTTTTTATAGTTTTCCAACTTACTCAAGGTTCCGTGTTGACACGAGATCTCAACCAATTACAATGTGACACTATCACGGAACTTCAAACATAAATGAATCACCACTTATCAAAACTTAAACCATCCTGAACGTAATTGTGAGTTTCCATACCATTCACCAATTCACGTACAACCCTCCACATACACCCACACTTCGAAGACTATGCCACGTTTCTCAATTGAATCCACTTCCTTAATCGTTATGTTCCCCAAACGATTCTAACTTACATGCTTAACTTCGGAACATCAAATTCTCACTCGTACTTGGAAAAATAACTTTCAAATTTCACTCTCTGGGTAAAACACAACTGTACACCACTGGTACCACTCTCGCAGTGTCTAAATCCAAAACCATGAACTCATGGAAGATAACAATTACTAACTCCGACGTACCACTCACACCTTACTAATACCAAAATTTCACACCGAACCATGATCGACTAGGGTAAAACCGACAAAGTCAAAACATGCAGACGACACACTCCAACCAAGTGACAAGGTAAATTCCAAATTCTGTCGCGGTCACACTACCAAACTTCAGCGGGATAGTTCATTTTCCCACTCAAACAACTACTCTAGCTGAAAGTCAAAAATGACAACATTCTAAAGTTTTAGCCACAATTCATACTCGATTCATCCATAAGCAAAACCCAATACACAACCATCACACGGTACTACAAAAATGATGGACAAATCCTGTCAAGCATACCACCGTATTCTCTCACTTGAATTTCCTTGGAGAGAATTAACACAACAACGCTCTTTTAGTCCAACAACAGGTAGATTCCAAATATTCCGATTATTCACAAATACAAAAGTTCTCTATACTTGAAAATAGATCGGGGTAATGCACCCTCTTGAAGGACCTTTCCATCACTCCGCACACCTTAACCGGGATTTCTTGCCTTTCACTATCCATGGCACACCATGCTTACACCAAATTCACTTAACGAGAGATACGTAACCGACACTTCTCGTCAATTATTTACAAAACCCTTTCGGTATAAACTATTCCATGATTTACACTCAGTCCATACTAAGTCCTGATTTGCTTCTCGTTGTTTACTGCACTCTTACTTCTTAAAATACAATATTCACTGTTCCACAAGGTACGTCCCTTCACAATTGTCTCAAGAATAAGAATCCATCACGTACACTTGTGACCACTGTGCTACCTACCACGCTCGTTCTTAATACCAAGGTGTAACTTCTTCAGTTCAGCTCGTACTATTAGGGTTCACATAGGTGAATCATCTTCGATTACACTTCCTTGATTTTAGCTTTAACACAACTTAATAACTCTATTGTACATTCGTCCAAGATACATGCCGTTATCACTTTCCTCATAATATAATGTTGATACCATTTCTACATCACGTTTACTTTACTCTCCATGGTAATTCTCTTAGGTCCAATTCTAAACTCATCATTTTAGAATTTCCTTGAGTCTGAGGTACTTACTCTGTTCTTAACACAAAATTCTTCCGGTCCGTATCACTACGCATTTCTGTTACTAAATGAAACTCATTCTTTCTCCAACACAATATCTTATACGGTTCCTTGGGTAATTTAACCTTTCCAAATTGGTCTCTTGTCAAAAATAGAAATCTTGATGTATCCCTCGAACTTAATCTCTCTGCATAACTGAATATACGCAATTCATCTCCCACTCTTCGTTAGACACATACTTGTTTCACTTGAAGCATATAAACCCATCCTTGTGTCCTTTCACACCCTTCTCTACTATTTTAGGGTCCCACAAAAGTCAAATGTCCTTAACTTTCAAATCTTAAACCAGTTGGAAGATATTATTCCAAACACATTCCTTAAGATACTCTCGTCCATTCAAGATATCATAGTGACCTTAGAAACTGAAGCACCAAGATTTATCTCACTTCTGGACCTTACGTCACATATTCCACAAAACAACTTTTCTTTCCCACGAAATGAGGTTTCTTGAAATTCTTGTCCAACTCAGTTATCAATCCAGCCTTACTAACGATTTTACATATTCTTCAATACCTTAATCGATCCTTTGGTAGAGATCCTCAATTCTCAGACTCCATCCATTCCAAAGGATTTCCCGAACAGCTCACCAGTATTTAATTTCATGCTACCCAAAGCACAACTTTTACCCTCACAGTACAAGTTCCGACAACACTTCAGAGTCCTCGTGGTCGCTCAACCATGATTCTGCCTATCGCATACATAGTATCAGGTTGATCAGGCCCAACACTACATAGTATGATATTAAGTTTCACGATGGCAAGACACACTTAAGAGGCAGGAATAGATTTACTTACGATGTTTCAAGGCTAGGTCGAGAATACGACCTGCTCTGATACCAACTGTAATGCCCTGTATAATATATATCTAGAATAATACAATACACGCATTAATTTGGTACTGACACCATCATAAGTGCCTAATGACATAGTTCACATACTTGTCCATTTCTAAACATAACTACACTACATGGAACAAGTCATGGAAACTAGCCAAAATAATAAAAACTAAGAACATTATACAATATTCCTCATTGTACAAGAACAATAAAATACACAGCGGAATAAGCTTAACTAAGCTTCTCTTGAAACATCTAAGCATCGTTCCACTTGTAAATCAGACCTGCAAACCACACCTGAAATAAAGAAACTATAGTGGGGTGAGATACATCAAATCTCATTGAGTTCTCTATCTTATAGGTTCTCCGGCTTTACAAGGTTCTATCAATCCTAACTCAAGTCAAAGGGGAAGGGAAAAGACCTCAAGTTCACAATCTCACGATCTCACAATCTCACACTATATGGAAACACGTCATGAGTCTGTTAACTCATAAAGTTCGCACGGAAGGAATTACGTCCTGAGCCTGTTAACTCAAGATTCCTTACGAATCCATAACCAGTACCAAGGCATCAAATTTTCCCGTCCGCTTCTACGTCTAGAAGACGACCCGAGTCATGGATCCTTGTAGTTACATGGCATACGAATTGGATTCGGGATCATCGGCCTGTTAACCGTGAACCGTCACTTCTCATGGCCTGTTAACCATCACAAGTCTCTACCCATAGCATAGGCTCTAATCTTACTACATGTAGGGAATCAAACCTGCCAAGTAAAACATGCCAGCACTTCAGAGGAGCTCGAGACTCATGAAGGCCTCTCAAGGGCAACTCAAAAGAAAATGGTTACGATTACGTGATCACACACACAACGTGATTGTAGTGACAATCACCAGGCCACATTAGCCTTTAGGCCTCTTAGGCCTTTAATAATAAAACATAACAAATACACGTGTTTCATACTAGTGTCTTATTCTCACTCTATACCATTCGATAATGGACACACGCCTCGGCCTCGCATGTATGAGCGTTGTCATTAAGTTATCTATCACAATTCTATTCACAACCTATAATTACCATTTTGTTTTGGGGTAAAGTTTCCTCACTCTCCCTAACTCATTTTAACATGCATATTCCCCCATTCATTTTAACAACGATATTAGATAGATATGACATAACACAAATATTACAAGTGAATACATATAATCACACATCACATAAACATCATTAGCATTCAAAAGCAACTAAATAAATAATC
Source organism: Lathyrus tuberosus (assembly GCA_022829125.1). Lineage (NCBI taxonomy): Eukaryota > Viridiplantae > Streptophyta > Magnoliopsida > Fabales > Fabaceae > Lathyrus > Lathyrus tuberosus. The sequence continues at coordinate 203,389 of JALAZF010000426.1, read as the reverse complement.
CCACGTCATACTCGATATTTCCAATTTTTATCGGGTAGAGGGTCGTCATAGCTTTCTAATGACACCAAGAACGTCCTGATCCGAGTTACGGATCAAAAGTTATGAAGGAAACAAAACTGTACAATTGTCATGTTCGCTAGGCGAACCTCCCAGAGAGCGTTCGCTACCGCCTTCGCTAGACGAAGCTCCAGGCGAATAAACAAATAGGCCAGAACAGACACAAAGTTCGCTAGGCGAACTCCTTGGTGAACCTTCGCCTTGTCGTTCGCTTCGCGAACCTCTGAGCGAACCAAGGCAGAACCAAACAGAACTGAAAAGATACAAAGTTCGCTAGGCAAACGTCATTGGCGAACATTCGCTGACCTTCGCTGCCGGGTTCGCTAGGCGAACCCTCGAAAGTTTGTTCGCTGTGACTCGCCCCAGGTTCGCTAGGCGAACCGTGCGAAACCCAGAAATCTCAGAAACGTAACAGCTGGTCCTTAGGCCCCAAAAACTCATCCACAACACTTCCAATTCATACCAAAGCATAATAACAAGTAAACTCGATCATTTAACTTGATTTATTTCACGTTCTATCCGTTAGATTTCATTGATTCAACAATTTATCATTTTCTCTCAATTCTAACTTCCAAACATCTATTTCTAGAACTTAGAGTGTCTAACTAGAACCCACCTGATAACCGAAGAGGAGGTTGAAGAAGATGACGATGATCCATGGATTTCTCTCCATCATCTTTCTCCACTTTCTTTTCTCTTCTTCTTTCTCTTTATTTCCTTCTACTTCCTCTTTTTCTTTTCTTTCCAAATATATATATATATATATATATATATATATATATATATATATATATATATATATATATATATATATATATATATATATATATATATATATAACCAATATTATATAATATAATCCAATAGAGAAAAATATCTCCAATTGATATTTTGTCGTCTCAACCAATTGATCAATTATTAGAGTTACCATTAAATCCTCTCTTAAACTAATAATTATTGATCTCTTCAGAGTTCCTTAGTTGCTCCATCGATCCCAATTGACAATACTTAGAGCACTTAGAGGGTTCCATTAATCCAATTATCCTAAGATAGAGTACATAGATGCTTATCTGATCTCATCTGATATCCAATTGAGCATTTAAATAATACGGGGTATTACACTCTCCTTCCCTTAAATTAAAATTCGCCCCCGAATTTCCTCTACTCGACAACAATCATAACTTGCATCACTGTCTTAGATCCACACTTAACTTTACTTCCGTTAAAGTTCTTGACATATTCTGATTCCAACTTGACTTTGCAATTCAGAAATCCTTATGTGCACGAATTTTCAAACCTCGGCTCCTTAGATATACTCTTATTCCAATGTTGGATTAACTGCTACCCTTGCTTTTCCGTAATCCATCTGTTGGTCCATACCCCAAACACTTGGTCGCATCTCATTCAAACTAGGACAACAACACTCAACACATCTTCGCGATGTAATCCAGTGATTTCTTAACTTTGTGCAACCATTGACGATTTATCTTTTCATAAATCTTTCAACGTTCAAAACCACTTCACCAATAGTCAAACGACTTCCTTTATCAGTTCCATCTGGTCTGATGCTGCACACTGTACTCGTTAAATCCAATATTTCATCTCTTCGTATTACACCCAAAAGGTAACATAATGAGAACCAAATCTTCTTATTTCTAATCTTACAATTAATTTCTCCTCCGATTCTTATAAATCCGACTGAGTCCTTTCATTGTCACCTTCTACTGCGCAACTCCAATTCTAACAATGGGATACCACCACTTCTTAAGCATTACCAATGACACAAGAAACTTATTGACATCCTATGATAGAACAATTTCCTCGCCAACACGCAATATCTTAACACCTGTCAAACACTCTCCAGACGATAAAGGCACAGGAGTTACACTGTGACTACCATGACATATACAACTCCGAAATTCACTCTAACTTGAAATTATACATCCAAAATAGATTAACAACTTTCGTTTCTAGTTACCACATTCCTTATCAATTCTTCTTATAGTTTTCCAACTTACTCAAGGTTCCGTGTTGACACGAGATCTCAACCAATTACAATGTGACACTATCACGGAACTTCAAACATAAATGAATCACCACTTATCAAAACTTAAACCATCCTGAACGTAATTGTGAGTGTCCATACCATTCACCAATTCACGTACAACCCTCCACATACACCCACACTTCGAAGACTATGCCACGTTTCTCAATTGAATCCACTTCCTTAATCGTTATGTTCCCCAAACGATTCTAACTTACATGCTTAACTTCGGAACATCAAATTCTCACTCGTACTTGGAAAAATAACTTTCAAATTTCACTCTCTGGGTAAAACACAACTGTACACCACTGGTACCACTCTCGCAGTGTCTAAATCCAAAACCATGAACTCATGGAAGATAACAATTACTAACTCCGACGTACCACTCACACCTTACTAATACCAAAATTTCACACCGAACCATGATCGACTAGGGTAAAACCGACAAAGTCAAAACATGCAGACGACACACTCCAACCAAGTGACAAGGTAAATTCCAAATTCTGTCGCGGTCACACTACCAAACTTCAGCGGGATAGTTCATTTTCCCACTCAAACAACTACTCTAGCTGAAAGTCAAAAATGACAACATTCTAAAGTTTTAGCCACAATTCATACTCGATTCATCCATAAGCAAAACCCAATACACAACCATCACACGGTACTACAAAAATGATGGACAAATCCTGTCAAGCATACCACCGTATTCTCTCACTTGAATTTCCTTGGAGAGAATTAACACAACAACGCTCTTTTAGTCCAACAACAGGTAGATTCCAAATATTCCGATTATTCACAAATACAAAAGTTCTCTATACTTGAAAATAGATCGGGGTAATGCACCCTCTTGAAGGACCTTTCCATCACTCCGCACACCTTAACCGGGATTTCTTGCCTTTCACTATCCATGGCACACCATGCTTACACCAAATTCACTTAACGAGAGATACGTAACCGACACTTCTCATCAATTATTTACAAAACCCTTTCGGTATAAACTATTCCATGATTTACACTCAGTCCATACTAAGTCCTGATTTGCTTCTCGTTGTTTACTGCACTCTTACTTCTTAAAATACAATATTCACTGTTCCACAAGGTACGTCCCTTCACAATTGTCTCAAGAATAAGAATCCATCACGTACACTTGTGACCACTGTGCTACCTACCACGCTCGTTCTTAATACCAAGGTGTAACTTCTTCAGTTCAGCTCGTACTATTAGGGTTCACATAGGTGAATCATCTTCGATTACACTTCCTTGATTTTAGCTTTAACACAACTTAATAACTCTATTGTACATTCGTCCAAGATACATGCCGTTATCACTTTCCTCATAATATAATGTTGATACCATTTCTACATCACGTTTACTTTACTCTCCATGGTAATTCTCTTAGGTCCAATTCTAAACTCATCATTTTAGAATTTCCTTGAGTCTGAGGTACTTACTCTGTTCTTAACACAAAATTCTTCCGGTCCGTATCACTACGCATTTCTGTTACTAAATGAAACTCATTCTTTCTCCAACACAATATCTTATACGGTTCCTTGGGTAATTTAACCTTTCCAAATTGGTCTCTTGTCAAAAATAGAAATCTTGATGTATCCCTCGAACTTAATCTCTCTGCATAACTGAATATACGCAATTCATCTCCCACTCTTCGTTAGACACATACTTGTTTCACTTGAAGCATATAAACCCATCCTTGTGTCCTTTCACACCCTTCTCTACTATTTTAGGGTCCCACAAAAGTCAAATGTCCTTAACTTTCAAATCTTAAACCAGTTGGAAGATATTATTCCAAACACATTCCTTAAGATACTCTCGTCCATTCAAGATATCATAGTGACCTTAGAAACTGAAGCACCAAGATTTATCTCACTTCTGGACCTTACGTCACATATTCCACAAAACAACTTTTCTTTCCCACGAAATGAGGTTTCTTGAAATTCTTGTCCAACTCAGTTATCAATCCAGCCTTACTAACGATTTTACATATTCTTCAATACCTTAATCGATCCTTTGGTAGAGATCCTCAATTCTCAGACTCCATCCATTCCAAAGGATTTCCCGAACAGCTCACCAGTATTTAATTTCATGCTACCCAAAGCACAACTTTTACCCTCACAGTACAAGTTCCGACAACACTTCAGAGTCCTCGTGGTCGCTCAACCATGATTCTGCCTATCGCATACATAGTATCAGGTTGATCAGGCCCAACACTACATAGTATGATATTAAGTTTCACGATGGCAAGACACACTTAAGAGGCAGGAATAGATTTACTTACGATGTTTCAAGGCTAGGTCGAGAATACGACCTGCTCTGATACCAACTGTAATGCCCTGTATAATATATATCTAGAATAATACAATACACGCATTAATTTGGTACTGACACCATCATAAGTGCCTAATGACATAGTTCACATACTTGTCCATTTCTAAACATAACTACACTACATGGAACAAGTCATGGAAACTAGCCAAAATAATAAAAACTAAGAACATTATACAATATTCCTCATTGTACAAGAACAATAAAATACACAGCGGAATAAGCTTAACTAAGCTTCTCTTGAAACATCTAAGCATCGTTCCACTTGTAAATCAGACCTGCAAACCACACCTGAAATAAAGAAACTATAGTGGGGTGAGATACATCAAATCTCATTGAGTTCTCTATCTTATAGGTTCTCCGGCTTTACAAGGTTCTATCAATCCTAACTCAAGTCAAAGGGGAAGGGAAAAGACCTCAAGTTCACAATCTCACGATCTCACAATCTCACACTATATGGAAACACGTCATGAGTCTGTTAACTCATAAAGTTCGCACGGAAGGAATTACGTCCTGAGCCTGTTAACTCAAGATTCCTTACGAATCCATAACCAGTACCAAGGCATCAAATTTTCCCGTCCGCTTCTACGTCTAGAAGACGACCCGAGTCATGGATCCTTGTAGTTACATGGCATACGAATTGGATTCGGGATCATCGGCCTGTTAACCGTGAACCGTCACTTCTCATGGCCTGTTAACCATCACAAGTCTCTACCCATAGCATAGGCTCTAATCTTACTACATGTAGGGAATCAAACCTGCCAAGTAAAACATGCCAGCACTTCAGAGGAGCTCGAGACTCATGAAGGCCTCTCAAGGGCAACTCAAAAGAAAATGGTTACGATTACGTGATCACACACACAACGTGATTGTAGTGACAATCACCAGGCCACATTAGCCTTTAGGCCTCTTAGGCCTTTAATAATAAAACATAACAAATACACGTGTTTCATACTAGTGTCTTATTCTCACTCTATACCATTCGATAATGGACACACGCCTCGGCCTCGCATACATGAGCGTTGTCATTAAGTTATCTATCACAATTCTATTCACAACCTATAATTACCATTTTGTTTTGGGGTAAAGTTTCCTCACTCTCCCTAACTCATTTTAACATGCATATTCCCCCATTCATTTTAACAACGATATTAGATAGATATGACATAACACAAATATTACAAGTGAATACATATAATCACACATCACATAAACATCATTAGCATTCAAAAGCAACTAAATAAATAATCCCACGTCATACTCAATATTTCCAATTTTTATCGGGTAGAGGGTCGTCATAGCTTTCTAATGACACCAAGAACGTCCTGATCCGAGTTACGGATCAAAAGTTATGAAGGAAACAAAACTGCACAATTGTCATGTTCGCTAGGCAAACCTCCCAGCGAGCGTTCGCTACCGCCTTCGCTAGACGAAGCTCCAGGCGAATCAACAAATAGGCCAAAATAGACACAAAGTTCGCTAGGCGAACTCCTTGGTGAACCTTCGCCTTGTCGTTCGCTTCGCGAACCTCTGGGCGAACCAAGGCAGAACCAAACAGAACTGAAAAGATACAAAGTTCGCTAGGCAAACGTCGTTGGCGAACATTCGCTGACCTTCGCTGCCGGGTTCGCTAGGCGAACCCTCGAAAGTTTGTTCGCTGTGACTCGCCCCAGGTTCGCTAGGCGAACCGCGCGAAACCCAGAAATCTCAGAAACGTAACAGCTGGTCCTCAGGCCCCAAAAACTCATCCACAACACTTCCAATTCATACCAAAACATAATAGCAAGTAAACCCGATCATTTAACTCGATTTATTTCATGTTCTATCCGTTAGATTTCATTGATTCAACAATTTATCATTTTCTCTCAATTCTAAACTAAGTTCCAAACATCTATTTCTAGAACTTAGAGTGTCTAACTAGAACCCACTTGATAACCGAAGAAGAGGTTGAAGAAGATGACGATGATCCATGGGTTTCTCTGTAACAGCCCGGGCCCCTCGCAAGGCGATCCAGGCACTGCCACCTCACGATCTTCTCTACCCCCATCACTAGTAGAGTTTTTGCCTTCCGTGGGAATCGAACCATGTACCCTTGAGTGGTGAAAAATGAAGGCTAGAATACAAATACCGGTGATCATGAAGGCTGGATCAGATCCTATAGAATTAGGTCACCAAGTGCGTCAGGGATGCTGGTCGTATGGAGAGGAGGGGGTGTACCTGCAAGGCACTCCGACGCTCAAGTGAGTATGGGTCAGAGAAAAGGAGCAAGTACAAAGTATGAATTCTTAAAGTGAATATTGGATACCTGACCCTTTCAAGCGAGAGGGTTTATATAGAGCCCCCAGCGCGTGGCCAACGGTCCTATTTTCGGGGCGAAATAACCATTTTCCCCAAAGAATAGGTAACTGCCCAAACTAGCCGTTAGGCCGGGTAGGGTTCCCGAAACTAGCCGTTATGTCGGGCATAAACGCAGTTCTGGGCACCTGTGCTTTGCTGTTCGGGCAGCGAGGAAGCCGTGCGTAACGGCATCAACGCCGGGGAGGAACGTTGCATTCCTTGCCCGGTTGGAAGGGCGGAAAAGTCACTTTTGCCCCTCTGTGGATTGGACTTAGGCGATATGGGCCGCTTTGGAGCAGAGGCGGATTGAGCCAATTCTAGCCATTGGTCCAGTCCAGAACAGGAGCCCCCTAAGTCGTTGCTCCCGAGTATGGGAGTGATGACTTAAGGACTGCTCGTTGCTCCGGGGAGCTAACATAGAATCGTCGTTTGAAGACGAGGAGGGTTGTCTCAGAGTGCTCGTGACCCCAGGTGTTCGCGAGATTCTTGGTCGTGACCTTATTGCTCGGTATTCGGGGAGATCAAGTGTCAGACAAAATTGGAAACGTTGGGTTGCCACGTGTGCCTTGAGCTCCGTGTAGCAGTTAATAGGCAGTGATGGATAGTAGGTAGTAATTATGGCCTACGGGCGCATGTGTGCACGTGCCCCTTTGTATAAAAGGGGGAAGATTGTCCCATTTTGCACTTTTTCTTTCTGATTCCTCTTCGCCTCTTCTAAGCTTTTGCCCGTCACCGTCTTCAGTGCTTCTGAACACCGCGTCAAGCTTCGAGCAACCTCTTTCTTTTACTCAAATCAAGTAAGTTTTCTGATCTGGGCTTGTTTTACTCCTTTTCGTTGTTAGTGGTAGATTTGCATGCGGTTAGGGCTAGTTTAGAGGACGAAATATGTTATTTTTCGGCGATTGTTGGTGGTGGACGGTGGTTATGCCATTTTCACGCTTCCAACATGTCGCCGGACCTGTTAGTGCGTTTGGTGAGGAGGGTGGTTCACAGTGAAGTTGCATGTGTGACCACCGTGTTTGTCCATCTTTTGATAGAGCGATGAGTTTTCCGGCGGATCGTTTCCAGATTTCGGTGAAGCTTCGCGATTTCTGGTGGAGCTTCAACGGAAGCTGGGTGAGAGCGTGGGGAAGCTCTTCGTTCTAGGATGACAGCCTCGAGCGTCTCCTCGCGGGGAGGTTTCAGCTTTCCCTTTGATGTTAGGGCTTAGGTCGGGGATGTTGTCCTCAGCCCTTTGCGTACCCTTTCACTTGGCTTAGCAGTGGAAGGGTGGATTTGATTTGCTGTCGAATTCACTGTCTTCTCTGCTTTTCAGGTGATCGTAATGGCGACGGGGCCAGACAGAGAAGTTATTCTAGATACGTCCGAGGAGGAAACTGGCTCCGAGGAGAGGAGCAGCTCGACGGCTTCGAGCTCGGCAACATCGAGTTCCTCGAGCAATGTCGGGGAGGAGGAAGAGTTGGACGTCATGGAGGAAGACGGCGAAGGGTTCTCCGCGGAAGAGTGGTAGGTGGCCGAACCTTCCGAGCATATATCCACGTTTGCAAAGTCCTTGGTGGACGTCTTCACGGAGGTAGGACCGGCAGGAGAGTGGAGGGTACACTTCCCTTCTTTAGACGAGCGGGTCTGCACGGACTTCGGGGACCGCTTCACAATGTATGAGTACGCCTTCAAAGAGCTGGGCCTGAGGCTGCCTTTTACCAATTTCTAGCGGTCAGTGTTCGAGCATTTGAGATTGGCCCCTCTCCCTGCTTTCGAGTTGGTGTACGAGTATCTTTCCTTGGGGGCCACTCTCCCTCTGTTCTTCGCTGTTTTCCATCTACAAAGGCAGCTGGCAGGAAAGAAGTAATGCTGGGTTTCTCTGAAGCAGCCTCGCAAGCTGTTCAAACTGTTTTCGGAGTCAATTCGGACATTCAAGGAGCGGTACTTCGTCATTGAGCCCATGTCTGAGGTTGCCCAGGACAGTACGTACGTCTGGGAGATTGAGTTTGATGAGGATGGAAATGATCTGCATAACGAGGAGGGGAAGTACATTGGGCGGAGGCTTTATAGGTTCCCCATCCACTGGGCACCCGACCATTTTGCCAAGAGGCCCAACGACTACGTTTTTTAGCCGAGCGACCTGCGCGGTCAAGATGCCGTGGCTTACGAGGCACTGGAGAAGTGGGTTAACTCCTTCAGCCTTGCTGAGTGTTTCACGAGCAAGGGCGATCCGATCTTCGAGGAAGATGGGAGTCAGAGGGTCGAAGGCCGGTTTATAAATGTTAAGGCACTGCTGGAGTGCAAGACTCCTACAGATGCTGAGAAACTGCTCGGTAGTCTTTAGTTATTTAGATTTTGTTCATGTTATTTCTTTTCTTCGTATCTAACATGCTCGTGTTTTGTTTGTGCAGGTCAGATGCCTCAGGCTCATGATCGGGTTGTGAGGAATTCTCTGGCGAGGAACAAAGCTGGAACGGCTCCTCCGAAATCTCGGTTCGCTGGTACTCGTGCTCCTCCTCCCGTTCAAGCTGTTGCTGGGACCTCCACTTCTCTGACTCCTGCTCCCCGGGGATCTCCCCTGACGTTGGCCAGGCGACCCAAGCGGCCAAGGACCATTGATGCCGTGGACCTTACCCGAGTAGTTGAGAAGGGGAAGTTCGAGCTTTCTCCCTGCATCTTCGATAGGAGGCTTTTTGAGGGCAACTCTCTGGTCGTTCCCCGGGCGGAATCTCTTCGCTTGAAAGGCATGGACCGCCCGAGCAAGAGGGCGCTGGTGGCCCAAGACGCTTCAGCCTTGGTCCGGATGCTGGAGATGGTGGCAGTTTATGCTGAAGGGGACTCTGCAACTGAGTCCGAACTCAACGTTGCCCATGCTTCTGTGGCATCCGTCAAGGAAGAAGTCAAGGGTGCCAGCGAGGCTCGGAAGAAGGCGGAAGAGGAAGCGGCCAGGCTAAAAGAGGAGAACTTTAAGTTTTTGGCAGAGAAGAAAGCTGCCGAGGAGCTGATCAGGGAGCTGAGGGCGACCAATGCCCTGGGTGCCGATGAGCTGGACGATTTGAAAGATCTGAAGACTAGGTCCGAGCTAGTTGCCCGCATCCTGCTGGCCGAAGATGATGGCATCGCTGTGGCGGAGGAGTCTTTTAGAAACGCTGTGGCTCAGCTGCGCGTGGTGAACCCTGGGCTTGAAATCTCTGCTGAGGGCACTCACTATCTTGCCCGTGTTGATGATGGTCGTATTGTCTTGCCCGAAGGTATCCTTGTCGTTACCCCCGAGGATCAACCCGCAGAGGAGCAGGGACCCGAGCCAGAGTCAACCGAGCACGCTGATGAATGAGGAATTTGTTATTTTTTTGATGTCGTTGTAATTTGTCCGGCCTGCGTGCCGTTGTAATTTATTTTTGGGGGGCATGTCCCTTGTTTTATGTAACAACGTACAATTGTGGTTTTTGCGGCCACTTGTTAAATTATCACATATTTGGTTCTCTCGTTTGCATGATTTTACTTGCTTTTATTTTTGCTAAGCATCGTATTCATGCTCGCTGTGAACGTATGTCCGCCCATGATAGGGGGTGTCTGACTTGTGTGAATATTTTTTTGGGAGATTGCTTGTAATAGATGTGTTCGGCAATGTGGGGAACTGGTCGAACTGCCGGGGAATGTCCTGGCGGGGAGCGGAGCTCAGGTCGCGTTTGAGGCCTGAGTTCGCGGCGTGAACGTCCCATCGCGAGTTGGGGTTTTGCCAATTGTGGTACTTTGACGACGGCGATGCTCGATCGAGGACCGCTGTCGAGCACTTACCGGGCTCGTTACTGAGCAGGGTTATGCTTTAATCGTATGCGACGCTTGTACCTAGACGCGCATAGTGGTCGGTAGCTGACGTTCGTCATTGTGACGAGTCGAACCGAGGATTTAGCTGTAGTATTGTTTTAGCTTTTCAGCGTTCCATGGCCGAGCAAGTTCTTCCCCGGTGAGATGTTCTAGGTAATAGGCCCCATTTTCCGTTTTTGCCCGAACGTGATAGGGTCCTTCCCAGATGGCTGCTAGTTTGCCTTCACGAGAGTCTTTGTGGTTTCTTCTTAGAACAAGGCTTCCCACGTCTAACTCTCACCGTATCACCTTGGCGTTATGCCTGATGGTAATTTTTTGTTTTAGTGAGGCTTCGCGGAGGGCCGCTCCGGCTCTGATTTCCTCGACAAGGTCGAGCTCTTCTCTTAAAGACTCGTCGTTCATCTCCTCGTCTAGGGGCAACTCTGTCCGCCTAGAGGGTACGTGAGCTTCGACGGGAATTACAGCCTCGGTTCCATATGCTAGATGGAAAGGTGTTTCCCCGGTCGTTGAGTGTGGAGTTATACAGTATGCCCAGAGTACGCTGTGCAGTTCCTCGACCCATGCCTTCTTTGTTTCATCTAGCCTTCGTTTGAGGCCTCGAAGGATGACTCGGTTAGCTGCCTCAGCCTGTCCGTTTGTTTGAGGGTGTTCGACGATGCGAAGTGTTTCTTCGTGCCCAGTTGGGCGACGAAGTCCTGAAACTTCCTGTCCGTGAACTGCATCCCGTTGTCCGTTACTATCGCTTGGGGAATACCGAAACATGCAAGGATGTTTCGTTTCTAGAAACGCAGGATGTTAAGTGAAGTTATTTTGGCTAGAGCTTCTGCTTCTACCCACTTTGTGAAATAATCTACGGCCACTATGAGGTACTTGTTCTGACTTGATCCTACCACGAAGGGTCCTAGGATGTCTAGGCCCCACCAGGAGAATGGCCACGGGGAGGCCATAGCCTTGAGCTCGTTAGACGGAGCCAGGTGCATGTCCCCGTGCCGTTGGTATTTGTTGCACTTCTTCATATGTTCTTTCGCGTCGTTTTGCATGGTCGGCCAGTAGTATCCTGCTCAGAGAGCCTTGCGAGCAAGGGACCTTCCTCCGAGATGTTGGGCGTTGATTCCCTCATGGATTTCACGCAGGATGTGTGCGACCATTTCCTCCTCGACACATTTGAGCAGTGGAATGGAGAATCCCCGCCTGTATAGTTTACCTTCGACCAGGACATACGAGCAGGCTCTTCACCTGATCGTGCTGGCCTCCTTTGCATCGGACGGGAGTTCGTCTTTGGCGAGATAGTTGTAGACTGGGGTTATCCAGTAGTTGTTGTCGCCGATCACCTGCACGTCGAGTGTCGGGGAGGCCTTCTCAATGCTGGGTCGAGGAAGCACTTCCTGTATGATGGATTTGTTTCCGCCTTTCTTCTTCGTGCTGGCCAGTTTAGACAGCACATCTGCTCGTACGTTATGTTTGCGGGGAACGTGTTTCACTTCCACTGTTGTGAATTTCGCCATTTCCTTATTTACTAGGGCCAAGTATTCGTCAGGTTGTCATTTTTGGCTTGGTATTCACCCCAGACCTGGAGGGCCACGAGTTGTGAATCCGTGCAAATGACGACCTCTTGAGCGCCCAGATCCTCGGCAAGGCGTAGCCCAACAAGGAAGGATTCATACTCCGCCTGGTTGTTGGAGGTTGGGAAAGACAGTGTGAGTGATACCTCGACGATAATTCCAACGTTGCTCTCTAGTATGATGCCTGCGCCGCTTCCCGCCGAGCTTGAGGCACCGTCGACGAATATGGTCCATTTACGTGCTTCGCTCGCGGGGAGTCTGCGAATGTCATCTCCGCGACGAAATCGGCCAGAGCTTGGGCCTTGAGGGGTTTTCTTCCTTCGTATTGGATGTCAAATTCGGACAGCTCCAGCGACCATTTGAGCATTCAGTCGGCCATATCTGGTTGTCCGAGCAGCTGCTTTATGGGCTGATCTGTTCGAACCACAATCGTGTGAGCCAGGAAGTAGTGTCTTAATCTTCTGGCTGCATCGATGAGGGCCAGTGCCACCTTTTCTATCTGCTGGTATCTTAACTCTGGCCCTTGCAACGCTTTGCTTGTGAAATAAATGGGTTTCTGCCCGTCATGCGTCTCGCGGATGGGAGCGGGACTCACTGCTTCGGTCGCAACAACCAGATATAAGTATAGTGTTTCGCCGTTGTCCGGTCGAGAGAGGACCGGTGACTCTGAGAGTACCCATTTCATATGGAGAAGGGCTCTGTCGCACTCCTCGGTCCATGCGAACGCTGCCTCTTTGCGGAGGAGTTTGAAGAATGGTAGGGCGTGCTGGAATGATTTTTTGGACTTGGGCGTAGGAAACTCGGAGAATGCCTGACATTTGTCGGGGTTGGCCTCGATTCCTCGTTCTGTTAAGTAAAAGCCGAGGAATTTTCCTGCCCGAACACCGAACGTGCACTTCTCCGGATTGAAACGTATTTTGTATTTCCTTGCCTGTTCGAAGACTTTTCATAGATGGGCGGTGTGATCGGTTTCCTCGTGGGATTTTACGATCATGTCGTCCATGTAGACTTCGAGCATGTCACCTGTTTCTCCCCGGAACACTTTGTTCATCATTCGTTGGTATGTTGCTCCGGCGTTCTTCAGGCCGAAGGGCATTACATTGTAGTAATAGTTGCCCGATTCGGTCATGAAGGCCGTATATTTTTTGTTGGACATTGCCATTGGGATTTGATTGTAGCCCGAGTAGGCGTCCATGAACGATAAAAGTTTAAAACCAGCGGAATTATCAACAAGTTTATCAATATTGGGGAGGGGGTAGGCATCCTTCGGGCATGCCTTATTGAGATCAGTATAATCAATGCACATGCGCCATTTTCCATTAGATTTTTTAACCAATATAACGTTGGACAGTCAAGTGGTGTACTTGGCTTCCGAAATAAATTTGGCCTCGAGGAGGTCCTTTACAGCTTTTTCAGCAGCCTCCGTTTTCTCCGGAGACTACTTTCTTCTACGTTGTGCTACGACCTTAATGGCCGGGTCAATTGTCAACTGGTGACAGGCAGTGGACAGATCCAAACTGGGTATTTCCGCGGCGCTCCACGCGAAGAGGTCGGCATTCTCCCTGAGGCATGCTTTGAGCTGCTTCCTCGCGATGTCAGGCAGTTCAGCTCTGATCTTCACTCCCCGTTGGGGGTCTTCGCCGAGCAGAACTATCTCGAAATTGCCATCCGGGATTGGGCGCATCGGATGGGAGTTGCTGATGGATGACGTGGACGGGCTGGCTGAAGCTGTTCGTTCCTCCTGTTGGTCCTCGGGGAAGCGACTGTCGAGGTCGATAGCGTCGACCTGGGGCAGAGGCTTGGCCTCCTCGGAGCTGCTTGGCAGCGCTGGCTTGCTCGACGCTTTAGGCTTGGGCGCAATGGCGTTGATCCCCTTTGTAGCTGCTTCAAAACACCGTCGGGCAGCTTCTATATCACCGTGGAGGGTGGCGACCATTCCTTTCGAAGTGTAATACTTCATCTTCAGGTGGACGGTCGATGGTACTGCTACCAACTCGACTAGAGTTGGCCTTTCGAAAATGCATTGGTAAAGTGACGGGCAGTCGATTACCAGAAATTGCGCCTTGATGGATCTGGCCATTTCAGCTGCTCCAAAGGTCACGATCAGCTCGACGTAACCCCACGGCTTGGTGACAGACCCGTTGAATCCCTATAAATCGGACCCTACGTAGGGGGTAAGGTGCGATTCATCCAGCTGAAGCGTTGAGAACAGCTGGGAGTACATGATGTCGACCGAGCTGCCCTGGTCGACTAGGATTTGGCGAACGTCGAAGTTTGCCATTTGGGCTCCGACGAGCAACAGAATGCTTGAGTTCGGGGAGCCGCCGAGGAGTTCCTCCCTGTAGAAGGAGATAGGGACGGAACCCTTCGGGGCCTGATCAAGCGTGGTCACTTTGTTCGAGCTGGTGTTGATCAGGTGTTCGAACTTCCGTTTCACGGATCCCATAGTAACTTTGTTGAAACCCTCGCCAGAGATGACCATGGCGGAGGGAAAGGTCTCCCACAGGCTGTGGGAGCAAAATATGCAAGGGCGCTGAGCCCGTCAGGGACGTTGAAGTCCTCGGGTCGCGATATGGACATAGCGACCTGTATGTTGGCGGCGAGATGCTCGGACGTTGCAGGCCGCAATCTTCTCTTCGTACTGAATATGAGATTGGGCTTTGAGGAGGAGGGCGTCTAAGTTCCTCGGTGGCGCGAGGCCAATGGCTTTAGCGAACTCGGAGTCCGGGCGGACCCCTTGTTCGAGCAGGAACTTCTTCATCTTATCTGTCATCGGGACCTGCACAGCTTCCTTGTTGAACCTCTAGATATATGCGCGGAGAGGTTCGTCTTTCCCCTGGATTATGGCTCCGAGGGAGGCCTCAGTTTTGGGATGGCGGCGAGATGCTGTGAAGTGCCGCGAGAACATCCTGCCCAGTTGTTTCCACGAGGTGATGGATTCCTCGGGAAGTTGTTTATACCATGTCATTGCTCCCTTCCGAAGCGTGGTCGGGAACAGTCTGCATTTGATGGCACCCCGTACGCCGCGGTAGTCTAGCAGCACATCGATGTTCTCAATGTGCTCGTCGGGGTCGGTGGTCCCGTCGTATGTGCCAAGTGACAGGGGTTTCTCCAAGCCTTTTGGGAGACGGGTGGCCAAGATCTCCTGGGACAACGGGCCGCGAGGCTCGTCGTCGTCGCTAGAACTGGTGTATGATGGTGACCGGACGGGATGCTCGCGTCGGCGGTTCCTTCGCGGAGAAGGTGAGCAGTTCCTTCGCGGAGAAGGTGAGCGGTTCCTTCGAGGAGAAGGTGAGTGGTTCCTTCGAGGAGAAGGTGAGCGTGCCCGTCCTTTGGACTTGATCGGAGATTCCTCGTTCCTTCGAGTCCTTTTGTGGTCATGAGCATGCTGGTCACGCGGGGAGATCTGGTCGCGCTTTCGGGCTACGCGAGGATCGTGCTCTTGGCGCAGTCTTCGGTCGATTTCTCTCCGTGGCTGTGGGCTTCTTGATCGTCGCTGGTTCCTCCGCGTAGGAGGGGATCTTGGACGGCGAGACTCTTCCAGTGCCCTGATCCTCTCGTTTTGCTGCAGGATCAGGGTGTTAGTTTTGTTGAGTGCCTCCAGGAGGGCTGCCACGGCCGGGTCGGCGTTGGGCGGAACAGGAACGGACTGGAGGTCGAGAGACGGTTGATCGTTGTTGCAATCAGCAGGGGTAGGGGAAGGAGAAGCAATGGCTCCATCCCTAAGGAAACAGGCATCTTGAAGGAGAAATAATTGGCCGTCAACGTCAAATTTGTTGACAGAGAGGATGGTTAATTGGAGAGCATCCTTGGAGCGATCTTGGGAGGCCATGATCGTGATGATGTTTGAGAATTGTTTTGATCTTCGGTTAAAGAAAGATGGGGAGAACAAATTTTCCCACAGACGGCGCCACTGATCGTGAAGGCTGGATCAGATCCTGTAGAATTAGTCTGCCAAGTGCGTCAGGGATGCTGGTCGTATGGAGAGGAGGGGGGTGTACCTGCAAGGCACTCCGACGCTCAAGTGAGAAAGGGTCAGAGAAAAGGGGCAAGTACAAAGTATGAATTCTTAGGGTGAATATTGGATACCTGACCCTCTCAAGCGAGAGGGTTTATATAGAGCCCCCAACGCATGGCCAACGGTTCTATTTTCGGGGCGAAATAACCGTTTTCCCAAAAGAATAGGTAACTGCCCAAACTAGCCGTTAGGCCTGGCAGGGTGCCCGAAACTAGCCGTTATGTCGGGTATAAATGCAGTTCAGGGCACCTGTCCTTTGTTGTTCGGGTAGCGAGGAAGCCGTGTGTAACGGGCATCAATGCCGGTGAGGAACGTTGCATTCCTTGCCCGGTTGGAGGGGTAGAAAGGTCATTTTTTCCCCTCTGTGGATTGGACTTAGGCGATATGGGCCACTCTGGAGCAGAGGCGGATTGGGCCAATTCTAGCCATTGGTCCAGTCCAGAACAACCGGCAATTCAAGATGTTGAGTGGCTCTGACGAACCTCATGCAAGCTCTATGACCCACCTGGGTCAAGCGTCGTCCAGATCGTACTATATCGTCATCATGTTTTACCAGAGACTTTGGCAACATTTGGCTCAAACCAAATTGTCGGGCTACCAAATTTGCCTGATAGTTCATAAAACCATAGCCATTACTGCCCGGGTCAATCCGGAAGGATATCATGGTAGGAGTAAGAAATGCCCGCCATATAGAATTCGACTGCGCAACAGCTTTGGGGGAGACCCCAGGAAATGGATTTCTAAACCATTCAGGGCCAAACTTACGTTCCATAAACGGTGCCATGTCGGGGACAAAAGAAGTGGTCCCGACAAACATATTGAGATACCTCATAAAGAGGGTTTTCTTCGGAGCCTCTTGGGTAGTCATCAGAGCAAGTCGCATTCCTTCGACATAGCGTTCTCTATTCAGACGCTCCATTGTCGCAGAAGCTGGATATCCCAACTTGTGTTCAAAAGTGGCGTTGAGCCAATGCTGCAACAGCCACATAGGCCCTGAGACGTTTAGAACCTTGGTGGTCTGGTGGAGGAGTTTCAGCCTCATGGCCGACAGGCCAAGAGAATGGTAGAGAGAGGCTAACAGAAGTTTGGCCAAAGATATCTGTCAACCTTCATGGATCTAAATGGCCAGACTGATAAAACTTTTGGCTATTTGTAAGAAGCCAGGGTGTAGAGAGCGATTTTTGTCGATGACGCGACCACCTTATCGCTGGTTCTTCTCCTCGCAATGAGGAGGAATGGGTACTACTTTTTGATTTCTTATTTATCCCGTGAAGCTGGAAGGGAAATGGAAGCTATCTAAAACTAACCTTGCACGTGAATGTTTAACTGAACAAACGCTTTAAAGAGATTGGGGAGTCCGAGGTCAGGTTATACGATGAGTAGTTGTCAGTTACCAATCCTATATGTGGTTATCCACAGGATGTTAGCTTTTAGGTACCGCTTTGTAATTGATAGTGTTTTTCTGCTGATGGGTTGGGAAAGTTCTTTGGGAAAGGAGAGTGAGTGAGTGAGTTTTTGATGTTTTTGGCAAGGTACTAGACCTAAGTTTTGATTGATATATGAAGGTACTGGACCTAGAGTTTTTGTTTTAGTATGCTCGCTAAGATTTCATAATCTTATGCCTACGTATTCCCGTTTAAACGAAACAGGGAAATCAGAGCAATCGTAGTTCCTCCTATTCTAAGGGAGGAAAAAGATGTTTTGGTGTCTTGTTCAAAGCCCAAGATTGAAGCTAAAAGGTCATTTGTGTCTTGTTCAAAGCTCAAGATTGAAGCTAAAAGGTTTGACTGAGAGAGAACTTGTCATCTCTAAAGAGGGATTGTTGATTTTTGTATGCCTTGATCAAAGCACAAGGTTGATGCTACGAGGTTGATTGACTTCACTAGGGGAACCATTGTCCAAAGTCTGGATAAGACTGACTTACCAAGAGAGTGTTTGTATGTCGGTATCTTGTACGAAGCCCAAGATTGAGGCAAAAAAAGAGATTGACTCTTTGGGTATATCATTATACAAAGCCTAAGAGGAGGCTAAAAGTTTGACTATGCGGGAGAGTATTATCTGTCTTGTACAAAGCACAAGATTGAGGCTAAAAGGGTAATTTAACTGACCCTGGTGAGGATATTGTTTGTGTATCTTGTACAAAGCCCAAGATGGAGGCTGAAAGTTTGACTCTTATTGGAGAAGACCATTCCTCAAAGCCTAGGGGAAGGATGAGAGGAAATGATTATGCTAGGGAAGTTATCTGTCCCAAGCTCAAGAGAGGGAGATTTATGTCTTGTACAAAGCCCAAGATAGAGCTAAAAGGGTTTGACTCAATAAGAGAGTGTTTTTATCTGTCTTGTACAAAGTCCAAGATTGAGGCTAAAAGGGTTGACTTAACAAGAGAGTGCTAAACGGTGATTGACTTAACAAGAGAGTCTGAAAAGGTGATTGACTCAACATGAGAGTCTGAAAAGGTGATTGACTCATCAAGAGAGTCTTTTATACTCAACAAGAGAGTGATTAGTTGTCTCGTAAACTATCCTGGAAATAGTGGATCATTAGCTGTTGGTTTTTTGTCTGAGTTGACATCCTCCGAGCGTTAGGAACAAGAGTGTCTTTTATACTCAACAAGAGACCCTTGTACTTTTCAAATTCGGGCACCTTGAATTTGTGCAGAACTTTCACATTAGGGACTAAACAAAGGTCTGCGGTGTCCTTTCCAAATAGATCCTGACCGCGAATGGCTTGCAGTTCCTTCTGCATTTCTAGGAAATGGTCCTGGAACTCATTTATTCTCTCGAACATACTTTCGTTTCCAACATAAGGTACATGTGGAATCTGTCCTTCTGGGACAGTGTGTACCACGGGTGGTGGTACAGTCATTATGGCAGTGACTCTCGGTGCTTCCCGAAGTTTGTAACCTTCAAGAGTTGCTGTCATGCCCCTGGCTTCTTCGCTTTCCCGAAGTCTGTAACCTTCAGGCCCAGCGGTTCCTGCTGCAGTTTCCGGATCTTTTGTAATTGCCGGAACATATCCTTCTGAGATATAGTTCATAGGCATGCCTAGGGACGATATTTAGGCATTTTATACCGAGGATCAGGCTTTTCCACTATGGGCGTTGATGTAATCTCTGAGATCACAGTCCTTTGTTGTTGCATCTGAGCTTCTGCCAGAGCTTGCAAGTCGTTGTGAAGCTTTCTCAGATCTTCTTTCAGAGTGTCGATCTCTTCTCTCAACTCCCTGTTCTCTTCCTCGAGATGGTCCATTTTCTTTTGTCGATTGGCCCGAGTATTATACGAATGGGACAATTTGACTCTAGAATCGAGACACAAACGTGATATTCGTAGGGAAGAAGAATGCGTTATGTGAGTATGATGAATGATATCCAATGATTATATTAATTAAAGTTTTGTTTAATCAAAATAAACTTCGACAATTGGATTGCAAATATCAAACAGTGGGGAAACCCCATTTTATTGAATTCAAGGATTGCGGAATGGAAATACAGTAAATTACAAGGTGCTGTAAAAGGAAATGTCTAAACTTATGGATCCCAAGTCTTCTCTGAGGAGGGCTCAGGTGCTGGTGCTGATACTTTCCTTTTCTTTAACCGGGGCTCTTGAGCCGTTGTCGGGTTGTCATTCCTTTGCCAGGTGAAAGGAGCCGGTAAATTCCTTTGGTCTTCCTGGTTTTCTACAGCATGTTGCTCTAAAATCTCAATCAGAGCATCTTTTTCTTTTAACAGTTGCTGTATTTTGTTACACTCCACATTGAGAATACAATACTTGTTCTTCCAAGACCTCTTCTCCTATTGAACTTTGTTGAGAGTAAACTGAAGTTTTTCTGTATCAGACATAAAGTAAAGGGAAAATTCCCTTAATGGAAGAACTTCTTAATGAGGGTAAGGCATCCTCAGCTTGAGAGCTCTAGTTTGTACCCAGTGGAGATAAGGTTCCACAGAGACACATTCCGGTTTTCTTAGAGACTCTCTTCCTTTCCTGTGAACATGTTTCCAGGCATGCACTATTTCTGTCTTTAGTGCCCTGTCATTTTCCCCTTCCTTGAAGAACAGACCTTCCAGATGAACATTACGCGGGACATGTTTCATCGGGTATCCAAATTGACGACGAACCAATACTAGATGATAATTGATTCCTCCTTTAATTCCTATGAGGGGCACATTAGGGAAATTTCCACAACGGTCAATGATTCTTATCCCGTCGTAGATGTGATTGTACCAATCGATGTCAGAGTTAGTAAGAGACATGATTCTCTGCGACCAACGTAAAGTATTCTTTTGATCCCAAAATGCAGCAGACTTGGGCAAGTGGAAAATGAACCATTTGTACAGCAGGGGTACACAACATGTGATCATTCCTCCACCATACAAATTCCTTAAGTGTACAGAATGATAAGCATCTGCGAGCAAGGTCGGTACAGGGTTTCCAATTAGAAATATCTTAATGGCATTGGTATCGACGAAGTTATCTATGTTGAGAAAAATGATTAACCCGTATGTGAGTAGAACAAAGATATCTTCGAAAATAGTAATGTTTCCTATACTGGCAAAGTACAAGGCTTTCTCCATCAAAAAATTGGCCGGTAAACCTTGGATTTCATCCTTAGCAGTCATGTGTGTCCTGACTTCTGACTCATCCAAATAGATTGCTCTTGCAATGGTTTGATCCTTTGGAATTTCTTCCAGTCCAGAAAAGGGAGCTTGGTCAGTAATGGGTAAATCAGTCAGATGAGAGTACTCCTCCAGCGTTGGTGCTAGTTGATAATCCGGGAATGTGAAACAGTGATAGACCGGATCGTAGAACTGGATTAGCGTAGACATGATTCCTTCAATTACATAGACCCTTAACAGAGACAGCAGTCCTCCGTATTTAGCTCTGAAAGCATCAGAGTTGGTGACCATCCTCGCCAGCCCTCTCAAATCCTCTAATTTTGGAACCTTGAAGGTGTACTTGTGAGTTTTCCTTCTACCAAAATCCATAACGCAATCTCCTTTCTCTGATATTTGCAATCATTGTCTTAGGTTAATTTGAAAAAGAGAGACTAGAAGAGAAGATTTTTTTTGTTTAATGTTTTTTAATGAAATGAATGCATGAATGCAGCACAAAAAAACATAGAAAAAACATGGGGTCAAAGGTTCGGTGTCATGAAGTCAAGGCTCTACCCATCCCCAAAGGTTTATACTGGTGATTTTTTGTACCTGTCCTCAAAATCACTGACCCCTCTTGGGATAAAAACAGCAGGTTGGAATCACCCGAGCGAGCTGCAGTATCTTAGAGTAATCTCAGATGAGGGTAGTATCGCATGACAACTATTTCTGATAGCTTTCGCACTACAAAATAGTAACATGGTTTTAGTCTACTAAAATCCTCAGCTTCTTAGATAACCCAATCGAACAATCTGCTTTCAACAACCGAAGTTGTATAGGCATTGAATCTGCAAAGGGTATCTCCACTGATTCGATGGTCGATCGGGACCTCTTATTTGGGAGTCACTCCCTCTAAGATTACCCGTATAGTGCCATCACTTATCTTAGGTGTATACTCAACCATTCCACATGTGGCATCACACGCATTCCCATTAGCAGAAAAATAAACGCAAATATCAATTAGGAAAAGCGATATATATATATATATTTATCCTAAAACTAACATCCTAGACCTCTTAAGAGCTATAATCCTAGTCCTAACAAATAAAATGACTCCCCAGCAGAGTCTCCATTTTCCTGTAGCGAGCGATTTTTGTCGGTGACGCGACCACCTTATCGCTGGTTCTTCTCCTCGCAACGAGGAGGAATGGCTGCTACTTTCTGAATTCTTATTTATCCCATGAAGCTGGAAGGAAAAAGGAAGCTATCTAAAACTAACCTTGCACGCGAATGTTTAACTGAACAAACGCTTTAAAGAGATTGGGGAGTCCGGGGTCAGGTTATACAATGAGTAGTTGTCAGTTACCCATCCTATATGTGGTTATCCACAGGATGTTAGCTTTTAGGTACCGCTTTGTAATTGATAGTGTTTTTCTGCTGATGGGTTGGGAAAGTTCTTTGGGAAAGATGAGTGAATGAGTGAGTTTTTAATGTTTTTGGTAAGGTACTAGACCTAAGTTTTGATTGATATATGAAGGTACTGAACCTAGAATTTTTGTTTTAGTATGCTCGCTAAGATTTCGCAATCTTATGCCTACGTATTCCCGTTTAAATGAAACAATGAAATTAGAGAAATCATAGTTCCTCCTATTCTAAGGGAGGAAAGAGATGTTTTGGTGTCTTCTTCAAAGCCCAAGATTGAAGCTAAAAGGTCATTTGTGTCTTGTTCAAAGTCCAAGATTGAAGCTAAAAGGTTTGACTGAGAGAGAACTTGTCATCTCTAAAGAGGGATTGTTGATTTTTGTATGCATTGATCAAAGCACAAGGTTGATACTAAGAGGTTGATTGACTTCACTAGGGAAGTCCTTGTCCAAAGTTTGGATAAGACTGACTTAACATGAGAGTGTTTGTATGTCGGTATCTTGTACGAAGCCCAAGATTGAGGCAAAAAAAGAGACTGACTCTTTGGGTATATCATTATACAAAGCCTAAGAGGAGGCTAAAAGCTTGACTCTGCGGGAGAGTATTATCTATCTTGTACAAAGCCCAAGATTGAGGATAAAAGGGTAATTTAACTGACCCTGGTGAGGATATTGTTTGTATATCTTGTACAAAGCCTAAGATGGAGGCTAAAAGTTTGACTCTTATTGGAGAAGACCATTCCTCAAAGCCTAGGGGAAGGCTGGGAGGAAATGACTCTGCTTGGGAAATTATCTGTCCCAAGCTCAAGAGAGGGAGATTTATGTTTTGTACAAATCCCAAGATAGATGCTAAAAGGGTTTGACTCTACAAGAGAGTGTTTTTATCTATCTTGTACAAAGCCCAAGATTGAGGCTAAAAAGGTTGACTCAACAAGAGAGTGCTAAAAGGTGATTGACTCAACAAGAGAGTCTGAAAAGGTGATTGACTCATCAAGAGAGTCTTTTATACTCAACAAGAGAGTGATTTGCTGTCTCGTACGAAGCCCGAGATTGAGGCTAAAAAGGGTATTGACTCAACAAGAGTGTCTGAAAAGGTTAGTTTCGCTGGGGAGAATCATTGTACAAAGCCCAAGAGGAGGCTGACTATGATGAGGAAAGATCATTATACAATGCCTAAGAGGAGGCTATCTTTTGTCGGGGATAATTGAGATCCCGAGGCAGGTCCAAGTGGGGAATCAACTCTTGCTGAGGATTACAGAAGAGTTGTGGTATCAGAGACCTTGAGGTTTTGATACGGGTGGTAGACTGACCCTGGTTGGGGAACTCTCATGAGAGAGACCGGGTTTCTCCTTGAGATTGATCTAGAGTGACTGGAGTTTCTTCCTATGTTTGTAAGGAACTTGAGAATGTCTTTGAGACTCAAGGTTAGACTGTCCAAGTCTACTAAAAGAGTTTTATCTTTTGTATGATGCCCAAGAGGAGGCACGGGCATTAAGGGATGATAATCAACCCTAAATTGACTGAAGTTTTGACACTAGAAAGACTGCTCTAGCAAATGATGACTAAGTTCTGTCTTATACCTTTAAGAGGTCGTCAGGGTCCTTGTATTAAGCCCAAGAGAAGGCATGAGAACTTCTAAGAAGCCGAAGGGTCCTTGTACAATTCCCCAAGACAAGAGAAGTTCAAGAAATGCAATTCACAAAGAAGAGATCATTCCAGGAAAGTTCGAGGGTTTGGAAGAAACTCAAGAGATGCCATTCACGGAGGAAAGATCATCCCTGGGGAGTAGAGTTTCTTTGACAATTTCTAAGGGTGACAGTCTGAGAAAAGGTTCACCGAGAATACTGCCTTTCTCTTTGTTCCATATTGTTTAACCCCAAGAGAAGGGAAGACTGTATCTGGAATCCTACGGGGGATCTAGTTTTGTTTGTATTTAAGAGTGACCAACAGGGCTTTACCTAGTTCTAGACGTAGTTGCCGGGGAAAACTCTAAATAAGTATACTAGTATATATACAGTTGATATATGACGAGTATTTAAAAGAACGAAAGAAGACTAACCATGCGCAGCTTCCCACATTTATATATGACGTGTATTTAAAAGAATGAAAGAAGACTAACCATGCGCCGCTTCCCACAATACAATTATATATATGAAAGCAGTAAATGAAAGCGGATAAACACTTACCAGTTGTAGAGCTTCCATGCTGTTTTGTTAGTTGTTCAACAAAGAATTTAAAGAAAGTTTTGATAACAACTATATATTTGGATTCAAAATCAAAGGAGAAAGTATTTTGAATAGAGATCGGGGCTTACAGCTCAGGGACAGGCCCAAATTTGAATAGTGGTTGGACTGCTGTTTTGAATTTGTACAGGGACTTATACAAGTGACTGAGGCCTAAAGAAAGGTTTTCTGTACAAAGGGATGGGTCTTACATTCTCTTAAGAGGCCCGAAGAGTTTGAAATGAATAAAGATGGGTCTTATAGCTCAAAGAGAAGCCCAGAGTTTATTTTTATACAAGTGATGGGGCTTACATCTCAGAGAGAGACCCAAGTTTTAACAGTGATCGCACCGTTATTTTAAGGATCGTATCGGGACTTATACAACGACTGAGGCCCAACAAAGGTTTATTTACAAAAGGGATGGGTCTTATAACTCAAGGAGATGCCCAAAGGTTATTTAAAGAAAAGAAATGGGACTTACAACACGAGGGTAGGCCCAAATGATTTGATTTTGAACTGGCGATCGCGCCGAGATTTTTCTTTTAACGCAGAGGGACTTATGCAATATCTGAGGCCCAAAATGGTTTTGGTTAAAAGGGGATTGGGTCTTACACTCTATTAGAGACCCATGAGTGTTTGAAAAAGATTTGTTAGGGTGAAAATCAAAGAAACCCTAATTTCATCATTTTTTAAAGTAATTATTCAAAGAAAATTAATTAAAATGATAAAAACACCAAATAAGTTTGAATAAACAACTTGTGATTTTTGGTTAAAGTTTGAAAAATGAGGGTTTAATCACATGATGACTTAGGGCTCATTGCATTTTGATTTTCAAGGTGAATATTCATTTTTAAAAGGTTTAAAAACAATCAAATGAATTTATTTACAATAATATCAACTATATTAAATAATTTATATAAATCTGATTTTTTTGTGGGATAAAATAGTTCAACATTTTTGTGATTTTTTGCAAAAAGAACCAATAAAAAATAATTAAAATTGAGAGAGTTATTAATTTTCCAAATCATTAAAAATAACATGAAAAATAATAAAAAGTGGAAAAAGTGGTAAAAAGAGGATCTGGGGCGAGGGGGATTCGAACCCCAGACCTCTTGTGTGCAGCGCGCGCCTCCTACCACTGGGGTGGTGATACATCCGTATATCAAAACCACCCCATGGATATATGAGGCATGCCTTGTTTTTGGCCTGGCCAAGGCAAGATTTTGACCAAAAACGTGAAGCTTGTAACTTTCTCATTTCTCCATGGATTGGGACAAAATTTAGGTCTATCCTGCCTAGAATTTCACAAGGAATCCAATGGTGGTGGTGGTTTTTTCAGATGAGGCTCCTATTTCAAAACCCGATAGTGTTCTTGAAATAGGCATATAATTGCATTTTCTACGCTATCTCTTGTTACGGGCATGAATTACATGATGAATTGGTTCAAACACAACATATATAACATGTATGAGATGTGCATGATCAGTGGACTTCAAAGCAATGCATATTTCAAAGAGTTCAAGTTGTCATGCGTACCTCTTTAGGAGCTTTTTGGGCAATCTGTCAAGTGCCTTGTTCCATAAACAATTTGATGCTTTGGCCACCCTCAAATGATCCTTTAGAAGCTTTTAGAATGGTTGGAACCAACTGGAATCCTCATGAACAAGTTTGAGCTCTTTCTTGCAAAAGGGGCAAAAGTGACCAATATAGCAACTCTCTCAAATGGTGTTCCAGATGTGGGGAACCATTTGGGACAGTTGAAGGATGATATTTGGAGTGTGTTTGATGTCTTAGCGGGTTTTGAAAGTGACTGGATCAAGACATGGCTTGAAAAATGCAAAAAAGTACAATTTTAAGGTTTTGAGAAGGGACTTTGTGATTTTGGTGTTACAGGTCACTTATGAAAGTTTAGACAGCTTAGATATGACATATTGGATGTGTTTGGATCATGAGCTGTGATGGAAATGCTCTCTAACTCAAAAACTCAGAGTTACCTTGCAAAAGAATGCATTTTTGCCTAGAGAAAGGGATTTTGAGGAAAGCAAGTGTTGTAGTGCTTTGGTGTACTCAAACTGAGCATAAATGAGCTCTATTTATAGTAGAGCACGTTTTTTTTGCAAGCAATAGTGAATGGCAACTGCAACAGCTCATTGTCCAATTACATCACTTTGGAATCTTAAGTCTCCTCTAGCCATTGACTAGAGGTTAGAGCACATGCCTAAGGTCTCTTGGTTCAAGGATAAGGCTTGACTGAAGTGTTCATTTTTGCTCTGATACATGCCACCTCTAAGCATCCATTGAATGCCTCAAAACAAAATTGGAGTCTTGAGGCATCTTTAACTTTTAGGGGTGCCAAACCTATATGTAGATTTGGGGACTTTGGAGGCTGATAGATCAGTGCTTGTCCCTTGCTTGTTCCCCCTTGAGGTGTGCAGATGGATAAACTTGTTTTTCATTTACACAATTTAGCCAAACCAAGCCCTAATGCCCAATCTGCCTTGCCAAGACAGTTTGCAGCAAGGCATGTTGTAGCCGTCATAACTCATAGCTCAAATGGAATTTGATGGAGTTCTTGGACATTTTGGAAAGCTGATATATCCTAT
Source organism: Lathyrus tuberosus (assembly GCA_022829125.1). Taxonomy (NCBI): domain Eukaryota; kingdom Viridiplantae; phylum Streptophyta; class Magnoliopsida; order Fabales; family Fabaceae; genus Lathyrus; species Lathyrus tuberosus. Next base: position 176,387 of record JALAZF010000426.1, on the reverse strand, counting down.
TTCATCATGATTTCCAACTTTGGTTTTGATCCAACTTGAATTACTTTGAAAACTACCTCTACTTTTGGGAAAGAAATAAGGCAAATTCTGACTTAGTGAAAATTTCACTAAGTGTTGGAAAAATGTCACTTTTGTGTTTTCAGCCATTTTGATCACTCCATAAATTAAAATCCAGGAGGAATTGGAATGAGCTGTAGTTGACACTTTTAAAGTATGCCATGAGATCTACAAATCCATCTCTGGATCATTCAAAATGGTTGCTTAGATCTCAAGTTATGATCCTAGGAAGTTGGTACCCTAGCCACTTTGTTTCATAACTTAGAAAAATTCTTAGTTTTTATGGTTACCTCTTTTACAAGTTATCCCACTTTCTTTAGTTTTTCTTGATGAATGATGATTCCAATCACACATTAACATTGTTTTAGGGTCAAAGAACCATAATTATGAAAAATCTCAAAAAGTCAAACTTTGACTTTTGGGCACAATTGACTTTTTACCAGATGAATTCCAAACTGTGCGATCCCCTATTAAATCAAGTCCTTGACCTAAATCAAACTTGATGGATATGTTCCATAGGTGTTATAGGGTGTATTGAATCATGTCCCAAGGTTTGGGAGCATGTCTGGGTCAAAAGTCAAAAGTACAGTTGACTTTTTCCTCGAAACCCTAATTGCGGTCCTGATGAAATTGAAGGTTGTGGATCAGGCTTCTTGGATTAATCCATTGTTGCAAATGGGTCAATATGGTGTGTTAGAGACCCTCAAATCATGTATTGAGGTCTTGGCTCATGTTTTGTCCCAAAAGTCAACTTAGGGGTGAATTAGGTCAAGAAACCCTAATTCCTGATTTTTTATGAATGCTTCCCCCGAGGTTAAATTGATTGGATGATTGGGTTCATGACGTCCCTTGGAGAATCTTAGGTTGTGCTTTGAAGCATTGGATCATGCCCAGAGGAAAACTTCCATCTGGAGGCCCTGGTCGACCAAAACCCTAATTTGGTGACACTGGAGATCTTGAGGCTTAATCCACTTAGAAGGTTGCAACATTGTGCTTGATTCTTGATGTGGGAGTCCTCTTGATCCTTTATGGGTATTTAAGAGACTAGACAAGTTGAAGATCATGTCATTTCTTGATTGATCCTTTGTCTAAGTGTTCTGAGAGGGCTCAAAACCCTAACTCTTGATTGTAGAGAATGCCCAACAATCTTTGAGGAGATTGATGAGGCATGATGGTTCATCCATATTGTGATGATGATTTGCACAATGATGGGAAATCTTAGTGGTCAAAATTTGGGGTATGACACAGGGCAAAACATATAGTACGAAAGCCATAATGTCAGGAAGGCAATGTTCTCCTCATCAAAGACTTCTTTGGAGCGCTTGTCATGATGGTCTTCAATATAGTTCTGAAAGCTGGCACGTTTGAAGTCGAAAGCATTGTTGGTCTCCAGGGTTGGGTCAAACCTCTCACCCAGTGGTGAAAGGCCAGTAATGACAGCCACATCGAAAAGTGTTGGTGTGAACATGCCACAGGGGATGTGGAATGTGTTGGTCGATTCTTCCCAGAAGTACATTGACGCAAGTAGCAAACAAGGATTGACCCTGTGAGCAGTTCTGGAGAGTTGGATGGCGTCGAAAATGCCATATTCTTTCCATTGCTTTTTACGTTGGATTTCGACTTTGTCGAGCCAGGAAATATAATCTTTGTTTCCTGGGGTAGGCATGGATTTGAAAACTCGAGATTTAGGCGCCATAAATTTGAGATCTAAAGTTCCGCCTTTCTCGAAAGCCGGTGGAATTGTTTGGTCGAAGCAAGGAAAGAACTTTTGGAGTTCTTGTGGATTAGGTCTTTTGTCCAGAAGAGGGCCATGGAAACCGTGAAGTTTGTTCTCCACCGCGAAGGGGATAACCATCTGGCGGTGCCAGTTGCCTACCATCGTCTCGTCAGCTGATGACGGTTGAGGACGAGGATGAAGGGTTTCTACTTCAGAGAGCATATACGCAACTGGATTATTACCGGTGGTTTGAGGAATGAAAGTGGCCGCAGTGTTTGATGAAGCAATTAGATAGAAAGAAATGCAGAAGGTGTTCTGAGACAACGAGCGTTTTGGGAAGAAAAGAGCAAAGTTTTGATTTCAAGAACAAATGACAGGTTTTGAAGAAGAAGTTATGGAGAAATGGTAAGAGTGGTTTTGTGGGACACTATTTATAAGACGCATGCAAAAGGCGAAAGATCACCAAAACTTTTCAACTTCTGAAAGTAAGTGGAAGTTGGTTTCGAGGCCCATAACTCATACGAGACTAGCCATCATGGCGTTTTTCTTGGAAATTGTGGTATGAGATTGCCATCATCATGTCAGGCGACGTTGGATACGTGTCTTAGGAGAAGACAAAACGTTGGTGATTGTGTCGAAGAAAAAGCCGTCGAAATCTCACGAGAAAACAAAAAGCTAGATTTCTTAATCGACGTAATCATCATTCGAAACTGGCCTTTTGGAGGGGGGGGGGGTAATTTGTTGACAGGAGATTTCGACCGAGGGTAGAAGGATGAGAGGAAATTCAACAAGTCGACACCAAGGGACTTTCAAGGCGTCAATCCGACACAGGCCAAGTAGGTGCGTCAGAGAGGAGACGACAAGCCATGGTGTCGGAGGAAAGCCAGGCGAAGGGCAAGTCCCGAATTCAAGGATAAGTACTTGGGCGGAAAAAGTTTGAAAGTTCCAAGAACATGGGAAATTGAAAAGAGAGTGGGGTGACACGTGTCAGCACCAAAGGGCATCTGGGCAGATGAACGATTATTCTCTAGGCCTATATAAAGCATTGTATTTTCCATTTTTAGAGGTCGCATTTTGTAACATTGTAAAGGGAAAACACTCAAAGTACCAAGCTTAGAGAGAAACGAGTTCAATCCCGCGAAAATATATACTTGCGTTCACCTTTACTTAATGCAATTTATTTTCAGAGTTTAAGTTATTGTTTCTTTTGCTGTCTGCTTGTCTTCTTTTTCCTTTATCTTTCTCGTTTGGTTCCAAACTTGGTTGATCATTTAAACCTTACAACTTTTCCAAAAGACAAGACACTGTCATATCACCTAAGCATACGTTTCCGATTCCTTGTTCTGGGAATTATGTGGCCGATCCCGCGAGTAAACCTGCGACGGAAGGCCAGCGGTATGTGTCCACGGTTACTGCCATGGTCTGGTTTATCACCACTCTGTCTTTTTCTACCCATTTTCCTCTTGGGTGTTGGCGCCTCCACTGAGTCCTAGTCATGGGGTTTTTTCCCTTGTAGTTGGGGGACACCACATAGCCCCTTGGCTCGGCTCTCTTGTCGGAGACATTCGCTTCCTTTTCCAAATCTAAAACCTTCCATTTTGGTCTCTTACTTCATTTATGGCTGACTGGTGCCATCCATCTTTCCTGTGGGGTGTCTGATGGAGGCACAAAAGTCTTGGGTCGTGCCTCTTGGAACAACTTTATGTACTCCTCATTTCGTCGAGGGACACCACTCTTGTCAAACACAAACCTTGGGATGGGTGGCTTGCTTTCTGGAAGCACTTCTCTCTTGCTTGCCTCATACCTTTCAGCAACTTTCTCATCGAACACATTGTTACACCTAGGGCAGAATGCGGCCTTCGACCCGCTTATCCTGCTCTTTTCCTGAAAATATTCCAAACTTTCGCCAGCCTGGTGTAATACCACTTAGATTTCCCATCATTTTGAAAATCATCATCACAATATGGATGTACCTTTATGCTTCATTAGTCTCCCCAAAGATGGGTGAGCATCCACTACAATCAAAATTAGGGTTTCAAGTCCTCTCTGAGTGCTTAGACAAAGGATCAATCAAGAAATGACATGATCTTCAACTTGTCTAATCTCTTAAATATCCACAATGGATCAAAAAGGACTCCCACTTCAAGGATTAAGCACAAGGCTTCTCCCTTCTAGGTGGATCAAGTCTCAAGATCGACAGTGTCACCAAATTAGGGTTTTGGTCGACCAGGGCCTCCAGATGGAAATTTTCATCTGGGCACAAGGCAATGATCCAAAACATAACCTAATATACTTCATGGAACCTCATGAACCCATGCATCAAGTCAATTTTGCCTCAGGGGATGCATTCATCAAAAATCAGGAATTAGGGTTTCTTGACCTAATTCACCCCTAAGTTGACTTTTGGGACAAACCATGAGCCAAGACCCCAAGAGATGATTTGAGGGTCTCTAATATACCATATAAATCCATTTGGGACAATGGATTAATCCAAGAAGTTTGAGCAACAAGTCTCAATTTCATCTGCACCACAATTAGGGTTTTAAGGGAAAAGTCAACTGTAACTTTGACTTTTGACCTGGACATGCTCCCAAACCCTAATACATGATTGAATATACCCTATGACACCCATGGAACATGTCCATGAAATTTGATTTAGGTCAAGGACATGATTTCCTGAAGAATTGCACAGTTTGGAATTCATCTGATAAAAAGTTAACTGTGCACAAAAGTCAACTTTGACTTTTTGAGATTTTTCACCAAAATGGATTTTTAACCCTAAAATGATGTTAATGTATGATTTGAATCATCATTCATCAAGAAAAATCAAGAAAAGTGAGATAACTTGTAAAAGGGGTAACCATAAAACTTAGAAATTTTTCTAAGTTAAAAATAAAGTGGCAAAGGTACCAACTTTGGAGGACCATAACTCCTAAACCACAAGGCCATTTTTTCTCATACAAAGATGGATTTGTAGCCCTCATTATCACCTACAAAAACTTCAACTAAAAGTCATTCCAATTCATTAAGGATTTTGAGTTATGGAGTCATCAAAGTGGCTGAAAAGTGAAAATGTCACTATTTCCAACACTTGGTGAAATTTTCACTAAGTCAGATTCTGCCCCACTTTTTGCCAAATGTAGGGGGATTTTTCACTTGGAATCAAAAGAGATCAAAACTAAACTTGTTCAAACAGTTGTTGTATCATGTAAGAGCTTTCCAAAATGGCCAAGAACATTGCCAAATTCAACCTACACCATGAGATACAACATTGCCAAGTTGCCTTGCTGAAATCTGTCAAGGCAAGGCAGAATTTGCAACTTTGGTCGATTTTCCAAAATCAGCCAAATTCAATTGCTCCTATCCACTTGGCTAGAGGAGACTTGGATTTTCATTTGCCAACATTGGCCAAACCTACTTACCAGCTGCCATGCACTATTCCTTGCAAAACAAACTTGCTCTACTATAAATAGAGCTCAATTGTGGCCAGTTTGAGTACACCAAAGCCATCTAACAGATGCTTTCCTCAAAATCTCTTCTTTCACTCCAATTTTGCCTTCTAAGGCAAGTCACTATCGGGTTTTGAGTTTGAGAGCAATTCCAATCAAACCAATCACTCACACACCTCACATACATCACATATGAGCTGATCAAACACTTAGATTACTTCTGAAACATCAATTTCACAAAATCACCAGCTGGTTGCTCAAATTTTCAAACAAGTTGCAGCTGAGGTACCACAGTGATCCAGCCAATTTCAATCAAGTCCAACCATCCAAACACAATCCATAGGGTGTAGGGAAGCTGTTCAGATCATCACAACTCATCTGTAACACCTCCAAATCAAAAATCACTTTGAACTTGCTGTCACGGCCTAGAGGTAAGCACATACTTGGTCATCTCTCAATCTATGCATATTTCCTCGCACAATAATTTGGCCATATGTTCATAATAATGCATGGAATGTTTTCCCTCAATTAATTGCATTGTTTGAATCGTGTATCAAAAATCTTAGCCTTCATGCAGAAATTAGGGTTCTTGAGGTCTCTTCGTGATTTCTTGTTGTATGTTTAATTTAAATGAAATTAAAGTACATAGACATGATCGTGAGGTTGAGACGAGCATAATGATATGTGGATTACATGATATGATTACGTATTCATGGAGATTGGATAGAAAATGCAAATCTGAGAAACCAAGAACACGCGCGTGTTCTTCCGCTGTTCTTGGCGCCATTTTTCATATATTCAAATATTTGAATTTTGTGATTTTGTTTAATTGATTCAAAAATTAATTTCTCTCTGAGTTTTAATGATTTTGAGTTGATTGTTTTTTTAATAATTCACAAAAATGTTAAAATATTTTATTTTCACAAAAAATCCCAAAAATATTATTTATTTCATATAATTGATATTTTTGTAAAGAATTAATATTTTGATTGTTTTTGGCATTTTAAATATTTTTTCTACATTGATTTTGCAACTTTTAATGCTTTCTAATTATTTTGTAGGTCAATACTTAATTTTTGAAGCATTAATCCAAGATCACAATTTGTTTTCCATGTGTTAAACAATTTTTGATCATTTTAATTGAATTTTTATTCAATTAAATACATTTTGAAAACAAATTAGGGTTTTGGATTAATTCAACCCTCATAAATCATTTTCTAAACTTTTTGGGCCTCTTGAGAGAGTGTAAGACCCATCCCCCCTTGTACAAAAACTTTTTGGGCCTCACTCATTGTATAAGTCCCTCTGTACAAGTAAACGGCACGATCTTCGCCCGTTTAAAAATAAAAATCATCTGGGCCTCTCCTTGAGCTATAAGACCCATTCAAAACCTTTTTGGGCCTCTATTAGAGTGTAAGTCCCAATCCCCCTTTTAACCAAAACATTTTGGGCCTCACTTATTGTATAAGTCCCTCTGCGTTAAAAGAAAACCTCGGCACGATCGCCATTTTTTAAACGAAAAATCATTTGGGCCTACCCTCGTGTTATAAGCCCCACTCTTTTTTCTTCAAACCTTTTTGGGCCTCTTGAGAGAGTGTAAGACCCATCCATTTGTACAGAAAACCTTTTTGGGCCCCAGTCACTTGTATAAGTCCCGCTGTATAAAGTCAAACAGTGCGCTCACTGATAAAACCCTGGGCCTCTCCTTGAGCTGTAAGCCCCAAATCTTTCTTTTTCAAAGTACTTTCTCCTTTGATTTTGAATATACTGTTGTTTTAAATCTTTCTTTGTTGAACAACTAACCAAACAGCATGGAAGCACTCCAACCGAGTAAGTGGTTATCGCTTTCGTTTACTGCTTTCATATTATAAACTGTATTGTGGGGCTGCTCACTGTAAGTCTCCTTTCATAAACTCATATCTACTGTGTAATAATAGTATAGATATTTCGAGTTTCCCCGGCTACTACGTCTAGAACTAGGTGATGCCGTTTCATTTATTCGTAGAAATAGACGCATAGATCCCCAATAGGAGCATCAGATACAGTCTTCTCTTCGGCTGTCCTCCTTAGGAATCGTCAAGAAGCTCTACTCCCCAAGATGAATGTATTCTCCGTGAATGGCATCTTTGAGTTTCTTCCAAATTCTCGAACTTTCCTGACTTGATCTATTCCTTGTGGATAGCTTGCCTTGAATGTCTCGGGGTTTGGGTACCCACTACGGTCATAATCTTGGACCTTAACTAAGGAACCCTCTTTAAAAGCTAAAAGTTGCTGGATAGTAAACCTCGCACGTTTACCAGTGGTTTTTATCTTTAAAAGAGTTATCTCTCCTAATGGAAAGGAGATGATAGACCCACGGGCTTCTTGAAAGCATCGGCTCCTCTTGGGCATTATTCAAGGACATTACGGCTTCTTAGAAGTATTCACAGCCTCCTCTTAGGCTTCGTATAATGGTCTCTTCCTCCGGGAATGATAGCCTCCTCTTGGGCTTCGTACAAGGACCCGTCGGCTTCTTAAAAGTTTCCAGCCTCCTCTTGGGCTTCGTACAAATTGTCCCGACGACCTCCTAGAGGTATAGGAACAGAACCTAGTCATCCTTATAGAACAGTCCTTTCATAGAGTCTACTACTGTTTCTCAAAGCATAGTACGAAAGATAAAACTCTAGACACGGACAGTCTAACTTCCTTGAGTCTCAAAAGACATTCTCAAGTGACCCCGTCGTTAAATAGGAAAGAAACCCGCAGACTCGGACAGTCTCAATACCCTTTGGATTTCCAGTTTCCCCAAAGAAAAGGAAACAACCCCGATCCTCAGATCTAACCCATGAGTACAGTGATGCTCATATAAGAACTGATTTTCTCTTTCAAAATAAGTATACTGGACCTGTCACTTAACTGACACAATAACCTTAGCCTTCTCTCGGGCTTTGTACAAATGATTCTCCCCAGCGGAGTCAAACAATGTTTAGCCTCTCTCTCGGGCTTTGTACGAGACACATAAGAGACTCCCTCGTTGATTCAATCCCTCTTTCACCTCCATCTCGGGCTTTGTACGAGATACAAAAAGGTTCTTATTGAGACAAACAAACAATAGCCTCCATCTCGGGCTTTAAACGAGATACCAAAAGACTCCATCGTCGGGTCAAAATCTTTTAGCCTCTCTCTCGGGCTTTGTACGGGACACAAAATTGCCTCCTCTTAGGCTTTGTATAATGATTTTCCTAGCACAAAATAGCCTCCTCTTAGGCTTTGTATAAGAAAACCACTGGTTGATCCAATCAACCTTTTAGCATCAAAGCTGTGCCTCGTTCACAGTATACAAACATCAGCAACTCCTTCCCCTTCATCTAATCGCTGTAAGTGGCAAGCCTCTGGATCATCTATATCCACGCCACTGTCCCTCTTTTAGCATGAGAAATTCCTAAGAAAAGATGGCATTGCTCTACACTGAGTTAAAGTCTTCTCCTTCAGGTTAAAACCCTTTCTTCGAAAATTATGGCATTGCTCGGATCCGCGTATCCCAGTTAAAGTAATTCTCCTTCTCCCCTCTTTAGAGATGACAAATTCTCTCTAAAGCCGAGGTCTTTCAGCTTCACGTCTTGGGCTTTGAACAAGACACAAATAGACCTTTCAGCTTCACATCTTGGGCTTTGAACAAGATACAAACCACCTTTCGCTTCACGTCTTGGGCTTTGAACAAGACACCAAAAACCAATTTCCTCCCATAGAATAGGAGGAACTACGAACGCTCTGATTTCCCTGTTTCGGTAAACGGGAATACGTAGGCATAAGATCGAAAGGAAAGATCTTAGCGAGCGCAATCAACAAAAAAACCCAAATCCCATATCTCCATCAATCAAAAGTAGTATTTCAAAAGCATCAGTCCTAACATCCTAATCCTTGTTCCCCGCCAGAAACCTTCTGCCCAGGTAAAAAAGAAAGAAAATAGTATTGGCGAAAATACAAATAACCAGTACAAAGGCCCCCCCACATTGATAGCATTCGTAACCTAACAGACCGCTGTTTAAACTCAGTATGCAAGCAGGGTTAATTGGAGACATCTATTTCCCTTCCTTATTCAGCTCACAATAGGATAAAAAATGAATCGACCTGTGGTCAAAGCTCAAACCGCAGAGAGCGACCAGCGCTTAAGAACCGCGTCCAAAATCGCTCGCTACAGAAAAGTGGCACCCACCATGGGGCCCTTCAAAGTTAGGTCTAGGCACGGTCTTCCTTTTCTTCACTTGTGTGAATACCACAGATTGGGGCTTCCGCCGGGGAACCCATTTTCTGTCAGGAACTTAGGAATCATAGCTTTATAAGTCTAGGATGATTAGGACAAATATATATACTGCTTTTCCTAATTGCTATACGTGTTTATTTTTCTACTACTGGGAATGCGTGTGATGCCGCATGTGGTGAGAATGAGTATACACTTAAGATAAGTGATGGCGACGGGGTCGACCATCAACCTCAGTTGAGGCTGACCAACGCAACCCATTCACTCTTCTAGCCAATGGGCCGGTTGTTAAGTCTGAGAAGCTGAGGAGCCAAACCCTTTCGTAGTGCGGAAACTATCGGAAATAGTTGTTACGCGATACTACGCTCATTTGAGGCTGGTGATCTATTCTCGGTGAATGGCACTTACTCTAAGATTGCTCTACAACTCGCTGGCGATCCGCTTGTTGTTTTGCTTTCCTGGGAGGAGCTGATGATAATGAGTACAGGTACAAAAATCACCCTAGTATAAACCTTTGGGGATGGGTAGAGCCTTGACTTCATGACAACGACCCTTTGACCCCATGTTTTTTCTATGTTTTTGTGTGCTGCATTCATGCATTCATTTAATAAAACATTAAAACACTCAAAAAACTTTCTCTTCTAGTCTCTCTATTTTTCAAATTAAACTAAGACTGTGATTGCAAATATCACAGAAGAGGATTACGCTAGTGGATTTCGGTAGAAGGAGAACTCACCAGTATACCTTCAAGGTTCCAAAGCTAGAGGATTTGAGAAAGTTAGCAAGGATGATCGTTAACCTAGAGGCTTTCAGAGCCAAGCACGGTGATTTGCTACCACTGTTAAGAGTCCATGTGATTAAGGGGATCATGGACGCGCTCATTCAATTCTACGATCCGGTTTATCACTGTTTCACATTCCCGGATTACCAGCTATCACCAACGCTGGAGGAGTATTCTCATCTGACTGATTTACATATCACTGATCAAGCTCCATTTTCTGGACTGGAAGAAATTCCAAAGAATCAGACTATTGCAATAGCAATTCATTTGGACGAGTCTGAGGTCAGGACTCACATGACCACTAAGGGTGGCATCCAAGGTTTGCCAGCCCAGTTCTTAACAAAAAAGGCTCTATACTTCGCTAGTATAGGGAACGGGACTGCTTTTGAAAGCATCTTTGTCTTGCTCACCTACGGGTTATTTTTGTTTCCCAACATCAATAACTTCGTCGATATCAACGCTATTAAGGTTTTTCTCATTGGAAACCCTGTGCCGACTTTGCTTGCAGATGCGTATCATTCTGTACACTTGGGAAATTTGTACAGCGGAGGGGAGATCACATGTTGTGTACCTTTGCTTAACAAATGGTTTATCTCTTACTTGCCCAAGTCTGCTGCTTTTTGGGATTGCAAGAGTGTCTTACGTTGGTCGCAGAAGATCATGTCTCTTACCAACTCTGATATAGATTGGTGTAATAGGATTTATGAGGGAATTAGAATCATTGACCGTTGTGGAAACTTCCCCAGCGTACCCCTCATAGGAACTAAAGGAGGAATCAACTATCAACCGATATTGGTTCTTCGTCAATTTGGATACCCGATGAGACACATCCCACTGGGTGTTCATCTGGAAGGTCTTTTCTTCAAAGAAGGAGAAAGTGACAGAGCACTAAAGATGGAAATAGTGCAAGCTTGGAAAATTGGTCATAAGAAAGGACGAGAGTCTCTGGGAAAACCGGATTGTGTCTCGGTGGAGCCTTATCTCCATTGGGTACAAACTAGAGCTCTCAAGCTAAAGATGCCTTATCCTCGTTACGGAATTCTTCCGCCAAAGAAATCTGTCATGTACTTCATGACTGAGACTGAAAAGCTTCAGGTTACTCTCAACAAAGTTCAAAAGGAGAGAAGATCTTGGAAGAACAAGTACCGCACCCTCGACGTAGAGTGTATCCAAATACAACAACTACTAAAAGAGAAAGATGCTCTGATTGAAATTTTGGAGCAGCATGCTGTAGAGAATCAAGATGACCAAAGGAATTTGCTCGCTCCTTTCACCTGGCAAAGGAATGACAACCCAACAACGGCCCAAGCGCCCCGGTCAAAGAAGAGGACTCGGGACCTATTAGTTTAGGTTTCTGTTTCTGCACTTTGTAATCTACTGTATTTCCATTTCTGTAATCCTTTGGAATTCAATAAAAAGGGGTTTCCCCACTATTTGATATTTGCAATCTAATTGTCGAAGTTTATTTTGATTAAACAAAAAAACAACAATTAATATAATCATTGCATTCATCATTCTCACATCGCGTATTCTCCTTACCTACGAATCTCACGTTTGTGTCTCGATTCTAGAGTCAAACTGTCTCATTAGTACAATACTCGGGCCAATCGTCAGAAAAAGATGGATGATCTTGAGGATGAAAATAGAGAGTTGAAAGAAGAGATCGACGCTCTGAGAGAGGATATGAGAAAGCTTCGTAACGACATGCAAGCCATGGCAGAAGCTCAGCTACAAAGAACCGTGATCTCAGAGATCACCTCAACGCCCATCATAGAAAAGTATGATCCTAGGTATCAGATGCCGAAAGATCGTCCTTGGGGCATGCCTGTTAACTATATCCCGGAAGGATATGTTCCGCCGATCACTGAAGATCAGGGAATCGCAACAGAAGCCGTTGGGCCGGAAGGTTACAAACTTCGGGAAAGCGAAGATGCCAGGGGCATACTCAAGACTCCTGAAGGTTACAAACTTCGGGAGGCGCCAAGACTTACTGCCATAGTCACGGTACCACCCCCTGTGGTGCACACTGTCCCGGAAGGACAGATTCCACCAACACCTTCTGGTAAGAAGGAAACTATGTTTGACAGAATGGATGAATTCCAGGAGCAGTTCTTGGAAATGCAGAAAGAGCTGCAAGCCATTCACGGTCAGGATCTATTTGGGAAGGACGCCGCAGACCTCTGCTTGGTCCCAAATGTGAAAGTCCCGCACAAGTTCCAAGTGCCCGACTTTGAAAAATACAAGGGTAACTCTTGCCCTCAAAGCCATCTGGTGATGTACGCTTGGCGGATGTCAGCTCAGACGGAGAATCAGGACCTGCTGATTCACTACTTCCAGGATAGTTTAACCGGTGCCGCACTCAAATGGTACATGGGTTTAAACCGTACTACGATCAGCACTTTCATAGATCTTAGTACTGCCTTCGTCCAACAATACAAATACAATTTGGACATGGCACCCGACAGAGATCAACTCAGATCAATGTCACAAAAGGACAAGGAAACCTTTAAGGAGTATGCTTAAAGGCGGCGTGAAATTTCCGCTCAAATTTGTCCACCTCTTGAGGTAAAAGAGATGACAAAGATCTTCTTAAAGACCTTGAGCTCATTTTACTACGACCGAATGGTTGCCAGTGCGCCCAGTGATTTCACCGAAATGGTCGGCATGGGTGTACGTCTTGAGGAAGCCGTCCGAGAAGGACGTTTGGTAAAAGACACTGGATCAACGAGCGGTACTAAAAAATACGGTAGTGCTCTTCCTAAGAAAAAAGAGCAAGATATTGGGAATATCTCTCTCGGAAAGCAAAGGCGACGTTATCAGCCAGTAGCAGCTGTAACTCCTGCTATCGGCCCCGCGCCTGTTCCTATGTATCAACCTCAGGTTGCGCGGAGCCAACCTGACCAACAAAGGACACAACAGCCTCTTCAGCAGGCTCGTCCTCCATATAACAACAACCGTACAACACGGCCACCAGGATTTGATCCTATACCCGTAACGTACGCAGAGCTGTTTCCGTTACTGCTGGCTAAGGGGCACATTCAGACTAAGTATCCCCTTTCAGTTCCGGAAAATCCACCTTTTTGGTTTAAAGCGGATCAAACATGCCCTTATCATCAAGGAGGTTTAGGGCATAACATTGAGACTTGTCTCAATTTCAAATCCGACGTGCAAAAGCTTGTTAGGAGCGGGCTCTTATCTTTCAAAGATACGAATCCTAATGTTCTTACGAACCCGCTGCCTCAACATGAGAAAGCTGCAGTCAATCTGATTGAGAAAGATACTAACAATGTCTATCAAATTCGTGATGTACTCTTGTTGAAAACCAATATGGTCAAGATGCATTGTAGACAGAGTGGACGTGGCCAGGTGCCACCACACAACTATGACAGTTGTAGCGTCTATTCGGAAAGTAACCAAGGGTGATACCTTGTGAGAGCAGCTCTTCAGGGTCAGGTAGATCATGGAGAAATTCGTCCATATCCAGGTTCAGGACCCATCATTTGGTCGCCGAACTACCTTGCCGAGCAAGTTGAGGATGTTGTCACGATCTCTGGTCATCACAGGACCAGGGATGTTTTTGCCATCATCCCTCTACTTGACGAATCTAGAGTTCCCAACCGAGAACGGATCAAGGTTACTTCTGATGGTCAGAAAAATCAGAAGGTTCCCATAGTCATCTATCTACTGGGGCCACTACCGTATGAATCAGCTAAGACAATCCCTTACAAATACGGTGCAACAATAATCGAGAATGGAAAGGAAATTCCATTACCCTCCGTCGTGAATATTGCAGACATTAGTCGTGTAATACGGAGCGGTCGAATCTTCAACCGAGGGGTTGGAGAATCCAACAAAGAAAAGAAACTTCAGGCAGAAATTCCTGATCCACCAGTCGGTCAATCTAGTAATCCCGACTTTTCAAAAGACAAAGATGAGATGCTAAAGCTCATCCAAAGGAGTGAATATAACATTGTTGATCAACTGTTACAGACTCCTTCAAAGATCTCGGTATTATCACTGTTACTCAGTTCAGAAGCACACTGGGAGGCTCTACAGAAAGTCTTAGAGCAAGCCTTTGTGGAACAGGATGTAACAATTAGACAATTCGATAGCATTATCTCTAACATCACTTCCTGCAATAATTTGGGATTTAGTGATGAGGAATTACCTGAAGAGGGTCGCCGTCATAACATGGCGCTCAATATCACAGTTAACTGCCAGGACGATGCTTTAGCCAGCGTACTGGTAGACACAGGGTCAGCCCTGAATGTTATGCCGAAGTACACTTTGATGCAATTATCATTCAAGGGCCCTCCGATGAGAATCAGCGAGGTCGTCGTCAAAGCATTCGACGGATCCAGAAAAACGGTTATCGGCGAAGTTGATCTTCCCATAACTATTGGTCCTCACACTTTCCAAATCACTTTCCAGGTCATGGACATCCGGGCAACATACAGTTGTTTATTAGGAAGACCTTGGATACATCAGGCTGGAGCGGTCACTTCGACCCTCCACCAAAAGCTAAAGTTCGTTAAGAACAATCAACTTGTCACGGTTTGTGGGGAACAAGCCTTGCTTGTGAGTAACCTATCATCATCTACTTGTGTGGAACCTGAGGAGGTTATTGGAACTCAGTTCCAAGCACTATCGGTGAGGAAGGACAATCAGTTCAAAGAAGGAACTTCAATTTCTTCATACAAAGATGCTATCAAAGCGGTCGAGAGTACCGATACGACAGGATGGGGACGACTTATCATTCCTATTGACAATAAAACAAAGAAGGGTCTTGGTTTTTCTGCGACCTGTACCCAGACAGCCGCCAACGATGAAAGTCTTCATCCCCTTCAAAACTTCTTCCACAGTGGGGGTTTCCTTCACCCAGTGTCTCAGACAGTTCATGCTATCAATGAGGAAGATCCCTCTGACACAGATGAAGAATGGAAGTCCTACCTTAACAAGGATGGCTATATGTCTCAGGAAGAGGTGCCTATGCCTTTTTGCTTTCCTACAGAAAGTCTGAGATTTATACCAAGATCAGATGTCGAAATGATCTACGGAGATTGTGATCCGGAAGGATGCCATGCTCCGCCAAATTCATTAGAGGAAGACACTCCGATGAAAGACAGCTTTGATCACAATTACTATGGCCCGGTGGATGGCCTGCCAATGTGGCAGCCTTACCCAGGAAACTTGGGGCAAGAAAGTCAGCCGAACAATGAAACTCAGCTGAGCGTCATTGAACAGAATACCTGTGTCCCCACCCTGTCATGGGATCAACACTCAGGTCATTCAGAAACTACTCAACATGAAGATGAATTCGCAACGTTCGTAGGACTTGAATTCATCAACTATGCTTTTCCCGAGGTCAACGTCATCGAGAGGGATGATTCCTCCAGTTCCAAAAAAATGTGGGACACCTTGGGACAACCGAGTGAAAAATACGACTATATGGTTAAGTACACCGCTCCCGAAAGCTCTCGTATCAGGCTCGAAGATATCCAGCCAACTGGATGGGGAGATACAGCTGAGAGCACAAATGCTATGGAAAATACACCAGAGGAATCCTCCTACGACAATTCTGCTTGGGAGACAGATTCCAATGATCCTGCTCCACCAGAAATCAGCGTCATTTCTGAAGACAAATCGAGGAAGGTGCCAGACTTTGTGATTCACCGAGGAGTTCGCCGCCAATGGGTTACCGTCGAGGTTCCGAAGGTCGTTCGTCAGTCAAAGTAATTGCCATCTTTAACCTTTCACCCTGCCCAGGTGAAACGGATATTTTGATAGGGCTCGTTTTCTGTAAATTTCCCTCTTCGCTTTGCCCAAAGCGACAGAGTTTTGTTTTATAGGGCTGTAGTTTCAAGATTCGACTTGTTCATTAATAAAATAACGTCGTTCTGTAATTTTCGCATTAATTGCTATTTTCTCTTTTTGCTTTTTCAGAAAATGGTAATCCTAAAAAACATTCAATAATAAAAACAAGCAGTAAAATCAAAACACTGCACACACTTACATTTTCTCTATCTCTTCTAAACACGAATCATCACGTCATGCAGATTGCTTGTTTTATACCCCGTTGAAACATACGATCCGATGCCTTCTCCCAACTTTGAGTTCCTGTTATTCGAGGCTGAAGAAGAAAATGACGACCAAATTCCAGAAGAGATCTCCCGACTACTCAGACAAGAGGAAAGGTCCATTGAACCTCACAAAGAGCCATTGGAAACGGTAAACTTGGATTCAGAAAAAGAGAGAAAAGAAATCAGGATCGGAGCACTGCTCAATCCAACTGCCAGAGAGGGTTTGATAAAGCTTCTCAAAGAATTTCCCGATGTATTCGCTTGGTCCTATCAGGATATGCCAGGGTTGGATACCAGCATCATGGAACATCACTTACCGTTGAGATCAGAATGTCCGCCAGTGAAGCAAAGGTTGAGACGCACTCACCCGGACATGGCCATCAAAATCAAGGAGGAGGTACAGAAACAGATCGATGCGGGTTTCCTCGCTACATCTGAATATCCTCAATGGTTAGCCAACATCGTACCCGTTCCCAAAAAGGACGGAAAGGTTAGAATGTGTGTCGATTACAGAGATCTGAACAAGGCAAGTCCAAAGGATGACTTTCCTTTACCACACATTGACATGTTGGTTGACAGCATAGCAAAGTTCAAAGTATTTTCCTTCATGGATGGATTCTCGGGCTATAACCAGATCAAAATGGCGCCGAAAGACATGGAGAAAACTTCGTTCATTACCCCATGGGACACCTTTTGTTACAAGGTAATCCCGTTCGGTTTGAAGAATGCCGGGGCAACCTATCAAAGGGCCATGACTACTCTGTTTCATGACATGATACACAAAGAAATCGAGGTATATGTCGATGATTTGATTGCAAAATCAAGAACAGAGGATGAGCATGTTGAACATCTGTCAAAATTGTTCGAGCGTCTAAGAAAATTCAAGCTCCGCTTGAATCCCAACAAGTGCACCTTCGGTGTCCGTTCGGGGAAATTACTAGGGTTCATCGTCAGCCAGAAAGGAATTGAAGTTGATCCTGACAAGGTCAAGGCCATTCAAGAAATGCCTTCTCCGAAAACTGAAAAACAAGTCAGAGAATTCCTGGGACGTTTGAACTACATCTCCAGATTCATATTCCTTATGACCACGACGTGTGCGCCGATTTTCAAATTACTCAAAAAGAACCAGGATTGCGTTTGGTCAGAAGATTCCCAAATCGCCTTCGACAGTATTAAGGAATATCTGTTGAATCCTCCGATTCTATCACCTCCAGTGGAAGGGAGACCACTGATCATTTACATCACGGTCCTAGAGGACTCAATGGGATGTGTACTTGGCCAACAAGACGAAACTAAAAGGAAAGAGTCTGCCATTTACTATCTAAGCAAGAAATTCACTGACTGCGAGACTCAGTACACAATGCTTGAGAAAACTTGTTGCACTTTGGCTTGGGCAGCCAAACGTCTTCGCCAGTACATGATTCGTCATACTACTTGGTTGGTCTCCGAAATGGATCCAATCAAGTACGTTTTCGAAAAACCTGCTCTCACGGGAAGGATTGCCCGTTGGCAGATGTTACTATCAGAATATGACATAGAGTACCATGCTCAGAAAGCCGTTAAAGGAAGTATTTTAGCCGATCATTTGGCTCATCAACCGATTGACGATCAAGAATCAATCGGGTTTGACTTCCCAGACGAAGATGTCATGTATCTAAAGATGAAAGATTGCGATGAACCGCTACCCAGTGAAGGGCCAGAACCAGGTTACCGGTGGGGACTTATCTTTGACGGAGCAGTCAATCATTATGGAAACGGAATTGGGGCAATCATTGTTACACCTCAGGGTTCCCACATTCCTTTCACTGCCAGACTTACGTTCAAATGTACGAACAACAAGGCCGAATACGAAGCTTGTATCATGGGTCTCGAGGAAGCAATTGATTTAAGGATCAAAAACTTGGACGTATACGGCGATTCAGCCCTGGTTATTAACCAGATAAAAGGAGATTGGAACACATACCAATCAGGATTGATTCCTTACAAAGACTATGCAAGGAGGTTGTTACCTTTCTTCGACAGAGTTGAGTTTCATCACATCCCTCGTGATGAGAATCACATGGCTGATGCATTAGCCACTCTCTCTTCCATGATTAGTGTAGGTCGATGGAATGACATACCTAAGATCGACATCATGCGCCTTGAACGGCCCGCTTACATCTTCGAGATTGAAGCAGTCATAGACGACAGACCTTGGTATCACGATATCAAATGCTTCCTTCAGAAACGAGAGTACCCGTCTGGGGCACTCAGAAAAGACAGGAAAACCCTCAGAAGATTGGCTGGAAACTTCTTCCTGAGCGGTGACACTCTTTATAAGAGAAATTTTGACATGGTCTTGCCCCGATGCGTCAACAAACCAGAAGCAGACATGCTCATGAAAGAAATTCATGAAGGATCCTTTGGCACTCATGCCAATGGACACACAATGGCGAGAAAAATTCTCAGAGCCGGGTATTATTGGTTGACCATGGAATCCGACTGCTACAAGTACATGAGGAGGTGTCACAAGTGTCAGATATACTCCGACAAAATTCATGTACCGCCATCACATCTCAAAGTTCTTTCTTCCCCGTGGCCATTTTCCATATGGGGAATCGATATGATTGGTATGATTGAGCCCAAGGCTTCAAACGGACATCGGTTCATCCTGGTAGCCATTGACTATTTCACCAAGTGGGTCGAAGCAGCGTCATTCGCTAATGTAACCCGACAAGTGGTGGTCCGATTTATCAAAAACAATATCATCTACCGTTATGGTGTTCCAAGCGACATAATTACTGATAATGGATCTAACTTGAACAATAAGATGATGAAAGAGTTGTGTGCAGAGTTCAGGATCGAACACCATAACTCATCTCCCTACCGACCCAAGATGAACGGGGCGGTAGAAGTGGCTAACAAGAACATCAAGAAGATCGTTCAAAAGATGGTTGTAACCTATAAATATTGGCACGAAATGCTACCCTTTGCTCTTCACGGTTATCGAACATCTATCCGCACTTCAACAGGGGCAACCCTTTTCTCTCTAGTATATGGCATGGAGGCAGTTCTCCCCATAGAAGTAGAGATCCCATCAATCCGGGTATTGATGGAAGCTAAGCTCACCGAAGCTGAATGGTGTCAAAGTCAACACGACGAATTGAATCTGATCGAGGAAAAACGAGTCACGGCACTATGCCACGGTCAGTTGTATCAGCAAAGAATGAAGAGGGCATTTGACAAAAAGGTCCGACCGTGTGTCTTTAGGAAAGGAGACCTTGTGCTCAAGAAGATACAATCATGTCTCACTGATTCTCGGGGCAAATGGACCCCAAATTATGATGGCCCCTATGTGGTCACGAAAGCTTTCTCAGGCGGCACCTTGAGACTTGCAACCATGGACGGAGAGGAATTTGCCTACCCCACGAATGTTGATGTAGTCAAGAAATACTTCGCCTAAAACTAAAACTAAAAAAAAACGTCTCGGTGGATTAAAAACCCGAAAGGGCGGTCCAGGCAAAAGTTAGAGACATGAAAAGAATCATCCCGATGGATTGGAAATCTCATAGTACAATCCAGGCAAAAGTTAGGGATAATGGCAAGTAACTATGTTCAACAGAGGCAAGTCCCTCAGTAGCAGTTACATCATCCGTCAGGAAAACTCCAGTCAAGGTCATCTTCGACAGAAGCTCAGGATGTCCCGAATTCAAAGTTGGTAGAAGGATAGTGGTCGTTATGTTTCAACGTAGCCCTTTTCCCTGTAAATTACCATTTTCTAACTTTGTATATACTCTTTGGAATCACGCGTTTGGCTGATCTCCATCTTATCAATAAAATTTGAGCCCTTGTGCTTTTGTTTGTAATTCTTTACTTGTTTTAGCTTTACAGAACGACGTTATTTAAACTTAATCATCGATTCTTGAAATAAAACAAAAATAAATTTACTTGTTAAACTTTTTCTGCTTTTAAATTAAAGATGGCATTTCTTTTGACTGTTGAACATCAGAAGAACATCGATCGCTTCTCCCGAAGTAAGCGAACTTCAAAGTGCAGAATCAAAGTACTCCTTCTAAGCCAGTGCGCCTGAATGAAGGATCAACTGTATCAGATGCGATTTTCCCGTCTGATAGCCTCGGCCGAGGTCTCATCTCCTAAGCCCGATCAACATAGCTCCCCGCGTGGACTATTTCTGCTAAGCAAGGTGGAATTGCTATTTTGAACCAACGGTACTTCTTCGCCCCGCGATGGCCGAGTATCCAATTGTGTTCATCCATTAGTCTGTATGTCGCGTCAGTTTTGTCAGCATATACATACGTACTTCATGCATTTTTTATTTGCATTTACATTTCATATTGCATCGTTATCACTCTAGCCGGTCTTGTCCCCTAGTGATAAACAGTTTTCTCAATCGAGTTTGTTAGTTCTTTCCTCGTCAGGAAGTGTTGCGTCTGCACAATCTCGCCACCAGTGTATTTTTAGATCAGAGTCGGCACTCGGCCACTTTGATAACTTGAACCTCTGAAAGATCAGAGAACCTTCAACAGATGTCACTCTTCGCCATTGAAGATGATATCCTCGCTTTCCCGGATTAAGGAAAATCCCCAGAGAAAGCCTCGTGATCAGAGATTCGGCAGTACATCAGTGTTTCTCTGAAAAGCCGCTGATGAGAAGGTCATTGGCACCTCAAAATTGGACCCCATCATATGGCGTTTCTCCGGGAAGATCTCGAGAAAAGTATGATGAAAGATCCCAAACGAAAATAGTCTCTCAAGAGACTCGCTTTCCCCAGTAGAATCGACAAATGGCGTCTCCAAAATAGAGAAGTTTGCGTACCTCTACAATTCAGACGAATGGGTTCCCCAGCAAGTCTGACATCAAAACTTTTTCCACTCAAATGGCATCTCCCCAGGAAAATTCGGCGAGAAGTTTGAGGGAAAACCGCTACTAATAGCGTCCCTTGTCAATAAAGTTTATTGACAAAAGAAACTAAGACCAGTTCCTTGGTAAGAAACCAGGATCGAGGGGAAGTTCAAATCAGAAACTAAGACCAGTTCCTTGGTAAGAAACCAGGATCGAGGGGAAGTTTAAATCAGAAACTAAGACCAGTTCCTTGGAAGGAAACCTAGAACGAGGGGAGGTTTATTTCAAAAGAAAACTAAGACCAGTTCCTTGGCTGAAGGCCAGGATCGAGGGGAAGTTTACCTTTTCTAAGCATCATTGCTTAGCTAAAGAAGATGAATGCGTAAGCTACCATTCATAACCACCATGAAAATTTCGGGTATTCCGATATTTAATCCTCTTGCACCCCGAATGCCCGAATCCCTTCGTCATTCACACCTTCGGGTCCAAGAAGATTAAATAGGGGCATCTGTAATACCCCAAATTTTGACCACTTAGATTTCCCATCATTTTGAAAATCATCATCACAATATGGATGTACCTTTATGCTTCATTAGTCTTCCCAAAGATGGGTGAGCATCCACTACAATCAAAATTAGGGTTTCAAGTCCTCTCTGAGTGCTTAGACAAAGGATCAATCAAGAAATGACATGATTTTCAACTTGTATAATCTCTTAAATATCCACAATGGATAAAAAAGGACTCCCACTTCAAGGATTAAGCACAAGGCTGCTCCCTTCTAGGTGGATCAAGTCTCAAGATCGACAGTGTCACCAAATTAGGGTTTTGGTCGACCAGGGCCTCCAGATGGAAATTTTCATCTGGGCACAAGGCAATGATCCAAAACATAACCTAATATACTTCATGGAACCTCATGAACCCATGCATCAAGTCAATTTTTCCTCAGGGGATGCATTCATCAAAAATCAGGAATTAGGGTCTCTAATATACCATATTGATCCATTTAGGACAATGGATTAATCCAAGAAGTTTGAGCAACAAGTCTCAATTTCATCTGCACCACAATTAGGGTTTTAAGGGAAAAGTCAACTGTAACTTTGACTTTTGACCTGGACATGCTCCCAAACCCTAATACATGATTTAATATACCCTATGACACCCATGGAACATGTCCATCAAGTTTAATTTAGGTCAAGGACATGATTTCCTGAAGAATTGCACAGTTTGGAATTCATCTGATAAAAAGTCAACTGTGCACAAAAGTCAACTTTGACTTTTTGAGATTTTTCACCCAAATGGATTTTTAACCCTAAAATGATGTTAATGTATGATTTGAATCATCATTCATCAAGAAAAATCAAGAAAAGTGAGATAACTTGTAAAAGGGGTAACCATAAAACTTAGAAATTTTTCTAAGTTAAAAATAAAGTGGCAAAGGTACCAACTTTGGAGGACCATAACTCCTAAACCACAAGGCCATTATTTCTCATCCAAAGATGGATTTGTAGCCCTCATTATCACCTACAAAAACTTTAACTACAAGTCATTCCAATTCATTAAGGATTTTGAGTTATGGAGTCATCAAAGTGGCTGAAAAGTGAAAATGTCACTCTTTCCAACACTTAGTGAAATTTTCACTAAGTCAGATTCTGCCTCACTTTTTGCCAAATGTAGGGGGATTTTTCACTTGGAATCAAAAGAGATAAAAACCAAACTTGTTCAAACAGTTGTTGTATCATGTAAGAGCTTTCCAAAATGGCCAAGAACATTGCCAAATTCAACCTACACCATGAGATACAACATTGCCAAGTTGCCTTGCTGAAATCTGTCAAGGCAAGGCAGAATTTGCAACTTTGGTCGATTTGCCAAAATCAGCCAAATTCAATTGCTCCTATCCACTTGGACACCTCAGAGGATTAAATCTAAAGGGGACAATCACTGAGCCAAGCCTCCAAAGTCCATGGAACAAGAAATAGCATGTTGAACCTAGAATGGCCAAAATAGGGACAAAACTTCAAATTTGGAATGAGGCATTCAATGGAACCATCAAGGTGGCACGGACTGAGCCATTCTCATCTGAAATCAGTCAAGACTTATCCAAGACCAAGGGAACCAAAGCTCTGTGCCCTAACCTCTAGTCAATGGCTAGAGGAGACTTGGATTTTCATTTGCCAACATTGGCCAAACCTACTTACCAGCTGCCATGCACTATTCCTTGCAAAACAAACTTGCTCTACTATAAATAGAGCTCAATTGTGGTCAGTTTGAGTACACCAAAGCCATCTAACAGATGCTTTCCTCAAAATATATTCTTTCACTCCAATTTTACCTTCTAAGGCAAGTCACTATCGGGTTTTGAGTTTGAGAGCAATTCCAATCAAACCAATCACTCACACACCTCACATACATCACATATGAGCTGATCAAACACTTAGATTACTTCTGAAACATCAATTTCACAAAATCACCAGCTGGTTGCTAAAATTTTCAAACAAGTTGCAACTAAGGTACCACAAAGTGATCCAGCCAATTTCAATCAAGTCCAACCATCCAAACACAATCCATAGGGTGTAGGGAAGCTGTTCAGATCATCACAACTCATCTGTAACACCTCCAAATCAAAAATCACTTTGAACTTGCTGTCACGGCCTAGAGGTAAGCACATACTTGGTCATCTCTCAATCTATGCATATTTTCTTGCACAATAATTTGGCCATATGTTCATAATCATGCATGGAATGTTTTCCCTCAATTAATTGCATTGTTTGAATCGTGTATCAAAAATCCTAGCCTTCATGCAGAAATTAGGGTTCTTGAGGTCTCTTCGTGATTTCTTGTTGTATGTTTAATTTAAATGAAATTAAAGTACATAGACATGATCGTGAGGTTGAGACGAGCATAATGATATGTGGATTACATGATATGATTACGTATTCATAGAGATTGGATAGAAAATGCAAATCTGAGAAACCAAGAACACGCGCGTGTTCTTCAGCTGTTCTTGGCGCCATTTTTCATATATTCAAATATTTGAATTTTGTGATTTTGTTTAATTGATTCAAAAATTAATTTCTCTCCGAGTTTTAATGATTTTGAGTTGATTCTTTTTTTAATAATTCACAAAAATGTTAAAATTTTTATTTTCACAAAAAATCCCAAAAATATTATTTATTTCATATAATTGATATTTTTGTAAAGAATTAATATTTTGATTGTTTTTGGCATTTTAAATATTTTTTCTACATTGATTTTGCAACTTTTAATGCTTTCTAATTATTTTGTAGGTCAATACTTAATTTTTGAAGCATTAATCCAAGATCACAATTTGTTTTCCATGTGTTAAACAATTTTTGATCATTTTAATTGAATTTTTATTCAATTAAATACATTTTGAAAACAAATTAGGGTTTTGGATTAATTCAACCCTCATAAATCATTTTCTAAACTTTTTGGGCCTCTTGAGAGAGTGTAAGACCCATCCCCCCTTGTACAAAAACTTTTTGGGCCTCACTCATTGTATAAGTTCCTCTGTACAAGTAAACGGCACGATCGTTACCCGTTTAAAAATAAAAATCATCTGGGCCTCTCCTTGAGCTATACGACCCATTCAAAACCTTTTTGGGCCTCTATTAGAGTATAAGACCCAATCCCCCTTTTAACCAAAACATTTTGGGCCTCACTTATTGTATAAGTCCCTCTGCGTTAAAAGAAAACCTCGGCACGATCGCCATTTTTTAAACGAAAAATCATTTGGGCCTACCCTCGTGTTATAAGCCCCACTCTTTTTTCTTCAAACCTTTTTGGGCCTCTTGAGAGAGTGTAAGACCCATCCCTTTGTACAGAAAACCTTTTTGGGCCCCAGTCACTTGTATAAGTCCCGCTGTACAAAGTCAAACAGTGCGCTCACTGATAAAACCCTGGGCCTCTCCTTGAGCTGTAAGCCCCAAATCTTTCTTTTTCAAAGTACTTTCTCCTTTGATTTTGAATATACTGTTATTTTCAATCTTTCTTTGTTGAACAACTAACCAAACAGCATGGAAGCACTCCAACCGAGTAAGTGGTTATCGCTTTCGTTTACTGCTTTCATATTATAAACTGTATTGTGGGGCTGCTCACTATAAGTCTCCTTTCATAAACTCATATCTACTGTGTAATAATAGTATAGATATTTCGAGTTTCCCCGGCTACTACGTCTAGAAATAGGTGACGCCGTTTCATTTATTCGTAGAAATAGACGCCTAGATCCCTAATAGGAGCACCAGATACAGTCTTCTCTTCGGCTGTCCTCCTTAGGAATCGTCAAGAAGCTCTACTCCCCAAGATGAATGTATTCTCCGTGAATGGCATCTTTGAGTTTCTTCCAAATTCTCAAACTTTCCTGACTTGATCTATTCCTTGTGGATAGCTTGCCTTGAATGTCTCGGGGTTTGGGTACCCACTACGGTCATAATCTTGGACCTTAACTAAGGAACCCTCTTTAAAAGCTAAAAGTCGCTGGATAGTAAACCTCGCACGTTTACCGGTGGTTTTTATCTTTAAAAGAGTTATCTCTCCTAATGGAAAGGAGATGATAGACCCACGGGCTTCTTAAAAGCATCGGCCTCCTCTTGGGCATTATTCAAGGACACTAAGGCTTCTTAGAAGTAGTCACAACCTCCTCTTAGGCTTCGTATAATGATCTCTTCCTCCAGGAATGATAGCCTCCTCTTGGGCTTCGTACAAGGACCCGTCGGCTTCTTAAAAGTTTCCAGCCTCCTCTTGGGCTTCGTACAAATTGTCCCGGCGACCTCCTAGAGGTATAGGAACAGAACCTAGTCATCCTCATAGAACAGTCCTTTCATAGAGTCTATTACTGTTTCTCAAAGCATAGTACAAAAGATAAAAATCTAGACACGGACAGTCTAACTTCCTTGAGTCTCAAAAGACATTCTCAAGTGACCCCGTCGTTAAATAGGAAAGAAACCCGCAGACTCGGACAGTCTCAATACCCTTTGGATTTCCAGTTTCCCCAAAGAAAAGGAAACAACCCCGATCCTCAGATCTAACCCATGAGTACAGTGATGCTCATATAAGAACTGATTTTCTCTTTCAAAATCAGTATACTGGACCTGTCACTTAACTGACACAATAACCTTAGCCTTCTCTCGGGCTTTGTACAAATGATTCTCCCCAGCGGAGTCAAACAACGTTTAACCTCTCTCTCGGGCTTTGTGCGAGACACATAAGAGACTCCCTCGTTGAGTCAATCCCCCTTTCGCCTCCATCTCGGGCTTTGTACGAGATACAAAAAGGTTCTTATTGAGCCAAACAAACAATAGCCTTCATCTCAGGCTTTATACGAGATACCAAAAGACTCCATCGTCGGGTCAAAATCTTTTAGCCTCCCTCTCTCGGGCTTTATACGGGACACAAAATTGCCTCCTCTTAGGCTTTGTATAATTATTTTCCTAGCACAAAATAGCCTCCTCTTAGGCTTTGTATAAGAAAACCACTGGTTGATCCAACAACTCCTTCCCCTTCATCTAATCACTGTAAGTGGCAAGCCTCTGGATCATCTATATCCACGCCACTGTCCCTCTTTTAGCATGAGAAATTCCTAAGGAAAGATGGCATTGCTCTACACTAAGTTAAAGTCTTCTCCTTCAGGTTAAAACCCTTTCTTCGGAAATTATGGCATTGCTCGGATCCGCGTATCCCAGTTAAAGTAATTCTCCTTCTCCCCTCTTTAGAGATGACAAATTCTCTCTAAAGCCGAGGTCTTTCAGCTTCACGTCTTGGGCTTTGAACAAGACACAAATAGACCTTTCAGCTTCACATCTTGGGCTTTGAACAAGATACAAACCACCTTTCGCTTCACGTCTTGGGCTTTGAACAAGACACCAAAAACCAATTTCCTCCCATAGAATAGGAGGAACTACGAACGCTCTGATTTCCCTCTTTCGGTAAACGGGAATACGTAGGCATAAGATCGAAAGAAAAGATCTTAGCGAGCGCAATCAACAAAAAAACCCAAATCCCATATCTCCATCAATCAAAAGTAGTATTTCAAAAGCATCAGTCCTAACATCCTAATCCTTGTTCCCCGCCAGAAACCTTCTGCCCAGGTAAAAAAGAAAGAAAATAGTATTGGCGAAAATACAAATAACCAGTACAAAGGCCCCCCCACATTGATAGCATTCGTAACCTAACAGACCGCTGTTTAAACTCAGTATGCAAGCAGGGTTAATTGGAGACATCTATTTCCCTTTCTTATTCAGCTCACAATAGGATAAAAAATGAATCGACCTGTAGTCAAAGCTCAAACCGCAGAGGGCGACCAGCGCTTAAGAACCGCGTCCAAAATTGCTCGCTACACCTGGGGATACACTGCTTCGAGTTTGTCCTCAGCTTTCTTGTCAGAACCTTCAATAGTTTCTACCACCATACATTTGTACACCTCTGAGTACAAAGCCTCTTCGACCTTCAATGGGTCAGTGTCAACCTGCATCCTCGGCTTTTTGCCAAATTGGAGTCGGGCCTCCTTCAAAGCATTCTGCACCAAATCCCTGAAAAGAAAACATTGAGCTGTTTTATGACCAAGGAAATTATGAAATTTATAAAATCCCCTCTTTTTCTTTTATTCTAGAGGGGGGTCATTCAAACCAGGAGGAATGATTATTTGACCATCTTTAACCAGTAAATCAAATATTTCATCAAAAGTATAAGTTTTAGCAACGTATTTATCCGTTTTTCCAGTTTCGGCAGGATTTTTCTCGGTTGATGGTTTCAACAATTTGCACGTATAGGGAGGTCCTGGCTTAAGTTCAGCCACATGGACCTCACTTTCATCAACGAATTCTTCATCGTCTGATAAATACTCGTCAGCAGCCTCATAGGACACTTTTTTTTACGATATCTGTTAGACTGAGTTTTCTCGGCCTTTAATCGTTCGACCTGGCGAACTCAGTCAACCAGCTGTGCCATGTCTCTAAGATACTACGTGTCTAGTTTCTTTCTGATCGAATAATCCAGACCAACAGCTGCCATTTCGACTAATTCGTGCTCAGGGACTTGAGTAAAGCACAGCGCTTTCAAAAGTCTAAACCTGTTCAAGTACTGGTCTACTGACTCTGTGGCCTTGTGTTTGATGCTTGCCAACTCTTTCAGACTTATTTTCGACTGCCCCATGTAAAATTGTTCGTGAAATAGTCTCTCCAATTGTGACCACGTGTGGATGGATTGAGGGGGCAATGTGGTAAACCACGTAAATGCATTTTTCGTGAGGGAACTTGGGAAATATTTCATTTTCAAGTCCTCATTGTTTGCTATGTCGCCTGCTTCAGTTTGATACCTAGCGACGTGTTCGACAGTGGACTCCTCAGTCTCACCAACGAATTTGGTGAACTTTGGCACCTTCCAACCCCTGGGTAACTCTGTTTGCAATACAAAATCTAGTAATGGTGATGTGTATGTTGGCCGTCGAAGGCCTGAATTTGCCCCATTACGAACCATGATACGCTCGACCACGACCTCCAAGTTATGTTCCCCAGCCAAGGCATCCTGTCGAACTTCTCGGACAATAAAGTCCAGATCTTGGTTCCTATGGACTATCATGGAGGCCTCTGGGCCATCCTAGGGATCTCTTCAAATTCACGGGGTTGTTCAATTATTTCGTCGAAGATCTCATCCTGACGAATGGACGTCTCCGGTCGAGGCGGAGGGGTTTGTCGACCCTGAGCCCTAGGAGCGCCTAGAAAGTCACCTATATGTGTCATTTGAGTTGCCAGTTGTTGGTAACTCTGTGTTGACTCTTGTATTAGTGGCCTCAATATTGTACCCATCTGTTGAGTCAACATATAGACCATCTCATGATTACTCTCATCCATCTGTTGCCTCATGACCGCTACGGAACTAGAGGTAATTGTCGGTATGGATTGAGAAAAAAGATTAAAACCAGGGAGTCGAACCATTTGGTTCGATAGATGCCCTACCCCCTGATAAGGTGAAAACACTTGGGACGAACTTTCCCCAAACAAAGGGCCGGTAGAGTGCAAACTCGCCATGAACTCTGTCGGAATCCCATAAGATCGAGGAATAGGCATGGTGATACTAGGCATATACTGCCCTGTAGTCCCTGCCATTGTTAATTTTGGTTCATGTCGACGTGGCATCGCGGTTGGTCCACTAGGGGTAGTTGAAACCGCTGACACGGTACCGGAGCCAACATCAATTATTTGTGTCACAATCGTACTTTCTGTCGAAGACGGTTCGTCGTTCGGACGTGGTATTATCATCTTACCACTACGCAAAAAGATACACTCAATTCGCACGGGTCCCACTGGGCGTGCCAATTTGTTCGACGCTCATTTGAGAGAATGAGAAGATATGGATTAAAAATGAATCCACTAAAATGTGCCTTTGGTGTTCACGCAGGGGACTTTTTAGGATTTGTTGCCCACAAGGGAGGCATCGAGATCAACCAGAACAAGACGAAGGCAATCTTGGATCTCAAGCCTCTGACGACAAAGAAACAGCTCCAGTCTTTGTTGGGGAAGATAAACTTCTTGAGGAGGTTCATCTCGAACCTAAGTGGCAAGATGAAAGTGTTTTCACCACTGCTCAAGACCAAGAAGGAGAGTGAGTTTCGTTGGGGACAAGAGCAGCAGGAGGCTTTCGACGCAATTAAGGAGTACCTCACAAAGCCTCCAATTCTATTACCACCTAGTATAAATAAAAACATGAAGTTGTACATTGCAGCGTTGGATACGACCATAGGCAGTATGTTAGCACAAGAGGATAATAGTGGCGTGGAAAGACCCATTTATTACCTTAGTAGGGTGTTAATAGATGCTGAAACTAGGTACACTCTGATTGAAAAGTTGTGCCTATGCTTGTACTTCTCATGTATGAAACTAAAGCAATATATTAAACCAGTTGACGTTTATATTTCGTCGCATTTTGATATTATTAAGCATATGTTGTCCAAACCTATTTTGCATAGTCGAATTGGGAAATGGGCACTAGCATTAACTGAGTTCTCCCTGACATATGTCCCTTTGAGGGTGATGAAAGGTCAAATAGTGGCATACTTTATTGTCGACCACGCGGTAGTCGAAACTTAGATACATAGTATCGACATCGCTCCATGGAAGTTGTACTTCGACGGATCAAGCC
Organism: Lathyrus tuberosus; assembly: GCA_022829125.1. NCBI lineage: Eukaryota > Viridiplantae > Streptophyta > Magnoliopsida > Fabales > Fabaceae > Lathyrus > Lathyrus tuberosus. The sequence continues at coordinate 146,068 of JALAZF010000426.1, read as the reverse complement.
ATAAAAACAGGGCAGGTATTGGAATCCTAATAATATCCCCACAAGGTATTACAGCTATATTTAAATGCAAAGTTGATGGCAAATGCTCAAATAATGAGGCGGAGTATGAAGCCTTAATCATTGGTCTCAAAATACTTAAGGATTTGGGAGCCAAAGAGGTCGAGATAAGAGGAGACTCAGAATTGGTGATTAAACAAATCACAAGGGAATACAAGTGCGTGAAAGAGCATCTTTTGAGTTACTTCTCACTAGCGAGATGTTTGTTAGAGCATTTTGAAGTGGTCAACATTTCGCATGTGCCTAGGGTAGAAAACTATAAAGCCAATGAATTAGCACAAAATGCCCCCGGTTATAAAGTGTCAGAAGGTAGGCTGAAAGAGTTCATCGAAACTAGGGAAAAGATGGTGTCGAACATGCATTCACCATCAAGTTGGTCAATATCCGAGGACTCGAGGATTTTGGCCGAAGATTTATGATGTTATGAGGTTTTTGTTAACAATGTGTCACCAACAGATTGGCGAAGACCAATCATGGAGTATTTGGAGAATCCGTCAGGCAGTACTGATAGGAAGACTAAGTACAGAGCAATGAGTTATGTTCTTATGGGAAATGAGTTATTGAAGAAAACTCCAGAGGGAGTGTTGCTCAAATGCTTAGGAAATACGGATGCCTATCTGGCAACTTCTGAGGTTCATAGTGGAACCTGTGGAGCTCACTAGGTTGGTCACAAAATGAAATGGCTTTTGTTTCGACAAGGTATCTACTGGCCCAACATGCTCAAGGATTGTATAGATTTCACGAAAGGGTGCCAAGATTGCCAGAGAGATGCAAATATTCAGCATCTACCAGCTAGCGAGTTGCACGTTATAGTCAAACCATGGCCATTTTGAGGTTGGGCTTTGGATGTAATAGGAGAGATTCGGCCAGCTTCGTCGAAGCAGAAAAGATTCATCGTCGTGGGAATAGACTATTTCACAAAGTGGAAAGAGGATGTGCCTCTAGTGAAGGTGGATCAAGAGACCGTGATAGAATTCATCCAGAATCAATCTTGTATAGATTCGGGATACCTGAGACAATCACGACAGATCAAGGCTTTGTGTTTGTGGGGCAGAAAATGCAAGAATTTGCAGCAGAAACAGGTTTCAAGTTGGTTACTTTGACGCCATACTATGCTCAGGCGAATGGTCAGTTCGAAGCAGCTAATAAGGTGATAATTGGGCTAACCAAGAAGCACGTTGCGAAAAAGCCAAAAAACTAGCATAAGACATTAAGTCAAGTTTTGTGGGCTTGTCGGACGTCACCCAAGGAGTCGACCAATTCGACTCTATTTCGTTTAACCTTCGAGGATGACGTCGTGCTACCATCAGAAGTATGCCTACAATCAGTTAGAGTACAATGACAATATGAGATTTCGTCGGAACAATATTGGGAAATGATGCTAGACGAACTCGTGGACTTAGACGAGGAAAGGATGATAGCTTTAAATGTATTGTTCTGCCAAAAGGCACGAGTTGCCAAGGCAGAACCTTTGCTGTAAATGACTATGTTTAGAAAGCGGTGTTGCCCATGGATCGACGGGATCGGACGATGGGAAAATGGTCACCTAACTGGGAAGGACCATTTATGGTGACTCGAGTGTTTAGTAATAACGCGTATGAAGTACAAGAGCTGGGAATGGACCAACGAATCTTAAGAGTGAATGGGAAATATTTGAAGAAATATAGACCTATGCTACAAGAGATTCACATCAAAATATAGTTTTCTCATTGATTAAAGGCCAAAATAGGCTAAGGGGCCAAAAATGGCTTACAAAATGTTGTTACATCAGTTCGACATACAAGCTAAGGAAACTCAGGGAATCTAGACTTAAAGTCTTCAAAGAGGGTCTTCTCGTGAACAATCTTGCTCTCGAGGAGCACCTTTCTTCTCTGTATGCGGCTAATAGCATCCTTGATCTTCATAGCCGCTTCGACATGAGCAATTCCTTGGGCTACCTCGTGGTCGATGGCTTCTTGAGAGAGCAGAGGCTCAGCTGAGTCTAAGGAGGCTTTCTGTTGTTCAACCTCAGCAATCTTTTTTGTCAGCTCTATTATCTGAGCTTGATATTCAGATATCTGCTGGTCAAAGGCTTGACGCTTGTCGAAGCGCTCCTGTTTTTTGGTTTCAAAATCTCCAAGCTTCTGTTCACAAACTGAGCTAAGGTACCACTCACGTTTCATATCATTATGTCGAAACCGAATTTGAGCGTCGGCCTGATGACTCATAGAAAGATCTTTGGACAACTGAGTGAAGAAGGCTTCGAACTCCATCAAGTACGTGGCCATGGGGGTAGGATGCTGGAATTCGGAAAGTTTATCCAAAAGCTTGAAGATGTCGTTGGCTATGGCAGCTTCTTCAGTGACAGCCGCCAGGAACTGTTCTTCAAAAAGATAGGACCGCAACTGTTAAAGTTTGAGATTAAAGGAGGCATCCAATTCTGGAGTTGGGATGGTTGTTGAACTGGTAGGTTGAATCTCTTTAGTCTCTTTGTGAAGTTTGTGTAGCACCTTTAGGGTCGCTGTTGGATCTGTTTTCTTGGCTGCCAAGAGTTCCTCTGGAGTAGGGTTTTTGTCGACCGTAGGTGAGGTTCTCTTTGGGCCATGTTCAGGGACTTGAAAGTTCTCTCCGACTTCAGTAGTGGTGATGACAGGTGAAGGATTGATATTCTCCCCAAGAGTTGCACCATCATGCTCAAGGTTGTCAGGTTGGGAAGGAGGCGTCTTCACCACCAAGTTTTCCTCTAACAAGGGTATCTAGAATTCATCGACCTTCTGAGGACTTGGCGTGATAGTGATGTCAGCAGTAGTGGCATCGACAGTCAGTTCAGTATCGCCAATTCCAACAGTGGTCTAAGTGACCACATTTTCCTACAAAGCAAGATGCAGTGAGATTTTCCGCCTAAGCGTCACCTAAGGTGCTAAACTGGAGAAAGGAAGTACCTGCGTAGGATGAGAAGGAGTTGTCTTGGGAGGGACGATAGTAGGGAGTGGCTCAAATACGTCTTCAAGATTTTTGGGGACAACTGGGGCCAATGTCGAAATGCCGGTTCTTGAAGGTGTACTCCTTGTCAAAGCTTTTTTCTTCCTCACCAAAGGTGTGGATGGAGGGGATGCTCGAGCTTTTACAGTAAAAACTCGGGAGTGAGTACTCTCATTTGACTCAGTTCTTTCGGGAGAAGGTATTTTCTCAAAAGCCTGTGCAGAAATACCGTCAGGCAGAGAAAAGACAAAGAAGCAGGGTAAGAAAATAAAATATATCTGTGAAGTGGTGGTCCTGGGTTTTTTAGCAGGCCTAGTGGAGGTCGACGCATCACCTGTTTCCCGTTTGCGTCCCTGAAGAAAAAGCTGAAATGATTTAGTTTAAACCCACAGGCAAAACAAAATCAAAGTCCAGAATCCATTTTTTGGAGGGGTCTTTTATGGTGTCGACGTCGGAAACAGAGGCCGCGGTCGATGATTTAGGAACTCCACCATCCATAGAAGCAAAAGCGTCGACCATGTTCTCCAAGAAAAGGTTTGGAGTGAAGGTTTGAGCCTGGTACTCCGACCACCAGGCGTCGAATTCTTGAGTGGTGAAAAACGAAGGCTGGAATACAAATACTGGAAATTCAAGATGTTGAGTGGGTCTGACGAACATCATGCAAGCTCTATGACCCACCTGGGTCAAGCGTCGGCCAGATCGTACTATATCGTCAACATGTTTTACCAGAGACTTTGGCAACATTTGGCTAAAGCCAAATTGTCGGGCAACCAAATTTGGCTGATAGTTCATAAAACCATAGCCATTACTGCCCAGGTCGATCCGGAAGGATATCATGGTAGGAGTAAGAAACGCATGCCATATAGAATTCAACTGCACAGCAGCTTTGGGGGAGACCCGAGGAAATAGATTTCTAAACCATTCAGGGCCAAACTTACGTTCCATAAATGGCGCCATTTCGGGGACAAAAGAAGTGGTCTCGACAAACATATTGAGATACCTTATAAAGAGGGTTTTCTTCGGAGCCTCTTGGGTAGTCATCAGAGCAAGTCACATTCCTTCAACAGAGCGTCCTCTGTTCAGACGCTCCATTGTCGCAGAAGCTGGATATCCCAACTTGTGTTCAAAAATGGCATTGAGCCAATGCGGCAACAACCACATAGGCCCTGAGACATTTAGAGCCTTGGTGGTCTGGTGGAGGAGTTTCAGCCTCATGGCCGACAGACCAAGAGAATGGTAGAGAGAGGCTAGCAGAAGTTTGGCCAAAGATATCTGTCGACCTTCATGGATCTGAATGGCCAGACTGAAAAAACTTTTGGCTATTTGTAAGGAGCCAGGGAAAAACATATAGTACGATAGCCATAATGTCAGGAAGGCAATGTGCTCCTCATCAGAGACTTCTTTGGAGCGCTTTTCATGATGGTCTTCAATATAGTTCTGAAAGCTGGCACGTTCGAAGTCGAAAGCATTGTTGGTCTCCAGGGTTGGGTCAAACGTATCACCCAGTGGCGAAAGGCCAGTAATGGCGGCCACGTCGAAAAGTGTTGGTGTGAACATGCCACAGGGGAGGTGGAATCTGTTGGTCGATCCTTCCAAGAAGTACATTGACGCGAGTAGCAAACAAGGGTTGACCCTATGAGCAGTTCTGGAGAGTTGGATGGCGTCGAAAATGCCATATTCTTTCCATTGCTTTTTACGTTGACTTTCGACTTTGTTGAGCCAGGTGATATAATCTTTATTTCCTGGGGTAGGCATGGATCTGAAAACTCGAGATTTAGGCGCCATAAATTTGAGATCTAAAGTGCCGCCTTTCTCGAAGGCCGGTGGAATTGTTTGGTCGAAGCAAGGAAAGAACTTTTGGAGTTCTTGTGGATTAGGTCTTTTGTCCGGAAGAGGGCCATAGAAACCGTGAAGTTTTTTCTCCACCGCGAAGGGAAAAACCATCTGGCAGCGCCAGTTGTCTACCACCGTCTCGTCAGCTGATGACGGTTGAGAAAGAGGACGGAGGGTTTCTGCTTCAGAGAGCACATACACAACTGGATTGTTACCGGTGGTTTGAGGAATGGAAGTGATCGCAGTGTTTGACGAAGCCATTAGATAGAAAGAAATGCAGAAGGTGTTCTGAGACAACGAGCATTTTTGGAAGAAAAGAGAAAATTTTTGATTTCAAGAAGAAATGATAGGTTTTGAAGAAGAAGTTATGGAGAAATGGTAAGAGTGGTTTTGTGGGAGACTATTTATAAGACGCATGCAAAAGGCGAAAGATCACCAAAACTTTTCAACTTCTGAAAGTAAGTGGGAGTTGGTTCCGAGGCCCATAAGTCAGACGAGACTGGCCATCATGGCGTTTTTCTTGGAAATCGTGGTATGAGATTGCCATCATCATGTCAGACGGCGTTGGACACGTGTCTTAGGAGAAGACAAAATGTTGGTGATTGTGTCGAAGAAAAAGCCTTTGAAATCTCGCGAGAAAACAAAAATCCATATTTCTCAATCGACGTAATGCTCAGTTGAAACTGGCATATATAAAGCATTGTATTTTCCATTTTTAGGGGTCGCATTTTGTAACACTGTAAAGGGAAAACACTCAAAGTACCAAGCTTAGAGAGAAACGAGTTCAATCCCGCGAAAATGTATACTTGCGTCCACCATTACTTAATGCAATTTATTTTAAGAGCTTAAGTTAATGTTTCTTTTGCAGTCTGCTTGTCTTCTTTTTCCTTTATCTTTTTCGTTTGGTTCCAAACTTAGTTGATCATTTAAACCTTACAACTTTTCCAAAAGACAAGACACTGTCATATCACATAAGCATACGTTTCCAATTCCTTGTTCTGGGATTTGTGTGGCCGATCCCGCGAGTAAACCTGCGACGGAAGGCCAGCGGTTGTTCGCCCCCGGCGAACAATATCATTCTTAAAAATAATTTAATCATATTGAACCATAGTAAAATAAAATGATAAAAAATGATCAACATATTCACTGACACATATGTCTGCATGCACATTTACATTTTACTGTATATATTTGCATCTCTGTTAGAATCTCTAAGTAGTTAGGTTATCTTCAATCCAAACAGATAAACCCTTTGAATACAACTTAGAATTCTCTTTTCAATCAATCTTAGACAACTAGATCTAGGAAATTTCCCCCTTGAACAGTTATTATACAGAAGGCTATTGTTCCAAGTGAAACCCCTTCTGGAACTGCTCATCAGCCTCTGCTTGGGCTTTGTACAAGGACCTACGGGCCTCTTAAAGGTATTCCCCAGCCTCCTCTTGGGCTTAGTACAAGAACCCGAGCCTCTTAAAGCTAACCTAGCCTCCGCTTGGGCTTCGTACAAGGACCCATTAAGGCTTCCTAAAAGCATAGGAATAGATCTTAGTCTCCAAAACATACAGTAGTCTCCCTCTTTTAAATGGATGACCACAAGATAGCCTCCTCTTGGGCTTTGTACAATAGAATCTTCCCTCCTCGATAAACAGACAAGACAACCTCCTCTTGGGCTTTGTACAATAGAATCCCCCTAGACTTGGAAAGTCTCACCTAGCCTCCACTTGGGCTTCATACAAGACCTCACACTATAGACAGTAGGAACTAACCTCTGGCCTTCCCACAGTGGACCAGCCTCATCTTGGGCTATTCATACAGACAGACATGGAAAGTCTAATAACACCCTTATATACAAAGGATTCCCACCAGTAAAGATATCCCTCAAAGGATCTTTCACTTTGGACAGCCTCCTCTTGGGCTTCATATAATTGATCTATCCTCTTAATCAGTAGGATATCCATCCCCACATAAAGGCAGCCTCCTTTTGGGCTTCATACAATTGATCTATCCCACAAGTCAAACAACTGGATAGAAATTCCGACAGCTAGCCTCAACCCTGAGCTACATTGTCCAACAGACAAAACTCTCCTTCAAGAGTCAGTCTCCCAGAAACTTTTAGCCTCACATCTTGGGCTTGATATATAAGATACACAAATTCAAGAGTCAGTCTCTCATAAATTCAAAGCTTCACCATCCTGAATCAGGATACAAATAAACTTTTCTCAGTAGAGTCAGTTTTCTTTGTTTAGCTTCAACCTTGGGCTTCAATCAAGGCAGATATAAACCCTTTAGAGATGACCAAATTCACACATCTCTCAGTCAATCAAAATCAGTCATAATCTTGGACTTTAAGTAAGACAGTTAATCCAATCAATACAGTCATACACTTGGACTATAACTAAGATCATCTTCCATATAGTCATAATTTTGGACTATAATTAAGATCACCATCAAAATCAAATCCTTTATTGAGCTATGCAATTCAAGATACCCAAAATCACAGCCTTTCTTGAGCTATGCAATTCAAGATACCCAATCACAACCCTTCTTGAGCTATGCAATTCAAGATACCCAATACAACCTTTCTTGAGCAATGCAATTCAAGATACACCAAACAGTTTACACATGAGCTATGCAATTCAAGCACCTAACCACAAAGTTTTCGTTTAGACTCAAATCAAGCTAACCTTTTCAGCTTCATCATTTTGGGCTTTGAACAAGATACAAACAGCCATCCTCCTACCCTTAGCCTTAGGAGGAACTACGATCGCTCTGATCTCCCAATTCTCTTTTTGGGGGTACGTAGGCATGAGATTGTAAGATCTTTGCGAGCACAAAATAAAAACAGCAATTAGCTCCTCAGACCAACCAAAAAACATCAAAAATCCTCAAAACAACAAAAAAACAGAAAATCTCACTTATCTTACCAAATCTCAACTCATTCCCAATTCCCATAAACCATCACAAATATCACACAAGCAGAAGGAATATTCTAAGTTCTAAAAATAACCTAAAGGGGACCCACAACTCCCAAATAGCATCTGTAAACCAACAGTCATCTGTTTAACCTCAGTTTGCAAGCATGGTTAATTGGAGACATCTATTTCCCTTCCTTAATCAGCTTCATAGGATAAAAAATGAATCGAACTGTAGTACCAAAGCGATAGTGATTCGAAACCACAAAAACCGCGCTACAGAAGAATGGCGACCACAGTGGGAGGAGGAATGGTCTTCCCTTTCAAAGCCTTTTTAGAAACCTTAGAATTAGGATCATAATATATATACTGCTTTTATACAACTTTCATATATTACTGTGCATATCATATTTATGTTTCCGCAAAATAACTGCTCAAGTGATACCCTTGGGGTGGTTTCTAAAAAATGGGAATGCGATTAATCCGCACGTGCGTGAGTTTGAGTGCTCTCTAAGATAAGTAGGCCATATTTAAGATGGCTTATAGGGGGTTGAGTCTCGATGAAGCTCATTTTAAGAGTCCCTGAATCAGTCTAGGTATCTAGTGGAAATTTTGGTTTTTAGTATACTCTGCGAAAACTCTGCGATTTCTAGTTGGATGCTCATAACGCTGAGGATTTAGTAAACATTTACACTTTGGCCTTGACCTACATGTTCTACAGGTACAAAAATCTTTGCCATAGTATAAAACCTTTGAGGATGGGTAGAGCCTTGACTTCATGACGCAGAACCTTTGAACCCATGTTTTTGTTTGCTGCATTCATGCATTCATTTAAAACTAAAACATTTTAAAAAAAGTTTTTTTCTTCTTTTTAAAGAACCAAAAGAACGTCTGTTGCAAATATCAGTTTTCAAAATTGATTTTGGGCGAAGGAAAACCCAGAAGTTTACATTCAAAAATCCAAAGCTTGAAGATTTGAAGAAGCTAGGAAGGCTGGTAACAGATTTAGAAGCATTTCGAGCAAAGTTTGGAGGACTTTTGCCTCTACTAAAAGTCAGCATGGTAGAAGGAGTTCTTGCTACACTGGTCCAGTTCTACGACCCGATGTACCACTGCTTCACATTCCCCGACTACCAGCTCACACCAACATTGGAAGAATACTCTCAGCTAATAGATATCCCTATTACTGAGAAAGATCCATTCTCTGGATTGGAAGGAACTCCGAAGGAGTTTACTATTGGAAAAGCCCTTGCTTTGGAAAAGTCGGACATTAAAGCTCACATGACTGCCAAAGGAGGAATCAAAGGATTACTGTCAAAGTTTCTGACGGAAAGAGCACTGTACTTTGCCAGTATTGGAAATACTGCCGCATTTGAAATAATCTATGTGTCGCTCATCTATGGGATCTTTTTGTTCCCCAATGTAGAAAACTTCGTCGACATCAACGCGATCAAGATTTTCTTAATCAGAAACCCAGTTCCTACTCTGGTTGCAGATGTTTATCATTCAGTGCGTCTAAGGAATTTACGCGGTGGAGGAATGATCACTTGCTGTGTACCTTTACTTTACAAATGGTTCACTTCTCACTTACCCAATTCATCAGCATTTTGGGATACCAAGAGTGGAATGCATTGGCCACAAAAGATCATGTCTTTGTCTCATTCAGACATCAGTTGGTATAATCACGTCTACGACGGAATTAAGATTATCAACAGCTGTGGGAATTTCTCGAATGTACGTCTCATTGGTACTAAAGGAGGGATTTATTACCACTCGATATTAGCTCGCCGACAGCTTGGATACCTGATGAGAGATATTCCAATCAATGCTCATCTGGAAGGTCTTTTCTTCAAGGAAGGAGAAAACGACATTTTAATCAAGGAAGAAATTATGCATGCTTGGAGTCATGTTCACAAGAAAGCAAAAGAATCTCTGGGAAAACCAAACTGAATCTCCATGGATCCTTATCTTCAATGGGTGCAAGCCAGAGCAATCAAGTTGAGGATGCCTTACCCTCGACAAGAAGTGGTTCCACTGAAGGAAACTATTCTGTATTTCATGAATGATACAGAAAAGCTGCAGGTAGCTTTCAACAAAATCCAAAGAGAAAGGAACTCTTGGAAGAACAAGTATCAGATTTTCAGTCTTGAGAATGCAAAGATTCAGAGTCTCTTGAAGGAAAAGGATTCTCTCATTGAGATATTTGAATATCATGTCACAGAAAAGGAAGAACTGTTGTCTGTTAATTACAACCTTGGTACTTCCAACACTTGGCAAATAACTGATGATCCTTCAGCTATGGAAGAATCCCCGCTCAAGAGGCAGAAGAAGGATCAGCAAGGAGAAGAAGTTACAGTAAAGAGAGCTTTGGAATTTTAGTTTTCTTTCCAACATTGTAAAATAATATACTTCTGGTGTAACGCTTTTCAATTCAATAAAAACTCTGTATGATATTTGCAACATTTTGTTCAATAAGTTCTTTCATAAATAAAGAGGAAAATTAACAAAAATAACATTATGCATTACATATCATTCATCATTTGCATTTTCTTTCTTTATATCGAGTCTCATTCGCGTGTCTTTCTGGAGTCAATCTGTCTCATTCGTACAATACTCGGGCCAATCGCCAGAAGAAAATGAACAATCTCGAAGAAGAGAACAGAGAACTAAGAGAGGAAATCTCTGACATGAAGACAACCTTGGATAGGCTCAAAGAGATAATTGAAGCTCTGACGACAGCTTAGAATCTTCAACAAAGGATTGTGATCTCCGAAGTGTTTTCAACACCCATCGTAGAGATACCCTACAAGGATCCTAGGTAAAACATGCCGAAAGACCGTCCTTGGGGCATGCCAAATAACTTTATCCCGAAAGGATATTTACCTCTGACTTCTGAAGAATTGAGGAATGCCGCTAGAATGTCTCAGCTTGAAGGTTACAAACTTTGAGCCCCTGAAGAACCAAGAGCAACTACAAACTCCAGGTCACTGAACCTCCGACAGCAGTAATGTCAACACTACAACCTGTGGTACACATTGCTCCAGAAGGTCAAATTTACCCTCTCGCTCCAAGTGAATGAGGAGGAATCAACGAAAGAATGGATGAATTCTAAGAGCAGTTCACTGCAATGCAAAAGGAATTACACTCTATCAGAGGACACGATTTGTTTGGAAGCGATGCCACAGATCTTTGCTTAGTTCCTAACGTCCAGATACCGCACAAGTTCAAAGTGCCTGACTTTGAAAAATACAAAGGGAATTCTTGCCCTCAAAGTCATCTGACAATGTACGCCCGAAAGATGTCCACTCAAACGGATAATCAACAGTTGCTGATCCACTACTTTTAGGACAGTTTAACTGGGGCAGCTCTTCATTGGTACATGAGACTGAATCGTACCAACATCCACACTTTCCGTGATCATGGAAAGGCTTTTGGGGAACAATACAAATTCAACTTGGATATGGCTCCTGACAGAGATCAACTCAGGGCAATTTCACAAAAGGATAAGGAGACTTTCAAGGAATACGCGCAAAGATGGCGTGAAATTGCTGCTCAAATTTATCCTCCCCTCGAAGAGAAAGAGACAACAAAGATATTCCTTAAGACGTTAAGTTCATTTTACTATGAACGGATGGTCGTAAGCGCACCCAGTGACTTTACTGAAATGGTCAACATGGGAGTACGTTTGGAAGAAGCAGTTCGGGAAGGACGCTTAACCAAGGATGCTGAACCTTCAAGCAACAATAAAAGATACGGAAGTGCCTTTCAAAAGAAGAAAGAGCAAGACATCAGTAATATCTCTTAGGGTAAATAGCGACAAAGATATTCACCTCGTCAAGTGGTGACGGTGTTGTAATACCCCAAAATTTGCTCTCCCCCTTTTGTCATCATAGCATGGCATTATCATTTATCATATCATATCCACCTCATTAACATTACATTGCATTTAACATAGAAAAATGAAGCATGGCATCCTTCTTACCATCAGGGCATGTGATCAAGTGGAAGATGGACAATCAAGGAATCATTCAAAGCACAAAAAGGTCAATCAAGTTGGCTCTAGGCAAGCCAAGAGGTCTTTCATGTCTCATAATATCTCAATTGATCTTCCAAAACCTCAAGGAAGTGAGATTCAATGGGAGATTGAAGCATTACATCCTACACTATGCAAGAAGTCCAAAAATTGAAGGAAAATCCTCAAAAGAGATAGCTCATTGATTCAAAATCATTCTCAAGTGGCATTTCTCATCATCCTTTAAGAGGATACACAACATACTCTGAGGAATTTGGATTTGGAAGATGTGCAATTTCCTCCTAACCAAAGGGGGTCAAAACTAGGGTTTCCCATTAAATCAGGGAATCTTTGATTTTTGAACAAAATTTGATGTCATGGTATTCCATATGTCCCTAAGTGTATGTATGTGGAAAATTACATCTCAATTGGTTTTAGAAGTGGTTCAATTGGAAGAAAGATCAAGAATCAGAGAAATTGGGGCAAAGTCAAATAATCAGAGGAAAAAGTCAACTCTTGACTTTTTGAGGCCAAATTCATAAAATTCATGTTACATATGTCCAATGTACAAAATTTGGTCAAGAAACTCCAAAGGAATCATGAAAAAATCAAGATTTGGAAAGTTGCCATTTTTGGATGAAGTAAGGTTACTAAAAATAGCAAGTTTTGGCCATTTTGCATCAGAATTGGAACCAAGGCCATTCAAAATTGAAGCACCAAATGAAAATTCCACTCTGCCTCAATGAAAGGCCTTGCTTTGAGCTTCAAATCCATGGGTATAACATCTCCATTAGACAAAAATTGAGGGAGATATGATTAATCAAAGTTGGAGGAAAGTAGGCCAAAAACCATGTCTTGACCAAGCTTGGCCAGGTCTGCGCGCAGTCATTTTCTCAAACAGTTGGTGAGCAAGATGTGTAGATCAATTACTCATGGTTAAAGGTTTCAAATGAAAAATCTTGCAACATCAAAGTTGTTCCCCTATGTGAGATCTTCAAGATTGATGTTCATGGATTTTTCATTTGATCAAAGGATAAGGAGTTATGATGGCTCAAAGATTGGTCAATGCAACTGAAAATCCATGCCAAGCATGCCTTGCCAACCAACCTCATTATCTCGCCCATGCACCAGTTGGTGTTTCTTCTGTTACAAGCCACATTTGGTCATGTTCCAAACTTCAATTCAACCAACTTTCAACACCAATATTGTTCCCTAATGTATCATCTTTCTAATGCCACCAACATTGGATTGTTTCATTCATTGACAAGTGAGAAATTCCTCCTCAAACACTTGCTGTCACAATGAAGATTTGCTGCATAATTTTGGTTCAAACACACATCAAGTACATGACAGAAGTCCTATGTGTGCTGCTCTATTCTTTGCTTCATTTGGCCAAACACATTTCACATTATGCATACGAGCTTGAGCCTTGCATGAAAGAGGAAGTGAGAAACTTGCACCACAAGATTCCTGCTGCTACATCAGAACAACATAACATCACTTTCCTTCTCCTACACACCACCATAACTCCATGAACCTCACCCTCACTCTAACAGAACTTCCCCAACTCGTGCCATTAACCACCTAACTCAGTTAGTTAACTCAAACTCAGTTAACTAACTCAGTTTAACTAGAGTTCTAACTGTTAACTGAACTGGTTGGGAGTTAACCTTGGATATATAAGCTGAAACTCTCACAATTTCAGGGAAGGATTCTCATTTTTCACTCTCACTCCAAATTGCTCTCACTTTTCTCTCAGAGTTCTCTCCATTCTCTCTCTGATTTCACACGAGTTCTTCACACGTTCTCACCTTGATCTTCATCAATTGTTCATCATCAAGCACTTCTGATCAAGAACAAGCTGAAGTAAGAGCAAGCTATCGAGAGCAGCAACTTCTCCAATTGGAATCTCAGTTCATTGTCTTCAAAATCCAAAGGTTCAGAGCATTTATTTTGCTCTTAGGAAGCTCAAGATCAATCTCTCATCTCTGGTTTTCTGTTGATTCAAGAGTTCTCCAATTTCAGGTTTCAAAATTTCTCAAACTTTAATTGCACGATTTTATCCTGTTTTGACTTGTTGATGTGTTGTTTGAGCTTATTAGAAGCTATGTGAAGCTGGCTAGTTGATAGAGCTCTTTAGGAGCTTAGAACTGAAAATTAGGGCAAATTTATCCTCTTCGATTCTCCTTATTCATGCTTGATCTATGAATTTTCTTGTTGGATTTGTGTTCCTCATGAGCTTAGCTTTCGTTTGGTATATGGCTTGTGAATTTCTGGAGAAAATGTGAGTTGCAGGTGGTGGCTGCTGGCCGGAGAAGATGACCGGAGGTCATCTCCGGCCGGTGACTTTAACTGTTAGGGTTTATGTGTGTTTTAATCCTGTCCGTTCATGTTTTCTGATCGTGTGATCCTTGTCTTGCCAGCACATTAAAAATCACATGCTCCTCACGTGTATCTTTTCTGAATTCATTTAAACATGTTGTAGTGTAGTGCATGGTAACTTGTGTGTGTCCTCACGCATGTGCATTGATCCTGATTACTTTGACCACGCATTGACCTTGACTTGATCCATTGGCTGAGAATGAGTCAATTCCTGTTGACTGAAGTGCATGCTTGCTATTGTGTTATGCGCTGAAATGGACCCAAATCAGAATACTATCCACACCCCCAATTTTGAGGCCCATGTGATTTGAACATGCTGATTTGCTATATTCATACCCCCCTCTCATATTGCATTTTATTTTTATTTTCATTTTCATACGCGTTTGATTTTTAATTTTTAAAAAATACTAAAATGCATCATAAAATTCTACAAAAATTCATGTGTATTCTTAAAACATTTAGGAAATTTTCTATGATTTTATTTTCTGATTTTATGACCATTTTGCCCCTGTTCCATTATTTCTTTTGAATTTCCATTTGTATGCATACTTAATGTGACATATGATTTTGTGCATTTTTGTTCTTGATCATAAAAAATGATTTTGATGCCTTTCTTTTTGCATTGTGGTCACAATATGTTGAGGTATGTTTGAGATTTATGAGATGATTTTTTAAGTCTTTTTTGGATGACTTTTGATGTGTTGCTTTGAGCATGAATGCATGAAACTTCCATGAGACTTTGACCTAATTGTTGAGTGACTTTGGTTCTGATTCATTGCTTGTGGACTTGATATGTTAATGGCATGTGTTTAAGGTGTTTGATTGGTGAAAGTCATAATTTTTGAAGCATGTTTGCTATTTGTTTGAAGCATGAAGTTTAACTTGTTCATTTTGTGAATGCATGCCTCATGTTTGGTTTGCTTGATCATGAAGGCACTTGTGCCATGAGTCGTGGTTTTGTTTGAGGATGTATAGCATGTTAATTGACTTCTGATTGTGACATTTGGGTTTCATCTTTGCATGTTTGATGTTTATCTTGCACCTTAAGTCACTTGTTTCACAAGTATGAACCACATTCACATCACTTCACCTTTTCTTCTTTGCTTCTTGTTGGATTGAGATTTTGTTTGCATGATTGGGTTTGTTCATTTAGGATAACATTAGGTTGTGTAAATATGAGTTACATTCTGACTTGGAAGCATGTATAGCATTCAATCTCATTTTACTTTGTTTGTCAACTTGTTTGAGTTTGATTTGTTCATTATATTTTCTTACTTTACTTGTAAGTAATTGTGCTAACCATGTAGGGGCTTCGGTAAGTTTCAATTGAGTGTGGATAAGGAATCCACATGCAACTTCTATCCTTTCTCTTTTACAACTCCATTTTGTGTTTTGCTAAGCACTTATGTGCTTTCTTTTAATAACTCATTACTTTCCCTTTTTGAATTACAATTCATCTTCTACTTTGGAAGTGAATTGTTTAATTCTTTCTTCCTTTAGACTTTAGGTTGAAACCTCACAAACCTTAGGATCACTCCCTTAACTAATCAATTAGGATTGAGTCTTAGTCCATATAGATTTTTACCTTTATCCTCCCTTGAGTTTCTTTTCTCATCTCAAAGAAAAATTCAAAATATCTAATAAAGGTAGGCATCTATTGCATTTAGGCCTTTCATATAAAGAAAAGATTATAAGGGGTCTTCTCTTATAATCTTAAGATGTGTAGCATATGGCCCATCTTAGGTCAATGTGTTACATATTTGATCTTGTATGAGGGACTTAAATGCAATACTTGTTGAAGGTGCAAATAATAAAAAACACTTCTTCATTTCTTAATTAACAAAAACACTTAATAAACACAAGTATGCTAGTGTGTTTGAACCTTGACAATTGGAGCTAAGTGTGGGGGTCTTCTTCACTCTTAGTATGCTTTCTTACCCATTCCATCTTGGAATGTGAGAATGTACACATTCCAATGACTAAGATTCAGATACACTGTCATATGCAAATAAATGGAAAAAACTTCTAAAAGGCAAAAACAAACAATAACGTCTTTCCTTCGGGAATTCTTTTCTCATCTCATTCATTCTCAACGCACGAACGCGCTTCTACTCGTTCTCTTGCAAGACGGTAACGCACTCGGACCAGCGAGCCTGCAACACCTGAGCTAGAACGTAAGCCGTTCTCTAAAAAACACAAACAATTCATCCCTAGTGAGGGGAACTACGTCGCTCTGATTCTCATGTTCCCGATGAGATACGTAGGCAGTGGGGTAGGGCCCATTCGAGCACTTCTTTTATTTTCCCTACATTTGTTTCTCGTTCCTTTTCCAGTTCTCTTTTCGTTCTTTTTCCAGTATTCTTTTCTATCACCCTTTGATCGAGACAAGCAAGCGTGGATCCCATCGGGTACGATGGACGCGAGGGGGTGCTAATACCTTCCTCTCGCGTAACCGACTCCCGAACCCATTTCTCTTGGTCGTAAGACCATGCTCTATCCTTTCCTTCAGGTTTATGCGGTGTTTCCTTTCCCTCTCTTGGGATAAATACACATTGCTGGCGACTCTGTTTCGGTGCCACTTTCGCGTTTGTACTAGGATGAAAATCCCGGGAGCGACAGCTGGCGACTCTGCTGGGGATGATGCCCAGAATCTCTGGTTTCCTTAGCGAGTCAATCCTAGCGCTTGTCTGTTTTTCTTTCATTGGGTGTTTACTGTTGTGCTATATTTACCATTTTATTGTATGGTTATTTACTGCTTTACTGTACATTACTGTATTTACTGCTTTTTAGCATTACATATCATAGTACTACTGTTGTGTTGGACTGTGCTATTTTCTGTTTGGCGGGATGGGATTTCTGAGAGATAAGCCCATTACACAGGCTTGAGTATACACTTAGAATTAGAGTGGAGAGTAGTGGGACCTACGTGCCGTTTGGAGTGCGTTGGGTGTTCACGAAATTCACAGCTAGACGAGGCTATCTTGGGACACGTCGTGGCATGCGCATCTTGCGTATTCCAGGATGTAGATCTAGAGAGCTGTCGACTCTAGTGACCGATCATGAGGACCTTAGTGGAAATATCCCTCTTTAGTGGTGACAATGGCAGACTACATTCTGTGGCAAACCCATTCGCACCCGAGGGCCCACTTTGGAACTTGCATAGGATGACCTTTATTTTCTAAGGGGAGTCAGTGGACGACCTCTTTGATTGGCATAGCATTGTATCCTACGGGCTGAATGTGCTATTGCTTCTCAAACCTCCGAAGCTGACAAGCCTTATTTTCTAAGAACCACATGTGAGCATGGGCGGGATGTTTACAGGTTTGCAGGAAACCCAGCCTCCTACCTACCTTACTCGTGATTCTATGATGATTTCAGACATTGTATCCTATGACAGTGATTTAAGTGTTCATCTCAGATATTGCCAGACTCAGTACAGAGACACAGTGCACACAGTTCAATACAGACACAGACACTTGATTACCTGATCACATGCCCTCTTGCATTGCATTATCATATCATAACAGTTATGTTTGTCATTTTCAGGTGCATAATACATTTCTGATTCCGATCCATGGGTTCAACAGAGATCGTCGCCGAGAGAAAGAACAATGTGTCTTACAAGTTTCCAGATCCTGTCTTGGATTCATTGCTCAAAGTTATAGATATGGCTGGTCCGGGTATTCTTGATAGGTTTCAGAAGAGCTACGGGAATTTGGTTGGGATGGTCCGTACAATCACCAAGTATGAGCATGATGCTTTGCACACTCTGCTGCAGTTCTACGAGCCTTCGTTGAGGTGCTTTCTTTTTTCAGATTACATTTTGATGCCAACACTGGAAGAATTCTCATTTATTTTGGGAATTCCGATCACGTCGGCAATACCATTCTTCTCTGGTAGTTCTCCCAGCGTAAAAGAAATTGCTGCTGCTTTACAAATGGATCAGACATTGATAAAGAGTGGTGTGAGCAGTAAAAATGGAGTTAGCGGATTTCATTTAGAATTTCTGTCTGGACAGGCCCAGGAGGCTGCAAGTGCTAAAAATTGGACGGTTTACAATTCCATTCTGGCTCTCTGCATATATGGCCTAGTTTTCTTTCCCAATCAGCAAGACTTTGTGGATATGCAAGCGACAAGAGTTTTCGTTCTTAAAAATCCAGTCCCTACTTTGTTAGGAGATTTTTATCATTCCGTGCACTATAAGAATGAGAAAAGGAGGGGAGGATCTGTTAGTTGTTGTACTCCACTGCTGAGTCATTGGTTTTTCAAACATTTGCCTCAGACAGGTGCCTTTGTGGAAACCAAAGATGTGGCGAAATGGTCTAAACGATTGATGAGTTTAACTGCTGATAACATTGTATGGTTTGATCACCGGTTGTTGAGAATAGAGCTTGTCACAAGATGCGGAAATTTTCCAAATGTGCCTTTGATTGGCAGAAAAGGAGGGATCAATTACAATCCAGTTTTGGCCATCCGACAGTTTGGGTATGCTTCCAGGGATCCTCCTACAGAGCAAGATGTGGAAGAATCTTTATTCTTTACAGGAACTAAAGATGCGAAGGTGGTAGAAGTAGTGAATGCTTGGAAAGATAAGCACAAAATTGGAAAAGCAGTTTTTGGAAAAGGAGATTGTAGATCTTATCCTGAATATGACAGGTGGATTGAAACGAAAGTAAAGGAATTGCTTTTACCCTTTTCAAGGGGACCTCTTTTATGTGCAGTACAGCCAGAACAACCCACTATGGTGGCTATTGAAGAATGTGAGAAGTGGAAGAAAATGGTCAGAGAGTTGCAGATAGAGAATTCTGGAATGAGCAGATGCCTTCAGAAAGCTCTAGCTGACAACAAAGAATTGGAAAAGAGAGCCTTGAAAGCGGAAAAAACCTTGGCTGACAAAGAGGAAGATTTTGATGACCGAGCTCGGTACTTTCGGAAGCTTACTTTGGGAGCAGATGACACTAGTCAGGCTCACAAGATTACAAAACAGGCTTTAGCCCGAAGCAAGGATTCATTAGCTCAACTTCGTCAAGCTTGGGATGAAGTCAGAATTGAAAATGCCGAGTTAAAGGATCAGTCGAAGACTAAAGACGAGGAGCTTAAAAAGGCACATGAGCAGAGGAGAAAGTATCGGGAAAGTCTCGATAAAAGTCAAGAACAGTTAGAAGAAGCTAGAAGCCAGTTGAAGAATACCAAGAAAGAGCTTGAAGAATTCATGATAGAAAGGGAGATACTCAAGACGCAAGCCGGCATAAAGAGACACAAAGGAGTGTGTGATGACGAAGCACTGATGCTGCATATGGGTTCTTTAACTGAAGCTCTTGAGAAAAGGGATGTCTTGATCAAAGAGATGATTGAAAAGCCGAATCACCAGCGTACCCGTATACTTTTTGAGGAGATCAAATACTCAAGTGATAAGCTGAAGGGTGTGGAATTGTCAGACTGATGTTCTTTTCCTTATATTTTGTTATTAATGGTTACCATCAGGCTTGTTGATGGATCCATTTTTCCTTGTATTGCATTTGCGGTTGAATCTTTCTTAAATGTACTTGAATATTTTGTTGAATGAGTATGAGCAGTTTTATTCAGGATTATTCCTTATCAGATAGCTGCACACAAGCACATGACCACGACACGTCTCTTTATATCACAATTTCTGGTCTTCAGATTTCTGTGGTTGGATTGGAATCAGGGTATAAAGCACCTCGGAAATGACAAACATGGCAGTGCATGGCATTGCATATCATTTTGCATTTTTGTTACTTGCTTTTCAGGTACTCGTTGCGGGGTCTCTAACCTTTATTTGGTTTCAGGCAGTATAGCGGAGAGTCATATTCACCGATATTCGACGCGAAGGAATCAAGTAAGAATCATGGATCAAGTGCAAAGTGATTTGGCGGAAATGAGGGCGCGTATGGACCAGTTCATGACCCTCATGACTGGCATGGCGCAAAATCAGGAGAGACTGAGGCTTCTGGTAGAGCGTCCCGACAATGGGCCCGAAGGTGATCATCATGACAATTCACAGGGACATGGCATTCCTCCTCCCGGTGGCAACCCTCCTCCTGGTGGTAACAATCGGGGTAATGGAAATGGTAGGCATGCTGGTGTTACTCTTGAAGATACTCTGGAAGACCAATTTACTCTACTAGATGCTGATGTGGGTAATCAAGGTGATCGAAGGTATGAGGAGTTAGCAGAAAAGATCAGGGCCATAGAATGCAAGAACTCTATGGGTATTGATGTTACCAGCCTGGGGCTGGTCTCAGGAGTCAGAATTCCCCCTAAATTCAAACCTCCTACTTTTGATAAGTATCATGGCAATGCGTGTCCCCAAACGCATCTTCAAGCTTACTTTGGGAAGATTTCAGCCCATACGGATGACGAGAAGCTATGGATGCACTATTTTCAGGACAGTCTGGCTGGGGCATCCTTGACCTGGTACATGAAGTTGAATAGAGCTGCTGTGAAGAATTGGAAAGATCTGGCAGAAGCGTTCCTGAAGCAATACCAGTATAATATTGACATGGCGCCCAACCGCACCCAATTGCAGGGATTGTCCCAGAATGCCAAGGAGAGTTTCAAAGAATATGCACAGAGGTGGAGGGAAATGGCTGCCCAGGTCCAACCTCCCTTGTCAGACAGAGAAATGGCAGATATGTTCATGGGCACCTTGCAAGGGGCCTATCTGGATAGATTAGCTGCTTGTCCGTCGACTGGATTTGCTGATATTGTGATTGCGGGAGAAAGAATAGAAAGTCTGCTAAAGCTTGGAAAGATCCAGGATGTGAGTGGGGCTGGCTCTTCGGGGACGAAGAAACCGTTTGCTAGTAACCAGAAAAGAAGAGAAGGTGATACGAATGCTGTGTTTAGAGGACGAGGCAGAGGGCGTTCTCGAGCTTATTATCAGGTAGATGCTGTGACAATCCCCACACCGTCTGTTCAGAAACAACAACCCCAACAACAAGTTCAACAGCAACAACCTTTTTTCCAGCAAAGGTCTAGACAGAGGGATCGTAAGATGGATCCTCTCCCTATGACTTATGCCGCGCTGTTGCCCCGGCTACTCGAGTTAAAGTTGGTAGAACTCCGTACTATGAAAGCTCCGGTTGCTGGAAACCTGCCACCTAACTTCGATGCTAATGCTCGTTGTGAGTTCCACTCAGGTGCTCAGGGGCACTCCATTGAAAAATGCTGGGCTTTCCATCATAAAGTACAAGATTTGATTGATGCTAAAGCCATCAATTTCTCTCCCGCTCCTAATATTACTCAGCATCCCATGCCTGATCATAGTGCAGCAAATGTGTACGCTATTGAAGATGGGAGGAGGTTGAATTTGGTGTTAGACGTTCATCAAGTGAAAACTTCTTTGTTGGTTGTAAAAGATCGTTTATTGAAGGGACAGGTGTTCCCGGGCTGTAATCAAGATTGCTCTGAGTGTATGAATCAGGAGAACGGCTGTGATAAGTTGAAGATGGGTTTACAGAATTTGATCGATGAAGGATGTCTACAGTTCGACAGAGTCGTGAAAGACACTGATGAGATATCAACCGTGACCATCTATTACACTCCCGCTGAGATTCAAATGCCGGTCAATGCAGTTCCCGTGGCGAGTGTTGCGCCAGAAAGGCCCAGTCCTGTCACTATCACAGTGCCAGGACCGATTCCGTTCACATCCACGAAAGCTATCCCATGGCACTATGGGGCAGATGTATATTACGGAGGTAAAAAGCAGGAAGTTGAACCGTCAGTCAGCCCAAATATTGATAATGTAGGGGGTGTAGGGGGCTTTACAAGGAGTGGAAGGTTGTTCGCTCCCCAAACCTTGAGAAGTGATAAGGAGGTAGAAGCCGCAGCAAAGGCTAAAGGTAAACAGGTGGTTGAAAGTGCGCCTACACCTGAAGCAGAGACAAAGATTACTTTTGATAAGGAAATGGAAGAATTTATGAAGATAATCAAGAAAAGCGATTATAAGATTGTGGACCAACTGAATCAGACCCCTTCAAAGATTTCAATCTTGTCACTATTGATGTGCTCTGATGCGCACCGGCAGGCGTTGTTGAAAGTGTTGAAGAGTGCGTACGTGCCACAAGAAATTACTGTTAATCAGCTCGAGGGCGTAATCTCCAATGTTAATGTTAGCCATGGCTTGGGCTTTACAAGTAGAGATCTGACGGTTGAAGGAAGAAACCATAATAAGGCTTTGCATATCACGATGGAGTGTAAGGGCGCAGTGTTATCTCATGTACTGGTAGACACTGGTTCATCACTCAATGTCTTGCCCAAGAAGGCATTAATGAAGCTGGAAGTTGACGGTTTGATCTTAAGGCCTAGTGAATTGGTGGTCAGAGCATTCGATGGGACCAGACGATCTGTGTTTGGTGAGGTGGAATTGCCCGTACAAATTGGACCACAGGTATTCAAATCCACGTTCCATGTAATGGACATACAACCTGCATATAGCTGCCTATTGGGACGCCCTTGGATTCACGGAGCTGGAGCTGTTACTTCTACTCTACATCAAAAGCTGAAGTATGAGTTTGAAGGGCAGGTTGTGACAGTGTGTGGGGAAGAAGACATCTTTGTGAGTCACTTGTCCACGTTCAAGTACATTGAAATGGATGGGGAAATTCATGAGATGCTGTGCCAATCATTTGAAGCAGTCAATATTGACGATGCACCTGAGTCTTCTTCTGTACCAGTTGGGGCTGGTACCTCCATTTCATCTTACAAACAAGCTGTCGAAGTCGTCAGGGCAGGCAACGCCCAAGGTTGGGGCAGGTTGATAGAGACCCCAATGAAGGAAGACAAATTTGGTATTGGTTATCATCCCTCTACAACTTCAGATGCGGGGAGCAGGGGACCCATTACTTTCAATAGTGGGGGAATTATCTACATGGACCAGTCTTGTGCAGCCACAGAGGATAGTGTTGACGGTGATTGTGACCTGGACAACTGGGTACGCCCTCATGTTCCGGGACAACAAGTGCAGAACTGGTTCGTTGAAGAAGTCATCCGGGTTACTCTTCAGACAGAGTAATTTTTCTTTGTTTTTTCTAACCATAATGCATGACAAAATCTTGCGCTCTGCCCAAGGCGTATAGATTCATTTGTAGGGCCACCATGGTTGCATTTGCAATGTTTAATCATTAATAAAGGACGTTTTGCAATCAAATTTTGTTCTCTGTCTTTCAGTTTTTATTTTTGCACAAAAAATATAAAATGGCAATGTTTCATTTTCTTTTGTTTTGCTTAAAAATAAATTCTAAAATAAGGCATGAACCCGTTCATGCAGACTTGATCCTCCGGATACCACTGATAACGATTTTGATATGGCCATGTATGACTTTGACAATCCGATTTATCAAGCCGAAGAAGGGGATGAGAAAGATTGTGAACTTTCTGAAGAACTGGCCAGATTGTTGAAACAAGAGGAAAGGGTCATCCAGCCTCATCAGGAGACTGTAGACATCATCAATATTGGTACCAAGGACGCCAAAAAAGAGATCAGGATTGGTGCCAGCTTGCAAGCAGATGTGAAGCAAACTTTGACGGAAATGTTGCGCGAGTATGTTGACGTCTTCGCCTAGTCGTATCAAGACATGCCGGGGTTGGATACGGATATTGTCGTGCACAGGCTACCATTGAGAGAAGAATGTCCGCCAGTCAAGCAGAAACTTCGTCGGACTCACCCCGACATGGCTTTAAAGATTAAGGAGGAAGTCCAGAAGCAGTGGGACGCTGGTTTTCTTGCTGTGACAAAGTATCCTCCATGGGTAGCCAACATCGTGCCAGTACCGAAGAAAGATGGAAAAGTGAGAATGTGTGTGGATTATCGAGATCTTAATAAAGCTAGCCCGAAAGATGATTTTCCACTACCTCATATTGATGTGCTGGTCGATAATACAGCTCAGTTTTCAGTGTTCTCATTTATGGACGGTTTCTCCGGGTACAACCAGATCAAGATGGCACCTGAAGATATGGAAAAGACCACGTTCATTACTCCGTGGGGTACTTATTGTTATAAAGTAATGCCTTTTGGTTTGAAAAACGCAGGGGCAACGTACCAGCGGGCGATGGTGACATTGTTTCATGACTTGATTCATAAGGAGATCGAATGTTATGTAGATGATATGATTGCCAAGTCGAGAACAGAAGAGGAACATCTGGTTAACCTGAAAAAGCTGTTTGAAAGGTTGAGAAAGTTCTGTCTGAGATTAAATCCAAACAAGTGCACGTTTGGGGTGCGTTCTGGAAAGTTGCTAGGTTTCATTGTGAGCGAAAAAGGAATCGAGGTTGATCCTGCCAAGGTGAAAGCAATACAAGAAATGCCTGAACCGAGAACAGAAAAAGAGGTTCGTGGTTTCTTGGGTAGATTGAACTACATTGCAAGGTTCATATCTCACCTAACCGCCACGTGTGAGCCAATATTTAAATTGTTAAGGAAAGATCAAACGGTCAGGTGGAATGACGATTGCCAAATGGCATTCGATAAGATAAAAGAATACTTGCAGGAACCTCCGATTCTAATGCCTCCAGTTGAAGGGAGACCGCTGATAATGTATCTAACAGTGCTTGAAGGTTCCATGGGTTGTGTTCTCGGTCAACATGACGAGACAGGTAGGAAGGAGCATGCTATTTACTACCTGAGCAAAAAGTTCAATGATTGTGAGTCCCGATACTCAATGCTTGAAAAGACATGCTGTGCGCTTGCATGGGCCGCTAAGCGATTGAGGCAATATATGGTTAGGCACACGACTTTGTTGATTTCGAAAATGGATCCTATCAAGTATATTTTCGAGAAACCAGCATTGACAGGCAGAGTTGCACGGTGGCAAATGGTCTTGACAGAGTATGACATTCAGTACACTTCACAAAAGGCCATCAAAGGAAGTATCTTGTCCGACTATCTTGCGCAACAGCCGATTGATGATTACCAACCCATGAAATTTGACTTCCCTGATGAAGACATCATGTTTCTCAAAGCTAAAGACTGTGAGGAACCACTTCCGGAGGAGGGGCCAGACCCTGAATCCAAATGGAGTCTGATGTTTGATGGGGCTGTCAATATGAATGGGTGCGGAGTTGGAGCAGTTCTTATCACGCCGGAAGGTGTTCATATGCCGTTCACTGCCCGAATAACCTTCGGATGCACCAACAATGAAGCAGAGTACGAAGCTTGTATAATGGGGATCGAGGAGGCGATTAATCTACGGATTAAAACCCTTGATATATTTGGTGATTCAGCCTTGGTAATCAATCAAGTGAAAGGGAGTTGGTACACGCACCAAGCAAATCTAGTGCCATATAGAGATTATACGAGGAGATTGCTGACATTTTTCACAACAGTGAAACTGTACCACATTCCTCGAGATGAGAATAGGTTCGCTGATGCCTTGGCCACTTTGTCTTCCATGATCAAAGTGCAAGGATGGAACCATGTACCTAAGATTGAGGTATCCCGCCTTGACAGACCAGCATTTGTGTTTGCGGTAGATGCAACGTCTGATGACAAGCCATGGTTTCATGACATTAAGTGTTTCTTGAAAAGTCAAGAGTACCCGTCCGGGGCATCGTCCAAAGACAGGAAGACGTTGAGAAGGTTAGCTGGTAGTTTCTTCTTGAATAAAGATGGCGTGCTGTATAAAAGAAATTTTGACACGGTCCTGCTTAGATGTGTGGATAGACATGAAGCAGACTTGTTGATGATTGAAGTGCACGAAGGCTCTTTCGGTACCCATGCCGGAGGGCATGCAATGGCTAAAAAGTTGTTAAGGTCGGGATATTATTGGTTGACTATGGAGTCAGATTGTTGCAAATATGCCCGCAAATGCCATAAATGCCAGATCTATGCAGACAAGGTGCATGTGCCTCCAAATCCGTTGAGTATCATGTCGTCGCCTTGGCCGTTTGCCATGTGGGGCATTGATATGATCGGAAAGATTGAGCCTACAGCTTCCAATGGTCATCGTTTCATCTTGGTGGCAATTGATTACTTCACCAAATGGGTTGAAGCCGCATCCTATGCCAATGTTACAAAACAAGTGGTCGCTCGTTTCTTAAAACGGGATATCATTTGCCGATATGGAGTTCCCGAAAGAATCATTACTGATAATGGTTCTAATTTGAACAATAAGATGATGGCTGAGTTATGCCGGGACTTCAAAATCGAACATCACAATTCTTCTCCGTACCGCCCAAAGATGAATGGCGCGGTCGAAGCGGCCAACAAAAATATCAAGAAGATTGTGCAGAAGATGGTTGTCACGTACAAAGATTGGCATGAGATGTTACCATTTGCTTTGCATGGGTATCGAACGTCGGTACGAACGTCCACTGGGGCAACCCCATTCTCACTTGTATATGGTATGGAGGCAGTGCTACCAGTTGAAGTAGAGATTCCGTCCCTCAGAGTTATGATGGATGTTAAGCTAGATGAAGCTGAATGGGTACGAGCCAGATTTGATCAGTTGAGCCTTATTGAGGAAAAGCGATTGGCGGCTGTATGTCATGGGCAACTGTACCAGCGCAGAATGAAGCAGGCATTTGACCAAAAGGTGCGTCCTCGGGTTTACAAAGTCGGAGATGTGGTACTCAAAAGGATCCTTCCTCCCAATACAGATCACAGGGGCAAGTGGACTCCCAACTATGAAGGTCCATTCGTGGTTAAAAAGGTCTTTTCAGGCGGAGCCTTATTGCTTACAACCATGGATGGCGAAGACTTTTCATCCCCTGTCAACTCAGACGTAGTCAAAAAATACTTCGCATGAATAGACCCGCTGGATAATAAGAATAAAA
This sequence comes from Lathyrus tuberosus, assembly GCA_022829125.1. Lineage (NCBI taxonomy): Eukaryota > Viridiplantae > Streptophyta > Magnoliopsida > Fabales > Fabaceae > Lathyrus > Lathyrus tuberosus. Next base: position 119,116 of record JALAZF010000426.1, on the reverse strand, counting down.
AAAATCCAGGCAAAAAAGGGCATCCCGGCGAACCAAAAACAGAATAAGGTTCGGGCAAAAATTAGGGATATAATTGAAAAAAGATTTGTACACCCGGTAAGTTGAAAACCCGAAAGGGCAACTTAGGCAAAAAAGGGTATCCTGGTGGATCGAAAACCTGAAAGGGCGGTCCACACAAAAGAGGGATTTAAGCGAATGACTACGGTTTGAGTTATCTGTACCCCATTACCGTTTGAACAACTGACGTTCTGAAAGATAGGAATCGGTCTGATCATTCCTCAGAAGGCAAGGTCGGGGAGTTTTGAAGACATACTGGTCATAACAGAATGGAAACTCAGTGGAATTCCGTTTTCACATTGCCATTAGGATAGTTTCTTTTCTCAATTTTTAGCGATCACCTCTTTCCAGGGATTGCTTCCGGATGTAATTGCCTATTCTGGGCTCTCAGTCAATAAATTGAATTTCAATAAAAAGCTTTCTATTTTTGTTTTATTGCTTTGTTTGCAAAAACGTCCTAATTTTTTATAAAACATTGCATTTGAGAACATGGCAGCCTTGCAATAACATGCGCAGAAAAAAAAAAACATTTGAAATTACTTCGAATGTTGAATACTCCCGGATGATGGATTCTAGCCACACAATATTCGGGGCATGTGTGCATATTCTTTTGTTGCAGGTAGCAGGTGCAGATGATTTTAAGCACAAGACCAGCAATAAATCACCCCACGCAAAAGACTGGGGCAATTATGGGTAAGGAGATCGGCGTTCATCGTTCGGTCGACAATTGTGCATAACGGGTCGATATCAGTGAATTAAGTTCAACTGGGTACCGTTGCATCTTATTAAGTCGATTCTCTTATTCAGTCCTTCCAACGGCTACAAGCTTTTATATGTCGGTAACGGTCACAGGTTCCCCAAAAGAAGGGTCTCGTCGACACCGAAACTGATGGTCATTATCCCCAGCGAAGTCACAAGAGTTTGAAGAGGCTAGATCTTCTGTAAAATCCTCTTATGACATCCTCTTCGGGGACGAATTGTTGTTTTGTCCAAGCATGGGGCATGTTTGTTTCCCCAGCATGAAGTGTTGATCATCCCCAGTAGAGTTTGAGGACAGTTGGTCTTCTGTAAAATCCTCTCAAAAGGCATTCCCCAACACGAGACGCTTTAAAGCAGTTTTCTCCAGCAGAGTTTGTTATAAACTCGTCATCCCTAACGGAATTGTCTAAAGGGAAGCTTGCCTAACATGGGGCATTGTAGCACTTATCCTAAGCTCGACAGTCATATTCTTCAGCAGACTACTGTGGATTTGCTTTGGGTTTCCCCAACAGATCTCTAAGGACTCTTTCTAGCAAGTTGCAGTGGAATGTTCTAACCAGGATTTGCATATCCCTGGCAGAGTAGCCCTGATACCCAGCAAGATCGTATCTCGGGTCATGGTATCCCCACAGAGGTCAGCATCGAATCTTGTCAGCAACTTCCAGCTGAGTTATTGTTCTCTCCGCAGAGGTTTATCAGATCGGCAAAATCTATTCCTCAACAAGGATGGCACAGTCTTTCCCCAGCCGGGTCAGAAGGTGGATAACCCCTATAAAGGATCTTGGGTTGAATAAATCCCCAAGCAGAGTTTTAATGGCTCATTTCCCCAGCAGGACGTCATTTAAAAATTCTCATCCCCAGTGGAATCGCTGTGGCCAGAATTCATTCCCCCAAACAGATGGAATAATTCCTGGCAGAGTCGTCATTCCCTCATATCTTAAAGTCCAATTTATTTTTGGCAAGCTTGGCAATTCGAAGCAGACGGATTGTTCATTCATTCTCCAGTGGAGAGGTTATCCTTTCAGGAGTCTCCAAAGTCAAATCATTGGTCATGGCTCCTCAGCAGAGTCAGCAGAGATGTCTGACACAGATGCAGAGAGTAATACATTTTTGCAAATTCTAAAAGTCCAACAGTGGATTGGCAAAAGTCCGTCTTCGGGTGGCAAGAGTCCAACAGTAGATTGGCAAAAGTCCGTCTTCGGGTGGCAAAAGTCCAACAGTGGATTGGCGAAAGGTCCATCTAAGGGTGGCATATTCTAAAAGTCCAACAGTGGATTGGCAAAAGTCCGTCTTCGGGTGGCAAAAGTCCAACAGTGGATTGGCAAAAGTCCGTCTTCGGGTGGCAAAAGTCCAACAGTGGATTGGCGAAAGGTCCATTTAAGGGTGGCATATTCTAAAAGTCCATCAGTGGATTGGCAAAAGTCCGTCTTCGGGTGGCAAAAGTCCAACAGTGGATTGGCAAAAGTCCATCTTCGGGTGGCACGAAGCTGCAAAGTCCACCAGTAGTGTGGCAGGCCAGTAGTCGTCTGGAATTGCATAAAAGACAGTATTAAAGTCCACCAGTAGTGTGGCAAGCCAGTAGTCGTCTGGCGTCGTTCAAAAAGACATTTCCAAAGTCCACCAGTAGTGTGGCAGGCCAGTAGTCGTCTGGAATTGCATAAAAGACAGTATTAAAGTCCACCAGTAGTGTGGCAAGCCAGTAGTCGTCTGGCGTCGTTCAAAAAGACATTTCCAAAGTCCACCAGTAGTGTGGCAGGCCAGTAGTCGTCTGGAATTGCATAAAAGACATTATTAAAGTCCACCAGTAGTGTGGCAAGCCAGTAGTCGTCTGGCGTCGTTCAAAAGACAGATCTCTCCGACGTTTCATCGAAGATTCAATCCAGCAGTCTCGTTGGGTTTATATCCCTTTTCTTCTTCACTATCCAGAGCAAATTTTTGGTTATATTTGGTATTCAATCACTATATACCTTGAAAGTCCGAAAGCAATCGCTTTCAGGCATTCAGGTCTACAGCGCTTGAATAGGGGCAGCTGTAATACCCCAAAATTTGCTCTCCCCTTTTGTCATCATAGCATGGCATTATCATTTATCATATCATATCCACCTCATTAACATTACATTGCATTTAACATAGAAAAATGAAGCATGGCATCCTTCTTACCATCAGGGCATGTGATCAAGTGGAAGATGGACAATCAAGGAATCATTCAAAGCACAAAAAGGTCAATCAAGTTGGCTCTAGGCAAGCCAAGAGGTCTTTCATGTCTCATAATATCTCAATTGATCTTCCAAAACCTCAAGGAAGTGAGATTCAATGGGAGATTGAAGCATTACATCCTACACTATGCAAGAAGTCCAAAAATTGAAGGAAAATCCTCAAAAGAGATAGCTCATTGATTCAAAATCATTCTCAAGTGGCATTTCTCATCATCCTTTAAGAGGATACACAACATACTTTGAGGAATTTGGATTTGGAAGATGTGCAATTTCCTCCTAACCAAAGGGGGTCAAAACTAGGGTTTCCCATTAAATCAGGGAATCTTTGATTTTTGAACAAAATTTGATGTCATGGTATTCCATATGTCCCTAAGTGTATGTATGTGGAAAATTACATCTCAATTGGTTTTAGAAGTGGTTCAATTGGAAGAAAGATCAAGAATCAGAGAAATTGGGGCAAAGTCAAATAATCAGAGGAAAAAGTCAACTCTTGACTTTTTGAGGCCAAATTCATAAAATTCATGTTACATATGTCCAATGTACAAAATTTGGTCAAGAAACTCCAAAGGAATCATGAAAAAATCAAGATTTGGAAAGTTGCCATTTTTGGATGAAGTAAGGTTACTAAAAATAGCAAGTTTTGGCCATTTTGCATCAGAATTGGAACCAAGGCCATTCAAAATTGAAGCACCAAATGAAAATTCCACTCTGCCTCAATGAAAGGCCTTGCTTTGAGCTTCAAATCCATGGGTATAACATCTCCATTAGACAAAAATTGAGGGAGATATGATTAATCAAAGTTGGAGGAAAGTAGGCCAAAAACCATGTCTTGACCAAGCTTGGCCAGGTCTGCGCGCAGTCATTTTCTCAAACAGTTGGTGAGCAAGATGTGTAGATCAATTACTCATGGTTAAAGGTTTCAAATGAAAAATCTTGCAACATCAAAGTTGTTCCCCTATGTGAGATCTTCAAGATTGATGTTCATGGATTTTTCATTTGATCAAAGGATAAGGAGTTATGATGGCTCAAAGATTGGTCAATGCAACTGAAAATCCATGCCAAGCATGCCTTGCCAACCAACCTCATTATCTCGCCCATGCACCAGTTGGTGTTTCTTCTGTTACAAGCCACATTTGGTCATGTTCCAAACTTCAATTCAACCAACTTTCAACACCAATATTGTTCCCTAATGTATCATCTTTCTAATGCCACCAACATTGGATTGTTTCATTCATTGACAAGTGAGAAATTCCTCCTCAAACACTTGCTGTCACAATGAAGATTTGCTGCATAATTTTGGTTCAAACACACATCAAGTACATGACAGAAGTCCTATGTGTGCTGCTCTATTCTTTGCTTCATTTGGCCAAACACATTTCACATTATGCATACGAGCTTGAGCCTTGCATGAAAGAGGAAGTGAGAAACTTGCACCACAAGATTCCTGCTGCTACATCAGAACAACATAACATCACTTTCCTTCTCCTACACACCACCATAACTCCATGAACCTCACCCTCACTCTAACAGAACTTCCCCAACTCGTGCCATTAACCACCTAACTCAGTTAGTTAACTCAAACTCAGTTAACTAACTCAGTTTAACTAGAGTTCTAACTGTTAACTGAACTGGTTGGGAGTTAACCTTGGATATATAAGCTGAAACTCTGACAATTTCAGGGAAGGATTCTCATTTTTCACTCTCACTCCAAATTGCTCTCACTTTTCTCTCAGAGTTCTCTCCATTCTCTCTCTGATTTCACACGAGTTCTTCACACGTTCTCACCTTGATCTTCATCAATTGTTCATCATCAAGCACTTCTGATCAAGAACAAGCTGAAGTAAGAGCAAGCTATCGAGAGCAGCAACTTCTCCAATTGGAATCTCAGTTCATTGTCTTCAAAATCCAAAGGTTCAGAGCATTTATTTTGCTCTTAGGAAGCTCAAGATCAATCTCTCATCTCTGGTTTTCTGTTGATTCAAGAGTTCTCCAATTTCAGGTTTCAAAATTTCTCAAACTTTAATTGCACGATTTTATCCTGTTTTGACTTGTTGATGTGTTGTTTGAGCTTATTAGAAGCTATGTGAAGCTGGCTAGTTGATAGAGCTCTTTAGGAGCTTAGAACTGAAAATTAGGGCAAATTTATCCTCTTCTATTCTCCTTATTCATGCTTGATCTATGAATTTTCTTGTTGGATTTGTGTTCCTCATGAGCTTAGCTTTCGTTTGGTATATGGCTTGTGAATTTCTGGAGAAAATGTGAGTTGCAGGTGGTGGCTGTTGGCCGGAGAAGATGACCGGAGGTCATCTCCGGCCGGTGACTTTAACTGTTAGGGTTTATGTGTGTTTTAATCCTGTCCGTTCATGTTTTCTGATCGTGTGATCCTTGTCTTGCCAGCACATTAAAAATCACATGCTCCTCACGTGTATCTTTTCTGAATTCATTTAAACATGTTGTAGTGTAGTGCATGGTAACTTGTGTGTGTCCTCACGCATGTGCATTGATCCTGATTACTTTGACCACGCATTGACCTTGACTTGATCCATTGGCTGAGAATGAGTCAATTCCTGTTGACTGAAGTGCATGCTTGCTATTGTGTTATGCGCTGAAATGGACCCAAATCAGAATACTATCCACACCCCCAATTTTGAGGCCCATGTGATTTGAACATGCTGATTTGCTATATTCATACCCCCCTCTCATATTGCATTTTATTTTTATTTTCATTTTCATACGCGTTTGATTTTTAATTTTTAAAAAATACTAAAATGCATCATAAAATTCTACAAAAATTCATGTGTATTCTTAAAACATTTAGGAAATTTTCTATGATTTTATTTTCTGATTTTATGACCATTTTGCCCCTGTTCCATTATTTCTTTTGAATTTCCATTTGTATGCATACTTAATGTGACATATGATTTTGTGCATTTTTGTTCTTGATCATAAAAAATGATTTTGATGCCTTTCTTTTTGCATTGTGGTCACAATATGTTGAGGTATGTTTGAGATTTATGAGATGATTTTTTAAGTCTTTTTTGGATGACTTTTGATGTGTTGCTTTGAGCATGAATGCATGAAACTTCCATGAGACTTTGACCTAATTGTTGAGTGACTTTGGTTCTGATTCATTGCTTGTGGACTTGATATGTTAATGGCATGTGTTTAAGGTGTTTGATTGGTGAAAGTCATAATTTTTGAAGCATGTTTGCTATTTGTTTGAAGCATGAAGTTTAACTTGTTCATTTTGTGAATGCATGCCTCATGTTTGGTTTGCTTGATCATGAAGGCACTTGTGCCATGAGTCGTGGTTTTGTTTGAGGATGTATAGCATGTTAATTGACTTCTGATTGTGACATTTGGGTTTCATCTTTGCATGTTTGATGTTTATCTTGCACCTTAAGTCACTTGTTTCACAAGTATGAACCACATTCACATCACTTCACCTTTTCTTCTTTGCTTCTTGTTGGATTGAGATTTTGTTTGCATGATTGGGTTTGTTCATTTAGGATAACATTAGGTTGTGTAAATATGAGTTACATTCTGACTTGGAAGCATGTATAGCATTCAATCTCATTTTACTTTGTTTGTCAACTTGTTTGAGTTTGATTTGTTCATTATATTTTCTTACTTTACTTGTAAGTAATTGTGCTAACCATGTAGGGGCTTCGGTAAGTTTCAATTGAGTGTGGATAAGGAATCCACATGCAACTTCTATCCTTTCTCTTTTACAACTCCATTTTGTGTTTTGCTAAGCACTTATGTGCTTTCTTTTAATAACTCATTACTTTCCCTTTTTGAATTACAATTCATCTTCTACTTTGGAAGTGAATTGTTTAATTCTTTCTTCCTTTAGACTTTAGGTTGAAACCTCACAAACCTTAGGATCACTCCCTTAACTAATCAATTAGGATTGAGTCTTAGTCCATATAGATTTTTACCTTTATCCTCCCTTGAGTTTCTTTTCTCATCTCAAAGAAAAATTCAAAATATCTAATAAAGGTAGGCATCTATTGCATTTAGGCCTTTCATATAAAGAAAAGATTATAAGGGGTCTTCTCTTATAATCTTAAGATGTGTAGCATATGGCCCATCTTAGGTCAATGTGTTACATATTTGATCTTGTATGAGGGACTTAAATGCAATACTTGTTGAAGGTGCAAATAATAAAAAACACTTCTTCATTTCTTAATTAACAAAAACACTTAATAAACACAAGTATGCTAGTGTGTTTGAACCTTGACAATTGGAGCTAAGTGTGGGGGTCTTCTTCACTCTTAGTATGCTTTCTTACCCATTCCATCTTGGAATGTGAGAATGTACACATTCCAATGACTAAGATTCAGATACACTATCATATGCAAATAAATGGAAAAAACTTCTAAAAGGCAAAAACAAACAATAACGTCTTTCCTTCGGGAATTCTTTTCTCATCTCATTCATTCTCAACGCACGAACGCGCTTCTACTCGTTCTCTTGCAAGACGGTAACGCACTCGGACCAGCGAGCCTGCAACACCTGAGCTAGAACGTAAGCCGTTCTCTAAAAAACACAAACAATTCATCCCTAGTGAGGGGAACTACGTCGCTCTGATTCTCATGTTCCCGATGAGATACGTAGGCAGTGGGGTAGGGCCCATTCGAGCACTTCTTTTATTTTCCCTACATTTGTTTCTCGTTCCTTTTCCAGTTCTCTTTTCGTTCTTTTTCCAGTATTCTTTTCTATCACCCTTTGATCGAGACAAGCAAGCGTGGATCCCATCGGGTACGATGGACGCGAGGGGGTGCTAATACCTTCCTCTCGCGTAACCGACTCCCGAACCCATTTCTCTTGGTCGTAAGACCATGCTCTATCCTTTCCTTCAGGTTTATGCGGTGTTTCCTTTCCCTCTCTTGGGATAAATACACATTGCTGGCGACTCTGTTTCGGTGCCACTTTCGCGTTTGTACTAGGATGAAAATCCCGGGAGCGACAGGTGTCTCCTGTTAACATCCCAACAGAAGCTCCGACGTATCGACCTCAGATCTCTCCGAGCTCTTAAATTCAACAACAGTATCAGCAAAGGCCGCAACAACCTCTTCAGCAGGCTCGCCAACAATTCAACAATAACAACAACCAGTATCCTAGGGATCCAACAATTAACCCTATACTGATGACATACGCTGAATTGTTTCCACTCTTATTGGACAAGGGGCACATTCAAACCAGGACTCCAGCCGCAGTTCCTGATAATCCCCTTCCATGGCACAAAGCTGACCAATTATGCCCTTACCATCAGGGAGGAGCGGGTCACAACATTGAAAACTGCTTAGCTTTCAAATATGACGTCCAACGGCTCGTAAAGAACGGAGTTTTATCCTTCAAGGATATTAACCTAAATGTTCAAACAAATCCACTGCCGCAGCATGAAAAGGCTTCAGTCAATTGGATTGACGTTCAAAGTCCTGGCAGCAGTTATCAAATTCGCGATGTTCGACAACTGGGAAGGAACCTAGTTAAGATGCATTATATGCAAAACGGATATGGTCATGTACTCCCTCACAATTATCATCAATGTGACACTTGTTCGAAGAACAATCAGGGATGTACAATAGTGTAATCAGCACTTCAAGAACAAATGGATCTAGGCAAGATCCAAGATCATAGAATCCGAGGGTTAAACACGGTTTATACTCCTCCAAGGATTGTTCAAAATCATGACATAAGAGCAATGAATGTCAACCTGGTTGCATTGCACTCCAGACAAAGTCAACATCATGACTTACAACGACACGATTATAAAGTTTGCTCCGTCTGCTCAAAATATTTTCAAGGATGCTCCTTAGTACAGGAAGCTCTTCAATGACAAATGGATTTAGGCCGGATTCATGATTATCATGGAAGGAATGACCATCAAGTCAACATGATTCAAATCTTTGACATTCGCTTAATGAATACTAGTTTGGTGAAATTGCATGCCAAGCAAGTCAGACTCGGTTTCTTATCCTCGCACAACTATCAAAGAAGATGTTCTAAAGACGATCAAGAATGCGCAGTTGTGCAAAGAACTCTTCAAAATCTATTGGACCATTGGTGGCTTCCAATATACATGGACGAGGAAACTGGTCGAATCAGCATGAACAACGGAAATCCAACCAGGCATCAAACCTGTGATGTCCAATTCTTAGACTCCGACCTGGTAAAAATACATTGCATTCAGAGTGGATATGGTCGTGTGCCACTTCACAATTACGAACGATGCAGGATTTGTTCAACAAATAGTCAAGGATGCATCACCGTCCGAATGGATCTTCAAGACCAACTGGACCAAGGAGATATTCAGCTACACCTAAACTCTCAGTCCATTAACATGTTGCAAGAATCTTCAGCAGAACCTATGGACTATGAAATTGACAAAAGTGTCTTCACTGTGATTCCGTTAATCAACGAATCAAAACGCTTGGAAGTTCCCTTTGACAGCGGAAAGATTCCCAAGCCAGAACCAATTGAGGTTATTTTCAATAGCCGAAAGGCTCGCCTAACCCCTTTGGTCATCTATTTTCCAAGCTCAGTGCCTTATGCTTCAGAGAAAGCCATTTCGTACAAATACGGATCTACAATCATCGAAGATGGAAAGGAAGTTCTATTGCCATCCATCGTCAACATTGCTGATATCAGTCGAGTCACTAGAAGTGGTCGAGTCTTCAACAGAGGAGTTGGAGAACCAGGAAAAGAAAAGGAATCTCAAGTCGATGTTCCCGACCAACTGATTTGTCAACCAAGTAATCCAGAGCCTGCAAGGGATAAAGATGAAATTCTAACGCTCATTCAAAGAAGTGAGTACAGCATCGTAGATCAATTGTTACAGGCTCCTTCTAGAATCTCGGTATTATCTCTCCTGGTTAGTTCAGAAGCTCACCGAGAAGCACTACAGAAAGTTTTGGAACAAGCTTTTGTAGAACCGGACGTAATTGTAAACCAGTTTGACGGTATTGTCTCCAACATCTCGAATTTCAACAATTTGGGATTCAACGATGAAGATCTTCCTGAAGAAGGAAACAATCACAATATGGCATTAAATATCACGATCGACTGCGGTGATGATGCTTTAGCCAGCGTACTCGTAGATACAGGTTCATCTTTGAATGTAATGCCAAAGTCAACTCTCACACGATTGACTTTTCAAGGTCCACCTATAAGGAGCAGCGAAATCATAGTCAAAGCTTTTGACGGATCTAGAAAAGCAGTTATTGATGAAGTAGATCTTCCCATAACCATTGGACCTCATACATTTCAAATTAACTTCCAAGTCATGGACATTCGCGTAGCATACAGTTGTTTTCTAGGACGACCTTGGATCCATGAAGCAGGAGCAGTCACTTCCACACTTCACCAGAAGCTGAAGTTTGTGAAGAACAATAAATTAGTGACTGTATACGGAGAAAAAGCTCTAATAGTTAGCAATTTATCATCATTCTCATATTTGGAACCAGAAGAAGTCATTGGAACTCAGTTCCAAGTTCTCTCTGTGAGCAATGAGAATCAACCAGAAAAAGGAACGTCAATTAATTCCTACAAAGATGCTCTCCAAGCCATGGAAAACAAAGATGTCAAAGGGTGGGGGCAAGTTGTGATTCCTACCGACAATAGAACGAGAATAGGTCTTGGTTTTCCCCAGCGGTAGCCAGACCTAACAAGAAGGACAAGGACATTCGTCCTATCCTAGATATCTTCCACAGCGGAGGCTATCTTCACCCGATCTCTCAAGAAGTCCTTACTATTGAAGAGAACAACTCGGATGACTCTGACGATTCAGATGAAGAATGGAAGAAATATTTCGACGAGGATGGATTTATATCTCAGGAGGAAAAGGACAGACCATTCTGCTTTCCCATCTACGGTCCTAGATATATCCCATGATCTGAAGTCAGAACGACCTACGGAGATTACAATCCTGAAGGATGTCGTGCTCCCCCCAACTCATTGGAAGATACCATAATGAAGGACAACTTTGATTACACTTCCTATGATCCCATGGACGATCTGCCAATATGGGAACCCTACGAGGGAAATCCATGGTATAAGAGTTAGCCAGAGAATGAATATCTGTTGAATAACCCTGAGAAGGATTCACCATTTCTCCCCGAGTTATGGGAACCTTATCAAGAAAATCCGGGAGACACTCAACGTCGTCTCGATGAATTTGCAAGAATTGCTGGACAAGACTTCATCAACTATGCACTACCAAAAGTCAACGTCATTACTAAAGATGACTCTTCAAATCCCACTGAAACTTGGGACACCTTGGGACAACCAAACGAAAAATACGACTTTCTAGTGAAGTACACTGCTCCTGAAAGTTCTCGTATCAACATCGAAGATATCCAATCAACTGGATAGGGAGACTCTCCTGAAAATACCAATGAAGAAATGACGAATAATTTCTCATATGGTCAAACTGTGTGGAAAGAAGACTCTACGAACCCTCCTCCGCTAGAAATCAATGTCATCACCAAAGATGCTCCAGGAAGACAAGTTCCAGACCTTTGTATCTCTAACGTGGTTCGTTACGATTGGGTCACTGTTGATGTCCCGAATATCGTTCACATATCAAAGTAATTGCCTATGTCTTTATTTTTACCTTTCATCTCGCCCGAATGAAAAAAGATGTTTTATAGGGCTTACTTGCTGTAAATGTCCCTCTTCACTTTGCCCAGAGTGACAGAGTTTTGTTTTATAGGGATATGTGTTTCAAGAATCGACAAATCATAAATAAAATGTCATTCAGTACTTCCGCATTTATTGCTATTTTCTCTTTTCGCTTTTTCAGAAAATGGTAATCCCTAAAAACAACAAAAAAAAACGTTTTTCAAAACTAATCTGCATAAACTTTCTTTGCATTCTCTTTGTGCGTTTTCTAAAATATCATCATCGTGCAGATTAACTGTTTTAAACCCCATTGAAACACGTGATCCAATGCCTTCTCCCTACTTTGAGTTCCCAGTATTCGAAGTTGAAGAAGAAGATGATGAAGAAATTCCAGAAGAGATCTCCAGACTGCTCAAACACGAGGAGAATTCAATTCAACCCTACAAATAACCGTTGGAAACGGTAAACTTGGGTTCAGGAGAAGAAAGAAAAGAAGTTAAGATCGGAGCACTACTCAGTTCACCTGAAAAGGAAGGCCTGATCGAACTACTCAAAGAATTTCCAGATGTATTTGCTTGGTCATACCAAGACATGCCAGGGTTGGATACCGACATCGTGGAACATCATTTACCGTTGAAGCCAGAATGCTCGCCGGTCAAGCAGAGGTTGAGGAGAACTCATCCAGATATGGTTATCAAAATCAAAGAAGAAATCCAGAAGCAGATTGATGCCGGCTTCCTCGCTACCTCAGAATATCCTCAGTGGTTGGCCAACATAGTGCCAGTGTCAAAGAAGGACGGAAAAGTCAGAATGTGTGTAGACTATAGGGATCTCAACAAAGAAAGTCCAAAGGACAACTTCCCCTTACCACACATCGACATGCTAGTTGACAGCACAACAAAATACAAAGTATTATCCTTTATGAATAGATTCTCGGGATATAACCAGATCAAAATGGCACCCGAAGACATGGAGAAAACCTCCTTCATCACGCCATGGGGCACCTTTTGTTACAAGGTAATGCCGTTCGGATTGAAGAACGCAGGTGCAACCTATCAAAGGGCAATGACTACTCTCTTTCATGACATGATGCATAAAGAGATCGAAGTATACGTCTACAACATGATTGCCAAGTCGAAGACAGAAAAAGAACACGTTGAACATTTATCCAAATTTTTCCAACGTCTGAGGAAATACAAGCTCTGACTAAATCCTAACAAGTGCACATTTGGTGTCCGTTCAGGAAAACTCTTAGGATTCATCATCAGTCAAAAAGTAATCTAAGTCGATCTTGACAAAGTCAAGGTTATTCAAGAAATGCCTGCTCCTAAAATGGAGAAACAAGTACGAGGATTCCTGGGACGTTTGAATTACATCTTAAGGTTCATATTCCTCATGACCGCGACATGCACGCCTATTTTCAAACTTCTACATAAGGATCAAAGCCACGTCTGGAAAGAAGATTGTCAGACAGCCTTTGAAGCATCAAAGAATACTTGCTGAAGCCACCAATCTTGTCTCCCCCTATTGAAGGAAGACCTTTGATCATGTACCTCACCATTTTGGAAGACTCCATGGGATGTGTACTCGGCCAGCAAGACGAAACGAAAAGAAAAGAGCATGCCATTTATTATCTGAGCAAGAAATTCACTGATTGTGAAACTCGGTATACAATGCTCGAGAAAACTTGTTGCGCTTTAGCTTGGGCAGCTAAACGTCTTCGCCAGTACATGATTTGTCATACTACCTGGCTAATCTCAGAAATGGATCCGATCAAACACGTCTTTGAAAAACCTTCCTTTACAGGAAGAATCGCTCGTTGGAAAATGTTGTTATCTGAATACGACATTGAGTATCACGCTCAGAAAGCTAACAAAGAGAGCATCCTAGTCGTTCATTTGGCCCATTAGCCCATCAATGATTCAGAATAAGTCAAATTTGACTACCTAGACGAAGAAGTCATGTATCTTAAGATGAAAGATTGCGACGAACCTCTGCCAAACGAAGGGCCCGAGCCAGAATCCCAATGGGAACTAATCTTCGACGGAGCTGTCAATGCTTATGGAAATAGAATTGGGGCAGTCATTGTTACTCCTCATGGAACCCATATTCCATTCACTGCCAGATTGGCATTCAAATGTAAAAACAATGAGGCCGAGTATGAAGCTTGCATCATGGGTCTCGAAGAAGCAATTGATCTCAGGATCAAGAATTTAACAGTGTACGGAGATTCTGCCTTAGTGAACAATCAGATCAAAGGAGAATGGATACATGACAACAGGGATTGATCCCTTATAAAGAATACGCAAGAAGATTACTGCCATTCTTCAGCAAAGTTGAGTTCCATCATATCCCTCGTGAGGAAAATCACATGGCCGACGCACTTGTTACTCTCTCTTCCATGATTTAAGTAAATCAATGGAATGACATACCATGAATCGACGTAATGCGCCTGGATAGACCAGCATACATCTTCGCAATTGAAACTGCTACTGATGGCAGACCTTAGTATCATGACATACAGTATTTCCTACAAAGGCGGGAATACCCAATTGGAGCATCGAGAAAGGATAGGAAGACCCTTCGAAGTCTGGCAGGAAACTTCTTCCTCAACCAAGACGTGCTTTACAAAAGAAACTTCGACATGGTTCTACTCAGATGCGTAGACGAACGTGAAGCGGAAATACTCATGAAAGAAATTCATGAAGGATCTTTTGGTACTCATACCAACGGATAAAAAATGGCAAGAAAAATACTCCGAGCAAGATACTACTGGCCCACAATGGAGGTAGATTGCCGCAAACATGCGAAGAGATGTCATAAATGTCAGATTTATGCTGATAAAATTCACACGCCTTCGACGCTTCTCAAGGCTCTTTCTTCACTATGGCCTTTTCAATATGGGGAATCGAAATGATTGGAATGATCAAACCCAAGGCTTCAAACAGACATCGATTCATCTTGGTAGCTATTGATTACTCCAAATGGGTCGAAGCGGCATCATACGCCAACGTAACCAGACAAGTGGTAGTCCGATTCATCAAAAACAATATCATCTGTCGTTATGGTGTTCCGAGCCAACTCATTACTGATAATGGGTCCAACTTAAACAACAAAATGATGAAAGAATTATGCGCTGAGTTCAAGATTGAACACCATAACTCTTCTCCTTATCTGCCAAAGATGAATGGCGCAGTGGAAGCCGCCAACAAAAATATCAAGAAAATAATCCAAAAGATGGTCATGACATACAAGGACTGGCACGAGATGCTCCCTTATGCTCTTCATGGATATCGAACATCCATTCACACTTCAACAGGGGCAACCCCTTTCTCACTAGTATATGGCATGGAAGCAGTGCTCCCCATAGAAGTTGAGATCCCATCACTTAGAATTTTCGTGGAGGCCAAACTCAACGAAGCTTAGTGGTGCCAGAACAGATTTGATGAACTCAATCTGATCAAAGAAAAAAGAATGACTGCCCTATGTCATGGCCAGTTATACCAACAACGGATGAAGAAAGCATTCAACAAAAAGGTTCGACCTCGTGTCTTCAAAGAAAGAGATATCGTGCTCAAGAAGATCCAATCTTTCCTCACCGATTCTCGGGACAAATGGACTCCGAATTATAATGGCCCTTATGTGGTCAAGAAGGCCTTCTCAGGCGGTGCTTTGATACTCACAAATATGGACGGTGAGGAATTCACTTATCCTACAAACGTTGATGTAGCCAAGAAATACTTTACCTAAAAATAAAAATAAAAAATAGTCTCGATGGATTGAAAACCCGAAAGGGCGATCCAGGCAAAAATTAGAGACATTAAAAAAAAAGAAAATCATCCCGCTAGGAAAAAAAATCTAGGCAAAATGTTAGGGATTCATGGCAAGTAACTGCATCCAACCAGATTGGATCATCAGAAGAAAGTCATCCATCGAAGTCATCTTCAACAAAAGCTTGAGAAGACTTTAAACTCACAATTGGTAGAAGGATAATGGTCACGATGTTTCAATGTAGCCCTTTTCCCTGAAAATTATCATTTTTCTACTTTGTAATGCTCTATGGAATTACGCCTTCGGCTGATTACCATGCTATATATGAAAATTTGAGCCTTTGCCCATGTGTTTGCAATTCTCACTTTTTATTCTACTATACAAAATGATGTTTTTAACTTGATTTGCATTTTATTGAAATAAAAATGAATTTACTTTCACTTTTTAAAATAAAGACGGCAATTTCCTTTGGTCTGCGAACATAAAAGGAAAAATCAAGCAGTTTCTCCAAAAACAACCGAATTTCTGAAAGATCCCAAGAGGATAAACTTCTGTCTTCCCACAGAGTTGCATTTCCAAGTTCCAGAATTCAGAACAGGAGCTCCCCTTTACAATGAGCCACGCTTCAAAATGCACAGTGATACTCCCGTCTCCAGATTGGCCTAGTATTCTCTGTCTTGTATGCGTCATCCTGAATATCGTGTATGTTTTCTCAGCATAAGCATTCATCCATACATGCATATTCATATTTCACCTTGTATTAGCATATCATAGCATATCGTTTCAAGTCATTCATCCAGTTCTTTCCTGGATTGAAGTCGGTCTTGTCATACCCCAAATTTTGACCACTAAGATTTCTCATCATTGTGCAAATCATCATCACAATATGGATGAACCATCATACTTCATTAGTCTCCCCAAAGATGGGTGAGCATCCACTACAATCAAACTTAGGGTTTCAGGCCCTCTCAGAGCTCTTAGATAAAATATCAATCAAGGAATGACATGATCTTTAACTTGTCTAAATCTCTCAAACATCAACAATGAATCAAGAGGACTCCCACTTCAAGAATCAAGCACAAGGCTACAGCATTCCAAGTGGATCAAGCCTCAAGATCGCCAGTGTCACCAAATTAGGGTTTTGGTTGACCAAGGCCTCCAGATGGAAATTTTCCACTGGGCATGAGCCAATGCCTCAAGGCACAACCCAAGATACCCCAAGGGACCTCATAAACCCAATCATCAAGTCAACTTTGCCTCAGGGGATGCATACAATAAAAATCAAGAATTAGGGTTTCTTGACCTAATTCGCCCCTAAGTTGACTTTTGGGACAAAACATGAGCCAAGACCTCAAGAGAGGATTTGAGGGTCTCTAACACACTATATTGATCCATTTGCAACAATGGATTGATCCAAGAAGCTTAATCAACAAGCTTCAATTTCATCTGAACCGCAGTTAGGGTTTCGCGGGAAAAGTCAACTGTATCTTTAACTTTTGACCCAGACATGCTCCCAAACCCTAGGACATGATTTAATACACCCTACAACACCTATGGAACATGTCCATCAAGTTTGATTTAGGTCAAGGACTTGATTTCATAGAGGATCGCACAGTTTGGAATTCATCTGACAAAAGTCAACTGTGCACAAAAGTCAAACTTTGACTTTTGGATATTTTTCACAATTATGGCTTTTTAACCCTAAAATGATGTTAATGCGTGATTGGAATCATAATTCATCAAGAAAAATCAAGAAAAGTGGATAACTTGTAAAAGGGGTAACCATAAAAACTTAGAAATTTTTCTAAGTTATGGAACAAAGTGGCTAGGGTACCAACTTTGGAGGATCATAACTCCTAAACTACAACGCCATTTTTCCCCACCCAAAGCTGGATTTGTAACTCTCATTACCCTCTACAAAAGCTTCAAACACAACTCATTCCAATTCATCATGGATTTTCAGTTATGGAATGATCAAAATCATAAAAAGTGAAAATGTCACTTTTTTCCAACACAATGAAATTTTCACTAAGTCAGAATCTGCCTTCACTTTTTTCCAAATGTAGGGGGATTTTTTACTTGGATCCAAAAAGTATCAAAACCAATTATGATCAAATAGTTATTGTATCATATGAGGGCTTTCCAAAATGGCCAAGAATATAACCAAACTCCACTTGAGCCATGAGATATGACAATGGCAATATGCCTTGCTGAAAACTGCCAAGGCTAGGCAGAATTGTGCACTTTTGCTCGATTTGGAAAAATCAGATAATTCCAAGCCTTGTCATCACTTCGGACACATTTGAGGATCAAATCTAAAGGGGATAAACACTGATCCAAGCCTCCAAAGTCTTTGGAACAAGAAGTAGCATGCCAAACCTAGAATTGCCTAAAAGGGGGACAAGACTCCAATTTTGTTTTGGAGCATTCAATGGAAGCACCAAGGTGGCATGGACTGACACATTCCCAACTGAATTCAGTCAAGACATATCCAAGACTAAGGGAACCAGCAGCCTGTTCCCTAACCTCTAGTCAATGGCTAGAGGAGACTTGGATTCTCATTGTTCAACATTGGCCAAACCTATGCAGCAGTTGTCATTCACTATTCCTTGCAAAACAAACTTGCTCTACTATAAACAGAGCTCAATTGTGATCAGTTTGAGTATACCAAAGCCATCAAACAGATGTTTTCCTCAAAATCTCCTTCTTCACTCCAATTTTGCCTTCCAAGGCAAGTCACTATCGGGTTTTGAGTTTGAGAGCTATTCCAACCAAACCAATCACACACACACCTCATAAACATCATATAGAAGTGATCCAAACACTCACATAACATCTGGAACACCAAAATCAAAAAATCACTAGCCAATTGCTCAAGTTCTTGACAGATTTGCAGTTGGGGTACCATCTCAAGTTCTAGATCATTTCAATCCACTCCAAGCATCCAGACACACTCCATGGCACCTAGGGAAGTTATCCACATCATTGGAACCTAGTTGTAACACCTCTAACACAAAACACGATCACCAGCTGCTAGAGGTAAGCATGAGCTCTTCTAACTCTATGATCCATGCATTTTTTGCTACACAATAATTTGGCCATATGTTCATAATCATGCATGGAGTGTTTACCCTCAATCAATTGCTTTGTATGAATCGTGTATGAAATTTTTTAACCTTCATGGAGAATTTAGGGTTCTTGAGGTTTCTCTTTGATTTCTTATGCCATGCGTAAAATAAATAAAATTAAAGACCATAGACATGATCGTGAGGTTGAAACGAGTAGATTGATATGTAGATTGCATGATATAATCAAGTATTCAGTGAGATTGGATAGAAAATGCAAATCTGCAGAAACAGAGGGTGGCGTATGTTCTTGCCCTTGTTCTTGGCGCCTTTTTCAAATATTTGAATATTTGAATATTTGAATTTTGTGATTTTATTTAATTGATTCAAAAATTAATTTCTCTCTGAGTTTTAATGATTTTGAGTTGATTCTTTTTTTAATAATTTACAAAAATGTTGAAATATTTTATTTCACCAAAAAATCCCAAAAATATTATTTATTTCATATAGTTGATATTTTTGCAAAGAATTAATATTTTAATTATTTTTGACATTTAAAATATTTTTCCTTCTTGATTTTGCAAATTTTAATGATTTCTAATCATTTTGTAGGTTAAAAGTTGATTTTTGAAGCATTAATCCAAGATCACAATTTGTTTTCCACATGCTTAACAATTTTGGTCTTTTTAATTGAATTTTTATTCAATTAAAATACATTTGGAAAACAAATTAGGGTTTTGATTAATTCAACCCTAACAAATATTTTTCAACATTCATGGGCCTCTATTAGAGTGTAAGACCCAATCCTTTTTTTTAACCAAAACCTTTTTGGGCCTCAGATATTGTATTAGTCCCTCTGCGTTAAAACAAAAATCTCTGTGCAATCGTCGTTCTAAAACAAACCATCTGGGCCTCTCCTCGAGCTATAAGACCCATTCAAAATCATTTTTTGGGCCTCTAATAGAGTATAAGACCCAACCCCTTTTTGAAAACCAATATACTTTGGGCCTCAGTCATTGTATAAGACCCACGGTGTTTTCAAAAACCTCGGCACGATCGCCGTTTTAAAATAAATCATCTGGGTCTCTCTTTGAGCTGTAAGCCCCATCACTTGTACAAAAATAAACTTTTGGGCCTCTTGAGAGAGTGTAAGACCTATCCCTTTGTACATAAAACCTTTTGGGCCTCACATATTGTATAAGTCCCTCTGTACAGTTTTTCAAAACAACAGTGCAATCACTGATAAAACCCTGGGCCTCTCCTTGAGCTGTAAGCCCCAATAATCTTTTCAAAGCACTTTCTCCTTTGATTTTGTATATAATATTATTATCAAAGCTTTCTTTGTTGAATAAACTAACAAAACAACATGGAAGCTCTACAACTGAGTAAGTGTTTACCCGCTTTCATTTAACGTTTTCATATGTATATAACTGTACTGTGGGGTTGTTTCACTGTAAGTCTTCTTTCATAAACTCATATCAACTGTGTAATAATAGTATAGATATTTAGAGTTTCCCCGGAAACTATGTCTAGCACTAGATAAAAGCCCCGTTGGTCACTTTTCAAATACTATCAAAACTAGAACCCCATAGGATTACCAGACACAGTCTTCCCTCCTCTTTGGGTTAAACAATATGGCGACGTGAAAGGAAGCATTCTCAGTGAACCCTTTCACAGACTGTCACTCTTAGAAATAGACAAGACTAGACCCCCCATAGGAACACCAGATACAGTCTTCTCTTCGGCTGTCCTCTGTATGAATCGTCAAAGAAACTCTAACTCCCCAGAGATGATCTTTTCTCCGTGAATGGCATCTCTTGAGTTTCTTCCAAATTCTCGAACTTTCCTGGCTTGATCTATTCTCTGTGAATGGCATGTCTTGAACTTCTCGGAATTTGGGGACCCACTGGCTTCTTAAATGTATCCCCGCCTCCTCTTGGGCGTTGTACAAGGACTCACAGACTTCTTAAAAGCATCCCCGCCTCCTCTTGGGCGTTATACAAGGACCCGTCAGCTTCTTAGAAGTTTTCACAGCCTCCTCTTAGGCTTCGTATAATGATTCTTCCTCCGGGAAGATAGCCTCCTCTTGGGCTTCGTACAAATTGTACCTCGGCTTCTTAAAAGTTATTCTCGCCTTCTCTTGGGCTATGTACAAATTGTCCCGACGACCTCCTAGAGGTATAGGAACATAAATTAGTCATCTTAATAGAGCAGTCTTTCAAAGAGTCTAGACCTTACTACTATTGTTCCTCAAGCATAGTACAAAAGATAAAACCCGTAGACTCGGACAGTCTCAAAACCCTTTGGATTCCCCGTTTCCTTAAAGAACAGGAAATAATCCCGATCTTCAGATCAAATCCATTAGCGCAACATTACTCATATAAGAATTGATTTTCTCTTTTAACCAACATGCTGGACCTGTCACTCAACCCAAACAGTTACCCTAGACTCCTCTTGGGCTTTGTACAATGATTCTCCCCAGCGGAGCAAACCCTTTAGCCTCCATCTCTGGCTTTGTACGAGATACAAAAACACTCTCTTGTTGAGTATAAAAGACTCTCTTGTTGAGTCAAATCTTTTTCCGCCTTCATCTCGGGCTTCGTACGAGATACAAAGCACTCTCTTGTTGAGTATAACAGACTCTCTTGTTGAGTCAATCCATCTTTTCGCCTCCATCTCGGGCTTCGTACGAGATACAAATCACTCTTTTATTGAGTATAAAGGACTCTCTTGTTGAGTATAACAGACTCTCTTGTTGAGTCAAATCTTTTTCAGCCTGCATCTCAGGCTTTGTACGAGATACAAAACACTCTCTTGTTGAGTATAAAAGACTCTCTTGTTGAGTCATCAAACTTTTCGCCTCCATCTCGGGCTTCGTACGGGATACAAATCACTCTCTTGTTGAGTATAAAAGACTCTCTTGTTGAGTCAAACCCCCTTTTTAGCCTCTCTGTCGGGCTTCATACGAGACACATAAAACACCCTCTTGTTGGGCCAATAGCCTCCTCTTAGACTTTGTATAAGGAAAACCCCGGTTGAGTCAATCAACCTTTTAGCATCAAAGTTGTGTCTTGTTCATAGCATATAAACATCAACAACTCCTTTTCCCGCATCTAATTGCTGTAAGCGGCAAGCCTCTGGATTATTTACATCCACGCTATTGTCCCTCTTTTAGCATGAGAAATTCCTAAGGAAAGATAGCGTTGCTCTACACTGAGTTAAAGTCTTCTCTTTCAGGTTAAAAAACTCCTATAAAGGAAATTATGGCATTGATGGACTCACATATCCCAGTTAAAGTAATTCTCCTTTATAATCAGTCACCCAATAGTTGTTACAAACAGACCCTCTTTAGAGATGACAAATTCTCTCTAAATTCAAAACCCTTTAGCTTCACATCTTGGGCTTCGAACAAGATACAAATAGACCCTTCAGCTTCATATCTTGGGCTTTGAACAAGATACAAACCACCTTTAACTTCACGTCTTGGGCTTTGAACAAGACACCAAAACACCATTTCCTCCCATAGAATAGGAGGAACTACGATCACTCTTATTTCGCTGTTTCGGTAAACGGGAATACGTAGGCATAAGATTGAAAGAACAATCTTAGCGAGCACACTAATCAAAAATCCAAAATCCTATACCTTCATACATCAATCGAAAAGCATCAGTCTTAACATCCTACCAATAGCCTAATCCCGTCATTTTAGCCTAAACAAAGTAAGAAGAAAGAGGCCCCATTTCCGCATAGCATCTGTAACCTAACAGACCGCTATTTAAACTCAGTATGCAAGCAGGGTTAGTTGGAGACATCTATTTCCCTTCCTTCATCAGCTCACAATAGGATAAAAAATGAATCGACCTGTAGTACCCCAGAGCGACAGTGCTTAAGAACCACGTCCCAAAATCGCTCGCTACAGAAAAGTGGCGCCCATCGTGGGGCCTTATCGTTCTTTCTTACAATTTTAGGTAGAATCCTTGGACAAGTTATTTTCATGACGGTTCTATCGGGGAATGGCATTATTGCTAGGATCGGCCCTCACTAGGATCTTAGGTCAAAAACCTTTAAATTGGGAAGGTACCACAGAATGGCGACTTCGCCGGGGAGCCATTTTCTGTTAGGATCATAGGATTCATAGCTCTTAAAAGGTCTAGGACATTAGGACAAATATATATACTACTTTTCCTAATTGATATCTGTTTATTTTTCTGCTAATGGGAATGCGTGTGATGCCGCATGTGGAAAGATTGAGAATACACTTAAGGTAGAAGATGGCAATATGGGTAATTTTACGAGGGGTGATTCCCAAGTAAGAGTCCCCGTTCGACCATAAAACTCGGTGGAGATTCCCTTTGCAAATTCATTTCCTATACAACTTTGGTTGTTGAAAGTAGTGTGGTCGATTGGGTTTTTTGAGAAGCTGAGGTTTAGTAGACTTTAACCATTTTGCAGTGCGAAAGCTATCGGAAATAGTTGTCACGTGATACTACCCTCATCTGAGATTACTCTGCGATACATCACCTAGCACGGTTCCCGGCCCGCTGATGTTATCTCAAGAATCAATGATTTTGAGAGACAGGTATAAAAAATCACCAGTATAAAACCTTGGGGATGGGTAGAGCCTTGACTTCATGACACCGACCCTTTGACCCCATGTTTTTTCTATGTTTTTGTGTGCTGCATTCATGCATTCATTTAAAAAACATTAAAACAAAGAAAAATCTTCTCTTCTAGTCTCTCTTTTTTCAAATTAAACTAAAGACAATGATTGCAAATGTCAGAGAAAAAAAAAGATTGCGCTCATGGATTTCGGTAGACGGAAAACTCACAAGTATACCTTCAAGGTTCCAAAACTAGAGGATTTGAGAGGATTAGCAAGGATGATCACTAACCCTGGCGCTTTCAGAGCCAAGTACGGAGGTCTGTTACCTCTGTTAAGGGTCCATGTAATTGAAAGAATCATGGAGGCACTCATTCAGTTTTACGATCCGATTTATCACTGTTTCACATTCCCGGATTACCAGCTCGCACCAACGCTGGAGGAGTATTCTCATCTGATTGATCTACCCATTACTGATCAAGCTCCCTTTTTTGGACTGGAAGAAATTCCAAAGGACCAAATCATTGCAAGAGCAATCTATTTGGATGAGTCAGATGTCAAGACTCACATGACTACCAAAGGAGGAACCCCAGGTTTACCAGCCAAGTTTCTGGTAAAGAAGGCTCTGTACTTTGCTAGTATAGGGAACATGACTGCCTTTGAAAGCATCTTTGTTTTCCTCACCTACGGGTTATTTTTGTTTCCCAACATTGATAACTTCGTCGATATCAACGCCATTAAGGTTTTTCTCATTGGAAACCCTGTACCAACCTTGCTCGCAGATGCGTATCATTATGTACACTTAAGGAATTTATACAGCGGTGGAATGATCACGTGCTGTGTACCCTTGCTATATAAATGGTTTATTTTCCATTTACCTAAGTCTGCTACTTTTTGGGATCATAAGAGTGCCTTACGTTTGTCGCAGAAAATCATGTCTCTTACCAACTCTGACATAGATTGGTACAATAGGATTTATGACGGGATCAGGATCATTGACCGTTGTGGAAACTTCCCCAACGTACCCCTTATAGGAACTAAGGGAGGAATCAATTACCATCCAGTTTTAGCTCGTCGTCAATTTGGGTACCCGATGAGGCATGTCCCGCGTAATTCTCATCTGGAAGGTCTTTTCTTCAAGGAAGGAGAAAATGACAGGGCACTAAAGATGGAAATAGTGCACGCTTGGAAACATGTTCATAAGAAAGGACGAGAGTCTCTAGGAAAACCGGATTGTGTCTCGGTAGAGCCTTATCTCCACTGGGTACAAACTAGAGCTCTCAAGCTGAAGATGCCTTATCCTCGTCACGGAGTTCTTCCGCCAAGAGAATCTGTCATGTACTTCATGACTGAAACGGAAAAACTTCAGGTTATGCTCAACAAAGTTCAACAGGAGAGGAGGTCTTGGAAGAACAAGTACCGTATTCTCAATGTGGAGTGTATAAAAATACAGCGGCTATTAAGAGAAAAGGATGCTCTGATTGAGATTTTAGAGCAACAGCTGTGGAAAATCAGGATGACCAAAGGAATTTGCTCACTCCTTTCACTTGGCAAAGGAATGACAACCCGACAACGGCCCAAGAGCCCCGGTCAAAGAAAAGGAAAGTACCAGAATCAGCACCTGAGTTCTCCTCAGAGAGGACTCGGGACCCCTTAGCTTAGGTTTCTGTTTCCGCACCTTGTAATTTACTGTATTTCCATTTCTGCAATCCTTTGAATTCAATAAAACAGGGTTCCCCCCCCCCCCACTGTTTGATATTTGCAATCTAATTGTCGAAGTTTACTTTGAATAAACAAAAATAATTAATATAATCATTGCATTCATCATTCTCACGTCACGTATTCTTCTTACCTACGAATCTCACGTTTGTGTCTTGGTTCTAGAGTCAAATTGTCTCACTCATACAATACTCGAGCCAATCGACAG
Source organism: Lathyrus tuberosus (assembly GCA_022829125.1). Taxonomy (NCBI): domain Eukaryota; kingdom Viridiplantae; phylum Streptophyta; class Magnoliopsida; order Fabales; family Fabaceae; genus Lathyrus; species Lathyrus tuberosus. Next base: position 94,093 of record JALAZF010000426.1, on the reverse strand, counting down.
AAAAAGATGGATGATCTCGAGGAAGAGAACCGAGAGTTGAAAGAAGAGATCAACGCTCTAAGAGAGGATGTGAGAAAACTTTGTAACGACATGCATGCCATGGCAGAAGCTTAGCTATAAAGAACTGTGATCTCAGAGATCACCTCAACGCCCATAGTGGAGAAGTATGATCCTAGGTATCAAATGCCGAAAGATCGTCCATGGGGCATGCCTGTTAACGATATCCTGGAAGGATATGTTCCGCCGATCACTGAAGATCAGGGAATCATAGCAGATGCCGCTGGGCCTGAAGGTTACAAACTTTGGGAAAACGAGGATGCCAGAGGCATATTGAGGACTCCTGAAGGTTACAAACTTCAGGAAACGCCAAGATTCACTACCGTAGTAATAGTACCACCCCCTGCGGTGCACACTGTCCTGGAAGGACAGATTTCGCAGATACCTTCTGGTATAAAGGAAAGTATGTTCGATAGAATGGACGAATTCCAGGAGCAGTTCCTGGAAATGCAGAAAGAACTGCAAGCTATTCGCGGTCAGGATTTATTTGGAAAGGACGTTGCAGACCTTTGTTTGGTCCCCAATGTGAAAGTTCCACACAAGTTCCAAGTGCCCGACTTTGAAAAGTACAAGGGTAACTCTTGCCCTCAGAGCCATCTGGTGATGTACGCTCGGCGAATATCAGCTCAGACAGAGAATTAGGATCTACTGATTCACTACTTTTAGGATAGTTTAACCGGTGCCGCATTAAAATGGTACATCGGGTTAAACCGTGCTATGATCGGCACATTCAGAGATCTTGGTGCTGCCTTCGTTCAACAATATAAATACAATTTGGACATGGCACCAGACAGAGATCAACTCAGATCAATGTCGCAAAAGAACAAGGAAACCTTTAAGGAATACGCTCAGAGACGGCGTGAAATCGCCGCTCAAATTTGTCCACCTCTTGAGGAGAAAGAGATGACAAAAATTTTCCTAAAGACCTTAAGCTCATTTTACTACAATAGAATGGTCGCCAGTGCACCCAGTGACTTCACCGAGATGGTGGGCATGGGAGTTCGTCTTGAGGAAGCTGTCCGAGAAGGACGCCTAGTTAAAGACGCTGGATCATCTAGTAGTACCAAACGATACGGTTGTGCTCTCCCTAAGAAAAAAGAGCAAGATATTGGGAATATCTGTCTCGGAAAGCAAAGGCGAAGATACCAACCAATAGCAGTTGTAACTCCTGCAATCAATCCTGCGCCTGTTTCTACGTATCAACCTCAGGTTGCGCAAAGCTAACCGCATTCACAACAATTTCAACAAAGGATACAACAGCCTCTTCAGCAGGCTCGTCCTCAATACAACAACAACCGTACAACGCGGCCACCAGGATTTGATCCTATACCCGTATCGTACACAGAACTATTTCTGTTACTACTGGCCAAGGGGCATGTCCAGACTAAGTCTCCTCTTACAGTACCGGAAAATCCACGTTTTTGGTTTAAGGTGGATCAGACTTACCCTTACCATCAAGGAGGACCAGGGCATAACATAGAAAATTGTCTCAGTTTCAAATCCGACGTGCAAAAGCTTGTTAGGAGCGGGGTCTTATCGTTCAAGGATACGAATCCTAATGTTCTCACAAATCCGCTGCCTCAACACGAGAAAGTTACAGTTAATTTGATAGAGGGAGAGTCTAACAACAGCTATCAAATTCATGATGTACTCTTATTAAGGGCCAATTTGGTCAAGATGCATCGTAGACAGAGTGGATATGGCCATGTGCCACCTCATAACTATCACCAGTGTGATATCTGCTCTAAAGACAATCAGGGATGTTCTGTGGTGCAATCAGCTCTACAGGAATAGTTGGATCTCAGATGGATCCAAGAGCACCGAGTCCGTGGAGTTAACATGGTTTACACAAATTCCAACATCATTCTGAACCACGACATCCGTGCAATGAATGTCAACTTGGTGGTAATGCACTCAAGCCAAAGCCAGTATCATAATCTGCCACGACACGATTATGATTCTTGTCTGACTTGCTCGGTAAACAAACAGGGATGCTCTTTTGTACAAGAGGCCCTCCAGCGTCAGATGGATCTTGGGTGGATCCAGGACTATCATGATAGAAATCCTTATCAGATCAACATGATTCAAATCTTTGACATTTGTCTGATGAATACCAGCTTGGTGGAGTTACACGCTACATAAGTCCAGCTCAGTTTTTTGACTGCGCATAATTATCAGAACTGTACGGTGTGTTGTGAGAGTAATCAAGGGTGCACTCTCATGCAAAGGACTTTACAACACTTACTGAACCATTGGTGGCTTCCCATCTATATGGACAAAGACACGCAACAAATTAGTGTGGTCAACAGGAACCCCACTAGGCATCAGAGTCAGGACATTCGATCCATGGAAGCTAACCTAGTAAGATTACACTGCATTCAAAGCGTACGTGGCCAGGTGCCACCACACAACTATGAACGTTGTGAGATCTGTTCAGAAAATAATCAAGGATGCTACCTCGTGCGAGCAACCCTTCAAAGTCAGCTGGACCATAGAAGGATTCGACCCTGTCCAAACTCTAGGTCAACCAATTGGATGCCAAATTACTTTGCTGATCAAATCAACGACGTTGTCGTAATCTCTGATCATGAGGGGACCAAGGATGTTTGTACCATCATCCCTTTGCTTGATGAATCGAAAGTTCCTAACCGGGAAATGATCGAAGTTACTTACGACAGTCAAAGAAATCAGAAGGCTCCCGTAGTTATCTGTCTGCCGGGACCAGTACCTTATGAATCAACTAAGGCTATCCCTTACAAATATGGTGCTACCACAATTGAAAATGGAAAGGAAACTCCATTACCCTCCGTCGTGAATATTGCAGACATCAGTCGAGTAACACGGAGTGATCGAATCTTTAACCGAGGAGTTGGAGAACCTATCCAAGAAAAGAAACCTCAAGCAGGAGTTCCTAATCCACCAGTCGGTCAATCCAGTGATCCCGACCTTTCAAAAAACGATGATGAGATGCGGAAGCTCATCCAAAGGAGTGAATACAACATTGTTGATCAGCTGTTACAAACTCCTTCAAAGATCTCGGTATTATCACTGTTGCTCAGTTCCGAAGCCAACAGAGAGGCTCTACAGAAAGTCTTGGAGCAAGCCTTTGTGGAACAGGATGTAACAATCAGACAGTTCGATACCATTGTCTCTAACATCACTTCCTACAATAATTTGGGATTTAGTGATGAGGAATTACCTGAAGAAGGTCGCCGTCATAACATGGCGCTCAACATTACAGTCAACTGCCAGGACGATGCTTTATCCAGCGTACTGGTAGACACAGGGTCAGCCCTAAATGTTATGTCGAAATCCACTTTGATGCAATTATCATTCAAAGGACCTCCGATGAGAACCAGTGAGGTCATTGTTAAAGCATTCGACGGATCTTGAAAAACAGCTATCGACGAATTGGACCTTCCCATAACTATCGGTCCTCATACTTTCCAAGTTACTTTCCAGGTCATGGACATCCGGACAACATACAACTGTTTGTTGGGAAGACCTTGGATACATCAGGCTGGGGCGGTCACTTCGACTCTCCACAAAAAGCTAAAGTTTGTCAAGAATGACCAACTCGTCACGGTTTGTGGAGAATAAGCCTTTATCGTGAGTAACCTGTCATTGTCTACATGTGTAGAACCAGAGGAGGTTGTAGGAACCCAGTTCCAAGCACTTTCAGTGAGCAATGACGATCAATCAGAAAAGGGAACCTCGATTTCCTCGTATAAAGATGCTATCAATGCGGTCGAGAGTGCCAATACAACAGGATGGGAGCAGCTTGTCATTCCTACTGACAATAAAACAAAGAAGGGTCTTGGTTTTTCTATAACCTGTACCCAGACAGCTGCTAACGGTGAAAGTCTTCATCCTATTCAGAACTTCTTCCACAGTGGAGGCTTCCTCCACCAAGTGACTCAAGAAGTGCATACCGTCAATAAGGATGATCCATCCAATACGAAGGAAGAATGGAAGTCCTATCTCAATAAGGACGGTTATACGTCTCAGGACGAAATGCAGACTCCCTTCTGCTTCCCTACACAGAGCCCGAGATTTATACCCCGGTCATACGTCGAAATAATATATGGAGATTGTGATCTGGAAGGATGTCGTGCTCCCCCAAACTCATTGGAGGAAGACACTCTGATGAAAGACCACTTTGACCACGACTACTATGGCCCGATGGATGGCCTGCCAATGTGGCACCCTTACCCAGGAGACTTGGGGCAAGAAAGTCAGCCGAACAATGAAAATCAGCTGAGCATCATCGAAAAGAATACCTGCGTCCCCACCATGTCATGGGATCAACACTCAGGTCATTCCGAAAACACCCATCACGACAATGAATTCGCAACATTTGCAGGACTAGAATTCATTAACTATGCTTTTCCCGAGGTTAACGTCATCTAGAGGGATGACTCCTCCAATTCCAAAGAAGTGTGGGATACCCTGGGACAACCAAGCAGCAAATTCGACTTTATGGTCAAGTACACCGCTTCCGAAAGCTCTCGTATTAGGCTCGAAGACATCCAGCCAACTGGGTGGGGAGATACATCTGAGAGTACAAATACTACGCAAAACACAACTTAGGAATCCTCTTACGAAAACTCTGTCTGGGAGACAGATTCTAATGATCCTGCTCCACCAGAAATCAGCGTCATTTCTGAGGACAAATCAAGAAAGAAGGTGCCATACTTTGTGATTCACCGAGGAGTTCGCCGCCAATGGGTTGCAGTCAACATTCCGAAGGTCGTTCATAAGTCAAAGTAATTGCCATCTTTACTTTAACCTTTCACCCTGCCCAGGTGAAACGGATGTTTTGATAGGGCTCACTTTCTGTAAATATCCCTCTTCGCTTCGTCCAAAGCGACAGAGTTTTGTTTTATAGGGTTGTAGTTTCAAGAATCGACTTGTTCATAAATAAAATAACGTCGTTCTGTAATTTCCACATTTATTGCTGTTTTCTCTTTTCATTTTTCAGAAAATGGTAATCCTAAAAAAATAATTCAATAATAAAAACAAGCAGTAAAAGAAATACACTGCACACACTTTTGCATCCTCTCTATCTCTTCTAAACACAAATCATCACGTCATGCAGATTGCTTGTTTTAAACCCCATTGAAACATACGATCCAATGTCTTCTCCCAACTTTGAATTCCCGGTATTTAAGGCTGAAGAAGAAAATGACGGCAAAATTCCCGAAGAGATCTCCCGATTACTCAGACAGGAGGAAATGTCCATTGAACCTCACAAAGAATTGTTGGAAACAGTCAACGTGGGTTCGGAACAGGAGAGAAAAGAAATCAAGATTGGGTCACTGCTCAGTCCAACTGCCAAATAGAGTTTGATAAAGCTTCTCAAAGAGTTTCCCGATGTATTCGCTTGGTCCTATCAGGACGTGCCAGGGTTGGATACCAGCATCGTGGAACATCATCTACCGTTAAGATCAGAATGTCCACCAGTCAAACAGAGGTTGAGAAGGACTAATCCAAACATTGCCATCAAAATCAAAGAGGAAGTACAAAAACAGATCGACGCGGGTTTCCTCGCCACATCAGAATATCCTCAATGGTTAGCCAACATAGTACCTGTTCCGAAAAAGGACGGAAAGGTCAGAATGTGTGTTGACTACAGGGATTTGAACAAAGCCAGTCCGAAGGATGACTTTCCTCTACCACATATTGACATGCTGGTTGACAGTACAACAAAGTTCAAAGTTTTATCCTTCATGGATGGATTCTCGGGTTATAATCAGATAAAAATGGCGCCGAAAGATATGGAGAAAACTTGCTTCATCACTCCATGAGGTACCTTTTGCTACAAGGTACTGTCGTTCTGTTTGAAGAACGCCGGGGCAACCTATCAAAGGGCCATGACAACTATGTTTCATGACATGATACACAAGGAAATTGAGGTATATGTCGATGATATGATTGGCAAATCAAAAATAGAGAATGAGCACGTTGAACATCTGTCAAAATTGTTCTAACGTCTAAGAAAATTCAAACTCCGTTTGAATCCTAACAAGTGCACATTCGGTGTCCGTTCAGGGAAACTCTTAGGGTTCATCATCAGCCATAAAGGAATTGAGGTTGATCCTGACAAGGTCAAGGCCATTCAAGAAATGCCTTCTCTGAAGACTGAAAAACAAGTCAGGGGTTTCCTAGGACGGTTGAGCTACATTTCCAGATTCATATTCCTCATGACCGCGACATGTGCATCAATCTTCAAATTACTCAAAAAGAATCAGAACTGCGTTTGGACAGAGGACTGTCAAACTGCCTTCGACAGTATCAAGGAATACTTGTTGAACCCGCATATTCTATCACCTCCAGTGGAAGGAAGGCCACTGATCATATACCTAACAGTCTTGGAAGACTCAATGGGTTGTGCACTTGGCCAACAAGACGAAACCAAAAGGAAAGAGTCTGCCATCTACTATTTAAGCAAGAAGTTCACCGACTGTGAATCTCGGTACACTATGCTTGAGAAAACTTGATGTGCTTTGGCTTGGGTAGCCAAACGTCTTCGCCAGTACATGATTCGTCACACTACTTGGTTAATATCCGAAATGGATCCAATCAAGTATGTCTTTGAAAACCCTGCTCTCACGGGAAGGATTGCCCGTTGGCAGATGTTGTTATCAGAATATGACATCGAGTACCACGCTCAGAAAGCCGTTAAAGGGAGTATTTTAGCCGATCATTTGGCTCATCAACCGATCAAAGATCAAGGATCAATCGGGTTTGACTTCCCAGACGAAGATGTCATGTATTTGAAAATGAAAGATTGCGATGAACCGCTACCCAGTGAAGGGCCAGAGCCAGGTTCCCAATGGGGACTAATCTTTGATGGAGCTGTCAATCATTACGGAAATGGAATTGGGGCAATCATCAAAACACTTCAGGGAACCCATATTCCTTTCACTTTCAGACTTACATTCAAGTGTACAAACAACGAGGCCGAATACGAAGCTTGTATCATGGGTCTCGAAGAAGCGATCGACTTAAGGATCAAGAACTTGGATGTATATGGCGACTCAACCCTGGTTATCAATCAGATCAAAGGAGATTGGAACACATACCAATTAGGATTGATTCCTTACAAAGACTATGCGAGGAGGTTATTACCGTTCTTCAACAGAATCGAGTTCCATCATATCGCTCGGGAAGAAAATCACATGGCTGATGCGTTAGCCACTCTCTCTTCCATGATTAGTGTAGATCAATGGAACGACTTACCTAAGATCGACATAATGCGCCTTGAATGGCCCGCTTACATTTTTGCAATCGAAGCAGTCGTAGACGACAAACCTTGGTATCATGATATCAAATGCTTCCTTCAGAAACAAGAGTACCCGCCTGGGGCATCCAGGAAGGACAGAAAAACCCTCAGAAGATTGGCTGGAAACTTCTTCTTGAGCGGTGATACACTCTATAAGATAAATTTCGACATGGTCTTGCTCCGATGTGTAGACAGGCCAGAAGCGAACATGTTGATGAAAGAAATTCATGAAGGCTCCTTTGGCACTCATGCCAACAGACACACAATGGCGAGAAAAATTATAAGAGCAGGGTACTATTTGTTAACCATGGAATCCGACTGCTACAAGTACATGAGGAGATGTCACAAGTGTCAGATATACTCAGACAAGATCCATGTACCGCCAACGCATCTCAAAGTTCTCTCTTCCCCATGGCCTTTTTCCATGTGGGGAATCGACATGATTGACATGATTGAGTCCAAGCCTTCAAACGGACATCAGTTCATCCTGGTAGCCATCGACTACTTCACCAAGTGGGTCGAAGCAGCGTCATATGCCAATGTAACCCGACAAGTGGTCCGATTTATCAAAAGCAATATCATCTGTCGTTATGGTGTTCTGAGCCAGATCATTACTGATAATGGATCTAACTTGAACAATAAGATGATGAAAGAGTTGTGCACTGAGTTCAAGATCGAACACCATAACTCATCTCCCTACCGACCTAAGATGAATGGAGCGGTAGAAGCGGCTAACAAGAACATCAAGAAGATCGTTCAGAAGATGGTTGTAACCTACAAAGATTGACACAAGATGCTACCCTTTGCGCTTCACGGTTCTCGCACATCTGTCCGCACTTCAACAGGGGCAACCCCTTTCTCTCTAGTATATGGCATGGAAGCAGTGCTCCCCATAGAGGTATAGATCCCATCAATCCGGGTATTAATGGAAGCTAAGCTAACAGAGGCTGAATGGTGCCAAAGTCGGCATGATGAACTGAACCTAATCGAAGAAAAGCGGATAACGGCACTATGCCATGGTCATTTGTATCAACAGAGAATGAAGAAGGCGGTTGACAAAAGGTTCGACCTCGCGTCTTCAGAAAAGGAGACCTTGTGCTCAAGCAGATACAATCTTTTCTCACTGATTCCCGGGGCAAATGGACTCCGAATTACGATGGCCCATATATGGTCAAGAAAGCTTTCTCAGGCGACGCCTTGAGACTCGTAACCATGGACGGATAGGAATTTGCCTATCCCACAAATGTTGATGTAGTCAAGAAATACTTCGCCTAAACTAAAAAAAAGAGTCTCGGTGGATTGAAAACCCGAAAGGGCGGTCAAGGCAAAAATTAGAGACATAATAAAAACATCATCCCGGTGGATTGGAAATCTCCAAGTACAATCCAGGCAAAAGTTAGGAATAATAGTAAGTAACTATGTTCAACAGGGGCAAGTCCTTCAGCAACAGTTACATCATCCATCAGAAAAACTCTAATCAAGGTCATCTTCGACAGAAGCTCAGGATGCCCAGAATTCAAAGTTGGTAGAAGGATAGCGGTCGTTATGTCTCAATGTAGCCCTTTCCCGTAAATTACCATTTTCTAACTTTGTAAATACTCTATGGAATCACGCGTTTGGCTGATCTCCATCCTATCAATGAAATTTGAGCCCTTATGCTTTTTGTTTGTAATTCTTACTTGTTTTAGCATTACAGAACGATGCATTTTAACATGATCAATGAATCTTGAAATAAAACAAAAATGAATTTACTCGCAAACTTTTTCTGCTTTTAAAGATGGCAATTTCTTTTGACTGTTGAACATCAAAAGAACATCGGTCGCTTCCCTAGAAGTAATCGAACCTCAAAGTGCAGAATCAAAGTACTCCTTCTAAACTAGTGCACCTGAATAAAGGATCAACTGTGTCAGAGATCGTGTTTCCTCTGACACCCCCGGCAGAGTTCTTATCTCCTAAGCCTGACCAACGGTGTTCCCCGCGAGGACCATCCCTCTCCTAAGCAAGGCAGAATTGCTATCTTGAACCAGTGATACTTTTCATCTCCCGCAGTGGCCGAGTATCCAGTCGTGTTCATCCACTAGTTTGTATGTCGTGTCAATTTTGTCAGCATAAACATACATACATCATGCATTATTGATTTACATTTATATTCATATTGCATCACTATCACTCTAGTCGATCTTGTCCCCTGGTGATAAAAGTCCTCTCAGTCGGGTTGTCAGTTCTTTCCTCGTCGGGAAATGAATCAGCTAAACAATCTCTCCTCCAGTTTATTTCTGGATTGAAGACGATCTTCGACCACCTTGATAACTTGAACCTCTGAAAAGCCAGAGAACCTTCGACCAACTTCACTCTTCGCCATTGAAGATGATGTCTTCGCTTTCCCGGATTAAGGAAAATCCCCAGAGAAAGCACTTCAGAGTTGGATTACATCACATGGCGTTTCTCCGAGAAGATCTTGAGAAAAGTATGATGTAATACTCCCAAACAGAAAATAGTCTTTCAAGAGACTCGTTTTCCCCAGTGGAGCTGACAAATGGCATCTCCCACAGAGAAGTTTGTGTACCTCTACAACTCAGACGAATGGGTTCTCCACCAAGTCTGACATCAAAACTTTTTCCATCAAATGGCATCTCCCCAGGAAAATTCGGCGAGAAGTTTGATGAAAACCGCTACAGTTAGCGTCCCTTGTCAAGAAAGTTTATTGACAAAAGGAACCGAGACCAGTTCCTTGGTAGGAAACCAGGATCGAGGGGAAGTTTACATCGGAAACTGAGACCAGTTCCTTGGTAGGAAACCAGGATCCAGGGGAAGTTTACTCCAGTAACTGAGACTAGTTCCTTGGTAGGAAACCAGGATCAAGGGGAAGTTTACTCCAGAAACTGAGACCAGTTCCTTGGTAGGAAACCAGGATCGAGGGGAAGTACATCTGAGCAACTGAGTCTAGTTCCTTGGTAAGAAACCAGGATCGAGGGGAAGTTCATTTCAGAAACAGAGACCAGTTCCTTGGTAGGAAACCAGGATCGAGGGGAAGTTTACCCTTTTCTAAGCATCATTGCTTAGCAAAAGAAGATGGATGCGCAAGCTGCCGTTCATAACCACCATCAAAATTTCGGGTATTCCAATATTTAATCCTCTTGCACCCCGAATGCCCGAATACCTTCGCCATTCACACCTTCGGGTCCAAGAAGATTAAATAGGGGCATTTGTCATACCCCAAATTTTGACCACTAAGATTTCCCATCATTGTGCAAATCATCATCACAATATGGATGAGCCATCATACTTCATTAGTCTCCCAAAAGATGGGTGAGCATCCACTACAATCAAACTTAGGGTTTCAGGCCCTCTCAGAGCTCTTAGACAAAAGATCAATCAAGGAATGACATGATCTTCAACTTGTCTAAATCTCTCAAACATCTACAATGAATCAAGAGGACTCCCACTTCAAGAATCAAGCACAAGGCTGCAACATTCTAAGTGGATTAAGCCTCAAGATCGCCAGTGTCACCAAATTAGGGTTTTGGTTGACCAAGGCCTCCAGATGGAAATTTTCCACTGGGCATGAGGCAATGCCTCAAGGCACAACCCAAGATACCCCAAGGGACCTCATAAACCCAATCATCAAGTCAATTTTGCCTCAGGGGATGCATACAATAAAAACAGTAATTAGGGTTTCTTGACCTAATTCACCCCTAAGTTGACTTTTGGGACAAAACATGAGCCATGACCTCAAGAGAGGATTTGAGGGTCTCTAACACACTACATTGATCCATTTACAACAATGGATTGATCCAAGAAGCTTAATCAATAAGCTTTAATTTCATCTGAACCGCAGTTAGGATTTCGCAGGAAAAGTCAACTGTATCTTTGACTTTTGACGCAGACATGCTCCCAAACCCTAGGACATGATTTAATACACCCTACAACACCTATGGAACATGTCACTTTTTTCCAACACTTAGTGAAATTTTCACTAAGTCAGAATTTGCCTTCACTTTTTTCCAAATGTAGGGGGATTTTTCACTTGGATCCAAAAAGTATCAAAACAAATTATGATCAAACAGTTATTGTATCATATGAGGGCTTTCCAAAATGGCCGAGAACATCACCAAACTCCACTTGAGCCATGAGATATGAAAATGGCAATATGCCTTGCTAAAAACTGCCAAGGCTAGGCAGAATTGTGCACTTTTGCTCGATTTGGCAAAATCAGATAATTCCAAGCCTTGTCATCACTTTGGACACATCTGAGGATCAAATCTAAAGGGGACAAACACTGATCCAAGCCTCCAAAGTCCTTGGAACAAGAAGTAGCATGCCAAACCTAGAATTGCCTAAAAGAGGGACAAGACTCCAATTTTGTTTTGGAGCATTCAATGGAAGCACCAAGGTGGCATGGACTGACACATTCCCAACTGAATTCAGTCAAGACATATCCAAGACCAAGGGAACCAGCAGCCTGTGCCCTAACCTCTAGTCAATGGCTAGAGGAGACTTGGATTCTCATTGCTCAACATTGTCCAAACCTATGCAGCAGTTGCCATTCACTATTCCTTGCAAAACAAACTTGCTCTACTATAAATAGAGCTCAATTGTGATCAGTTTGAGTACACCAAAGCCATCAAACAGATGCTTTCCTCAAAATCTCCTTCTTCACTCCAATTTTTCCTTCCAAGGCAAGTCACTATCGGGTTTTGAGTTTGAGAGCAATTCCAACCAAACCAATCAAACACACCTCATAAACATCATATAGAAGTGATCCAAACACTCACATAACATCTGGAACACCAAAATCACAAAATCACTAGCCAATTGCTCAAGTTCTTGACAGATTTGTAGTTGGGGTACCATCTCAAGTTCCAGATCATTTCAATCCACTCCAAGCATCCAAACACACTCCATGGCACCTAGGGAAGCTATCCACATCATTGGAACCTAGCTGTAACACCTCTAACACAAAACACGATCACCAGCTGCTAGAGGTAAGCATGAGCTCTTCTAACTCTATGATCCATGCATTTTTTGCTGCACAATAATTTGGTCATATGTTCATAATCATGCATGGAGTGTTTATCCTCAATCAATTGCTTTGTATGAATCGTGCACGGAATTTTTGAACCTTCATGCAGAATTTAGGGTTCTTGAGGTTTCTCTTTGATTTCTTATGCCATGCGTAAAATAAATGAAATTAAAGACCATAAACATGATCGTGAGGTTGAAACGAGTAGATTGATATGTAGATTGCATGATATAATCAAGTATTCAGTGAGATTGGATAGAAAATGCAAATCTGCAGAAACAGATGGTGGCGCGTGTTCTTGCCCTTGTTCTTGGCGCCTTTTTCAAATATTTGAATATTTGAATTTTGTGATTTTATTTAATTGATTCAAAAATTAATTTCTCTCTGAGTTTTAATGATTTTTAGTTGATTCTTTTTTTAATAATTCACAAAAATGTTGAAGTATTTTATTTCACCAAAAAAATCCCAAAAATGTTATTTATTTCATATAATTGATATTTTTGCAAAGAATTAATATTTTAATTATTTTTGACATTTAAAATATTTTTTCCTTCTTGATTTTGCAAATTTTAATGATTTCTAATCATTTTGTAGGTTAAAACTTGATTTTTGAAGCATTAATCCAAGATTGCAATTTGTTTTCCACATGCTTAACAATTTTGGTCTTTTTAATTGAATTTTTATTCATTTAAAATACATTTAGAAAACAAATTAGGGTTTTGATTAATTCAACCCTAACAAATATTTTTCAACACTCATGGGCCTCTATTAGAGTGTAAGACCCAGTCCTTTTTTTAACCAAAACCTTTTTGGGCCTCAGATATTGTATAAGTCCCTCTGCGTTAAAAGAAAAATCTCGGCACAATCGCCGTTCTAAAACAAACCATCTGGGCCTCTCCTCGAACTATAAGACCCATTCAAAATCATTTCTTGGGCCTCTAATAGAGTGTAAGACCCAACCCCTTTTTGAAAACCAAAATAATTTGGGCCTCAGTCATTGTATAAGACCCACGGTATTTTCAAAAACCTCAGCACGATCGTCGTTTTAAAATAAATCATCTGGGCCTCTCTTTGAGCTGTAAGCCCCATCACTTGTACAAAAATAAACTTTTGGGCCTCTTGAGAGAGTGTAAGACCCATCCCTTTGTACAGAAAACCTTTTGGGCCTCACATATTGTATAAGTCCCTCTGTACAGTTTTTCAAAACAACAGTGCAATCACTGATAAAACCCTGGGCCTCTCCTTGAGCTGTAAGCCCCAATAATCTTTTCAAAGCACTTTCTCCTTTGATTTTGTATATAATATTGTTATCAAAGCTTTCTTTGTTGAACAAACTAACAAAATAGCATGAAAGTTCTACAACCGAGTAAGTGTTTACCCGCTTTCATTTACCGCTTTCATATGTATATAACTGTACTGTGGGGTTGTTTCACTGTAAGTCTTCTTTCATAAACTTATATCGATTGTGTAATAATAGTATAGATCTTTAGAGTTTCCCCGACAACTACGTCTAGCACTAGATAAAAGCCTTGTTGGTCACTTTTCAAATACTATCAAAACTAGATCCCCATAGGATTACCAGACACAGTCTTCCCTCCTCTTGGGGTTAAACAATATGGAGACGTGAAAGGCAGCATTCTCAGTGAACCCTTTCACAGACTGTCACTCTTAGAAATAGACAAGACTAGATCCCCCATAGGAACACCAGATACAGTCTTCTCTTCGGCTGTCCTCTGTAGGAATCATTTAAGAAACTCTAACTCCCCAGAGATGATCTTTTCTCCGTGAATGGCATCTCTTGAGTTTCTTCCAAATTCTCGAACTTTCCTGGCTTGATCTATTCTCTGTGAATGGCATGTCTTGAACTTCTCGGGATTTGGGGACCCACAGGCTTCTTAAAAGCATCCCCGCCTCCTCTTGGGCGTTGTACAAGGACCCGCATGCTTCTTAAAAGCATCCCCGTCTCCTCTTGGGGGTTATACAAAGACCCGTCGGCTTCTTAGAAGTTTTCACAGCCTCCTCTTAGGCTTCGTATAATGATTCTTCCTCCAGGAAGATAGCCTCCTCTTGGGCTTCGTACAAATTGTCCCTCGGCTTCTTAAAAGTTATTCTCTCCTTCTCTTGGGCTTTGTACAAATTGTCCCGATGACCTCTTAGAGGTATAGGAACAGAAATTAGTCATCTTAATAGAGCAGTCTTTCAAAGAGTCTAGACCTTACTACTACTGTTCCTCAAGCATGGTACAAAAGATAAAACCCGTAGACATGGACAGTCTCAAAACCCTTTGGATTCCCCGTTTCCTTAAAGAACAGGAAATAATCCTGATCTTCAGATCAAATCCATAAGCGCAACATTACTCATATAAGAATTGATTTTCTCTTTTAACCAACATGATGAACCTATCACTCAACCGAAACAGTTACCCTAGCCTCCTCTTGGGCTTTGTACAATGATTTTCCCCAGCGGATCAAACCTTTTAGCCTCCATCTCGGGCTTTTTACGAGATACAAAAACACTCTCTTATTGAGTATAAAAGACTCTCTTGTTGAGTCAAATCTTTTTCCGCCTTCATCTCGGGCTTCGTACGAGATACAAAGCACTCTCTTGTTGAGTATAACAGACTCTCTTGTTGAGTCAATCCACCTTTTCGCCTCTATCTCGGGCTTCGTACGAGATACAAATCACTCTCTTGTTGAGTATAAATGACTCTCTTGTTGAGTCAACCCCTTTCGCCTCCATCTCGGGCTTCGTACGAGATACAAAACACTCTCTTGTTGAGTATAACAGACTCTTTTGTTGAGTCAAATCTTTTTCAGCCTCCATCTCGGGCTTTGTACGAGATACAAAACACTCTCTTGTTGAGTATAAAAGGCTCTCTTGTTGAGTCATCAAACTTTTCGCCTCCATCTCGGGCTTCGTACGGGATACAAATCACTCTCTTGTTGAGTATAAAAGTCTCTCTTGTTGAGTTAAACCCCCTTTTTAGCCTCTCTCCCGGGCTTCGTACGAGACACATAAAACACCCTCTTGTTGGGCCAATAGCCTTCTCTTAGGCTTTGTATAAGGAAAACCTCGGTTGAGTCAATCAACCTTTTAGTATTAAAGTTGTGTCTTGTTCATAGCATACAAACATCAACAACTCTTTTTCCCCCATCTAATTGCTGTAAGCAGCAAGCCTCTGGATTATTTACATCCACGCTACTGTCCATCTTTTAGCATGAGAAATTCCTAAGGAAAGATAGCGTTGCTCTACACTGAGTTAAAGTCTTCTCCTTCAGGTTAAAAAACCCCTATAAAGGAAATTATGGCATTGCTGGATTCACATATCCCAGTTAAAGTAATTCTCCTTTATAATCAGTCACCCAACATTTGTAACAAACAGACCCTCTTTAGAGATGACAAATTCTCTCTAAAGTCAAAACCCTTTAGCTTCACATCTTGGGCTTCGAACAAGATACAAATAGACCCTTCAGCTTCATATCTTGGGCTTTGAACAAGATACAAACCACCTTTAGCTTCACGTCTTGGGCTTTGAATAAGCACCAAAACACCATTTCCTCCCATAGAATAGGAGGAACTACGATCGCTCTGATTTCGCTGTTTCGGTAAACGGGAATACGTAGGCATAAGATTGAAAGAACAATCTTAGCGAGCACACTAATAAAAAACCCAAAATCCCATACCTTCATACATCAATCGAAAAGAATCAGTCCTAACATCCTACCAATTCCGTAACCTAACAGTCCGCTGTTTAAACTCAGTATGCAAGCAGGGTTAGTTGGAGACATCTATTTCTCTTCCTTCATCAGCTCACAATAGGATAAAAAATGAATCGACCTGTAGTACCTCAGAGCGGCAGTGCTTAAGAACCACGTCCCGAAATCGGTCGCTACAGGTCTAAGGCTTTGATAACTTAAACCTCTGCAGCAAGGTAGCATCTGTGCTCTGTGGCATGGAAACCACGAGACACGCAATTCCTCAGGTATCTTAGGATCCAAAATTC
This sequence comes from Lathyrus tuberosus, assembly GCA_022829125.1. Taxonomy (NCBI): domain Eukaryota; kingdom Viridiplantae; phylum Streptophyta; class Magnoliopsida; order Fabales; family Fabaceae; genus Lathyrus; species Lathyrus tuberosus. The sequence goes on along the minus strand of JALAZF010000426.1, from coordinate 77,725 downwards.
AGGTATTCTAATTTTTAATCCTCTTGTACCTTGAACATTCAAATGCTTGCGTCATTCATATCTTCGAATCCAAGAAAATTTAATAGGGGCATCTGTCATACCCTAAATTTTGACCCTAAGATACCCACCTCATCATGAACATTCATTGATTCAGTGGACAGTGCCAGACTTGTCTGGACAGCACCCCCGCAGTGAATCAGGTTTCCTGAGTCCCTTAGAGGATTCAGGTAAAGGACCAATCATGAATTCACATGATCTTCAACTTCTCAAACATCCCCAAGGGATCAAGGGATCACAAATGACAAGAATCAATCAAAGGATTGCACAAATTCTCAGTGATTGAGCCCCGAGAACCTCAGGATCACCAAATTAGGGTTTTGAATCAACTGAGACCTCCAGAAGAAAATTTTCAACGGAGAATGAGCCCAGACTTTCAAATATGGACTGATGTGATCAATATTATCCTAAGAAGTCATTTGCAAACTCAAAACATTATCAGAAGAGGCAGTGACCAAAAGTCGGGAATTAGGGTTTCTCCACACCGACCGCTCGGGACCAAAAGTCAAAATGGTGAAATTTTATATCAAAATGATCCTCATGACTTATACTTTCATAAAATATGATTTATAATGTCATTTGAACAAGGATTGATAAAAAAATCACAATGACTTGCAAAAGGGGCAATCTTGAGAAATTAAAAATTTTCTAAGTTATGGAAATTTTCTAATTTTTAGCTAACTTCAAGAGATCATAACTTGTGATCCAAGCATCAGAAATTGCCCATCCAAAGCCTGAATTATAGATCATACCATCCTCTACAAATGTTTCAACTACATAAAACCCTAATTCTTCCTGGATTTTGAGTTGGAGGTGGATCAAAGTGGTGAAGAAACCATAATGTCACAAAAACACTTTGTCAAAATCTGCCTTGTAATTTCAGCATGAAACACCAACTTCCAAGGCAATTTTCACATTGATCCAAGATGAATCAATGAAAACACTAAACCTCAATGTTAAAGTACATCATTCAAGCTTTTCAAAAAGTACAAGAACACCTTCTAATTCAATTTGAGCTGAGAGTTATGTCCATGGGAAGTTGGCCTAAAAATTTGATCTTTCACTAGTCAGTTTTGTGCATTTGGTCGAATTTGGATATTTCAAGTTACCACAAGTATTGGTATCTATCTGAACACCTCAAGGGGGCACAAAGAAGGAACAAACACCGACCTCCAAGCCTCACAAGTCCATGGAGCTATGTTTAGGCATGACACATCGAAAATTCAAGATTCCTAAATAAGTCAAGTTTGTTTCCAAGCATTTAACTGATGCATAGAGGTGAAATTCATCTGGACATTATTATCCAATACCAGTCAACCCTTATCTCTGCCACAGAAGACTCATAGCCTGTGCTCTAACCTCAAGTCAATGGCTAGAGGAGACTTGAGATTCCAAAATGATCCAATTGGCCAAAGGCCTGTACCAGTTACCATTCACTATTACAGCCAAAACAAACTTTCTCTACTATAAATAGAGTTCATTTGTGATCAGTTTGAGTACACCAAAGCCAACAACACTTGCTTATATGAAATTCTCTGTCAATTATGCAGAAATGCCTTGCTAACACCTCATATACATCATACCTAAGCTGATCAAACTCCTTCCAGCCATCTGGAACACCAAGATCATAGACCTCAAAATCCACTTGAGGCCTATAATCAGCTGAAGTGTTATCTATTGATCCAAGCATCTCCAAGCAAGTCCAGGCATCCAAATGTACTCCATATGGTATAGTGAAGCTCTTCAAGTCATCACAACACATCTGGAACACCTCCAACTCAAAATTCGAGCTGCTCTTGCATCTTCAAGTTCAAGTAAGCCTATAACTCTCAAACTCTTGCATCCATGCATATTTTTTGAGGCCTCAAGTTACATACACCTTAGAACACATATTCTAAGAAATAACCCTCCATCAATTGCATTAAAAACACACTGTATGAAATTTCATTGTAGTTTTTGCAAATTCTAGGGTTTCTGTGTTCATCACTAATTTCTCACTCCACACTTAAAATAAATGAAACTAAACCACACCATCATGATCGTGGGATAAAATCTAACAAGTTTGGGGCTGGTTTCATCCAATTTCATTGCTTAAATCGTGAGATATCATAGCTTTTGCAAATCTGGGCAAAACTGAAAACGCGCGTGTTCTTCATATGTTCTTGGTGCCTTTTTCAAATTTTAGAATTTTTGAATTTTAGTTAATTTATTTAATTGATTCAAAAATTAATAACTCTCTGAATTTTAATCATTTTTGATTGATTATTTTTTCAATAATTCACAAAAATGTTTAAATATTTTATTCCAGGAAAAAATCACAAAAATACTATTTATTTAATATATTTTGTATTTTTATAAAGAATTAATTTTTAATTGTTTTTAAACATTTTAAAAATCTTCTTTCACTTGATTTTTTAACATAAATGAATCTCAAGTCATTCCATGGATAAAATATAAATTTTCAAACATTGATCCAAGGTTATCATTTTTCACTTATGTTTGAAATTTATCAATCATTTTATTCAAAAATAAATGTTAAAAAATGCAAAATTAGGGTTTTGATATTTTCACCCTCAATTTTCACAAATGAATTTCAAAATGAATTTTCAAAATGTGTCATGGGGAATCCTTTGTGCTTAGGACCCATTATCTTGTTTTAAATCACTTCACCAATTTTATAACTCCGTTAGGCTTCCGTATAAGTCATATTCATCCAACTGTTTTCACAAACAGTTTTCAATCTCCTAAATAGAGATTCATGGGCACTTCTTTTTCATCTTTTGAAAATTAAAGATCTAATACACCCCCAACTAGATTGAGTCCTCACTCCGGTGAACTGCTTTTTAGGCGGTAGACAGCTCTTCAGCACCCAAGTCCTACCCTGTGTATGAAATCATCAGATAATAAAATACAACCAATATTTCCATAGGCATCCTTATGTTTAAGCCCTATTATTGGCTTTTGAGCCATTCTCTGGTTTCTAAACCAACCTCTCTCTCTGTTTTCAAACTTCGCTGTTTTTCAAAACTGCCGTCCGAGTGTTAGCATAGCAGGGTCATAATCAAACCTATGTTTCTCTTCTTCAAACTAAAGAAAAGATAATAAAACATTTCTTAATCATCAAAGAGAATACAGTAAATAAAAAATGTCTGCAATCTCTTTCCCAGGGATACTAGGCCTCTGCTCCCTAGTGTGACTCCTAGTATCATTCTTAAAAATCATTTAATCATATTGAACCATAGTAAAATCAAATGATAAAAAATGATCAACACATTCACTGACACATATGTCTGCATGCATATTTACATTTTACTGTATATATTTGCATCTCTGTTAGAATCTCTAAGTAGTTAGGTTATCTTTAATCCAAACAGATAAACCCTTTGAATACAACTTAGAATTCTCTTTTCAATCAATCTTAGACAACTAGATCTAGGAAATTTCCCCCTTGAACAATTCATATACAGAAGGCCATTGTTCCAAGCGAAACCCCTTCTAGAACTATTCATCAGCCTCCGCTTAGGCTTTGTACATGGACCCACGGGCCTCTTAAAGGTATTCCCCAACCTCCTCTTGGGCTTAGTACAAGGACCCTCGGGCCTCTTAAAGCTAACCTAGCCTGCGCTTGGGCTTCGTACAAGAATCCACTAAGGCTTCCTAAAAGCATAGGAACTGATCTTAGTCTCCAAAACATACAATAGTCTCCCTCTTTTAAATGGATGACCACAAGATAGCCTCCTCTTAGGCTTTGTACAATAGAATCTTCCCTCCTCGATGGACAGACAAGACAACCTCCTCTTGGCCTTTGTACAATAGAATCCCCCCAGACTTGGAAAGTCTCACCTAGCCTCCACTTGGGCTTCATACAAGACATCACACTATAGACAGTAGGAACTAACCTCTGGCCTTCCCATAGTGGACCAGCCTCATCTTGGGCTATTCATATAGATAAACATGGAAAGTCTGATAACACCCTTCTATACAAAGGACTCCCACCAGTAAAGATATCCCTCAAAGGAACTTTCACTTTGGACAACCTCCTCTTGGGCTTCATACAATTGATCTATCCTCTTACTCAGTAGGATAGTCATCCCCAACATAAAGGCAGCCTCCTCTTGGGATTCATACAATTGATCTATCCCACAAGTCAAACAATTGGATAGAAATTCCTACAGTTAGCCTCAACCCTTAGCTACACTGTCCAACAGACAAAACTCTTCTTCAAGAGTCAGACTCCCATAAACTTTTAGCCTCACATCTTGGGCTTCATACAAGATACAAAAATTCAAGAGTCAGTCTCTCACAAATTCAAAGCTTCACCATCCTGGGCTTCTAAATCAGGATACAAATAAACTTTTCTCAGTAGAGTCAGTTTTCTTTGTTTAGCTTCAACATTGGACTTCAATCAAGGCAGATATAAACCCTTTAGAGATGACCAAATTCTCACATCTCTCAGTCAATCAAAATCAGTCATAATCTTGGACTTTAACTAAGACAGTCAATCCAATCAATACAGTCATACACTTGGACTATAACTAAGATCATATTCCATACAGTCATAATTTTGGACTATAACTAAGATCACCATCAAAATCACAGCCTTTCTTGAGCTATGCAATTCAAGATACCCAAAATCACAGCCTTTCTTAAGCTATGCAATTCAAGATACCCAATCACATCCCTTCTTGAGCTATGCAATTCAAGATACCCAATACAGCCTTTCTTGAGCTATACAATTCAAGATACACCAAACAGTTTACACTTGAGCTATGCAATTCAAGCACCTAACCACAAAGTTTCTGCTTGGACTCAAATCAAGCTAGCCTTTTCAGCTTTATCATCTTGGGCTTTGAACAAGATATAAACAACCATCCTCCTACCCTTAGCCTTAGGAGGAACTACGATCGCTCTAATCTCCCAATTCTCTTTTTGGGGGGTACGTAGGCATGAGATCGTAAGATCTTTACGAGCACACAAAACAAAAACAGCAATCAGATCCTCAGACCTACCAAAAAAATCAAAAATCCTCAAAACAACAAAAAAAACAGAAAATCTCACTTATCTTACCAAATCTCAACTCATTCCCAATTCCCATAAACCATCACAAATATCACACAAGCAGAAGGAATATCCTAAGTTCTAAAAGATAACCTAAAGGGGACCCACAACTCCCAAATAGCATCTGTAAACCAACAGTCATCTGTTTAACCTCAGTTTGCAAACAGGGTTAATTGGAGACATTTATTTCCCTTCCTTAATCAGCTTCATAGGATAAAAAATGAATCGAACTGTAGTACCAAAGCGATAGTGATTCGAAACCACAAAAACCGCGCTAGACTAAGGCATAAGTCAAGACAACTTTGGTTAAAGGAGGGGGGTCAGAATACTTATTATTTCCATCAATCTCTGAAAGACAGATATTGTAGGAATTCGATCACTATGTTGGAGGGTGAAGGTGGTAGTGGAGGAGGTAGTGGAGGAGGTGAAGGATACTATTAAGTGTTACTTCGAAGATTTCTTCAAGGAAGTAAATGATTGCAGGCCTGTTCCTGACGGTGAAAGAACAACATACAGTTAATAATGTGAATAATTCCATACAAGAATTAAACGTGTAATTATTTTCTTATACAATTTTATCTATCATGTCATAATTTTCTAATGCAGTTTAGAAAGTTATATATTCGGTAAGGGATTGGAAAAACACTCACACCACATAATATATAATAATCTCATCTTTTAAACAAATATTAACAACAACATTCATCAAAAGCATTCATCAACAACTAAAAATAAACAACAAACATATCAAGTCATAAAATGCTTCAGAAGCATACCATACATGTCACATAATGGCGTGTCAACAATGAAATAAGGATGAAGACAAATTTAGATCGGCAAACTTGTGTATATTTTGAATGGATGCCATTCTGGATCATTGACACAAGTTTGTAAGGATAAATCTAGCTTATTCCTCTTTGTTGAAAGAAGCAACCATATACCTACAGGTAAAAAAAAATAAGAAAGTTCAAAGATCATGAAACAAGCTCTATAGAGAAAACGAACATGTAAATGCATCAGAAACATACCATACATGTCACATAATGGCGTGTCAACAATTAAATAAGGATGAAAATAAATTTAGACATGCAAACTTGTGTATATTTTGAATGGATGTCATTCTAGATCTTTGACACAAGTTTGAAAGGCTAAATCTAGCTTCTTTTTCTTTGTTGAAAGAAGCATCCATATACCTACAATCCTCCATATACCTACAAGTCAAAAAAAGAAGAAAGTTCAAAGATCATGAAACAAGCTATTGAAACAGATTTTGAAAAAAAAAACTACAGAGAAAATGTACAAGTAAATACCCATTAGCTAAGATTTGTTGTTATGGTTTCGTTTTGGGGTTTCCACAAGTGAAAGAGTTATTAGGGTTTTGTTTTGAGAGAGACAACTGTTATGTACTGAAGCGATAGATAATTTCACTTATATATAAATAAAGTATCACCTTTCATCACTGTTGGAATTAAAAACTGTGGTGATATACAAGTGCAATAACATTTTTATCACGATAAATGGCTAATTGTTGGTGTATGGATTCGAACCATTTCACTCCGTGTAACTTTTTACCACGGTTGCTACATTTGACCGTTGTGACATAACGTCTAGTAAATACCAAAAAAAATGCGGCCAGAAATAAACTATTACCACAGTTAACACTATGGCCGTTATAAAATAGGTGTTACGAAATGTCTATTTCGTAGTAGCGTATCCAATGAAAAAACGATTAATGGTTCTTTTATCAAGCTTTTTTTTTTCATGTGGATTAAACACCCTTATTTCAGCTTGGCATCCCTAAATATAAAGATGCCTTAAACTAGGTTTCCTTCCAGTCTATAACTCGTATGGAGTCTTAGGAACTGCCTTGCTAGGAATCTTATTATGCAAATATGCAGTGGTCCTTAATGCACAAGTCCACAATGATAATGATATATTACTATAATTTAACTATGACCTAACCATATTCATGAGAGTACGATTCCGCCTCTCAGCCACATCATTTTGTTGTGGTGTTCCAGACATAATATATTGTGGACATATGCTACGATTTTCGAGAAACTTTACAAATGGACCTAGACATTGTCCTTTCTAATCAAGTTAAAAGACAACCTGTTGGACCTTTCCTATGTATCTAAGAGAGACATTTATCTTATGTATTGTCCTCTGTAATGGCTGCAAGATTCTCATTCATTATCAATGTCATGTCTAAGTCTATAACATCATACTAGTAACCGCAAATATTTAAAACATGCTCTTACGTTAATGCTTTGATTAACTTTCATGGATTCAAACTAATCATCTTTAAACATGTATCAAAGTTCACCTTTGGGTAAAACTTAAATATATTTCAATAAATTTTAGTGAGGCTAAATAAACATACTTTAATTGACAATAAAATCAATTAAAATATGCATGTCTATCTTTGGATATACAAGCAACAAGTATGTCAACAAATATCTTAATTTTATTAATTATAAGTCATGATCCATTTTGGATTATCTATATATATCTTATAATAATAAATATTACTGAATGCAACCATGTTATTCACATAGCATCCGAATCAAGTTAATTGCATAATTTGGAATCATAAATTTTAATTAATTTGACTACTTTGGTGATTAACAAATTTATAACTTAATTAATTTCAAATTATACGGTACACTTTTCGCTTCAAAATTATATAATATATTGAAGTCCATAATTAAAATTCAATTGTAAACTTTTATGAATTTGACCACTTTGGTGATTAACAAATTCCATATCCATCAAGCACTATACTTGTGAAAATAAATTACACAATTGAATTTGTATAATTTGAAATTACAAACTTTAATAGATTTGACTACTTTGGTAATCAATAAATTCATACTTCAAAATTTTCATATTTTCATTTCAATATTATTATATACCCTTCATGCAAGTTAATTTGGTAAAATAACCAACAGATGCAAAATTTTAAAATCAAAATTTCTTTAAATAATAAGAAAAAATAAACAAATATTTTTCTACCGTATAATGTCCATCGTTCATGCAAAATTCATTACCATTCTATTACAAAAACACAACAAAATATCCAATACTTTACAGTAAATTTTACCATGTACAATGTTTATAAGACTTTTTTTTTTTCAATAAGCAATGATTTTATCAAACACAAAAGATTTGTTACAAGCTGTACTCCGATACGAAGTGAAACAACGAAAACACTCCTAAAACCATAGTTAAAACGGTACAGCCAAGCCAAAGCAGCGCAATATAGAAGCAAACACATGGAACGAAAAATGCACCTAAAAACACCAAACAAAACCTCCAACACAACCTGCACAATGCAGAAAACACAAGGCAGCTAATAGAAAACTAAAGACGCCGACCTGCATCAGCTACAGCCCGCCGCAAGAATGCAGATATAAAGAAAAAGCATCTAACATGTATTCTCAGCCCTGAAGAGGACAAGCATGCCAAGAGTAAAAATTGCAAGGAGAATTGGTTTTGCTAGATAAACCTGTCCAAATACATGATCTATGCATAATCACCGACATACACTCTTCAAAATTGAACATTGTCCCGTTGAATTGGACAACATTACGCATTAACCAAATGCTCCAAATGGAAGCCAACCAAATCACACTGATCTTGATATGACATCTCCTGCATTTCACCTTCTTATGGAACAATAAAAACTCAGCAATTTCCTCCAATGTCAACGACGACTCGATCCCTAACCAAGCCGAAACTTTCGCCCAAATTCTTCTCGTGAAAACACACTCGCGAAATAGGTGCTTCAAGGATTCATCATGCCTGAAGCAAAAAACACAACACAAGTCCCTCGCATCCACCAAAATGCCCCTCCTATTAATAATGAACCTCCACCTGAAAAACAAAATATTCGACGGCGCCTTCAACTCCCACAGAAAAGCAAGAGCCTGTAACACTTCAACATTGAACATATCAACAACAAACATCATTAAGTAAAAAGTCAAGACAAGATTTTACCGAAAAAGTTTCCTTGTCGTCCTTCTTCCATTCGAAAACGTCACTGACATTCTGCTGCAGATCAACCTGGGACAACATGTCTTTTATACCTTCCCAAATAGAGACATCAATCCCTTCAAGATTGTGCACAATTTTCTGCTCCTGCCAAGTATTAAGTGCCAATTTAGAGTTATATTTCATATCATTTTGTGGCACTTTACAATGCTTTTCTGTTTTCAATCGGTTGTTTAAGCGTCGCTTTTAGTGTAAATACGTAATTTACCGCTTTTGCTTTCCATTACTCGTATTATGATGCTTTCTTGCTTTTTTGTAGGTTTTTATGCTTAAATGGAGGCTTGGTGCCCATGGTTGCTGCAGGAGATCTCTAAGGATCATTTTGGTGGAGTTTTGGATGTACTAGCACGCTTGCAGCGCGCTCATGGCAGAAGCTACTGGTCTCCAGGCACTTGGACCTCGCTACGACCGCGCTCAGTGCACTAGGACTCAAACCGCCCTTTTTACTAACGGCGCTTAGCGCGCTCTGCAGGCGCTCAGCGCCCTCCCTGTTTTAGGCACTCCCTAGGGCACTTCTATAAATATTTTTTTTAGATATTTTATTTTGTACCTTCACTACATTTTACACAAGAAGAGTTTAAGAGAACATTTTTAGGGTTTGAGAGAAGATAAATCCTTGAAGCATCAAGGATCAAAGTTTTACCGCATCAAATCTCGATTCTTCGCATCAAATCTCGATTCTTCGACATTTGATGCTAGTGCGACTTTCTTCCTTCCTTGCAACACAAGCAACCATGGAAATGGTTGACTAAGTTCTCTCTTTTGCCAAGATTAGAGGTAGTTAACCTTTCTATTATGTACTAGTAAGATACTCGTGCTTCCGCATGGGTAAAATTATTTGATACAGTGTAAAATATATTTTAATGTATATTTAAAATATTATAAAATATATTTATATACGTGTCTAAATTTGAAATTAGTTATTAATTATAAAATGAACAATGATTATATAAATTCAATTGTATTAAAATACAAATAGAAAAAAAATTCTTGAGATAAAAAAAAAGAAATATTTAATATTTGTTAATAAAGATTTTATCTTTTAAATTAAAATAATTATTGATTAAAATAAAATATATATTGTGTTTATAGTGACCCGTGAAATAGAAAGTTTATTTGATACAATATAAAATGTATTTGTATACAGATGTAAATTTAAAACGAATTATTTGATTGTAAATTGAAAAATAATTATACAATCTCAATTGCATTAAATAATCATGCTAAAAGAAAAAAAATGACTCGTGAGATAAAAAAAGACAAAAAAAATTTTGATGCGATAATGACCCGTGAGGTAAAAGAATTATTTAGTGCGATATAAAATGTATTTAGATACAAATGCAAAATTTAAAATGATATATTTAATTGTAAAATTAACAATAATCATATAAATTAAATTATATTAAATAATTATATAAAAAGAAAAAAAAAAGAATCATAAGATGGAGAAAGAAAAAAAATAATATTTAAAAGTAAGATAATGGTTGATTAAAATAAAATAAATATTGTGTTGATAGTGACCCATGAGATAAATAAATTTTTAAATTTATTAAAATTAAAAAATAGATTATTAGTATTTTTAGTGATAATAAAAAAATAGAGAAAAGAAATTAAAATGAAAGTGAGAAAGTGTGGGAAGAAATGTGAAAGAGATTTAAAATTTGAATGAAGAGAGAGAATGAGTGTGTGTAATATTTAATTGTGATTTAATTGGTGGAGGTTGATATATGAATGCCACTTGTCATGATGTTATAGAAGATGAGAATGAAAAAAGTAAGTATTAGTTGATTACTAAAATGCCCTTTTGCTAGTGTAAATAATTTGTGGTAAAAGGACAATTTTGGAAGTTCATGCAATTGAATTGTATTAGATAGATAGTAGATTTCTCTTGATATTTTGTAAGTGAACAAGGTTATTATCAATATATGTTGAAGTAATTTATGTTTCTTGGGTATTTATAGTTTAGTTTGAGCTAATATTGTGAAACTAAACTATCGATATAGTTGCTTCATCTATTAGGGTTCAAATCTAAGAATTGCTTTGAATCTTAACATTCACTTTGTATTGAGCTTCACGATTATTGTATTGATTGGTATGAGAAAATCCACATATTAATCGGTACAATAACTCTCACGATAACGGCAAAATGTCTATGTATTGAGAGTGTACGTGTTTATATTGATCGTAACCGTGTCACTTACTTGATTAAGCGAATGCATTTGAAAATGGTTAGCAAACCCTAATCTTGGCATATTTTCCATCAAAACAAACAACTCATTTTTTACTCTCAACTCTTTGCATTTAAAATACGTGACAACCTTATGATACCGAAGAAAACAACTTTGAAAATGTTCGCTTAAAGCTTATAAATTATTGAACGGCGAGATATCATTTACAATCCCTCTGGAGACGATAACAAAAACCCCCACTACAGTATTATATTTTAACAAATTGGCGCCGTTGCCGAGGATTATTGTTAATATTGTAAAAGCATTGCAATAGTTTATGAGTTTTTAAGTTGTGTATTATACCCCTTACCTCAGTTTTATTTTGCTTGTGCTTTTAATCTGTTTGGTTTAGTGTGCAGCTCTTGTGCATGCGAGGAAAGCTACCGTCGGATCAATTACTTTTCGATCCCGAGATTGAGAGAACCACTCGTAGGAACAATAGCAGAAGGAAGAGGCAACTAGCTAGGCAAAGGCAAGATCAAGGAGAATCTTCTTCATCAACCACAAATTCAACACCAATTATGGCAGCACCACCACCAGCTTCTACAGCATGTGCTAATAGTCTGAGGCTCAACCCTCAGTTTGCAAAAACTGCTAACAATGGGAGGCACACGGAGATGAAGACGGGGATCTTTTCTTTAATGTATCAAAATCCATTCACCAGAATGGACCATGAAGACCCATTCACTCATCTCAACAAATTCTATGAAATTTCTTGTTCAACGGAAGCTCCAGCAAATGAGGAGGAATCATTGTTTAAAAGGTTGTTTCCTCACTCATTGATTAGGAAGGCAAAAGATTGGTACCTCGATCAACCGACTCCTATCATGACCGACTGGAATCTCTTGGAGGAAAAGTTCCTTGAACGGTTCTTCCCGCAATCTAGGTTTATAGATGCGAAGACTTCCATTTTGGTGTTTGCTCAAGGAGTAAATGAGACTCTCAATGATGCATGGGAGAGATTCAAGGCGATGTTGAGAAAATGAAAAGGACACGGTTTCATTGAGTTGACTCAAGTTCACATCTTTCGCAATGAATTACAACCCGTTGGCAAAACTCTTTTGGATGCCACGGCGGATGGTTCTCTAATGTCAAAAAGTGCGGACGATGCGGTGGCTATCATTGTTAAGATGGCTCTAAACTACCATCAAAGTCAACACAACCATGGAGCTATTCAAAAAACACCAGGAATGTTAGAGTTGGTAACAAATGATGCCATACTTGCTCAGAACAAGCTTCTATCGCAACAAGTGGAGCTCTTGACAAAGCAAATGTCGAGGCTTCCCCAAAAAATCAAAGAGTTGCAACAAGTTCCCAACACCAATCAACAAGTAGCAAGTTGTGAGTTATGTCAAGGTGATCATCATACCGAATATTGTCCACTGGTACATGAAGAGGAAGCTAATTACGCAAACCAAAATTAAGGCTTCCAACCTCGTCAACCTTATCAAAGCAACAACCAAGGTTACCAACCGCGAGGTGGTACCTAAGGTTACAATCAAGGTTGGAGACCGGAGGCCGGAACGTCAACTCGACAAAACCAATATTAAAACTACACACAAGCTCCACAAGTTCCTAGTGTAAAGTCAAAAATGGAAGAAGCACTTACTCAGTTTATGCAAATATCAATATCAAGTCAACAGAATACCGATGTGGCCATAAAGAATATGAAACACAAATGGGACAACTTCTCCACCTCTAATTTTGTTTGCAAACTAAAAAATATTTTGCAAAAAGAATTAGAGGTGAAAGAAGGGGTTGTTGAAGATCTAAGATCATTAAACCAAGTTCTGACTGTCAAAGAACAAAATACGGATAAGAAGTTGAAGAACCCTTGTCAAGAATTGGACGTGTACTTATTCTTCTAATATAACTTAATTTTTCATATTATAATGTTCTAGTGCAGATTGGAAGGTTATATGTTTAGTGAGTATTGGAGAAATGAGCATTCCATATAATTTATAATAAACTCGGGGCTATATACCACAATGGTTGTCTAACACAACTCTTGTTAAATATATTGCATTTAATATACCACGACGGCTGTTTAACGTAACCATTGTGGTAGGTAGTGCACTACTTGGATAGAATCACGGTCACACGTCCGTGATCTTACATACAATCACACCTTACGTCATAACGGTTGGACGAGCGTGATGGTATCCATTTTCCAACCGTTGTGATATGTGTTTTCCGTAGTAGTGGTATCCTAAAAAATTAAAAGGGTATATATTTTATTGTCCTAATCATAATACGAGAATAATTGAGTCTGGTAATGCTCGATTTATTGAAAATGGTCAGTTCAGTGGGAGTGAGAAATCACATAAGTGGATATTATGGAGACTCGTGAAGAATCCTCTTCGCCTACAGAGTCTTCTCAGGTTGTTGTCCCTTTAGTTCTGGTACTATCATACAACACACATAGATAAAAAATTAATATTCAAAACTCACAAAATGAACATATAGTTGATGAATCGGTTGACAATGTACAAGTCACAAATGAATGAAGAAACACAAGAAGTAAAAATAAGAAGGTCTGAAAGGAAAAGTAGATCAACTATTTCAAAAGAGTATGTTATTTAGTCATTTGAACATCAATGTGGTATGAGCATTGATAAGGATCCAGTCTCATTTACACAAGCCATGGAAAGTGACAATTCTGAATATTGGATCAATGCTATAAAAAAAGAATTAAAATTAATGGATAACAATAATGTATGGGATCTAGTTGAGTTGCCTAAAGGTTCAAAAACAGGTTGGTTAATGTGTCTTTAAGACCAAACGAGACTCGAAAGGCAATATTGAAAGATATAAAGCTAGACTTGTCGCCAAAGGTTTCACTCAAAAGGTTGGTGTTGACTACAAAGAAACCTTTTCTCCTATTTTAAAGAAGGACTCTTTGAGAATCGTTTTTGCTTTAGTGGCTCATTATGACTTAGAGCTTCACCAAATAGATGTGAAGACCGCATTTCTAAATGGTGACCTAGCGGAAGAAGTGTATACGTTTAACTTGAAGGGTTTGTTACTACAGAAAAAGAAAATTTGCTGTGTAAATTAAAGAAGTCGATATATGGATGTTGCACCCCAAATTTTACCCTCATTTTTTTACTAGTTGATGTTTTTATTTATTTTTCTCTATTTGTTTTAATCTAATATTTATTTTAATATTTTATTTGTTTTTATTTTGATTTAATTTCAATATGGCTCATTTTTTATTTTATTTATTTGTCCTATTTTTATTAATTTAAATTAACCTCAATTTAATTTAATTGTGCACTAGTTTAATTATTTTGAATTAATTGTCATTTTAATAGTTATTATTTTTATTAAGAATGTTATTTTAAATTTAAAGAAAACTATTTTATTTCTACCACCACTTTTGGGTCCATCGTGTTTAGTCCATATTTCATTATTGGAAAATGCATTAACCATCGACCAATGGGATGCAAGCATTTTTTTGTTGACTTTTCAAATCCATTTCCTAAGCCACGTTACAACAAATTATAGACAAAAGAAGAACAAAGTTTACACCCCAGCCAACGTAAACTTGCGACTTCTGCATATCCTGCTACTTCGCCAAACCGCTCTTTCCTCCAAAGCTACACAGACCTGCTGCTCAACCGTACGACCTGCTGCTCCTGCAAACCATGAAAATGGCAATCCACCAAAGGTCAAAAACTCAATTTGAAATTGAAGAAACGGTTTCTTTTTTTGAGGAGTTAAATAGCAGAGATATAGGAGTGTGGAAGGGGGGGGGGGGTTCGAAGTTGGGAAGAACCGGAAAACAACATACCTTGTTCTGAAACACCAAGTATCAAAAACCGAGCAATAACCTCTTCAATCAAAAACTCATTCCCTCACAAAATAACACAACAAACCGTCCACCTGTCTTCTTCACCTTCATCAGCCACAAACAACGCACCACCACCCTGTTTCCCCCAAACTATTTCATCACCACCTTCAAATCGATTTACAACGTCAGCTTCTCCGCCCTCAAGAAAACCTCAACCAACAACTTCTATCTCCCTTCGTAAAACCAACTGAAACCTCACCACTTCTCGGATGAACCATCAATAACGACGAACATTTTCACACAATCACTTTTTCGGATTCATCCTTCAACCCAGTTCCCAAGATCCCGACCTTCCAAAACCTTTTACCTCATAACAAACCTTCTGGAATCATAAACCACCCTTTTCATCTGTCCCCCTTTAACAGCTAAACCAACAACTCACCTTCTTCATCAAACATCAGTAACAAACATCAACCTTTCTCTTTCGACCTCATTTTTCCTCACAAATCAGAACCCACCTCTAACGAAAAACCCAAAACCCATCTTTTTTCCTCCCAGCCTTCATCTTCACTACAACCTTCTTCATAAACCCATCTTCAAACGTTAACCTTTGTGTAAAACAATAACCCCAAATCATACACAAATCAGAACTAGAAACTGAAGGTGAAGAAGAGAGTTCCGAAAACCCAAGCGAAATTAAACCGAGTACAAACTGCGAAATGATAGACGAAGAGAGAGCGAAAGAACTCGCAAACGAAACCTAAACAGACCTGGAAAGCTAGATCGATACGACGCGAAGGTTGCAAATGTTTCCTTGTTTTTGTTGATCGATTTTCGCTTGCGCTTTCAGATGGAGCTTGCGCTTTAGAAAGGAGAAAGTTGGGAAGATGGGTTTTGAAACAGGGGTTCACGTTTTGATACTTTCAATGTTTCGGACAATAGCTTTCTGTTTTGTTTTTTCTTCTTTTTCATTAACTTTTTTGCAAAATACTAATGGGTATTTATTTCTCCTAACCATGCCCCTTTGAGATCTTTTCATGACCTTTCTTTCCCTTCTTTTCTCTCGTTTCAGTAAACAAAACACAATAGTAAGCTGGTTGTATTTTTGTTTGAAAACTATGCTTCATTTTGTTGATTTTGGGCTTTTGTAAGCCCGTATAGGCTTGTTTTACACACCCTTCAAAAATCCAGCGCACCCCTCTATTTTTTTAAAATGAAAAATTATTTTCATTTCATTAACTTTTTAATAAGTTTTTTTGAGTTCTAGTATTTCTATGTTTTTACTAACTTTATTTTTGTTAATCCACTTAACTTAGTGGTTCATTGCATTTCATTTATTTTGGGCCAATGATATATAAATTTTGACTTTGTTGATTATCTCAAAAGCACTAAAAGTCTAGATTTGTAGGAGGCCACTTTCTATTTTCTCCATTTTGGTCGATGAAAGTTAAAAATCTAGGATTATCGATTTATCGATTAAATCTTGATTTGAACGAGACCAACTCTATTTTCATTCTGATTCTATTTTGGTCGATGAAAGTTAAAAATCCAAGATTATCGATTTATCGATTAAATATTGATTTAAACGAGACCAACTTAATTTTTATTCCGATTCTATTTTGGTCGATGATTTTGGTCGATGATATAACAAACCTCATGTTTTGGTTGATTTCATTGAGTTGACAAAACTTTGATCAACACGAGACCACCTACACTTTATTTAAATTTAATTTACCTATTTAGTCGATGAAAGTCAAGAATCATTGATTATCGATTTGTCGATTAAATCTTGATTTAGACGAGACTAGCTTTATTTTCATTCTGATTTTATTTAGTCGATGAATGTCAAGAATCATTGATTATCGATTTGTCGATTAAATCTTGATTTAGACGAGACTAGCTTTATTTTCATTCTGATTTTATTTAGTCAATGAAAGTCAAGAATTATTGATTATCGATTTCTCGATTAAATCATGATTAAGACTAGACTATTTCTATTTTATCTCATCTCATTACCTTATTCATGTGTTATTGCATCATCCTGTTTATGTTAACTTGTTATCTTGTTAGTAACCTATAACTGTTATTTCCCCCATTCCAAACGAAGGTGAAATATGTTGACTCATAAGTCATTGACCTCCCACCTTAACCTAAGTAACCTCTTAGGAGAAAACTTTATTTCTTGGCCTCATCAGAGCCATAGAAATCACAACTAGCTTTAGGAGAGAGTTCTTAAACTCTTGGTGATATTCATCCTAATGAATTATCACTTTCCCTACTGACTAAAACATAACATAGGACCATTTTAACTAGATCTAGAGAGTTCTTGAACTCTACAATGAGCTTGTACTCATTTCCCCTCTGAACATTGGCCATAGTCAATAGTTTAGTAGAAGTAGAACTACGCATACTCTGATTCTATTCCCGAGGATACGTAGGCGCAAGGTGCGATGACTTGTCGAGTATACTTAGATACTAACCCCTAGGGTTTCAACCTTTAGTATAGAACCTCTAGCAAGCCAGTAAGATTTAACATTAAAACAAGAGGCTCCCGTAGGGTACTACGGACGTTTAGGGTGCTAATACCTTCCCTAGGCGTAACCAACCCCCGAACCTTAGATCTCCCCCCCCCCCCTTTAGGTTTTTCTAACGATCTTGAACCTTTCCTTTGGATAAATCAAAGTCGGTTGCAAAATAAAATGATGCAAGTTAATAAATAGCTTGTTAAACCTCGCCGAGGATGTAAGGCATTGTTTCAATTCCCAGACAAGGAAGTTAATCCCTTGTTAACCCTTTCGAGCCTAGAAGTAGGAGTTTTCTTTCTTTATACAAAAAACCTTAAATCTCAACCTTGGGGGCAGGGTAGTTCTCAGTTTAACTCGGTTATGCATTCAAACACGAACGCTTCATATAAGGCGCCAGTTAGCTTTCAAGTCAAGTGACTTCCTACTTTTGGAGATTTGAACGTGTATCTTGAGTAAACTGAGCGTAGGATTGGAATTCATCCTTTGTTTCATAAACCATGAACCATACCACATTACAACCCCTAAAAGACCTAATTGAGGTAAGGTTGTTTTGAAAAGCATACTACAGCAAGGTTGAGTAACCTGACTCCTAATAATCTTTGTTGCTCGCGTGTGTTGGTCACTTCCTTAATGACTAGACCCACCTTTGTTTTTTACTATTTAATCATTTCACTGTGCGTATTTTATCAAAGCTTTGTTTTCAAACTTTGCATTAAATTTTGCCAATTTTAATGAACAACACTTGTTTGCAATATCATTCGATATCAAGGAATCCCAACAAACGCGGTCAGTCAAGGAATTGAACTTGATAAAGGAGATTTGACTCAGTCAGGGGCAACCAAGTGTGAGGTTTGCCAATCTATTATCCCAAGAGTTGACAAATCAGAGGCAGAATTTTTCAAATTCAGAATATTGGGGCAAATATTCTAGAGATCATCTTATGACTAGTTTTGTCTTCAGTAACCCATCAGCAGGGGCAAATTCGTTCCGCAGTAATTTCTACTACAGTTTGAGTATCACGAGTATAACTGAACAGAAACAGCTACGTCAAGATTCAAAAGTTGGACGATATTGAATCATCTGGTATTTCATTTCTTCTGTAAAATTCTTTTGATTATTCAAGTTGGAAGATATTGAAGCACCTGGTATTTCAAGTCTTCCGTAAAATTCTTTTGATTATTCAAGTTGGAAGATATTGAAACATCTGGTATTTCAATCCTTCCGTAAAATTATTTTGATTATTCAAGTTGGAAGATATTGAAGTATCTGGTATCTCAATCCTTCTGTAAAATTCTTTTGATTATTCATCCCCTAATCCGGGGCAGTTATGCCGAGATCTCTCTAAGAGTTTGAAGATATTGAAACACCCTGTATGCCAATTCTTCTATAAAATCCTCTTGTTATCGTATAGACCGTCTAGCCTGGGGCAGATAAGATTTGAAGATGGTAGTTATGCCAGTGGAATGCATAATTACTTTGTTAGCTCCCCATCAAGTTGCTACATCAGCTGATTTTGACAAATTCCCAATGGATTTATTTCCCCAATAAAGAAGAAGAACTTTCCCAATATATCCAAAACATTTGTCTAAGCTAGGCTTATGCTTTGGTTTTCACCTTTGAGTACCAGACCCCAGCTCTTTATGCAGGAGTCCCCAGAGAAGACAGCTGTTAGACGACAGAATTCTTAGTCACTAGAGTTGTTATTGGTCTTTGAATACAATAACTTCGTCATTTTCATCTGATTCTTGGAAGCGGAAAAGTTTTTAAGAAAACACCAAGATAAATTACGTTTTACTTTGAAATTAAGACGTTTTGGAATCAAGTTTGTACAGGAAGAGTTAGCAGTACTGTATTTTTGGGCATGGATCTGCCATCTTCAGTGAAAGAAGGTTGCCCCGGTTATCCTTGATGTTTGGATTTCAGGGTGTTGGCTTGTGTTATCCTTTCTTCTTTCCTGTTTTGCGTCGTTCGCGTCGTTTCTAGCATATAGCTAAGCATACGCATCATACCCTAGCATCTTTGCAACCTTGTGCTTTATTTTGCTTGTGGTCTTTTGTTTGTGCCTGTCTTTATTTCCCCAGTGAAGTAAAGACATTCCCGGTTTGCTTTGCGTCGTGCTTGATTCAGTCTTAACCTTTGCGCGCCAGATTTGAATCTTTAAACCTTTTGTTGTTCCCCAAGAAGTTTAACATTAAAGATTTTGTAAAACTGTTCTTGTTTGAATCGTGTCAAACTTGAACTTGGACTTTGTTTGAATTGTGTCAAGCATTGTCTTCTTGTTTTAAAACTTGTTCTTGTTTGAATCGTGTCAAACCTGAACAGAGTCTTTGTTCGAATCGTGTCAGACACTGCCTCTTGTTTTAAAACTGTTCTCGTTTGAATCGTGTCAAACTTGAACTTGGACTTTGTTTGAATCGTGTCAAGCATTGTCTTCTTGTTTGAATCGTGTCAAACCTGAACAGAGTCTTTGTTCGAATCGTGTCGGACATTGGCTCTTGTTTTAAAACTGTTCTCGTTTGAATCGTGTCAAACTTGAACTTGGACTTTGTTTGAATTGTGTCAAGCATTGTCTTCTTGTTTTAAAAATTGTTCTTGTTTGAATCGTATCAAACCTGAACAGAGTCTTTGTTCAAATCGTGTCGGACATTGCCTCTTGTTTTAAAACTGTTCTCGTTTGAATCGTGTCAAACTTGAACTTGGACTTTGTTTCAATCGTGTCAAGCATTGTCTTCTTGTTTTAAAACCGTTCTTGTTCGAATCGTGTCGGACATGAACAGAGTCTTTGTTCGAATTGTGTCGGACATTGCCTCTTGTTTTAAAACCGTTCTCGTTTGAATCGTGTCAAACTTGAACTTGGACTTTGTTTGAATCGTGTTAAGCATTGTCTTCTTGTTTTAAAACCGTTCGTGTTTGAATCGTGTCGGACATGAACAGAGTCTTTGTTCGAATCGTGTCGGACATTGCCTCTTGTTTTAAAGTTGTTCTCGTTTGAATCGTGTCAAACTTGAACTTGGTCTTTGTTTGAATCTTGTGAAGCATTGTCTTCTTGTTTTAAAACAGTTCTTGTTCGAATCGTGTCGAACATGAACAGAGTCTTTGTTCGAATCATGTCGGACATTGCCTCTTGTTTTAAAACTGTTCTCGTTTGAATCGTGTCAAACTTGAACTTGGACTTTGTTTGAATCGTTTCAAGCATTGTCTTCTTGTTTTAAAACCGTTCTTGTTCGAATCGTGTCGGACATGAACAAAGTCTGTGTTCGAATCGTGTCGGACATTGCCTCTTATTTTAAAAAAGTTCTCGTTTGAATCGTGTCAAACTTAAACTTGGACTTTGTTTGAATCGTGTCAAGCACTGTCTTCTTGTTTTAAAACTTGTTCTTGTTTGAATCGTGTCAAACCTGAACAGAGTCTTTGTTCGAATCGTGTTGGACACTACCTCTTGTTTTAAAACTGTTCTCATTTGAATCGTCTCAAACTTGAACTTGAACTTTTTTTGAATCGTGTCAAGCATTGTCTTCTTGTTTTAAAACTTGTTCTTGTTTGAATCGTGTCAAACCTGAACAGAGTCTTTGTTCGAATCGTGTCGGATATTGCCTCTTGTTTTAAAACTGTTCTCGTTTGAATCGTGTCAAACTTGAACTTGGACTTTGTTTGAATCGTGTTAAGCATTGTCTTCTTATTTTAAAACCGTTCTTGTTCGAATCGTGTCGGACATGAACAAAGGCTTTGCTCGAATCGTGTCAGACATTGCCTCTTATTTTAAAACTGTTCTCGTTTGAATCGTGTCAAACTTTAATTTGGACTTTGTTTGAATCGTGTCAAGCATTGTCTTCTTGTTTTAAAACTGTTCTTGTTCGAATCGTGTCGTACATGAACAGAGTCTTCGTTCGAATCGTGTCGGACATTGCCTCTTGTTTTAAAACTGTTCTAGTTTGAATTGTGTCAAACTTGAACTTGGACTTTGTTTGAATCGTGTCAAGCATTGTCTTCTTGTTTTAAAATCGTTCTTGTTCGAATCGTGTCGGACATGAACAGAGTCTTTGTTCGAATCGTATCGGACATTGCCTCTTGCTTTAAAAGTGTTCTCATTTGAATCATGTCAAACTTGAACTTGGACTTTGTTTGAATCGTGTCAAGCATTGTCTTCTTGTTTTAAAATCGTTCTTGTTTAAATCGTGTCGAACATGAACAGAGGCTTTGTTCGAATCGTGTCAGACATTGCCTCTTGTTTTAAAACTGTTATCATTTGAATCGTGTTAAACTTAAACTTCGACTTTGTTTGAATCGTTTCAAGCATTGTCTTCTTGTTTCAAAACTGTTCTTGTTCGAATCATGTCAGACATGAACAGAGTCTTTGTTCAAATCGTGTTGGACATTGCCTCTTGTTTTAAAACTGTTCTCCTTTGAATCGTGTCAAACTTGAACTTGGACTTTGTTTGAATCGTGTCAAGCATTGTCTTCTTGTTTTAAAACCGTTCTTGTTCGAATCGTGTCGGACATGAACAGAGTCTTTGTTCGAATCGTGTAGGACATTGCCTCTTGTTTTAAAATTGTTCTCGTTTGAATCGTGTCAAACTTGAACTTGGACTTTGTTTGAATCGTGTCAAGCATTGTCTTCTTGTTTTAAAACTGTTCTTGTTCGAATCGTGTCGGACATGAACAGAGTCTTTGTTCGAATCGTGTCGGACATTGCCTCTTGTTTTAAAATTGTTCTCATTTGAATCGTGTCAAACTTGAACTTGGACTTTGTTTGAATCGTGTCAAGCATTGTCTTCTTATTTTAAAATCGTTCTTGTTTGAATCGTGTCGAACATGAATAGAGGCTTTGTTCGAATCGTGTCAGACATTGCCTCTTGTTTTAAAACCATTATCATTTGAATCGTGTTAAACTTAAACTTCGACTTTGTTTGAATCGTTTCAAGCATTGTCTTCTTGTTTTAAAACCGTTCTTGTTCGAATCATGTCAGACATGAACAGAGTCTTTGTTCAAATCGTGTCGGACATTGCCTCTTGTTTTAAAACTGTTCTCGTTTGAATCGTGTCAAACTTGAACTTGGACTTTGTTTGAATCGTGTCAAGCATTGTCTTCTTGTTTTAAAACCGTTCTTGTTCGAATCGTGTCAGACATGAACAGAGTCTTTGTTCGAATCGTGTCGGACATTGCCTCTTGTTTTAAAACTGTTCTCGTTTGAATCATTTCAAACTTGAACTTGGACTTTGTTTGAATTGTGTCAAGCATTGTCTTCTTGTTTTAAAACCGTTCTTAATCGAATCGTGTCGGACATGAACAGAGGCTTTGTTCGAATCGTGTCAGACATTGCCTCTTGTTTTAAAACTGTTCTCATTTGAATCGTGTCAAACTTGAACTTGGACTTTGTTTGAATCGTTTCAAGCATTGTCTTCTTGTTTTAAAACCGTTCTTGTTCGAATCGTATCGGACATGAACAGAGTCTTTGTTCGAATCGTGTCGGACATTGCCTCTTGTTTTAAAACTGTTCTCGTTTGAATCGTGTCAAACTTGAACTTGGACTTTGTTTGAATCGTGTCAAGCACTGTCTTCTTGTTTTAAAACCGTTCTTGTTCGAATCGTGTCGGACATTAAACCCTTACCTTGGATTTTTGAAAACTTGCTTTAAGATAAGCTTCTTGGAACAAATTTCTTCAACCCTTAAGACTCCTATCTGGTGTGCAGAGTTTGTCTCTGTCTTCCTGGCTTTTCTTGAAGATCCCATTTTGAACTCCTCAGTATAAGATCCCCCGGAAGTCTTCGCTTAGTTGCCTGTCTCTTTTGGACTGATCCCCAGTGATCAGGTTTTTCTTTCTGGTTTCGTGCCCAGGAAGAGTGTGGGTTTGTTTTGTCCCCAATAGTCAATCTCCCCAGATCGTTCCCCGGTGAAGATTGTCTGTGGCCTTTTCCCCAGTGTTTCTTTGGAGTCTCCCCGGTGGGTCTCTTTTGTTGGTTAGCTTTTATCCCTAGTGAGGTGTTTCTCATGGATACTAACCTTCGTCCTTCCCCAGTGAAGCTCTTTGATTTTTTTGCTTCCTGTTTGTCCTTTGGTGTCTCGTTGTGTCTGCATCTTGGCATTTTCTTGGCATCATGTTTGTTGCATTGCATATGTGTGCATCTGAGGGCAAAATTTTCGGTTATCTGTATTTAAATATCTTTCACTTTTGATTCCATGAAGATCTTCATCTCTCATGCCATCCGGTGAAGATATTTAAATAGGGGCAACTGTTGCACCCCAAATTTTACACTCATTTTTTTACTAGTTGATGTTTTTATTTATTTCTCTATTTGTTTTAATCTAATATTTATTTTAATATTTTTATTTGTTTTTATTTTGATTTATTTTCAATATGGCTCATTTTTAATTTTATTTATTTGTCCTATTTTTATTAATTTAAATTAACCTCAATTTAATTTAATTGTGCACTAGTTTAATTATTTTGAATTAATTGTCATTTTAATAGTAATTATTTTTATTTAGCATGTTATTTTAAATTTAAAGAAAACTATTTTATTTCTACCACAACTTTTGGGTTCATCGTGTTTAGTCCATATTTCATTATTGGAAAATGCATTAACCATCGACCAATGGGATGCAAGCATTTTTTTGTTGACTTTTCAAATCCATTTCCTAAGCCACGTTACAACAAATTATAGACAAAAGAAGAACAAAGTTTACACCCCAGCCAACGTAAACTTGTGACTTCTGCACATCCTGCTACTTCGCCAAACCGCTATTTCCTCCAAAGCTACACAGACATGCTGCTCAACCGTACGGCTTGCTCCTCCTGCAAACCATGAAAATGACAATCCACCAACGGTCAAAAACTCAATTTGAAATTGAAGAAACGGTTTCTTTTTTTGAGGAGTTAAATAGTAGAGATATAGGAGTGTGGATGGGGGGTTCGAAGTTGGGAAGAACCGGAAAATAACATACCTTGTTCTGAAACACCAAGTATCAAAAACCGAGCAATAACCACTTCAACCAAAAACTCCTTCCCTCACAAAACAACACAATAAACCGTCCACCTTTCTTCTTCACCTTCATCAGCCACAAACAACGCACCACCACCCTGTTTCCCCCAAACTATTTCATCACCACCTTCAAATCGATTTTCAACGTCAGCTTCTCCGCCCTCAAGAAAACCTCAACCAATAACTTCTATCTCCCTTCGTAAAACCCAACCGAAACCTCACCATTTCTCGGATGAACCATCAACAACGACGAACATTTTCACACAATCACTTTTTCGAATTCAACCTTCAACCCAGTTCCCAAGATCCCGACCTTCCAAAACCTTTTACCTCATAACAAACCTTCTGGAATCATAAACCACCCTTTTTCATCAGTCCCCCTTTAACAGCTAAACCAACAACTCACCTTCTTCATCAAACATCAGTAACAAACATCAATCTTTCTCTTTCGACCTCATTTTCCTCACAAATCAGAACCCACCTCAAACGAAAAACCCAAAACCCATCTTTTTTCCTGCCAGCCTTCATCTTCACTACAACCTTCTTCATAAACCCATCTTCAAACGTTAACCTTTGTGTAAAACAATAACCCTAAATAATACACAAATCAGAACCAGAAACCGAAGGTGAAGAAGAGAGTTCTGAAAACCCAAGCGAAATTAAACCGAGTACAAACTGCGAAATGATAGACGAAGAGAGAGCGAAAGAATTCGTGAACGAAACCTAAACAGACCTGGAAAGCGAGATCGATACGACGCGAAGGTTGCAAACGTTTCCTTGTTTTTATTGATCGATTTTCGCTTGCGCTTTCTGATGGAGCTTGCGCTTTAGAAAGGAGAAAGTTGGGAAGATGGGTTTTGAAACAGGGGTTCATGTTTTGATACTTTCAATGTTTCAGACAATAGCTTTCTGTTTTGTTTTTTCTTCTTTTTCATTAACTTTTTTGCAAAATACTAATGGGCATTTATTTCTCCTAACCATGCCCCTTTGAGATCTTTTCATGACCTTTCTTTCCCTTCTTTTCTCTCGTTTCTGTAAACAAAACACAATAGTAAGCTGGTTGTATTTCTGTTTGAAAACTATGCTTCATTTTGTTGATTTTGGGCTTTTGTAAGCCCGTATAGACTTGTTTTACACACCCTTCAAAAATCCAGCGCACCCCTCTTTTATTTTAAAATGAAAAATTATTTTCATTTCATTAACTTTTTAACAAGTTTTTTTGAGTTCTAGTCTTTCTATGTTTTTACTAACTTTATTTTTGTTAATCCATTTAACTTAGTGGTTTATTGCATTTCATTTATTTTGGGCCAATGATATCATATAAATTTTGACTTTGTTGATTATCTCAAAATCACTAAAAGTCTAGATTTGTAGGAGGCCACTTTCTGTTTTCTCCATTTTGGTCAATGAAAGTTAAAAATCTAGGATTATCGATTTATCGATTAAATCTTGATTTGAACGAGACCAACTCTATTTTCATTCCGATTCTATTTTGGTCGATGAAAGTTAAAAATCCAAGATTATCGATTTATCGATTAAATCTTGATTTAAACGAGACCAACTTGATTTTTATTCCCATTCTATTTTGGTCGATGACATAACAAACCTCATGGTTTGGTTGATTTCATTGAGTTGACAAAACTTTGATCAACACGAGACCACCTTCGCTTTATTTAAATTTTATTTACCTATTTAGTCGATGAAAGTCAAGAATCATTGATTATCGATTTGTCGATTAAATCTTGATTTAGACGAGACTAGCTTTATTTTCATTCTGATTTTATTTAGTCGATGAAAGTCAAGAATCATTGATTATCGATTTGTCGATTAAATCTTGATTTAGACGAGACTAGCTTTATTTTCATTCTGATTTTATTTAGTCGATGAAAGTCAAGAATTATTGATTATCGATTTCTCGATTAAATCATGATTAAGACTAGACTATTTCTGTTTTATCTCATCTCATTACCTTATTAATGTGTTATTGCATCATCCTGTTTACGTTAACTTGTTATCTTGTTAGTAACCTATAATTGTTATTTCCCCCATTCCAAAGGAAGGTGAAATATGTTGACTAATAAGTCATTGACCTCCCACCTTAACCTAAGTAACCTCTTAGGAGAAAACTTTATTTCTTGGCCTCATCAGAGCCATAGAAATCACAACTAGCCTTAGAAGAGAGTTCTTAAACTCTTAGTGATATTCATCCTAATGAATTATCACTTTCCCTACTGACTAAAACATAACATATGACCATTTTAACTAGATCTAGAGAGTTCTTGAACTCTACAATGAGCTTGTACTCATTTTCCCTCTGAACATTGGCCATAGTCAATAGTTCAGTAGAAGTAGAACTACGCATACTCTGATTCTATTCCCGAGGATACGTAGGCGCAAGGTGCGATGCCTTGTCGAGTATACTTAGATACTAACCCCTAGGGTTTCAACCTTTAGCATAGAACCTCTAGCAAGCGAGTAAGATTTAACATTAAAACAAGAGGCTCCCGTAGGGTACTACGGACGTTTAGGGTGCTAATACCTTCCCTAGGCATAACCAACCCCTGAACCTTAGATCTCCCCCCCTTTAGGTTTTTCTAACGGTCTTGAACCTTTCCTTTGGATAAATCAAAGTCGGTTGTAATAGAAAATGATGCAAGTTAATAAATAGCTTGTTATCTGATTTTCACCGCAACAATGGACTAAAGCAATCTTCCAGACAATGGTACCTTTAATTACTGTTTTGTCATATGGTTTTGTAGAGAACACCATAGATCAGTGTATCTATATGAAGGTCAGTGGGAGAAAATTCATAATTTTGGTCTTATATGTTGATGATATTTTACTTGCTGCCAATGCTTTTGCTTTGTTACATGATGTAAAGAAGTTTATCTCCAATAAATTTGAAATGAAGGATATGGGTGAGGCATCACATGTGATAGGAATATAAATATTATGTAATGGATCACAAGGATTGTTGGGATTATCCCAGAAAGGCTATATAAATTAAATATTAGAGAGATTCAAAATGGATAAATGCTCTGTTGGGATATTTCATATTCATAAAGGGGACAAGATTAGTCAAATGCAATGTCATAAAAATGAATTACAACAAAAATAAATGGATTTTATTCCCTATGCATCAGTGGTTGGAAGCTTGATGTATGCCCAAATATATACTCGACCGAATATCAATTTTCCCTGTTGGTATGTCGGGTCGATATCATAGTAATCCTGAAATGGATAACATAAAAAGCTTCAAATAAGGTTCTTAGGTACTTACAAGACACAAAAGATTACATGCTCACATATAGAAGGTCAAATCACCTTTAAGTGGTTGACTACTTCGATTTAAACTTTGTAGGATGTGTGAACTTAAGGAAATTTACATTTAAGAATTTTTTTCCTTACTAGATGAGAAATATTACACTTTGTAGGGTTTTTCCTTGAGGCTTGATATTATCGACACACTACTACGAAAAACCCATTTAACAACGGTTGAGAATGACATATAATGACGCAGGCGAAGGCGTTGTTATGTAGACTGTTGTTGTAAGTTCGGAATTTCTACAACGGTCTGGAAACCGTTATTGAAAGGTAGGACGCGCGCCATATATCACAACAGTTATGATAATAAACCGTTGTGATACAGACACTTAGGTACTGGGTTCGAAACCCCATTAAAAGCGAAATATGTAAAACATAAATTACCTATGATCTCGGTTACAATAGATAATTGTTGTTGTAAGTACCCCTGAGTTTATTATATTAAATGTAGATTGCTTGTTTTCCAAACACCTCACTAAAGAAATATACATGGAATCAATTTGATGAAGAAGTCTATAATCTGCAAATTATATTGTTCTTGAAAACCAACTTAAACAAACCAATGTTTTCTAATTGCATTCGTCTCATCGTGCATTTCACGCTGTTTTACGTATATATTGTGGTTTATTAATCTGACTCATTCGATATATCGCTATCTTCGATTATAGTTAAATTTCCATAAGAACAAGACATTGGATAATCTGCCTCATCATCATCACTTATCATCATAATTTTTATATATAATCGGAAGTTTTACTATTATAGGTGTTGATGGAGATGCAGATTAACTAATAATTTATTGTTAATGAAATTTAACTATAATGGAAGATGGCGATGCATCTAAGGAGCCAAATCAATATACCATAATAAATATATATCAAACAACGTGAGATAAACGATGAGAGGGATGGAATTCGAAAACATTGATTCATATAAGTTGGTTTTCAAATACAACTTAATTTGCAGATTATAAGTATCTATGTCAAATTAAATGAATGTATTTTAAGTGAGGGTTAGTGAAACAAACAATCTACATAGAATATAATAAACTCAAACAACATTCTATACCAGATCCAGATATTATAAACTCATATAATACGATTGCTACCACCAGCAAACTTTAAGTGAGGATTAGTGAAACAAACAATATAAATAGAATATAATAAACTCAAACAACATTCTATACCAGATCCAAATATTATAAACTCATAATACGCTTGCTACCACCAGCATCATCACCCTGTATCATCCCCTTAACCTGTAAGGAAACACAGCAAACTCCAAAAATGAGCATCCTCAGTTGAAAACAAACCCTAAAACCATAATCCAATGAAGAGTAAAGAGAGGAACAGGAATAACACACTTTTTAATGAAACTAATCGCGGAACAGGAATCAATTATGATGTTCAACTAGTTTGGGAATCAATGAAGAAGAAATATAAGGAGGAAGAAGCTTACACAAAAGCTTCATACTTCTTATATTTATTTTCATTGTTTCTAAAACTAGATGAAGTTTGCTTACACTGTTGTTTCTTCATTTACAAACATCTTGTTCGTGATGCTATGAAAAAAAAAGTATAAGGTGGATGAAGTTTCCATCATAGCTTCATGCTTCTTATACATTTTTCCATAGCAACACAAACATTATGAAGTTTCCAAAGTATGGTCTTTGTTAAGGTAGTGAAAACGAATATGAAAAAATGAGAACAATCAACAAAAATAACATGCAACAAACGAGATAATGGTAAATATCTAACAATAGATGGAAGAAGAAGAATACCTTAATGTATGAAGCACAAGATTCACGGCTAATGGTGAAAACGAAGAGAAAAAATGGGTTCTAGGGTTTCACTTTGAAGGCAACGGCGCTACTGTCATTAAGTGAAAGTTATTTCGCTTATATATGGGTAAACTATTTCACAACGGTTAACAATACCAACAGTTTAGATAGGTATTGATTTATTATAAATATATCACCACGGTTAACCAGAAGAACCGTAGTGATAACCTTTTATTTGTGAATTTTAAAATAAGTAAAAAAGAAAATATGCGCCTTAAACGTTAAAGGAATAAAATATTTTATGGCGCTGAGGTTTGAACCGACGAAATTTTTATTAGTTGCATTCCTGTCTTCATAATGTAATTCAAACATCAACAATGTAATTCACAATGCATCTGCAGTTTAAACATCAATAATGTAATTCAAACCCTAATTCAACTATTGCATTTCATAACAAAGTAAACATTAAACATAAAGGAGACAAGAAAACATAACATCTTGAGATTTCCAGAAAATATCTCTGATTTCAGTTTGTTCTTCAAGTTCCTGTTCTTTTTCTTTAAATCCTCATACATAACCTTCAAATAGCCCACATCTTCCAACTCTGACTTCATAATGCTCTCATCTTCATTTCCATCTCTTTCTCCCACGTCTTCATCCCATATGAACAAATTACATGTTTCATCGCTCCTCCAATATAGACATCTCCAAAAAAGCTTTCCTTTATTTTGTCCCTTCTTGAATTGGTACGAAACCATACGACCATCACAACCACAAAAATTTCCAGATCGAGATTTTACAGCAGAAGAAGACATAGAAACACCTTGGGATGATTTTGTCTTCAAATGCGACATTGCAACACCTTAAAGTAGAACACTTTCTTGTTGTTGTTGTCTTGTTCCCGACAATGGTGACGGTGTTGGTGTTAGGGTTATTTCGTCTTGTTTCTTTTTTCAGTGGATAAATTGATATATACTTGGTGTTTAAATTAATACATAAAAAGAAGCTTCAGTTTGTAACAACAGTTTTAAGAAATAACCGTAGTGATATCCTTATTATTTTTTAGTTAAATATAAATAAAACTTAAAAAGGGCACATTTACGTCAAAGGAATAAACTATTTGAGGGCGATGAGGTTCGAACCCATGAAAGCTTGATTCTATCACCACGGTGTTCACAATAACCGTTATTATACCCTTCAAATTTCTAATTAAAATAATACGCGCGCATCCAGTACGCACTATAACAACTGTGTATAGGATGCCATTGTAAACCTGGCATTGTTGTTTGGGCGTTTTGTAGTAGTGACAGTATAGCTAGGCCGCTAAGAATTTATTGTGATAATTGTGCAACTGCTTCTTCTCTAAAAATGATAAGTATTTAAAGGGTGTTAAACACAATTGAAGTGCTTATTACAGAAAGAAGAAGTGCAGAAACAAAAAGTGTCAATTGAACATATTGGTAAAGATTTAATGATAGTGGATCCGTTAACTAAAAGTTTACCACCCAATACATTTGTTGGCCATGTAGAAAAGATGGGCATTATGTAAAAGTCCTTGTTAACATTATAATATAATTGGTATATATACATGTATAATTTAATGTTCGTATTGTATGACACTTGTGAGTTCAATTAAGGATATGTTTCTGCTTAGTTTGTTATCCATATTATGTTGTATATGTTGTTGTTAATATGTGATGACAAAGGTGTCTTTGAAGAGACATGAAAGACACATAATTGTATCCCTTAAATATTTAAATAGGATTGATTTGTGATACATGGAAGGAATCAAGTTCATGAATAACTTGTGACTGTCACGATCCAATCATTTCAATTCATTAAAGATAATGACTTAGTGCTTCTAATAAATGGTGCATAATTATGGTTTAAGATTGAAACATTAAGTTGTCACACGAGTCAAGTGAGAGATTGTTGGATTAATTTATTAAGGGTTAAATATGTTTAAGGTCCCTATAAATATCCCACCTTTTAAGTTTGGTCCCTCTAAAATTTTTCTTCAAACATTGATCCTCCAAAAATTTGCCGTTTCCAAATATAGTCCCTGACGTTAATTTCATCTAACGGAAAGTGATGTGGCATTCCAACTGTGCAGATTTCATTTCATTGACCAGTCAAAAAATGATTTTTTATGTTAAATGCATTTTCCTCCTTCTCTCTCTCTCACTTCTCTTCTTCTTTCCCTCTCCACCTTTTTTTCTACCCTCATTTCTCTCTCTCACACAATCCTTCTCTGCTACTACTTCATATATCATACTGTTATTGTCTCTGCCAAATGTCTGCAACATCAACAATCATTCTTGCTTCAATTAAAAAACAATTTCACATTTTATCATTGAAGTTATTGGACATTGGATCAAATCAAATTGTTGATCATTTTCCATGCTTCTTAAATAGCATACCAACACTTAGTGTATTGGTTTTGAGGAATAACAAATTTCATGGTTCTATAGAATGTTCAGAAGATATACCTTGGAAATCGATTCAAATTGTGGACATTGCTTTCAACAACTTCAATGGAAAACCACCTAAAATGTATTTTACAACCTGGGAAAGAATGATGTATGATGAAGATCCCATGCACGAAAAGTACATGGACTCATATTATCATGATAGTGTAACAGTTACATGTAAAGGCCAACAACAGGTTTTGGTTAAAATTCTAACAATTTTCAAAGCCATTGATTTCTCATCCAATTTTTTTGAAGGACCAATACCTGAGTCATTGATGGACTTGAAAGCACTTTATATTTTGAATTTTTCAAACAATGGTCTTTTTGGTGAAATCCCATCATCAATAGGGAATCTGAAACAATTAGAGTCATTGGACTTCTCAAATAACTCCTTGGTTGGTGAAATTCCAGTGCAACTAGCAAGTTTGTCCTTCCTTTTCTATTTGAATCTTTCTTTCAATAATTTGCTGGGGAAGATTCCAACTGGTACTCAACTACAATCATTCCCAGCTTCTTCCTTTGAAGGAAATGATGAACTATATGGTCCTCCATTAGATGAAATGCCAGATGGAAAAACAAAGGAGTTCCATCCACAACCAGCATGTGAAAAATTAGTTTGTTCAATAGAGTGGAACTTTTTAAGTGTAGAACTGGGATTTGTTTTTGGACTCGGAATGATCATTGGTCTTATCATGTTTTGGAAGAAATGGAGGGTAGGTTATTGGAAACTTGCGAACAAAATTCTGTGCAAAATATTTCCATGGGTGCATCTTGAATATACCACTGACAGAGGGCAAACTTACACAGTTTTAAGGTAGTAGTGGCATTAAGATCTAATGTGTGTGCTAAATAATAATATAGTATTTTATATTTCAGCATTTGTTGTTCTGTATGTTTGCTTCTATGTGATAATATATCACATGCTTTTAACAATGTGGAAGACTAGTTTCTGACTTTCTTATTTCTGCACAATATTTTTCATATTAATTTCTGAAAATTATTGTACAGCCTTTGTTGAGATCTGAATGTTTTGATATGTAAATTAATGTCCATTCTATTTATGCATTATATTCATTACTCCGCAATGTTGCATTTCTCCATAATACATGTTTTAGGTTTTGCAATTCTGGTTTGAAGTAATTATCCGGCCATTGATTTGGATGCAACAAATTTGAGTGACTAATACTTGAAAGGCTTAGAAAGCTAAATGATTTTTATATACTTATAGCAAAATAGTTTGTCAAGATAAATGCCATTATCTTTTGAAAGTATCAAAGATGTTGAATCATTAGACATGTACTGTAGAATTACTCATTTTTACTATTAGCATTTCCCTGCAACTCTCATACCGGGTCATAAAATAGAAATAGTATTTGGAATGACATATCTATTATATGCCTCAAAAAAATACAAAGTTTAAGAATATCAGACATTTATATAAAACACTGCAGAATATGAATTCCCCTAGCTTCTTGTCTTTGCACATAACTAAGCTGAGGATGTTCAACCGAAAATTTTTATGCCTTCAAAGTTGTTTGATTTCTTCTATCAACATGAATAAACTTGGTGTTAAGTTATGTACCCAAAACAGAGAAAAATGAAGAAGAGGAGTGAAGAAGAGTGAAGAAGGATTGTGTGAGAGAGAGAGAGAAATGAGGGTAGGAAAAAAGGTGGAGAGGGAAAGAAGAAGAGGAGTGAGAGAGAGAGAAGGAGGACAATGCATTTAACATAAAAAATCATTTTTTGACTGGTCAATGAAATGAAATCTGCACAGTTGGCATGCCACATCACTTTCCGTTAGATGAAATTAACGTCAGGGACTACATTTGGAAACGACAAATTTTTGGAGGATCAATGTTTGAAGAAAAATTTTAGAGGGACCAATCTTAAAAGGTGGGATATTTATAGGGACCTTAAACATATTTAACCCATTTATTAATCTATTAAATATGACTCATGTAAATTAAAGATTGACTAAAATAAAAGATGCCTTAATGTGATAATTGTTTAGGTTGATGGATAATTAAGTCAAAGGGGTTTTTATTGTGAATTTCAAAATAAAATTTAAATCTTTCTTCTCTCTCTTTATGGCTATTGGGACATGACTATTGCGATGGGATGTGACTGTTGGAATAAGATGCTTATAAATAGGCACCATTAGAAAAGCAACACGAACTGTTCTCATTCTTTCTGGTTATCCCACAAACAAATAAACAAAAAATATCTTAATCATCAAAGATACATAAGGAAGAAGGAAGAGAGGAGAGAACAATTCAAATTAAAAATCAAGAACTGAACAAGAATCGACGTCATGGATCCGAGTACGTTTTTAATGTTTTTTTTATAGAAATTAGAGCATCTTGAAAATCATAATATCAAGATCGAAAACAGGAAATTTTCTAACACTTTATTGTTGTTAGAAGATTGTAAGAGAAGTCTTAATAGTAGACCTGTACAAAGATATAACAATTGTGAAAATTTCTCACTGGGTGTGAGGACTAGAGTACTCTTATTTGGAACAAGGAACTAGGACATATCATTATGTTCTTTATTTCCCACACTTTAATTTTAAATTATTCATCATTTAAAACAACTCGTACATCTTATTCTAAACCAGAAAATTAAAAAGAAAAGGAACTTGCATAAATATTAAGAAAAATCCAGCAAGTCTAATTCACTCCCCCTCTTAAGAAAGGCAACCATGTGAGTCTTATAGTAGTCTTTATTAGTAGCATCAAGAATCAATGGATGATTAACATATCTTTTGTCCTTGGTATTGTCTATATTAAATTGAAAATATTAGATACATTGGAACACATCCAATCAAAAGAGGGTGCCTACTCTAACGTCAATTAAATTTTGTTTGATCAGTGACAAAAGGTCACAGACAATGTTTAAATAATGTGGAAGACAAGATGATCATAATTAAGTAATGAACAATTAAACGTATAATAAATAGATGAACATAAGGAATTCATAACCCAATTCCATACAATTGCCGTCACCTAGGTCTAGCGGGTTACAACCTAATGGAAGGGAAATTCTCTAATTTAAGTTGTTAATAGTATACGACGCTCTCATATGAATTCTCTCAGTTTAATGCCTTTTTCCTAATTCTACTAATGAATATCAACTCAAATTTTCCCTGAATCTAAGATCCCTTCGTTTTTACTCAAACACTCTTCCAAATATTTATAAGAATCAATGTTTAGGATGTGACAATTTCACAAATAAAAACCAAAAAATCTATCTTTTGTAAGTAAAAAAGTTTAACAAGGGATAAAGTTTTGCACAATCAAGACACACTACAAAACACAAAAGCTACAACTTTTAGGATGGATGAATACTTTCTTTTTATGTGTGTATGCCCCAAGATAAATGATCTCTTTATAAAGGGAGGACGATGCAACCAAAATGCTCATTAAAATACAAACAAATTCACACAAAATTCAATCTTCAGCAAACCAAATCCTTTAATCAAAAAAATCAAATTATATATTTTTAAAGAGAATTGACAGTTAAATCTTTTTCAACCAAAATTAAATATTATTAAAATAAAATTTTTTAATTAAATATTTCTAAAATAAATCTAAAATCACTCGAGACAAAATAAATCTTTTTAAATATGATGTATTAGAGAATAATAAATAAAAAATCATTTATATTGATCCTTTAATTTTTCGAAATGTATTATGTTCGTTCTTTTCGTCTAATTAACGATGAAAAACTCAAAAATCGGTCATTAAATTTATTGATAATTAGATAAAAATAATTAACATTAAATATTTTAAATAATTAAAGAATCAATATAATTTTTTTTTAAATTAAGGATCAAAATAAACTTTGAAATTAAGATCCAAGATCAAAAGATATTAAACCATAATAAAACTTATGTTCATACATTAAATAAATCAGTTTTTATTCCTGTTTTATATATAGCTCCTAAATCATTCTTTATACAAAAATATATAATATCACTAATAATATAATGCCACGTATTGATCACTAATAATATAATTTTTAATTTTTATTAATTGTATGAGTTTATAGTACTAAATTTTTATTTATATCTCTATTTTCATTTATATATTGTTAGCGAAACAATCGAGGGGGTCAACGAGAGAGTATTTTTTATTTGGGACACATCTTTGTGAGAGACACACCACATATTCACCTAAAACCTTAAGATAATAGATATGTGAGTTTTTCCACTTATAAAGTGTTTAATCTTCTTTTTTCTAATCAATGTGAGAGTTCTTCCTCACACTTGATTCTCAACATATATCTCTTGTTTTTCATTTGGAAAACTGAAAATTTATATAGTAAAAAACAACTTGATTATACGAATAAAAAAATAAATATGATTTATAATAGCTAAGGTAGAAAATTCCAGCACCTCAGAACAAATTAACAAAAGATTTGAAAATATGAATTCACACACTTCTCATAATTATTTTCATCAGATTTGAAAAATTATTGTCTTTGTTTCCTAAATATGGTATAGCAAAAGATCCTTTTATTTTATAAAGACAGGTCCTTTCTTTAGCCTAACTTTATAACCCATCACATGACCCTCATTTAATGTAGACAAATAAAATTTGAATGATAGTACCAAAACTCTACCAATTAAAGTGAATTCACTTTAGCAGTGCAAACATTAATGTCATTTATAAAGTCACTACCCTGCTCGAAATTTTAATGTCATTTATGGCATTTACCTAATTTTTATTTTATTAAATTCATTTATTTATATGAACACTCATTCATCAAGTAATTACCACATAATTTCTTATAAATGTTGTAAGTTATATATAATAAAAGATTTAATTTTTTATTTGACATATTACTCAATTTTTACATTGATTGATTAAAATTACCGAGAATCAATACATAAAGATATTTGTTTTGTTTTTATTATACTGACTTAAAAAATAAATTTTAAACCATATTTAAAGTAGGCAGAAGTAGGAGTGGGAATAGTCTAGCCTACTTAAGGCTAGACCAGATTTTTTTAATAAAAATGTCGGGGTTAGATTTTTTTAAAAATATATTTAATTAAATAGGTTAGACGTAGGCTATTAAAAAAGTCTAAGAAGTTTTATAGGTCGGTCTATATTTTTATATATATTAAAAATATGTTAAATAGGTTGTCATTAATATGCATATATATTAGAAAAAAAGATACTTATATATGCATATATATTAGAACAAATGCTAAATAGGTCGGCTTATATATGTATATATAGGCCAACCTATAATGCTTCTTAAGTAATATGGAATAATTGAGAACCATAATGAGAATAAGACTTGTAAATAGACTTTCAGATCAGGCTAGACTTTTAAAAAGGTCAGGTCAGGCAAAAAAAGAGAGCCTATAATAAGCAATAGGACAGACTTAGATTTTTTAAGTTTATCGTAGGTCAAATCTAGGCTTTATAAAGTCTAGCCTAGCCTAGCTTATTTCCACCCCTAGGCAGAAGGGTGAAGATAATGCAATAAAATAAATTGAAATCATCAATTATGAGTGAGTACGACTTCACCCACAAAACCACCATAAACCCTCTTTACCTATCTACACTCTTCATCTTATATAAAGCAGTGAAATATAACTCGGATGTATAAACTTTCTTTCACATATCTAGAACAATGTCATGTTTCTCACTTTCTACCTTTATATTCATTTGCTTTTCTGGTTTCATAGTTATTTCTCATGGAATAACTAATGGTTTTAGTGTTGAACTCGTTCATCGAGATTCTTTCAAATCACCACTTTACAATCCCACACAAACTAAAATTCAAATAAGTTTCAATGTTGTGCATCGGTCTATCAATCGTGCAAATTATTTCTACAATAAACTTTTTTCTACTGAAAACAAACTTGAGTCATATATGCCCTATGATGACGGTGAATATCTCATGAGTTATTCGATTGGTACCCCATCATTTAAGGTTTTTGGGATTTTAGATACAGCTAGTAACTTAATTTGGCTTCAATGCAAACCTTGTCATACATGTTACAATCAAACCACTCCTATTTTTAATCCTTCAAAATCTTCTAGTTACAAAAATATTTCATGCTCATCTAGAACATGTAAATCTATGGAAGATACTTCTTGTTCTTATGATGGAGATGTTTGCCAATATGTATTGGATTATGGTCATGGATATGATACACATGGAGATCTTAGTGTTGAGACTCTTACATTGGATTCTGCTACAAGCTCTTTTGTCTCATTTCCTAAAATTGTTATAGGATGTGGACACAATAATGGTGACCCAATGTATAATGGTCCAAATTCAGGTGTAATTGGCTTTGGAAGTGGAGATACGTCACTGATAAAACAATTAGGATCTTCCATTGGGGGAAAATTCTCATATTGTTTAATTGACCAATATAATAGCAAGTCTATTAGATCTAGCAAACTCAACTTTGGAGATGACGCTATTGTTAGTGGTAATAATGTTGTTTCAACTCCTATAGTAAAAATGATAGGAAATCGTCAAAAAGATTATTACTATCTAACGGTGAAAGCATTTAGTGTGGGAAATAAAAGAATAAAGTATAGAGGATTTAAACGAGAAGGAACAAATGCCTCTACGCACAATATCATAATTGACTCTGGTACACCTGTATCTATTCTTCCACATCATTTTTACTATAGGTTGGAATCAGCTGTGAAAAAAATGGTTAAACTAGAGCGTTTTCAAGTTCGTGAAGATCCATCTAGCCTTTGTTACAATACCACATCCAAACAACAAAAGTTACCACCAATTACAACACATTTTAAGGGCGCAGATGTTAAGTTAGATTCGAAAGGCGCGTTTTATTCTCTATATGAAGGGGTTGAATGCTTTGCATTTCGCCCGTTTAAAAATGGATTAGGCATCTTTGGAAATATGGCACAAATAAATTATTTGATTGGTTATGACCTCAACAAAAACATTGTCTCTTTTAAACCTACTGATTGTGCCAGCTATTGAATTCGTATTAAGGCTAGTTGTAGAACTTATTATGTAATTTGATAATAAAGTTTGTATTTTTTTTCATATCTTTAAGAATATTTTCAATGGTCTCTTTTAAAGAATATACTTTGAGTTTCATATTACTAAGCTACTTCATACATAAATTTATGTTATTTTTATGCAATTCATTCACAATTTTTTTATTGGTAAAACAAAGTTTTTTTTATTAAGAGAGCCTATGTTGAAGAAGGAAAAATTACACTGGTATCAACTGTGGGGTAAGAATCCCTATCAAATTACTCTAAGGAGAACCAATTCTTTTCTAGCATGAGTATCAGCACACAAGTTTGCTTCACGATAAACATGAGTAACTCTAATCTTCCTATTATGAAGGAGGTAATATTTAATTTTATGAATCCATTTCTTACCTATGATGTTGCTCGAGTTGTTTGTATTGATATCATTTACCACTTGCTGAGCATTTAAGTTAACATCAATACTCATGAACCCCATCGCTATGGTAAGCTTCAAACTTTCATAAATTCTCCATAATTATGATGTATAGCTATCACAAACCCAATGTTTTTGATAGAGCAAAGTGTTTATTAATATTAATAGAATACTTTGTTATGAACCAACATTAATGATGATATTATATTATCTAAGTTATTTATATAATTTTTATGATGATTTCATTCAATTATGAAATTCAATAAAATCCATCATTAAAAATATTTAAAAATATATATTTTATTAAGGGTGTTTGAGTTTTAATAATGATTAAATTTGAGGAAAAAATGAGTCTAAAGGTTAAAATATCATAGAACTATCATATTTTGATTGTTTATTCTGGAGAAAATATCCAAATCCAAATTTATTTGATTATGTTATATTTAAATTGGATTAATTTGATCATTTTCACCATTATAATACGTAATACATATTTATATAAGAATAAATAGTCAATTTCTAATCCCTAAACTATCACCATCTTATTAATTAAGTACTTAAATATTTAAGGAGTGAATTGATAATTAATTGTTAAAATTTACTAAGAGATCCCTAAACTATTCCTCCATTCAACAATTTAATCCTTCAAAGAGACAATGTAGTTGGATGAAATAATTAAATTAAAATAATATTTCATCCCACTAATTCACATTACTACTAATTCCGCTTAACCAAAACATCAATAAATATAAGATATTTCATCTCTCAAAACTTCCCACCAAATTATATCATCATTTCATTTATCAGAGCATTCCATTGTCTCACATCATCATGCTTATTTATTCTACGGAACTATTTCCTTCATTTTACTATTTTATCTATTATTAATTAAATAATTACAAAATAACAAAGTTAAAATATTTAACATGTTTATCTTTCCAAAGTCTCTCTCCACTCTCTCTAAACCACTCACCACTCTCTATTATATGTATCATAGGTAGGGCTGGCAATGAACCAAACCAACTCGAAAATAGTTCGAAATTCGATTCGAAAATTAAATCGTTGAACTAGGTTCATGAACCAAATGAGCTGAATATGAGCTAAAAACTAAGTTCGTTAACTAAATGATCTGAACTTGAACTATACATAGTTCGACTCGTTAGGTTCATGAGTCAATTCGATTATATATGAGATAGATTATATTATCTTTAAGAGTAGGTTTAAAGATTTGTTCTAAATCTTAGTCTCATATTTTCTTTTAATCTAACGGTTTTAATTGATAATTTATATTCTCAAGTGAGTAAAATATTTCTACGAATAATTATACAAATAAAATTAACATCGTATAAATTCCAATCTTATAAATTTTATTTTATTTCTATATTTTTTATTTAAAAAATATTAATTTAAAATGTCAAAAATATATATAAAAAATAGACTTTAAAAAATTACTTTTAAGTCTGTGAAATAAGCAAGTTGAACCTAAAAAGATAAACCTAACGAGTTGAACCAAGATATTCGTGAACTTCTAACAAGTCGAGTTTGACCTGAAAAAAAGTTCGTGATGAACTCGAACTCGAACTCGGCCAATTCTTAACGAGTCGAGTTTGAGCTGAAAAAAAAGTTCGTGATGAACTCGAACTCGAACTCGAACTCGTCTAATTCTTAAAGAGTCGAATTGAGCTAAGGCGAGTTCGACTCATTTCCAGCCCTAATCATAGGTAGTTCAAATATCCAACATAAAGGTCCAATCATGCATCAGTCCAATCGAGATTATCCAAAGTAGATAGTCAGCGGACATGGATTATCTGCAGTCACATTTGAATGCAGGATCATGCATTTAGGTTGCATTTAGGGTAAATGAGTAAATAATGAGTTGGAAAGAGAAACAATTAAAGAGAGTAAATGACATAAATAGCCTACAAAATTCACTAAATGCAGGTGATTGTGTGAGTTCCAACTGCAGTGGATTTAAATCCATAGTTAGCATATATAAGAATCAAGGTACATTTTTTTCATCCCTACTTTTCACTATATTCATCATGAAGAAAACTTCATATGAGCTTTATATGAGAAGAAAGTCAAATATCTCTCATCTGCACATTTTTTAGTGCAAGTACGCCGTCTTAAACAACGGCAAGGACAACCTAAGTAAGTTTGATGAAAAATCTAACGAAGACATATTTATGGGTCATTCCCTATCAAGTATAACTTATTTTCATTTTTAATAAAATAACATTTGTATTTGAAGAATCAATTCATGTTTCCTTTGATGAAACTAGCGCTTCTAAGGAGGATAAAATTGTTAATCTTAATGATGATGATTTAAATGAAGTACCAAATGAAGTTAGTAACAATGATGATCATGTTGAACAGACAAGACAATAAGATAAAAGGTTACATCAAGTAGAAAATCACAACAATTTACCTCAAGAAATTAGGACTCATAGAGATAATCCAATTGACAACATAATTGAAGACATTAGCCAGGGAGTATCCACTCGTCTTAATATTAAATGTGTATGTCTAAATATGAATTTTGTTTCTCAATTGAACCTTTTGAAATTAAAGATGCCTTAGATATCAAAAGTATATAGTCAACACACGTAAGAATCAAGATGCGCTTTTCTTATCTCCACTTGTCACTATACTCATCTTAGTCTCTGTAACTGACTTGTGCGTTAAAGTATTAACCTTGCAGGTCCACCTAGTGCCACCATATCGAATATCAACATCAATGATTCTAGAGTCCCACATCATCAATCAACACCAACAATACGTATAAATGGCGCATTTTTTTTGGAATCGAAGTCGAATTCCCGCGAAATTCCACAATTAATTCCATTTGGTCCAAAGTCGAACTGCAAAAAAACCACATTCAATGTTCATTCTATCTCTAACGTTACATCGGAATAAATTTTTCGCTAACTCTCTTAATTTGGCTATCGATTATAATGACCATAATTCAGAAGGTCCAAAGGGAAACCTTACGACAAAGAAGATCCATTTGTTATTGCTAGATCTCACCTTATATGAGAGGGAGGCCAAAAGAAGTTGCAGATTAGCGTTGTCGTGGTCAAAGAAACAAGCATTCCACTACTACGTAAAACCCCTTTAACAACGAGTGAAAAATACATATAATAACGCAGATCAAGGTGTTGTTATGTAGAGTGTTGTAGTAAATGCGCTACTTATAATCACGACCCTGGGACCGTTGTTGTATTCTAGAAAGCGTGCGGTATATCACAATGGTTATGCTTAACAACCTTTGTGATACATAAGGTACTGGGTTCAAACCTAGCTACAACAAATTTATTACATTAGATGACGGTTAATGTAGACAACCGTCGTGGAAAGTACCCATAGTTTATTATATACAAATTTATATTGCTTGGCTTACCATACACCTATTTAAAGAAATACAACCATTCAAATTGGAAAAGAAAGATATAATCTGAAAATTAAACTATTCTTGAAAACCAACTTAAACACACCAATTTTTTTCGAATTGAATCCGTCTTATTCAACACATTTTATGTTCTTTAACACATAATATACGATTCAATGGTCTGATTCCTTCAATGCATCAATATCTTTTATTATAGTTTACCTCATCATCATCGCTTATCAACGCGATTGTAAATTATATCGATGAATTGAAGCAAACAGACCATTGAACCATATATTATGTGTTAAGGAACATAAAATGTGCTGAATGAGACGGATGCGATCCGAAAAACATTGATTGATATAGGTTGGTTTTCAAATACATCTTAATTTTCAGAATATAAGTTTCTATGTCAATATAAATGATTGTATTTTCATTAAAAGGTAAGTGAAACAAACAATATACATAGTGTATAATAAACTAAACTTGTCAACCTGTATAATAATTTAAAGAACAAAACATTGCTAAGTCACAAGAAGCCTCTATCTTGTGACTTAGAAATGTTTTGTTCTTGTTTTGAGAAAATTTGTCAACAACAACAACATACAACAAATCCATACAACACAATAAAAAAACATACATTATTTAAGCAACAAAACCCCAAGTGGGACTGTAACAAATCAATATACATTAAGTCAATAACGTACCTCTTATTGAAAATAATCGTGGAACTATAACAAACCAAGATATATCAAGTTCATCTAGTTTGTGAAGCCATGAAGAAGAAATATAAGGTGGATGAATTTTATACAATAACTTCATACTTCTTATATTTTTCTTCATGGCTACAAAAAAACCATATGAAACTTCACCATAATATACACTTGCTACCACCATACGCTTGCTACCACCATCATCACCATGTATCTACAAGGAAACACATCAAAAATCAAAC
Organism: Lathyrus tuberosus; assembly: GCA_022829125.1. Classification (NCBI taxonomy): domain Eukaryota; kingdom Viridiplantae; phylum Streptophyta; class Magnoliopsida; order Fabales; family Fabaceae; genus Lathyrus; species Lathyrus tuberosus. The sequence goes on along the minus strand of JALAZF010000426.1, from coordinate 33,698 downwards.
TTAACCTAAAAACATCAATAACATAATGTTTCCACAGCATCCTAAAATTAAACCCTAAAACAATAATCCTAAATTCTAAATATCAACAACATCCAGAAGAAGAGTAGAAAGAAGAGAGCAGGAGAACACACCATCTTTTCCGCCGTAGGAGTTTGCGCCGGACGTTGCTCCCGTCAGATATCCTTTAAGCTTCTTTTCTCCATTCACTTGTAACAGTATTGGTTAAGATTCATGAGAGGAGAGGGTTATGTTAGGGTTTTCTTTAGAGAGAAACAACAGTAATGAAATGGGCAACAAATAGTTTCGTTTATATATTAAAAAATATCACTTTTCGTTACGGTTTAAAATTATAACCGTAATTATATTTTATATTTTAAAATAATAGAAAACTATATCACGACGGTTACTAATAATAACCGTAGTGATATCCCTTATTTAAAAATAAATAAAAAAGAAAGGAGCGCCTTAACCTTAAATGAATTTTTTTTGCCATAGCTGAGGTTCGAACCCATGAAAGATTGATTATATCATATCGGTTATACTTACAACCGTTATTATACCCTATAAAATTTTAATTAAAAAATATAATATAAAGTTAGCGCCTGAGTTTAGAGATATCACCACGGTTTTGGGAAGAACCGTGGTGACTTGGGCGTTGTTGTTTGCGCATTTTGTAGTAATGTGTAGCTCGGTTTTTTGTGACGCGACCACTACCGCTTTTAGTGCTACTTTCTGATTTCTATATTTATCCTATGAAGCTTAAAAGGAAGGGGAAGATATCTTAAACTAACCCTGCGCGCAAGTGTTTTCCCTACAAATGTGAAGAGATCTGGAATCGGGGGTTGGTTATACAAAGAGAAGCTATTAAAACCCAGAGTATCTATAGTAATTTATAGGAACCTTTGTTTACATATGTTTTTTACTGTTTGAAATGCTTTCTTAAGTCTATCTGTTGTTGATTGGGGAAAGTTTCTCCTTTGTGAGGGCTGAGGAATTGTTTTTGTTGTTTTTGGGTTTTCTATTGTTTTTGGGAAGGTGCTGGACCTAAGATTTTTGATTTGTGTGCTCGCTAAGATTTCAAAATCTTAAGCCTACGTATTCCCATAAGGAGATTTGGGAAATCAGAGCATTCGTAGTTCCTCCTAATATATGGGAGGAAAAATGTTTGGTGTCTTGTTCAAAGCCCAAGATTGAAGTTAAAAGAGTGTTTGACTGAGAGAGAATTTGTGATCTCTAAAAAGATACATCTCACCTACTCATCACAAATATTGAGGAATTGGTTATAAGGGAAGTTACTTTAACTGGGATGTGTGGAATCCAACAATGCAATACCTTCCTTTATAAGTCTTTCCATGCTAAAAGAGGGACATTGACTTGGATGTATGCAATCCAGAAGTTTGCCACTTACATCAGTTAGATGAAAGATAAATTTTATCCATGATAAAGGAGGGACTCCAACTTGGATTTTGAATCAATAAGTGTGCCAGTTACATCAATTATCTGGCAAAAGTTTTGATTATTTGTTCTGAAATGTGATGTATAGAGGAAATGTTCTCCTACAGAGTGAACTGATGGTCTCATCTGAGGGGATATTAATTTTTTTGTCTTGATCAAAGCCCAAGGTTGAAGCTAAAAGAGGTTGACTCCATTGGGGGAGTTTTATATATGTCTTGTACAAAGTCCAAGATTGAGGCTGACTAAAAAATTCTTATATGAAGCCTAAGAGGAGGCTGAGGGAATCCTGAAGAGATATGGACTCTTGCTGAGGAATTCTAAATCTTTAGAGAAGGTTTAAACTGCTTGGGGAGTCAGAAAGGGATCTAACTCTTGATGGAGATTATAAGAGAGTTGATTTATCAACTGCCACAAAGGCTTTGATTCTTCTGGGGTTTATTGATTGTGATCTTACTCTGGCTAGGGATTTTAAGGTGAAAGTCAAGCCTTATTGGGGATTAGAATGGAAATAAAGGATAAGTTTAAATACCTTAGAGGTTTTAACTCTCTTGGGAATTAATGTATTGGTAAAGATGATTAGGATTTATCCTATGCTTTTAGGAAGCTTGAGGGTCCTTGTATGAAGCCCAAGAGGAGGCTATGGGGATGAGACTTTACAAGTTTACTTGTATGAAGCCCAAGAGGAGGTTGGGACTACCCAAGTCTCCTAAGTGGAGGCAAACTCTAGTTGGAGAAAGATCATTGTATGATGCCCAAGAGGAGGCTGAGGGTTCTAAAGATGAAGATCAACTCTTGAATGATTGGATGTTCTAGAGTTTTTGACTTTCCTGAGGTTTGAACTGATAGAGTGACTAAATTCTATCATATGCTTTTAGGAAGCCTTTGGGTCCTTGTACGAAGCCTAAGAGGAGGTTATAGGGAACTTCTAAGAAGCCTGTGGGTCCAAGCCTAAGAAAAGTTCAAGAAAGGTTTCACCGAGAAATAACTCTTTCTTTGTTGAACAGTTCTAAGGTTTGAAGAAATTCAAGAGAGGTTTCACCGGGAATTAATCCTCTCTGGGGAAATGAATTTCTTTGTATAAGAATAAACTAGTTGATTGAACTAAGTTATAAGTATCCTACTGTTTGACCTAAGTGTAAACTGAGGATGACCTAACTGCTAAGGGAACCCTAAACAGATATGCACAAGTATATATACAGATATATGAACAAGTATATAAACAAGTATGAATTGAATTGAAAAGGTGTTGGGTCTTATACTCAGAGAGAGGCCCAAGTGTGTTGTGATAGATTGCATTGGTTATGACTGTATGATTAGGGTTTTGAGAAATTGAAGAAAGTTTTGAGAAAACTTTGAATTTGAATTTGAATTAAAAGAATGTTGTTGGGGCTTACAACTCAAGGAGAGACCCAAGATTATTTGAATGAATTGAATGAAAGAATAGTGTTGGGTCTTATACTCAGGGAGAGGCCCATGGAGGTTGTTTATTGCTTAAAACAAAGTTTATGTACAAAAGATTGGGGCTTATACTCAAGGAGAGGCCCAGATGATTTATTTGAAAACAATGATCTTACCGCAATACCGAAAGACGTTGTGGGACTTATACTATAGCAGAGGTCCAAATATTTATTTATGTACATAGGGGGTTGGGTCTTACACTCTAATAGAGGCTCAAGTGTGTTTGAAATAAAGTTTTGAAAGATTGAATCAAAGAAACCCGAATTTTTATTCTTTAGGTATTTTTAAAAGGAAAAATCAATTAAAAATGATAAATAATATTAAATAAATTCATTAAACATGTTTTGAATTATGATTAAGGTTTAGAAAATGAGGTTTGATTCACATGATTATTTGAATTCAAATTGGTTTTGAAAAATCAAGAAAAAAGAAATGATTTAAAATGTTTAAAACAAATTAAAATAAAATTCTTTAAAATATTCAAAAATATATCAAATAAAAATATTTTTTATTTTTCATTTTTTTGGGTGAATTAAATATTTAAATATATGATGGATTTTTGTTCAAAAAATCAATTAAAAATGATTAAAATAGAAAGAGAAATTAATTTTTGAAAATAATTAAAAATTCAAAAAATTGAATTAAATTTGAAAAAAGGCGCCAACAGTTATCTTCTTCCTCGCGTGTTCCCTCCATGGCCATTTTGCAAAACCTCTCATATCTCCCTCAATACGTAATAATTTTGCACGATGTAAACATGAAATTAGTTGTTTGTTTTTGAACAAGGAATTCAATGGTACCAATTAATTTCATTTCTTTTAAGTGTAGAGTGAGTTATCAAGTGATGAACAGATGAACCCTAATTTTTGTAAGAACACTATGAAATCCTATACACGATTGATACATAGCAATTGATTGAGGGAAAACATTCTATATAAGTGCAAAAACATGTTGGTAACTTGAAATACAAAAAATTATGCATGTTTCACGGAGTTTGAAAAGTTCAGGGTTACCTTGCAAGAGGAAATCAAATCCTCAGTTTTAGGTGTTACAGAAGTGTTTTGATGATCTGGACAGCTTCCTTGGACCTCAAGTAGTGTGTTGAGATGCTTGGAATGGATTGAAGACCTTTGGATTGGTGGGGCTCGAATCCAACTGCAGATGGCTTTAGGATGAGATATGAACTTGATGAATCTGGTGTTACAGATGTTGTTCAAGAGTTTGGATCACTCATATATGATGTATGTGAGGTTTTAGGACCATTGGTTTTAGTTGAATTTCTCTCTATTTCAAAATTCGATTCTCACTTCTTTGGAAATGGATTTTTGATGCACAAAAGGGAAATGGTGGAAAACATATGTTGTGATGTTTTGGGATGATTTGATCAGCCAGAAATGACCTCTATTTATAGTAGAGGAAGTTTGTTTTGCAAGGAATATTGAATGGGGGCTGGATCACCCTATTGTCCAATGGATATGGCTAGGTGTTTAAAGTCTCCTCTAGCCATTGAATTGAACTGAACTTACAGGTTTTAGGTCTTTTGATTCTTGGATAAGACTTGACTCATTTGGACTGATATGAACTAATTCATGCCACCTCAATGCATCCTTTCAATGCCATATGACTAAATTGGATTTTGGATTTGCAACATTGATGATCACATGCCAAAGGGATATGGTTCTTGACTTATTGGCCTTATGGTTCAGATCCCTTATCATTTATGTTGATATTGGACATAAATCCAATTATGCAAGTGTCCAAAATTGGCTCAAGAAATCGTGGGATGCAAGTCATGTGCCAATTCTGTCAAAAATCAGTTTGTATCAAGGCCTGTTGTGAGGTCCATAACTCCTAGCTGAAGTTGAATCAATGGATGTTCTTGTACTCTTTGGAAAGCTTGTATATCATACTTCAACTTTGATGTTTACATTTGGTCTTGATTTATCTTGGATCATGGTGAAAAATCCCTCCAAAGTTGGACAAAACACGAGACAGATTCTGCCTAAAAAAATTCTAAGTGTCAAAGTTCAAATCTCATTAAACCTTAACTTTATGGCCTTATAACTCAAAATCTAGGCATTTTTTGGGGGTACTTCAGCTTGATAATCTTGTTGTATGTAAGATAAGCTATCATTTGAGCTTTGGATGGAAGAAAATGGTTGTTTGGATCACAAGTTATGGCCTTGCAAAGTTGGGTAAAAACCATTATTTTCCATAACTTAGTGAAATTTCAAGTTTCTCAAGGTTGCCCTTTTTGTAAGTAACCTCACTTTTCTTGATTTTTATTGATTGGTCATGATCCAAATCACAATTTAACATTGTTCTTGACTTAAAGAGGCCATGTTTGCCAAAAAAATCCCAAAAGTCAAACTTGATTTTGATCACAATTGACTTATTGTATCAGATGAATTTTAATCCTTGTGATCCTTTATGAAATCAAGTCATTGGGCCAAATTGAACCTAATGGATGGATTCCAAAGGTGTTTTTGAGTGTCTGGAATCATGTCCCAAGGTTTTAGATCATGCTTTGCTTAAAAGTCAAAGGTATGGTTGACTTTTTCTCATAAAACCCTAGTTTGTGGTCCAAATGAATTTGAATCCTTATATTTCTTATGAACCAAGTTCTTTGAATTAATTTAATGTTGTGAATGGATCAATATGATGTATTTGAGGTCCTTAAATCATATCTTGAGGTCTTGGATCATGCCTTGCTCCAAAAGTCAACTTAGGAACTAGGTTAGGTAAAAACCATAATTCCTTATTTTTGATAGATGCATCCCCTGAGGCTATTTTGAAATTATGAATGGAATCATGAGGTTCTTTTGAGATTCTTGAATCGTATGTTGAAGCATTGGCTCACGCCCAGGTGAATATTTTTCTCTGGAGGCCTTGGTCAACCAAAACCCAAATTTGGTGACACTGATGATCTTGAGGCTTGGTCAACTTGAAATGTTGCATTCTTGTGTTATGTTCTTGATGTGTGAGACCTCTTGATCCTCCATGGATGTTTAAGAGGTTTGACAAGTTGTAGATCATGTCAATTTTTGATTGATCATTTGCCTGAATACTCTGAGAGGGCGTGAAAACCCTAATCCTTGTTTGAGGTAAATACTCAACAATCTTAGTGAGGTATGAAAATACATCCATATTGTGGTGATGATTTGCACAATGGTGTGAAATATTATGGTCAAAATTTAGGGTATGACATAGTGTTCACCGCAAATCTGGAATCCTTGGAACAGAGAGCGTTTATTGTAGATTGAAGATCTTAATATGACATAAAGATATGGCATATCAGTCTAAGAAGCTCAATATGCACTGCAAATTGACATAATCCAAATGTAGATCGAGGCGAACACTAAAGCATATCTCCTACGCACTAGCCAGAATAGACTAATAAAGGAAACCATGTATATCAAGTGAGTTTCTCAAAGGAAGTACACTCGGGATTTACTTCAAGAAACAGGTATGCTCGGATGCAAAGTTGCCAATACTCCCATAGAACCAATAAGAAAGAGTGAAGATGAGAATGTACCAGCTAATAAAGATAGATATCAAAGTCTAGTTGGAAAATTAATCCATCTAACTCACGTCAGGCTAGACATTGGTTTTGTTATAAGCATGGTTAGTCGTTATATGTAAAACCCGACTGAAAAAGACATGAGAAATGTGAATAGAATACTCCATTACTTGAAAGAGGTCGATGACTCTATTTTCAAAAGAACTCAAACAAAGGTATTGAAGTCTACACACATTCAGATTGGGCAGGGTGTTTATCTGATAGAAAAACGACTACATGCTATTGCGCATTTGTATGGGGAAATATGGTAACTTGGAGAAGTAAGAAACAATCTGTTGTGCCTAGGAGTAGTGCAGAAGCAGAATTTAGAGTTATGGCACAAGGTATTTGTGAAAGAATTTGGTTAAAGCGAATGCTAGCTAAAATCAAAATTCCTACCAGCCACACGATAAAGATATTATGCGATAACAAGGTTACTATAAGTATTGCGAAGAACCCGATTCAGCATGATATAACAAAGCATGTGAAGATAGACACACACTTCATCAAGGAGAAAATTCATCATGAAGTTATAAGTGTTGATCATATTCCATCATGCGAACAAACTGCAATCATTCTAACAAAAGCACTTCCAATGAATGTATACGAGAATATCATATCCAATCTGGGTATGATAGACATCTACCACCCATATTGAGGGGGAGTGTGGAATAATCAATACAGAATAAAATGATTTTGTTTTGTACAACTCATAAGGATTAAGTTTTAATGTAATTAATTAGCTGTTATTTTTTTTTCATTTATTGTAATTAAAATCAACATTTATAAGGAGATTAATTCCCCTGATTTTAGGATAGATTTCACTTTCAAATTTTTCCTCTTGTTTTCTATATATACATTATATGTATTCCGTATTTAAACACGGAAATAAAGAGTATATTTCTACAGAAAGATAATTCATAGAAATGCAAAGCTGACTCTTCAAGAATCGTATGCAAGCTGCAAAATAAAATAGACTATATTCAAGTCACTCACACGCAACACTCAAGTATTTCAATTCCCAAGAGTTCTAATGGAGATACCTCTGAAAAGACGTTTGAGATATGAGGCATTAAAAACATGAATTCCCAAAAAACTGAAACATTTAATCTTGGTCTGCCGAGATAGACGAAAGAGCGCTCAGACACCGAGGCTAATACGACAAATAATTTCCTTGCTACATGGAAATAAGGGCTTGGATGAAAAATGTTCTAGGTCGACCATATCGATCCCTGACCGACCATTCTGAAGGAGACACAATCCTTCTTGAACCTTCTCAGCACATGAGAACTGTCCTGTAGACAACTACAGAGGATTCGAACTCCAGATACATACAACGACTCTCCACAATTCAAGTCTAACAAATAATGGGTTGTTATTTCCTCTCAATTATATATAGAGAATGCATAAATTCAAGTTATTAGTTTAAAATTCAATTTAAATTCACTATTCTCCCTCAAATACTGACTTGAGCATTGAAGTGTTTGATGAGTCCAAGCCTTTGAGGTTGACATCAATTTTGGTAAAACTAACTTAGCAGAAAGATGTTGGACAAGATGTCCTGACATGATGAACTAACTGCAGGTTTAAGTTGTTAAACAAGATGTCCTATCATGTTGATTCGACATCTTTATCTGTTACAGTTTGAAATAACTGTTTCTGTTTTCCAGGTGTGATTGGAATATGTTTTGGTCCTAAGGTGGCATCTGAGATTGTGGAATCAGAGATTCTGATTCTAAAAGGACTATGCGGTTTCCATGCAAGGAGACATTTTTGGAAACTTAGGATTGAAGAAACTATTCATGAGAAGAATAGGTCGCAGATTCTGTGGAGGTGAATTGCTGCGATTTTGAAACCCAAATCCAGTTCTGTTTTGCAATATAAATAAGATGGTTTAACCTAGAATTGGTGTGAATATTACAGCTGTTATAGAGTACTAGGGTTTGTACTTTTGTGAGCCTCTCTTGTATTGCGTGAATACCTAAGTAGGACAGGTTATTGAGTTGTAATTTTTTAGTCACTACTGTGATTGAAAGGGAATTGAGAATGGTCTCATACCTAGGAGAGTCTTAGGTAGAAATCTAGGAAAGGTAGTTTCTAGGTGCTAAGTTGTAAACGTTGGAGTTTAGCTTAGAACCAATTCGAATTAGTTGATTTCATTCCTGGCTTGGTAGCCCTCAGACGTAGGTGTTGTTGATCACCGAACTGGGTTAACAATTCTTGTGTGTTGTTTTCTTTCTGCTGTTTTTCTGTTCTTCATTATCCTTGTGTTAGAAGTAGAGATCAAGTGTCACGACATCCTGTCCGACATCTTAGTAATCCGCTTAACCAGAATTTCAGTGTTAACCTTGCAGGTCAGCCCCTCTTCGTGGTATCTAAAGTTCAAATTTGCCATTATCTCTAATCCTCACTTTATTTATGGTTTCAATACAAATTTATTATTATTATTATTATTATTATTATTATTTGCTAAAAAAAAGTAAAGATGCATAGCAACCTATGTTGGTAGAAGCCTTACTGTTTTTGGGTATTAAAGAAAGCTCACGAGGGTGAAGAGCTCTATTTTAGAGTTGTTTTTTTGTTGGATTAGAGAATGCTCACAAGGGTGAGGAGTCCTATTTTAGAGATGTTTTTTATGGAGTTAAAACAAACTTACGATGGTGAAAAGCTCTGAATTCTTTTTGATGTGCCTATCTTGTATGATTTCTAGGGAATGCAACCTTAGAATTGATGCCTTTGACTACTGAAGTTGCATGTATAATATGAATTCTTAACTGTAAAATAGGTGATTAATACCATTATAGTTATTTGAAGAAGTTTGAGTAGTGTTGAAAATACATAGAATGAGAAAACTATGGAAGTATGGGAATTCTGCAGTTTGAATTGAACAAATGTGTAGAGGGGTTGTTGATAGAAAAGTACTAACTTCACAAGGATTGAGATTAAGCATTTTGATGCATCATTTTGAACCAATAAAATAATTCATAAGCTAAAAAGATATTAATATTGAATACCATGTGACAATGTAGAGATAGTATAAATAAAAGTGAATGATAGTATATGAAGATATTGGACAATGATTCATTCCTTAATTTCATCTAATGTATGTGGTGATGTGTGGTGTCATGTCAGGTTAGGTCAAAGCTAAACCTTCAAGTGTTTGTTTCAAGAGTCTGGTATTTTCTTTAGCAAAAAAAAAAATTCATAAAAAATTAACAGGAACTAATCAATTCCAGCCAAATGATATCAGAAGAGAGTTTCATACTAATATATTTTCAACTCTGTAAATTAACAAAATGATACTTATTTATCTATCTTGCTAATCTACCTTATTGACATATTCTGGTTAGTTAAGTTCTTCAGGACTACTTCTCTGAGGCAATTGCATGTTTACTATGTCTTCTCTGATATCAGAAGACTGTAGATTGAACCATTTACTTGATCATTTGTCATTTGTTGATTTTCAGGTGCTGTTAGAGCCAAAAGGTGTGTACCCTCTTTATTTTTGCGCAGTACAAGATAAGCTATACCAGCCAAATATATTGCCATGCCTGAAAATCCTAATATCCCAAGAAACACCTTGGCCACAATTTCTATGTCAAACAACATTCAGAACAACGTTTATTTCTTCCAAAAACATTAGTCATAGAGGTGAGAATAGGTCACGCTAAACTTTGCAAATCTTGAGTCTGACCTAGTAAAAAAGTTTGTCCTAAACCTGACTAATTATCTATTATAGCCAAAGAAGTGTTTTAGAAAATTTCTCATAGCAATTAAGAACAGCTGTGACCAGTGACCACAATGTAGTTCAGTTACAAATATATGAGAAACCTCATTGATATCATAACATTGTGAAAAGCGTTAGAAAATATTTTAGGACCAAAACAACTAGACAAAATTTGTGGCAAGAATATTTTACAGATGCAATTATGATAAGCTTCCCAGCCCCAGCAGAGCCACCAATGACTGTAACAATCAAACTGGGAACTATGGCTATAAGCAACGGGTTAACATATTCCGAATCCATGGCGTCAATCGTAAATCAAGAAATCCCTAAAACAAAGAAAGAATTAGTAGGGCGGAAATTGTAAACACCAAAAGGTTATCAACAAGGACACAATGCAAGTGAACCTTAGAAAAATTCAGAAAAACAATTAATCACACTTATGGCATCACTTGAAACAGAAATAAATGTTGAAAGGCTGAGGAAAATACATATAGAATCATGGCATGAAAATACATTTTAAGGAAAAAGAAAATGGCAAAAGAAGATATGAAGAACTAACGGCATAACCATAGCACCGAGGAGTGAAATTGCAAGACCAGTAGCTCCATTCCCTTTTAGTTGCGGCACAAAAAGACCCTTCACGACTTCTTTAGCATCAGGCTCCGCCCCAAGACAGGCAGCAATTGTAAACACAAGCAATGCAATGAAGAATTCATGTGGCATCTTTCAATTGATTCTTTTGAATAACAAGTCATTATTAAGAATTTAAAATATAAAAAAATCTAATTATAAAATTAATATATAATAAGATTTTATCAATGATATGTTAAAAAAATTATTTGACACATGCGACATACATTTTTTTAATAATCTTTTAGATATTCACAGACATTTCATCATATGAAAAAATAAATAATTAAACACGTTTGATATACATGTATTTAAAATATAATACATAGTAAAATATAATACATGCATATATGAAAACAATAATTTAAAATATGATACATGCATGTATGAAAACAATAATTTAAAATATCATAGTAAAAAAGTCTAATTATAAAACTAATATATAATAAATTTTATAAAAAAAAAAAAAGACTAACCAATTAATCCAGCTTCTTCGTTGTACATGTTGTCACTGCTATCGATCCTTATCAAGTTGTGTGATGTCTTTGTGAGAATGGTCGTGCGATGAGAAAATGGAGTAAGGTTCTGCGATGAGAGAATGGTTGTGTGATGAGAGAATGGATGTGCGATGGAGATTTTGGGTTTTGGAGAGAAACTGGTGTTTGATGGAAGAGATTAGATTGTGTTTTGTTATTGTGTTTAGATTATTTCTTTTACATCATATTCACTTAATATAGCTATACACTCGTTATTCATTTAATTAGTTATTAGGATTAATATTTTGAGTTATAAAATTAAACAATTTTTTTCCGTACATCTAAATTTACACTCGTTTTAAATTTAACAGGAATATAGAGATTTGATAATAATAATAATATTGTGAATTTACAGATTAGATGATAATAATATTTTGAATTTACACCCGTTTTTAAAAATAAGGTGTCCATTGTCACGTATTAATACTTAAAATGACATTCTATTTATAAAATTGACACCATATTTCTTATTTACACCCATTTTTAGTATAACGAATGTAAACTTTAAAATTATATTCTTCTCCTTGCACTAGTGAACCCTAAACTAGTAGAAGTAGATGTTATCGATTGTGCAAGTATACTAGTGCAATCTCTCTAACGCTTACTCTCTTTATTTTCTGCTATTTATTGTTTCTTATCTCCGCTTCTATTTACTCTTAAGAAATTACTAACATAATTTCAAGTACAATTGAGAAAACCACTAAATTAATCGTGAGTTTTAGATACCAAAATTCACCACCCTATTGTGATGAAAGTCATTTGTCCAATAATATCTGCATTACAACTAAATCAAATGGATTAGCAACAACATACCACTACGCCAAACAAGACATTAGACAACGCTTTTTTAGGCCTTAGACAGCGCTTAAGACAGTGCTTTTTATTTATGAAAAAGCGCTCTCTAAAGTATACATTAGAGGGCGTTTTTTCAAGAAAAAGCGCTGTCTAATGTATGCCTATAATTTTAGTTATCAATTTTTCTATAACTTTAGAGGGCACTTTTTAGGAAAAACGTTATCTAAAGGCCCCCTTTAGACAGCGCTGTCTAATCTATGCCTATAATTTTAGTTATCAATTTTTCTATACCTTTAGAGGGCGCTTTTTAGGAAAAGCGCTTTCTGTTGTGAACTATAGACAGTGCTTTTTCTAGAAAGCGCTGTCTTTTCTCTACGTATAATTTTAATGATTTTTTTTAAAAATCCCATTTTAACCATTTTTTATGCAGAAACCTGTATAATCCAAGCCATTTCAATAAACCTGTATATTTTACATTTCCATTAACAATTTCTAGTATGGTTCATTAACCATTTCCACTAATCCCATAAATCACATAAACCACATAAAACTAATATTTGTGCTATACTATCCCATTCACAAACCATTCACAAAACCATTCACAAAACTATACTATCCCATAAAATAAACCATTCACAAAACTATACATTCACATAATCCCATAAATCACATAAATCACATAAATAACATAAACCATTCACAAAACTATACTATCCCATAAAATTAAACCATTCACATAATCACATAATCCTATACCTTATATATATAGGATTCTTTTTTCAATAAGGTATTCGCACAATTCCTCCTTAATTTCTTGCAATTTATCCTTCGTGTAATGAGAACACGCGTATTCATCAAAGTACTACATAACAAAACAAAATATGCATGATTTAGTTAAAAATAATAAATTATATGACATATCCGATAAATATTAAAATAAATCCTAAGTCATAAATCCATGCATACCGTAATAGGAATCTCTAATCGATCCATTTGAAGGATTTCTCTCATAAACCTCAAAACGAAATACCCGCAGTCTATGCCATTACGCTGACGAGAGCACTACACATAGGCAAACAAATAAGAATTAATATATAGTTGTTTTGTGTTATCAAGTAGCATCACTAATAAGCAACATTGTGAAAATTAATATACCTCCACTTTGACCCATGTAACGTTGGTTGCTTTAGCCCGTGCTACTCGAGATTCTCTTTGTGCTCGGTATACGAGTATTGCTCTATAAAAGAAAAACGTAAATTTAGAACAATCTCACAGAAATAATTAAATATACAAATACACACGAATATTTCGAACAATCTCACTTACGTATCAACCACATCCTTCATATCCTGATATGCTGACCAATCAGTATCTAATGAATTCAGATAATAGGCCACTTCTCTTGTAGGATTAATGGCAACCAACAACCAGTGTCCACTGTAAAATATAACAAAAGTTTAGATGGATAATTTCTACGCAAAATATATAAATTAAAGATTAGAATGAAATTAGAATGAAAATCTTACCCGTTTCCAGTATTAAACGGTAAAAGAAACAAACTTTCTGTCTTGTTAGCCATAAATATCTCAGTTAAGTGGTCTCTTACTGAAAGTGCATTCATACCAATTGTCGGTGCATTGACAAGGGTGCAAGAGAAGAAACAGAATCTGTTTGACAATTCCGTCCCCCGCATCAATTTTTCATACAAGCACCTTAAATAAAAACATAATAAACATTAGACTATTTTCATTGAAATGTGTAAATCAATTGTTCAACTAAATAAATAATAGATTGATCGGAGTACCAGATGTATGAATGCATAACACCGATGTCTAATTCAATATGCTTGAAAATCTGCTCCATGTCCTCTCTTCCGATTATCTCGGAATGAGGAAAACCAAAAACACCTTCGTCCATCTCTATTTGAAGAATATCACCATCCATCAAATCTGACATTGCCATAAGTGTTTCTAGACACGACTGAAAGCGAGGAGGAGCTCTTTTTGCCTGCACGGTCCTAGTAGGAGCTTTTTTCTTGCTGGCCTGTTGTGAAGCTTGAACAGGAACCTAACAATCATATAAGTTAGGTAAAGTAGAAAATCATGAAACTTTTGAATTCGGATAATAGAATAACACTTAAAATGTACCTCTATTTGTGATTCAACAGACTCGTTTTGCCGCAAAACCCCTTTATTCTTAGTTGCGGGTTTTGTAGGATTCTAACATTACCATGTAAAAAAATGTAAGTAATGGTTCATAATGATTTTCATAATCGTTCAGATTTGACATTTGAATACTAAGAGATTCGTAATGGTTTTCAACATACCTCATCATCTATGGAAATGAGGTCTAACGGCCATGCAACAAACGAACCTATTGCATCTCGCAGCAATGTAACCTTTGAAACCGAGTCAGGTATGGGTAGTACTGCATCCGTATCTAAAGCGATATCAACCGACACTTTCAGATGTCTATGAGGGAGCGGTTGATGGTGAAGTAACTCTCCCACATGGTTATGCACTTTTCCCTTGCCAACCATGCGATAAGTCGGTAACGAAAAATACAGCTGGCAAGATGAAATGCCCTGAAGCAATAATAAATATGTAACTGTTAATTTGTATAAAGGTCAATTAAAATAAATGTGTTAATTTAATTAAAATAAATATGTGCTAATTACCTCGGGAATTTTATTTTGACAATTGATACTAGCTTTGTCACTAGCATCTTTCAAACCGGAATCGCGCTTTTGCGCCTCATATCTCTCTTTATCCTTTTCCAATTCACGGACTTGCGCCTTTAGTTCCTCCAATGATTGCATGACTTCTCGGTTGCTGGGATTTTTTCTCTTTGGATACAAGGAAGATGGACTCACACCAAATCCTTTACCTCTCACCCGGCCGGAATACTCAGGAACATTTAGTACTCGATTAAGAATGCTCCTGCAATCCTCCTCGCCTGTGGTTAAGGATTTAGATAGAGTCTCCTGAAATCCATTGACATATAGAAAATTATTAGTGGGGATTACAAATTAATTATATTTTAATAAAATTTCGATTAACTTAAAGACATAATGTTATACTTATACATTCGTCATAAACATGCTGAACATCTTCCCTAACAACTCCATCCTTACCCACACGAGCTTCCTTCCACAAAACATGTACCGGAAGTGATTATTCTTCACTTTTCGTCTCTTCTAACTACACATTTAGTTAAATAATAAATTCATCAAGTATAACACAATAATATAATTAATAAAATCATAGCATTAATATATACTTACCAATTTTTGCTGTAACCGTGCATATCCCAAACGCCCTTTTCCGTATGGATACGCGGGTTTTAATGCTCTTTGGCGATTAATGGCATTCAAATCCTGGATAAACAAGTTTAAGTCATATCAGAACAAACTAATGCAACAAGTATATAATACAATTAATAGACATGACAAGATAACATTACATTGAATTTTTCGATTTTCCGTTTGGCTATAAACGTGCTCCATTCTTCGGGTTCAATCACGTCCGCATATAACTGTGGAAGTTCTGCTTCAACAAAATTTTTATCCGCATCCCTAAGATATTTGTTTGATAATAAGGCTCAAAACCCTCTGTGTCTCTTTCCGGCCAACTGAAGACAATATTTTTTCCAGCTTTCATCAATATTAAAGGACCTCTACAAAAAAACATACACATATAAACATAAAGTGTGTTAGTATAAGTAAATTAAAGACTTATCTTATCTTATAAACATATAAACATAAAGTGTGTTAGTATAAGTAAATTAAAGTACTTGTATCTCAGTCCATATCTTATCTTTACCAGCTTTCAACTTTGAACTCCTCCAATTATCACTGATAATTGGAATATGCTGACGGACAAGTGAACCAATGTATGAAGACAACATTGAACCGTTAAGCTTAATTAGTTAGTTATCATCACTCCAATGTACATCAAACTTGATCCCTTTATCTCTAGCACGGATGATTGACTTCATAATAGTTATTCCACATTTTATTTCACTTTCTACATTCGAAGGTTCATTCTGAGCTTCATTTTCATCATGTGTCTCGTGTGTGTCGTCCTGGTTACTAGCCATTTGACCTGTAAGAAAGAAAAAAACAAAAATTAAATGACAAATATAAAAATCCATAATCCATAATCCATTGAATGATATAAGCTATATATAACATGACAACTAATTAATACTACACCAGAAATATTATTGAATGATATAAGCTATATATATAACATAACAACATCAACAAATACTACACTGGAAATATCATCAACATCTAACAGCCAACAACAACCACATCATTCCAATATACACCTTAAAAGTTCCATAGCAAACACCTACAAGGAGAACAAACCAAGTATCAGAACCATACATCATCACCAACAATAACACAAACACTACGCGTGATATCACACCCTCTCATTACATTTTTCACACGAATACCATACCATCAACAATACAAGCAGAACGACGATAACAAACTAAACATCAACAACAGAACAGCAGAACAACATACCATTATATTGTCAAAGGACTCTGTACCATTATATTGTATAACATCAACAACAAGAACAATGCATATTTATTAGAACAACAACAACAATGAATCTTAATGAAGCAAGAACAACGTACCTCTTCTTCATTTCATCTTCTTCTTCACGAAAGCAATGGCAGTGAACGACGGCAATGAACGACGACAATGAACGACGGCAATGGAGAATGAACGACAGCAATGGCGAATGAACGACAACAATGGCAATGGGTTTCAGCAGAGAAGAAAGATAGCAACGGTTTCAGCAGAAAGAAACGCGTGGTCGAGAGAAGAAAATGAATAGAAGTTTCAGAAAATGAAATGAAATGTGTTTTATATTTTAATTCATAAATGACCTTAGAGAGCGCTTTCCTTATAAAGCGCTTTCTAAAGTGGGGAGAATTTAAGACCTACAGCAGCACTTTCTGAAAGCGCTTTCTAAGGTTAACCTTTAGACAGCGCTTTTCTAAAGCGCTTTCTAAAGTAATACATATAGCAGCGCTTTCCAGAAAGCGCTTTCTAAGGTGGCTTCCATTTAGGGCATTTAACAGCGCTTTTGAAAAGCGCTTTCTAAAGCCTGTCTATTACAACGCTTTTTTTTAGAGAAATTTTTTAAAGACCTATAGCAGCGCTTTGTTCAAAAAACGTTGTCTTTGTTGCGCAGTCTTTGTCCAGTTTTGGCGTAGTGTACCTTTGATAAAAAGGGTCGGCCCTTAGAGATTGAATGGAGCGAACTGAAGGTGAGAAAAATACAAGAAGGAAGGTTGAATTGTGTATGCCAAATCACTTTTACTTCTGAACCAGAGTTAAGATTCTAAACAGAAGTTCAGAATCTAATAACAAGTGCAGCAGAAGAGTATACAGAAGTAAATAAAAACAGTAAAGAACACACAACAGTTATACTAGTTTCACTCCAACTGAGAGTAGTCCAGTCCCCTTGTAACACAAGAGATTTTCACCATAATTAAACAGATTACAACTTCTTATACATTCAAGTATAAGACTTTTCTACTCAGACCCTCAACCCGAGACTTCCTTGCTTAATCAGCACCTGATCAAGACTTCCCACTTAGATCCTTCAGATTCTAAGACTTTCTTGCTTAAACCCCTCAGGTTCAAGACTTTCTGCTTAAGCCCTTCAGGCCTAAGACTTCCTTGCTTAGACCTTCAGTCTAAGACTTCCTGCTCAGATTCCTCAAATCTAAGACTTCAATGCTCAAGCTCACGGCAAGAGACTTTTATCAAAACTCACTATTTTGAGAAGGATTGGCCATCTTTGGAAACATGGCACAAGTGAACTATTTGATTGGTTATGACCTCAACAAAAACATTGTCTCTTTCAAGCCTACTGATTGTGCCATACGTATAAAGACTAGTTGTAGAACGTATTATGTAATTTGATAATAAAGTTTATTTTTTTCCATATCTTTAAGAGTATTTTCAATGGTCTCTTTTAAAGAATATACTTTGAGTTTCGTATTAATAAGCTACTTCATACATAAATTTATGTCATTTTTATGCAATTCATTCCCAATTTTTTATTGCTAAAACAAAGTTTTTTTTTTATTAAGAGGAGAGCCTAATATATGAACAGTGCAGCGGAGGGGATCTTTATCTACCTTTATGAATAAGCAAGCAAGTATCAGCACAAGACCTGAAAATATACAAAACTTATAATTTTATAAACTGAGGAAAAATAAACTCTGAATACAAATGGATTCAGATCCATCTATTTATAGGCGCATTCACCTAAACCGGAAGACCTGCTAAGCCGGTAAAAAGAAAAAGAAAACCCAAAAAGTCAAAAGAAACAGCCGGGTGCGCCATGGGCCCCATCGACACTGTAGACTTTACGACTACTGAGTAAAACGACAAACAAAAAGAAAATATGTCATTATCCCAAAAGGGACCCCAGGTATAGTGGGGGACAACTTTAAATAAAGTTGAAAACGACCTAAAGGCGAGTGGGAAACAGATAAGATTCCATTATCTTATCTTTCAGTAGTGGGGTGATTAATCTTGAGCTGGACGTTTCCCTTTGTCCTTCTTGATGTGTTGGCTCATAGAAACAGTCATCGAGTCCCAGAAATCTTCTAGGGTAGGCTCTTCCTCCTCTTGGGATTCCCCTGCAAGATAATTGGTATCCATAGAGTCTCTTGAAGAGACAGACATATTGTCTTTAGTGGATGTTGGAAAAGCTTTCAGAAATTGCTTCTTCATATGGTCTAAAGTTCTGACCATGATATCTTCTTCAGATTCCTGCGGGAATTTATTCTGAAAGAGTTCTTTGATAGATGCCATTGACATATTTTGAACATTTTGTTCCATGACTCCTGAAGATTTATCTTCTTCAATTACAGCTTTAATTGCTGTTGATTTTAATTTAAGATCTTCCATATCTAATTTATTCCACCATTTGTAGAAGAATTTCCTTTCAATGATGGGGATATTGTAATTATCCTTGCCAACCTCCAGACTCCATCTCCAAATCCATGGAATCTGAAATTTTATAAAGAATATGAGAGGACATTGTCCTGTAATAAAAACATCCCCCATGGTTAAAGGGCTGAACTCGCACCAGGGAGCATATAAGCTCATTATCTCTTCTGGTAATATTTCCAGAGAGGGTCCAAACTTAACCCACCATTGGTAAAACCAACTTGGAATGGGTTTTTCCAGAATTTCTGGATTGAAGGAAAAGAACCATGAATGCTTGTTCTTAGGGTTCTGGTAATAGAACGTTTGAGTAAAAGCCTGGATATAGTCCCAGTAGTTAAAGTAAACATATTTACCTTCTGCCATTTTTAAAGCCCTATCCGTGTTAGGGTTTAATCCCCATTCTTTAGGAGAAAGAATGCGTTTAATGAAACATTTGCTGAAGTTTATAAAACTGTCTGGATTATTGTTTTGGTAATGGTGGACAATTTCCACAGATTTTGTTATAATTAACAAAATTTCTAGATTAGGCCTAGCTTTGCCATAAAGCCCAGCATAGCCTCTGGACTCCAAGTACCTTTCCTTTATGGCCCAAGCATTGTTTGGGTAAAGTTTTATATCTTCTTCCTCAATATGCATGAGGATCTCAGTTACTGAGTTTTCCATGTAATCAATTATTTGATTTTCTTCTGCAGTTATCGTGTCTTTATAAGACACTTTGATTTGAGATGTATCAAAGGGGCGTTGAGGCATATCTCTCGCTTGTTGTCTAGCTCTCATAGCTGTATTAGTAGTCCAGTCACCTATAAGGGACATACTTTCTTGGGCAAAGAGCGGCATTTGGCTGCTCTGGCCTCTTTCTTGGGAAAAAGTAAAAGCACCTCTTCTTCCCCCTCTCCTTCCTCCTCCTCGAGAGAAGGTTGACATTTAATTATCCCTGTAAAAATTCACGTGTTAGGAAATCCGCAAGTGAATTATTTTCACCTTTTATATATTCTATGTTAAAATCAAAAACAGATAATTGCGATTGCCAGTTAGCAAATATTTGTTTGGACACAAGATTTTTGACATCTTTTTCAATTATAGATTTAGCTGAGCTACAATCTATTCTTAATAAAAATTTCTGATTTAATAAATCATCTTGAAATTTTGATATACATTTTATGATAGAAAGCATTTCTTTCTTAATTGTGGCATATTTTGCCTGTGTAGGGTTCCATTTCCCTGAAGTAAATCTAACAAGAACTTGTTTATTGGAATCAGGTATAACCTGTTTTAATATACCACCATATCCTAGATTAGAGGCGTCAGTCTCAACAATCTTAAAATATTTAGGATTGGCTAAAGAGAGACAAGGTAGGGTTTTGACCCTAGATTTAATTCGTCTCATGGATTGTGTATGCTGGTCAGTCCATGGACCAGGGTTCTTTCTCAATCTATCGTATAAGATAGCAGTGTCTTTTGCAAGATCTTTATAGTAATCTGAAATATAATTCAGACTTCCCAAAAATCTTTGCAGTTGCGTTTTATCAGAGATTACATCTGGGAATTTAGATGCAAACTCGATACTTCTTTCAATAGGGATAATTGTCCCTTGGTCTATTTCATGGCCTAAGAATCTGACTTTGGTTTGAAATAGTTTCATCTTTGGGGCAGATATAACTAACCCATTTCGTTTTATTAATCCTTTGAATATTTTCAAGTGTTTGAAATGTTGATCTATAGTTTTTGAAAATATTAAAACATCATCAATATACACTATACAGAATTCTGTATAAGGAATGAATATGTCATTCATGATATTTTGAAATTCTGAAGGAGCGTTCTTCAGACCAAAAGGAAGAACGTTCCATTCATAATGTCCAAAGGGGACGGTGAAAGCAGTTTTATATCTATCTGCCTCTTTAACCTGGATTTGCCAGTATCCAGATTTCATATCGAATTTTGAAAATATTGCAGATTCATTTAATCTGTCTAATAAGTCTTTTTTGTTGGGAATTGGATACCTGATCCATTTCAAAACTTTATTAAGAGGTTTGTAATTTATAACAAGCCTGGGAACTCCTCTTTCCCTTTCTGCATTTTTATTAACATAAAAAGTAGTACAACTCCAAGAGGATTTGGATGGTCTAATAAGACCTTTTTGTAAGAGAGATTCTATCTCTTTCTTACATAATTCCAGGTATTCTTGGTTCATCTGTGCGGGTCTGGCTTTTGTAGGAATTAAACTTTCATTAAAGTCTTCCTCATAAGGTAATGAAACAATATGTTTCTTTCTATCCCAAAATGCGTTGGGAAGGTCATTACAAATTTCCAATTTGAACTGTTCCTCGATCAATTTGATCTGAGATTGCATTCCCTTTTGGTTAAGCTGTTCTTTAATGCTTAACAATCTAACTTCTTCTTGTAAGAAACCAATCTGTTTCTTTTTACCTAATAAACTATCATGAATTTCGTTTATTAGTCTGGTTTGGGGAGGAGCTATAAATTCAAACATGATCTTTTGGCCATTAATCTTAGCCTTAACTCCTTTTTCAGTAATTTTAATTGGCATCAATTTATGCAAGAAAGGTGTTCCTAGAATAATTCTATGGGTCATGTTTTTCACTGATATAAAGTGAGTGGGTAAGCATATTTGCTTGGTACAAACGTAAGCATTGTTAATTTTATAATTAACTTGGAGTTTATCCCCACCAGCATGGGTAAGAGATTGTGTTGTTTTGTCAAAATATTTAGTGGGAATAATTCCTTCCTGCAAGCAGTTAAGGTCGGCCCCACTATCAACTAGTGCTATTTCATTTTGCAAAATGCACTGTTTATTGATGACTAAAGTAACTTTCACAAACCATTTTTGTGATGTGACCTGATCCAGGATAATATTTTCAGGGTCAGGGTTCTTGTTCCAACTAATATTATTGTTGGTTAGAGTATCATTGGAAGGCATCCTGACATTATTCTCCAGGAAATCAATTCTTATGGATAAATTATTATTATCTTTCTTTATCTGAATAATTTCAGATTTTAATTGATTTATCTCGTGTTTCAAGTTATTAATTGAAACAGGTGTTTCTTTAGTATTAGTATTTTGAAATCTAGATAAGACTTCGCTAAACTGGTAAGGTGCTTCCAAAATTTTTGGAGTTTCATCCCTTCTGGATGTTTCACCTATTAATGTTTCCAGCATCTTTCTTTTCAGATTATCATCTGGAATGGTTCCTATAAATTTTATAATTTCATCCTGATCCGAAGTCAAGACATTAATGTTAAGACCATTCATCTCAACTATGGATTTCCAGTAATTTACTTCCTTGCAATTACATTTATTGTCTTGCTCATTGTCCATTTGGTAATTCTCTTCTTCAGAGGAATCCTCATATAATATTCCTAACTCATCATTATCAGAAGTATCAGATTCTGATTCAGTATCTATGAGAAGTATTTTCTCTAATTTGGTTCTAAGATTTTCATCTTCAATTTCATGAAGGGCTTTCTTAGTCCAGCATTGGTTAGCATAGTGGCCATTCTTACCACATTTATGACATATAATGTCCATCTTTTTAGCCTTACGTTTTTCCTTGGGTTGGTAAGGTTTGGTTTTAGTAGGCTTGGTTTGGTAATGTTTTTTGTAGGATTTTTTTCCCAAATATTTTTTCCTATATTCTCCATAAGGTCTGGTTTTTTTCTTTTTTCCCTCCTTAATGGTTTTGTTGGGTTTAGAAGATTTTCCTAGGTCATAAGCAAATTGTTCACAGAAATCACCCATTTGGTGCTTTTCTGTTTTCTTTTGGTTCTTAAGCTGGTTTTTTAGCTTAATATCATTACATAGGGATAGTCCTTCATTAATGCAACAACATATAATTTGGCCGTAGGTCAGTTGTTCATAATTAACACTAATCCCATCATTCTTGTTTCTTAAACTTTGTCTGATTTTTTCAGCAAATAGGTGAGGTAGGCCATCCACAAATTTGGATTTCCAATGTGAAGAATTGGAATTGTTGAGTTGATAGACTCTTGAAAGAAAGGTATCCTTATACCATCTAAAATGTCCTAAAGAAGGGCATCTAAGGTTTTGAAGGAGAGTATTGATTTTCTCCGCTATGGGTAAGTTAGTCCCTACAAAGTGTTGTAGGATAGTAAGACACAGCGTATAGACTGCATCTTCTTCTCCTGTTGTACCAACATTGGTACCTCCAGTAACAATAGACGTGCTGCTGGTTGTTACTTCAGTTTTAATAACTTTCTTATGGGAATATATTTCTTTCCTCTGGGTTTCTGTGAGGTAATGATCCCACCATCCTCTAAGCTGGCCCACAAAGCCAGTGGTTATGAATGTGGCAATAGTACTGTCTTGGTTTCCTTGCTGTTTGCAAACAGTAGAATACATGATTATTCTGTGAATCATGTCTAGAATTTGTTTGTCATTCAGGCCATCTATGTTCCATTCATAGATAGCTTTACCAGAATAAGAGTTCTGGTATGTTTCAGGTTCTTCGTAGAGAAGATCTTGAGGTGAAGGTCTGTGGTAGTAATATTTTTCTACCGGTCTAGGAGCGTAAACAGGGTTTATGGAATTTTTGTTAATGTCTGCAAACATGGTTGCCAGACTATCAACATCTTCAATATCTTCAATATCAGAAGATTCTGTTATAACTGAAAGATTTATTTCTTTTAGTTTCTGGTCCAAAGCTTTAAGGAATTCATCACTATTACTTTCCATTTTGAAGTTAGTAATAGGAATGGGTGGCTGAATTAAAGGAATGTCCTTGGGTTCCTGTATTTCAGGTTGTTTGGACTTCTGTAATGCTTCTATTAATCTTTTTTGTTGAGCCATCTGGTCTTCAATTAATTTCCTTAATGAGACTAAGTCATTTTCCATAGAAATAAGTTGGTCTCCTACACAGACTAAATAAGCATGAGTATAGTTTTGTGATTTTATTATAGCGTTGATCTCCTTGATCGTTGCTTGGCTGCTTTCAACCTTCTGGAGGCTAAGAAAGGCTGTGGCCTCTATGTTGGGGCAAATCTTTATTGATTGGCTCGGGGGAAAAGGAGAACTAATTATTTCTGTTCCCGTATCCCAAGGTTTTTGAAGAACCATTATCTCGTTCTCCATATCTTTCACATATTGTTCTAAGAACCATTTAGGAAAGATAATAAAATCTTGGATATTATCCAAATAAGTAAAGAAAATTTCTTTTATTCTTCTAATTTCACCTATAGTGAACTTTTTGTAAAACCATGCTCTAAATTTAGCATGTTTAGGGGTCATGAACTCATCATTGATGAGTTCCCTCCAACAACTTCCTTCTGAGTAGTCGTATCTATTCATAAGGAAAATTGCATATCAGATTCAGTAGGGGATTTCCTACCTGTTGGGTTATGGTAAATTCCATAAGGGATTTGGTTATTACTTATTTTGACATCTTCTACTGCTTCCAGTTCTTCCTTCATTTGGGAGGTTGAACATCTGCTAGGTATTTGATCCTTAGCAGTGTAAAATTCGTTTATAGATTGAGTAGAATATCTACCAGAAACAGATCTAGGTATTCTCACAATTCTTTTTTGTGTGAAACTAACTTGCAAATCTCCCGATTGGGTTTGGATGATTTGGTCCACATCCTGATTTAGGATAGGTTCTGGTTCCATAGCATTAGGTATGGACCATGTTTCTGGGAAGTTTATTTCATCCCATCTTATTAACCTATTTGTTGCCACTTTAGAGGTTAGTAAGTTGGTTTGGACTAATGTTGTAGTCCCAGGAAAGGTTAGTTGTTTTGCTTTGGGTTTGAGGGATGTCAGAACCTTATAATAAACCCTGTAGCAAATAGCCATTATTTCACTTCCGGTTTTGAAATTATATCCATTAGTATGGACTGTCAATTCTAAAGCTTGAAGGATATTTTTATCTGTCATGGACAGACTTAGGTTTGGGGATATCTCAAAGTAGACAGGGCCATGGCAGAGACTTGTTTCGACCATAGCAGCTAAGGATTGTTTAAAATCCTGACATCTCCCATCTCTTAGATAGCCAACAAGGCTAGCATTTAACCCTAACAAGGTTAGAGGTTTGACAGCAATTTGGACTAATCCTACGTGAATATAATTGTATTTCTTCCTATAAGGAAGAAGATCTTTTTCAGATAGCAGATTTATAGTCTGGTTGCTTCCAGAAACTTGAACAGTTTGTTCAAGGCTTTTAACTGCCAATCTAGATAGAATATCTATCTTTCCAAAATTATAGATTTTATTTGGGGAAACAGACGGAATTGTCCATTTATTAAGTTGGTCCAGTTCAACTGGATAATCATTAACTGATTCATTTTTTACCAGGTTATTCTGGTTATCATTAACATCTATAACAGACATAAGCAAAGAGTGTTGAGATAAGATTATTAGTTCATAGATTTTATAAAAATAAATTAACCTTTACAACATATATGAATATGGTTCATCATTTTATTAACATGTCATTGGTTTTCATAACAAACCCCGAAGGATTTCAACTATCAACCCGAAGGGATAGAAGGACAAAGCCTAAATTTATGAAACCCAATGTTTTCCTGCAAAAAATTCCCTAATCACCTAACACCAACCCCAAACTGGGAAAACTAACGGTGAGAAAACAGGAATCACCTGAAAACATTTTTAGTTTAAAAACCCCAAAAACATGTTAATTATGATGATTCATATTCAGATCATATTGTAAATGAAAATAGTACCTCTATTCTTTATATGAACAATAATCTGATACCAAAACTTATATATGAACAGTGCAGCGGAGGGGATCTTTATCTACCTTTATGAATAAGCAAGCAAGTATCAGCACAAGACCTGAAAATATACAAAACTTATAATTTTATAAACTGAGGAAAAATAAACTCTGAATACAAATGGATTCAGATCCATCTATTTATAGGCGCATTCACCTAAACTGGAAGACCTGCTAAGCCGGTAAAAAGAAAAAGAAAACCCAAAAAGTCAAAAGAAACAGCCGGGTGCGCCATGGGCCCCATCGACACTGTAGACTTTACGACTACTGAGTAAAACGACAAACAAAAAGAAAATATGTCATTATCCCAAAAGGGACCCCAGGTATAGTGGGGGACAACTTTAAATAAAGTTGAAAACGACCTAAAGGCGAGTGGGAAACAGATAAGATTCCATTATCTTATCTTTCAGTAGTGGGGTGATTAATCTTGAGCTGGACGTTTCCCTTTGTCCTTCTTGATGTGTTGGCTCATAGAAACAGTCATCGAGTCCCAGAAATCTTCTAGGGTAGGCTCTTCCTCCTCTTGGGATTCCCCTGCAAGATAATTGGTATCCATAGAGTCTCTTGAAGAGACAGACATATTGTCTTTAGTGGATGTTGGAAAAGCTTTCAGAAATTGCTTCTTCATATGGTCTAAAGTTCTGACCATGATATCTTCTTCAGATTCCTGCGGGAATTTATTCTGAAAGAGTTCTTTGATAGATGCCATTGACATATTTTGAACATTTTGTTCCATGACTCCTGAAGATTTATCTTCTTCAATTACAGCTTTAATTGCTGTTGATTTTAATTTAAGATCTTCCATATCTAATTTATTCCACCATTTGTAGAAGAATTTCCTTTCAATGATGGGGATATTGTAATTATCCTTGCCAACCTCCAGACTCCATCTCCAAATCCATGGAATCTGAAATTTTATAAAGAATATGAGAGGACATTGTCCTGTAATAAAAACATCCCCCATGGTTAAAGGGCTGAACTCGCACCAGGGAGCATATAAGCTCATTATCTCTTCTGGTAATATTTCCAGAGAGGGTCCAAACTTAACCCACCATTGGTAAAACCAACTTGGAATGGGTTTTTCCAGAATTTCTGGATTGAAGGAAAAGAACCATGAATGCTTGTTCTTAGGGTTCTGGTAATAGAACGTTTGAGTAAAAGCCTGGATATAGTCCCAGTAGTTAAAGTAAACATATTTACCTTCTGCCATTTTTAAAGCCCTATCCGTGTTAGGGTTTAATCCCCATTCTTTAGGAGAAAGAATGCGTTTAATGAAACATTTGCTGAAGTTTATAAAACTGTCTGGATTATTGTTTTGGTAATGGTGGACAATTTCCACAGATTTTGTTATAATTAACAAAATTTCTAGATTAGGCCTAGCTTTGCCATAAAGCCCAGCATAGCCTCTGGACTCCAAGTACCTTTCCTTTATGGCCCAAGCATTGTTTGGGTAAAGTTTTATATCTTCTTCCTCAATATGCATGAGGATCTCAGTTACTGAGTTTTCCATGTAATCAATTATTTGATTTTCTTCTGCAGTTATCGTGTCTTTATAAGACACTTTGATTTGAGATGTATCAAAGGGGCGTTGAGGCATATCTCTCGCTTGTTGTCTAGCTCTCATAGCTGTATTAGTAGTCCAGTCACCTATAAGGGACATACTTTCTTGGGCAAAGAGCGGCATTTGGCTGCTCTGGCCTCTTTCTTGGGAAAAAGTAAAAGCACCTCTTCTTCCCCCTCTCCTTCCTCCTCCTCGAGAGAAGGTTGACATTTAATTATCCCTGTAAAAATTCACGTGTTAGGAAATCCGCAAGTGAATTATTTTCACCTTTTATATATTCTATGTTAAAATCAAAAACAGATAATTGCGATTGCCAGTTAGCAAATATTTGTTTGGACACAAGATTTTTGACATCTTTTTCAATTATAGATTTAGCTGAGCTACAATCTATTCTTAATAAAAATTTCTGATTTAATAAATCATCTTGAAATTTTGATATACATTTTATGATAGAAAGCATTTCTTTCTTAATTGTGGCATATTTTGCCTGTGTAGGGTTCCATTTCCCTGAAGTAAATCTAACAAGAACTTGTTTATTGGAATCAGGTATAACCTGTTTTAATATACCACCATATCCTAGATTAGAGGCGTCAGTCTCAACAATCTTAAAATATTTAGGATTGGCTAAAGAGAGACAAGGTAGGGTTTTGACCCTAGATTTAATTCGTCTCATGGCTTGTGTATGC
Organism: Lathyrus tuberosus; assembly: GCA_022829125.1. NCBI lineage: Eukaryota > Viridiplantae > Streptophyta > Magnoliopsida > Fabales > Fabaceae > Lathyrus > Lathyrus tuberosus. The sequence continues at coordinate 5,537 of JALAZF010000426.1, read as the reverse complement.
TGGTCAGTCCATGGACCAGGGTTCTTTCTCAATCTATCGTATAAGATAGCAGTGTCTTTTGCAAGATCTTTATAGTAATCTGAAATATAATTCAGACTTCCCAAAAATCTTTGCAGTTGCGTTTTATCAGAGATTACATCTGGGAATTTAGATGCAAACTCGATACTTCTTTCAATAGGGATAATTGTCCCTTGGTCTATTTCATGGCCTAAGAATCTGACTTTGGTTTGAAATAGTTTCATCTTTGGGGCAGATATAACTAACCCATTTCGTTTTATTAATCCTTTGAATATTTTCAAGTGTTTGAAATGTTGATCTATAGTTTTTGAAAATATTAAAACATCATCAATATACACTATACAGAATTCTGTATAAGGAATGAATATGTCATTCATGATATTTTGAAATTCTGAAGGAGCGTTCTTCAGACCAAAAGGAAGAACGTTCCATTCATAATGTCCAAAGGGGACGGTGAAAGCAGTTTTATATCTATCTGCCTCTTTAACCTGGATTTGCCAGTATCCAGATTTCATATCGAATTTTGAAAATATTGCAGATTCATTTAATCTGTCTAATAAGTCTTTTTTGTTGGGAATTGGATACCTGATCCATTTCAAAACTTTATTAAGAGGTTTGTAATTTATAACAAGCCTGGGAACTCCTCTTTCCCTTTCTGCATTTTTATTAACATAAAAAGCAGTACAACTCCAAGAGGATTTGGATGGTCTAATAAGACCTTTTTGTAAGAGAGATTCTATCTCTTTCTTACATAATTCCAGGTATTCTTGGTTCATCTGTGCGGGTCTGGCTTTTGTAGGAATTAAACTTTCATTAAAGTCTTCCTCATAAGGTAATGAAACAATATGTTTCTTTCTATCCCAAAATGCGTTGGGGAAGGTCATTACAAATTTCTAATTTGAACTGTTCCTCGATCAATTTGATCTGAGATTGCATTCCCTTTTGGTTAAGCTGTTCTTTAATGCTTAACAATCTAACTTCTTCTTGTAAGAAACCAATCTGTTTCTTTTTACCTAATAAACTATCATGAATTTCGTTTATTAGTCTGGTTTGGGGAGGAGCTATAATTCAAACATGATCTTTTGGCCATTAATCTTAGCCTTAACTCCTTTTTCAGTAATTTTAATTGGCATCAATTTATGCAAGAAAGGTGTTCCTAGAATAATTCTATGGGTCATGTTTTTCACTGATATAAAGTGAGTGGGTAAGCATATTTGCTTGGTACAAACGTAAGCATTGTTAATTTTTATAATTAACTTGGAGTTTATCCCCACCAGCATGGGTAAGAGATTGTGTTGTTTTGTCAAAATATTTAGTGGGAATAATTCCTTCCTGCAAGCAGTTAAGGTCGGCCCCACTATCAACTAGTGCTATTTCATTTTGCAAAATGCACTGTTTATTGATGACTAAAGTAACTTTCACAAACCATTTTTGTGATGTGACCTGATCCAGGATAATATTTTCAGGGTCAGGGTTCTTGTTCCAACTAATATTATTGTTGGTTAGAGTATCATTGGAAGGCATCCTGACATTATTCTCCAGGAAATCAATTCTTATGGATAAATTATTATTATCTTTCTTTATCTGAATAATTTCAGATTTTAATTGATTTATCTCGTGTTTCAAGTTATTAATTGAAACAGGTGTTTCTTTAGTATTAGTATTTTGAAATCTAGATAAGACTTCGCTAAACTGGTAAGGTGCTTCCAAAATTTTTGGAGTTTCATCCCTTCTGGATGTTTCACCTATTAATGTTTCCAGCATCTTTCTTTTCAGATTATCATCTGGAATGGTTCCTATAAATTTTATAATTTCATCCTGATCCGAAGTCAAGACATTAATGTTAAGACCATTCATCTCAACTATGGATTTCCAGTAATTTACTTCCTTGCAATTACATTTATTGTCTTGCTCATTGTCCCATTTGGTAATTCTCTTCTTCAGAGGAATCCTCATATAATATTCCTAACTCATCATTATCAGAAGTATCAGATTCTGATTCAGTATCTATGAGAAGTATTTTCTCTAATTTGGTTCTAAGATTTTCATCTTCAATTTCATGAAGGGCTTTCTTAGTCCAGCATTGGTTAGCATAGTGGCCATTCTTACCACATTTATGACATATAATGTCCATCTTTTTAGCCTTACGTTTTTCCTTGGGTTGGTAAGGTTTGGTTTAGTAGGCTTGGTTTGGTAATGTTTTTTGTAGGATTTTTTTCCCAAATATTTTTTCCTATATTCTCCATAAGGTCTGGTTTTTTTCTTTTTTCCCTCCTTAATGGTTTTGTTGGGTTTAGAAGATTTTCCTAGGTCATAAGCAAATGTTCACAGAAATCACCCATTTGGTGCTTTTCTGTTTTCTTTTGGTTCTTAAGCTGGTTTTTTAGCTTAATATCATTACATAGGGATAGTCCTTCATTAATGCAACAACATATAATTTGGCCGTAGGTCAGTTGTTCATAATTAACACTAATCCCATCATTCTTGTTTCTTAAACTTTGTCTGATTTTTTCAGCAAATAGGTGAGGTAGGCCATCCACAAATTTGGATTTCAATGTGAAGAATTGGAATTGTTGAGTTGATAGACTCTTGAAAGAAAGGTATCCTTATACCATCTAAAATGTCCTAAAGAAGGGCATCTAAGGTTTTGAAGGAGAGTATTGATTTTCTCCGCTATGGGTAAGTTAGTCCCTACAAAGTGTTGTAGGATAGTAAGACACAGCGTATAGACTGCATCTTCTTCTCCTGTTGTACCAACATTGGTACCTCCCAGTAACAATAGACGTGCTGCTGGTTGTTACTTCAGTTTTAATAACTTTCTTATGGGAATATATTTCTTTCCACTGGGTTTCTGTGAGGTAATGATCCCCACCATCCTCTAAGCTGGCCCACAAAGCCAGTGGTTATGAATGTGGCAATAGTACTGCCAATCTAGATAGAATATCTATCTTTCCAAAATTATAGATTTTATTTGGGGAAACAGACGGAATTGTCCATTTATTAAGTTGGTCCAGTTCAACTGGATAATCATTAACTGATTCATTTTTTACCAGGTTATTCTGGTTATCATTAACATCTATAACAGACATAAGCAAAGAGTGTTGAGATAAGATTATTAGTTCATAGATTTTATAAAAATAAATTAACCTTACAACATATATGAATATGGTTCATCATTTTTATTAACATGTCATTGGTTTTCATAACAAAACCCCGAAGGATTTCAACTATCAACCCGAAGGGATAGAAGGACAAAGCCTAAATTTATGAAACCCAATGTTTTCCTGCAAAAAATTCCCTAATCACCTATTGCCACATTCATAACCACTGGCTTTGTGGGCCAGCTTAGAGGATGGTGGGATCATTACCTCACAGAAACCCAGAGGAAAGAAATATATTCCCATAAGAAAGTTATTAAAACTGGAGGTACCAATGTTGGTACAACAGGAGAAGAAGATGCAGTCTATACGCTGTGTCTTACTATCCTACAACACTTTGTAGGGACTAACTTACCCCATAGCGGAGAAATCAATACTCTCCCTTCAAAACCTTAGATGCCCTTCTTTAGGACATTTTAGATGGTATAAGGATACCTTTCTTTCAAGAGTCTATCAACTCAATAATTCCAATTCTTCACATTGGAAATCCAAATTTGTGGATGGCCTACCCTCACCTATTTGCTGAAAAAATCAGACAAAGTTTAAGAAACAAGAATGATGGGATTAGTGTTAATTATGAACAACTGACCTACGGCCAAATTATATGTTGTTGCATTAATGAAGGGACTATCCCTATGTAATGATATAAGCTAAAAAACCAGCTTAAGAACCAAAAGAAAACAGAAAAGCACCAATGGGGTGATTTCTGTGAACAATTTGCTTATGACCTAGGAAAATCTTCTAAACCCCAACAAAACCATTAAGGAGGGAAAAAAGAAAAAAACCAGACCTTATGGAGAATATAGGAAAAAATATTTGGGAAAAAAAATCCTACAAAAAAACATTACCAAACCAAGCCTACTAAAACCAAACCTTACCAACCCAAGGAAAAACGTAAGGCTAAAAAGATGGACATTATATGTCATAAATGTGGTAAGAATGGCCACTATGCTAACCAATGCTGGACTAAGAAAGCCTTCATGAAATTGAAGATGAAAATCTTAGAACCAAATTAGAGAAAATACTTCTCATAGATACTGAATCAGAATCTGATACTTCTGATAATGATGAGTTAGGAATATTATATGAGGATTCCTCTGAAGAAGAGAAATTACCAAATGGACAATGAGCAAGACAATAAATGTAATTGCAAGGAGTAAATTACTGGAAATCCATAGTTGAGATGAATGGTCTAACATTAATGTCTTGACTTCGGATCAGGATGAAATTATAAAATTTATAGGAACCATTCCAGATGATAATCTGAAAAGAAAGATGCTGGAAAACATTTAATAGGTGAAACATCCAGAAGGGATGAAACTCCAAAAATTTTGGAAGCACCTTACCAGTTTAGCGAAGTCTTATCTAGATTTCAAAATACTAATACTAAAGAAACACCTGTTTCAATTAATAACTTGAAACACGAGATAAATCAATTAAAATCTGAAATTATTCAGATAAAGAAAGATAATAATAAATTTATCCATAAGAATTGATTTCCTGGAGAATAATGTCAGGATGCCTTCCAATGATACTCTAACCAACAATAATATTAGTTGGAACAAGAACCCTGACCCCTGAAAATATTATCCTGGATCAGGTCACATCACAAAAATGGTTTATGAAAGTTACTTTAGTCATCAATAAACAGTGCATTTTGCAAAATGAAATAGCACTAGTTGATAGTGGGGCCGACCTTAACTGCTTGCAGGAAGGAATTATTCCCACTAAATATTTTGACAAAACAACACAATCTCTTACCCATGCTGGTGGGGATAAACTCCAAGTTAATTATAAAAATAACAATGCTACGTTTGTACCAGCAAATATGCTTACCCACTCACTTTATATCAGTGAAAAACATGACCCATAGAATTATTCTAGGAACACCTTTCTTGCATAAATTGATGCCAATTAAAATTACTGAAAAAGGAGTTAAGGCTAAGATTAATGGCCAAAAGATCATGTTTGAATTTATAGCTCCTCCCCAAACCAGACTAATAAACGAAATTCATGATAGTTTATTAGGTAAAAAGAAACAGATTGGTTTCTTACAAGAAGAAGTTAGATTGTTAAGCATTAAAGAACAGCTTAACCAAAAGGGAATGCAATCTCAGATCAAATTGATCGAGGAACAGTTTCAAATTGGAAATTTGTAATGACCTTCCCAACGCATTTTGGGATAGAAAGAAACATATTGTTTCATTACCTTATGAGGAAGACTTTAATGAAAGTTTAATTCCTACAAAAGCCAGACCCGCACAGATGAACCAAGAATACCTGGAATTATGTAAGAAAGAGATAGAATCTCTCTTACAAAAAGGTCTTATTAGACCATCCATAATCCTCTTGGAGTTGTAC